>CM048744.1:461695317-462295317 GCA_026315105.1 Locusta migratoria
AATGTTATATTCAATAGTCTTTTAGTAATAAACATATTTAAAATATTTGTTACCTTTTGGCACATATTTCATACCAGAAGTTTGCATTCCTGTGTCATTTATTGAGAGAATGAATTTATGTAAGAAAAATTAGTATGTTATATATGAGTACATATATGAAACTCCATTAAACTTACAACGCTAAAATATATATTCGTTTTTCTAGATTAGTTGTGCACAGAACATAGTTGGTGATCTCGACGGAGTTTTTCTATTTTGAAGGGAAATTCTGGGGTAGAAAGTAATATTAGGCACTCACATGCCTATTTTAAGGCACCATACTACGCTCTGCTAGATAATTCTCATATGGGAAGCTAAGCAACTTCAGTGAGCGAGGCAAACTGTTTCTGTTCAAGTGTTTGCACAGACTTATGGAAATCACATGGGGCAGATGCATATTAAACTTTTGCATTAGAGTGGACCGCTCGGACCACGGTTTTGTAGTTGTGGACGATCACTGGCGTTTCAGGAGTGTATGGTAGAGCACATGGACACCTATATATTGAGTGTCAGGAGCGTTCAACAACTAGATTATTTACACACAACTGTCTCATTAGTATAGTGAAGAAAGTGGAATGCTGGAAGTGTTTTAGTCATATCGGCAGTGTAGGGGCCATAAATTAGAGGAGAAATGACGAATTTCGGGCATTCATGTAGTTAAATAGAAGCTACGTGATTTGAGAATGTCCATAGTGACAAAAAATTGGCGATAAGTTAAGGAGGATGGCGGACGTAGGTAACTGGAAGTCCTTCTCGTATGGAGTGTGAATCGGAGACCGGGATGCCATACAAGGACTTCTTTAGATGGAGGGAGAAGAAAAATAGTGAATTTACTGCTGTTCCGCTGCCGGGAAAGAGATTGGTTGAGTTGCGGCAGCTAGGTATTAGGGGAAGTTCGGACAGACGCTACCCCGTGGTGTTGGGTCAGCTGATGATGGATACGTCTGAAGAGGATGGATTCGAAAGTGAGGCAGACGAGGCGGTGGGAGGACATTTCCGTGATTTGAGGGAAATTATAATTCCTTCCACAGTTGAGGATACATATGGAGAAAGCGGTGAAATAAATGGTTGTAAGGGTGCCTAGGAAAGTGTCGATAGGTAATGCAGATGTGATCAGGGGAAACGTCGTGTTTTTGTGTTTGTTTAATGTCGTGTGCTGTGATCAGTATTTAATTTTCTTAGTGGTGTGTTGGTTAAATACTGGAAGTTGGGAGCATATGTTATTTGGGCGCTTCTCGATGGAAACAAGAAACAAAATGAAGACAAGAGGTACGAGAAATGTCAGATAGATAGAATACAAAGTAATTGAGTTTACTCATGTTGTCAGGTAAGGGATACTTGTTGTGGAAAATGAGTACTGTGAGAGAAAGTTATTGCCAGTGAGTTGATAGAATGCTTTTTTACTATCGGAAAAGTTAATGAGGTCTGTAACTTTAGTGTAATGTATGTCTGGTATCAGTTACGGCGTTTTCTACATTTAATAAGTCTCTGTAGATGTCAGTGGCGTGTGACGTGGATGCAAATTTTAATTAATTTCATTATGTGATATCTCAGTTTTGACCTATTTGAGCATTTATAATTTTAACTAATTTTGTACTGTGAAACCAAGTGCTCTTGCAAACTATATCCGTATATCAGAGTATTTCGTTTTATGTAGATTATTACATATAATATCTTTGTCTTTGCAACACGTCACTGTAAACCGTGCTGAAAGACAGTGACATATAGCGACCAAGTCCAACAGTCGCATTACAGCCTTCAGCAGTGTCCTAAAGACAACCCCACGTTAAAGACCATGGGTGTTTATTACAATCTGATTTTGTTTTTTATACTATGTGAGTGTGCCTATCTGTTAACTGCAAGTACTAATAACTATGCTCACTCTTCTCTTGCTCAAACCGATGGCGATCATTATTATCGGTCATTGACTAAGGCAAACATTGGCAACCATAGGCTGTGTTGGTATTCACATGTTGGCACACCTAAACAGCTACACCGTGCAGAATGTGTTCGATTGTCCAGCCGACACAATGAAGGTGCATAGGAGTTTGTATGTGTATGTACGTATTTGTACTCCGTAAAACGATTTCTTCTGAAAGTTAACAAAGTATTGTACAACTTTAAGTGTTTTATTTCAAATCGTTCAAAGGCGATACTTTGTATGAACAAAACGTCTGTCGTCGAAAAAACTTGCAGCGATGCTGATCGTTTATGTATAAGGTGTTTCAGTAAGTAGTTTTCAAAATTTGAGTGATTGTAGAGCACCCGCCAGTGTCTCATCTTCAAACCGCCAAGATACGTACTTTAACTTTTATTTATTTTTAATTATTTTTACCAGTAAATCTTAACTTTCGTGCCAATTTTCTGTTCTCGCGTGTTTGGTATATACTGTAAATTCAGGTAGCTGTAAGTTAACGGACGAGGCACACTCACATAGTATAAAATATATGATCAGATTGTTTATTTGAACAGTTAAGAGACTGTTGCTTCAGCTAGTCAATGTTTACCGAGATAATAGCTTCATAGAGATAGAAAGGGACTGTGCTTGTTGTGAACGGATGCTGGAGGAATTTGCCACCAACTAATAACACCTGAAAGCTGGTCACCAAATAATAGAACACTTTTAGAAATATCCTAGAGCAGTCGGCAGAATTCGCAAATCGTGACTGAATAATATGAGGGTTGGGACTTAAGGCACGTTGACACTGGCCACAAAACGGCGCCATTTGACTTACGTCACTGAAAATGCTAGTGTCAATATGAAAAATTTATGTGGCACAACTCAACTGTCGCCACTTGTCAAAGTTGAGGTCATTTGAAGTTAATGACGCCATTTTTCAGAATCATAACAAACCACCGTCATCTTTATTTGAAGGCTAAATCTGTATTTGATGTTTTCGTGTATTTATCCCTACGTTTTACAAACAACGTGCATTTTAATTGATCAACAGATTAAAGACATTTCCAAAATGTTGTTGTTTTAAGTATAGTTTGTTGGGTTACAGTGATAGTGAGACATCGGAATGCACGACAAAGTTTTCATGAGCATAATGTAGTTAAATTGCGTATTTTATGATGTTCTTACACAGTGCATGCTTAAGATTTGTGTGTGACTAAACAGGTGGTATTTAGTGATTACTGAAGGGAGATTTGTAATTACACAACAGCCTATTTAATTCTACAAATACGGAAATAAGTTTGGTGCTGGCAGTATATTCAGATTCTGGAATTGGCATCTTCATTGCTTGTAAACACTTACCACATGGATTTTAGAAAGGAAGCGACAATGTTCATTTTGTAATTTCTGATTGAGTGTATCTATTAATGAAGGGTACGAACTGTATTATGTCAGTGCATTTCTAAGAAGCATAACCTCAAAATTCGCTATAGGTAAAAAGGCGTCGTATTTAACTGTGGGCAAGTGTAGGTAGCTATATTGGGTTTCAAATAAGCGTCCATGACATTGTAAATAGCATCCAGAACATTACATCAGACCAATGAACTTGTTTTGATGACAAGATATCAAGTTTGTGGAGATGGCAGTTAATGGTCAGGTGTCAAATATCACAATGACACTTGATAAAGTACTACGTCTCTAATGTTGATATCAGACTTTCTTACAGAGCTTGGTAAGCAGATCCCAATCAAAATTTCTTTTTTTTATTCGTATTTGGTTCAGTAATGGAGCTTTGTTTACATGTGCTACTTGGTTTACACCTGCATTTAATATCGGAGTGTTGTTTGCACACAAAATACATTCCCAAACAACATGTACACTTAATTTCCCTCTTATTGTAGTTTTAAATCAATTCTAATACGATAACCTGAATGAAAACACCAATGTCTATTCCAAAAATCTTAGCTGACGCCATATTGGCAGCTAAGCAACTAGGATTCTGACAGGAGTGTGTTGGAACAGCTATGACAGCATCACTTCCATATAAGCCGCAATGCCACTTGCTATGAGCCGCTTTTGTGGCCAGTGTCAACGTATCTTTAATGGCAACACTGCTGTGGAGACACTATGCAATGGAATCTACTATTGTCGCTGATAGCACACGTTGTTGACATACCTACCTTACCTCCGGACTTGCCCGTCCCACGTCACCGGCGTGCACACAATCGTGAGAAACAGTCACTTGTGAGCGAGCGGTCCAACATAATGGTGTCACTATGTTTTCGAAACAGGAACAACGGAGTTAGATCAAAGTTGAACGTACCAGAGGCCGTACACCACGGCAGTGTCATCCAGATCAGAGCCCCAGTATGGTAAAAGTTAATGGCGATTCTCGTGGACAACTGTGTTGCCGCTAAAGATACGTCGCCACTGGCCACAAAAGCGGCGTCATAGCAAGTGGCATTACGGCTTATATGGAAGTGGTGCTGTCACAGCTGTTCCAACACACTCCTGTCAGAATTCTAGTTGCATGGCTGCCAATATGGCGTCAGCTGAGATTTTTCTAAGAGACATTGGTGTTGTCATTTAGGTTATGTATTACGTTCCTCCACGGCAGACCGACAATGCACAGTAGGCCTATTACTGTTCGTTTTTGTAACATCACCTGCTACCAGCTTTGTGAAAGAAGCGGCAACACTTTCTGCAGAACCACCCATCATTTTGCACAACAATGCACGGGCACATACAGCGCAAGCTGTGGCTTTTCTGTTTGATGGATGGGGCCATACTCCCCGGACAAAAGTACTTGTGAGTTTGATATGATTCCGAAGATAAAGGAACCACTTCTTGGCATTCGCTTCAGAACTGTTCCAGAGATTTGAGAAGCAGCAGACCGCTCCATTCGCATCATCAACAGAACAGGCTCTGCTAACGGACTACTAAGCTGGTGACTACTTTGAAGGACTGTAACAGGTACAAACATGTAACGCTTTTGTATCGATTGTGAATAATAGTTGCCACTATTTAAGTTCCAACCTTCGTAGTTTATTTAATTTAATATACACATGGCTGCAGAACAATCACTAATGTATGTTCCTTAGGAACGATATTTCATAGTGAACTGGAACCTTGAATGGTGTAGAATGTATCAGGCCACCAGATATCCCTGATGCCGCTGCGCTTGCCTCCATGTCCCCGCCAGTCGACTGTTGCCTGACGATGATTGGCGAACTTTGGCGAGATCGGGAATCTCTGTGCGAAAGGCGAAACCACGGAGCGGCTGTCGCCTTATGTCTCTGTAACATAATCGAGATTTTTTTCCCTCTGACGGTAGCAACTCTGAACCATCAGAGATTTCCTGCGCCTGCGCCGGTGGTCGAGTTGCCTGAGACAGATAAATGCTTGTCATTGGTATCTCCAATGTTGCTGACGGAGCCCCTTATGAAATTGTAGGTAAGGACGGGAAAGAAGGCTAGTTTCACTCCTTGAGCGGTCTCATTCGATATAGAGGTCATCCTTGGCTGATTTGGTGAAGCCAGATAGCCTTCTCGATCGTCAGGTGGAAGTATAGTTATCCCCTTGCGCCCCAGAACCAATCGTGGTCCTCTCGTTTGGTGCCGAGTGGAAGGCAAACTACTCAGACGATTCTGTAGCGTTCTTCCTTGCAAATTTCTCGACCTCCGCTATTGGGTGGAGAACTGTAGGATTTCCCCCTCCCTATCAGTTATACAACTACTGAGGTGCCGGTGTACGTGTGACGTGCACATGTGAGTTTTTGAGGATAGAGATATTGGATAAGACGTCTCAGGGAAGCATTTGACAAAGTGGAGTAAGAAAATGTCCATTTCATTCCATTCCATGATGGTGGTGGTGGCGGTGATGCAGCAACAGTGTTGAATAATTAAATAATTCGCAGTCTCTGTTGCAGTATTTTTTATTGCTCTAATTACGCGTTTCGCGCTGTTAGCGCATCATCACACTGGAGACAGACAAATGTTTTATTACAATCCGTGTAACATAATCGAGATTTTTTTCCCTCTGTAAGTCTGACTTTTCAAAATTTACTCACCTTAGGCACATTAGATTCGCTGCCTGCCAGGTACACGGACTGTAATAAAACATTTGTCTGTTTCCAGTCTGATGATGCGCTAACAGCGCGAAACGCGTAATTGTAGTAATAAAGAATACTGCAATAAAGACTGCGAATTATTTAATTAAGAAAATGTGAATGAAACTGTAGGAGCTCTCTATGAAAGTATCCCGAATTGTGACAATGCCCCCATCCATCTAGGGACGAATGTTGGCTGAAACCAAATGTCAATAGTAATAAAACCCTGAACTCAGACTGGGACGTATATCGTAGAACACAATGAACACTGAAAGTGGAGACGTGTTTTACCGATAAAATATAGGACAATATCGGGTGAGATCTAAACGGATCCGAAATATAATTTGCGGGAAGAGCGTGGTTAAAACTGCCGATAACGTGGTCTTTGGATGTTTTTATAGACTTCCTGCCTCAGCAACAGTAGTGGCGAAAAAAACTGATATGCATTTTTCGTATTTTTTCTACTCATAGTCTTACGAGGAGATTTAATCTTACCAAAAATACACTGTTAGCTAAAATGTTTTAAGACGGGTGGAAGAAACAGAGGAAGAACGTCATTGTTCTAAGTGCTTTATTCGAAAATTACCTTGAACAGTTGAAAAGTCAACCGAATCGGAGATTCAGCTGATGAGAAACAGATTCGAATTTTCCGACTCATTAGCGCAAAAAAAGTTATCAACGATCATTGGCACAACGCGCCCCAGCAGCCCGACACGGTGTCCACCCCCCCCCCCCCCCCCACGTGCTGAGTCCTCCTCTCTCTCTCGGGCCAATAGCCAAATCCCAAGGCCCACAGCGAACACTCCCACTCCGCCTAGACGATGGCCATGCGGCAACAAAAAATCGGCTAGGGAAGGCTTAACTTACAGCGCCACCGCTGGATGAAACAAGGAAGGAGGTGAGTATGGGCGGCGGTAATGCCGCTAGTGCATATCAATCGACTATGTACTGACGAGATAGAAAGTTTCGTTAAATCGATAAACGGACCGAAACCATATGGCGTTGAAACAAAGAAACACTAAAGGCCGAGGTACTGAATGTATTCTTCCAAACCTGGATCACAAAGGAAGACTGCACTGTAGTTCCTCCTATGGACGAAAAAATGGCAGATATCGAAATAAATGTCGGAGCGGTAGGAGAAAACTGAAACCTGTCCAAGTACGAAAGACTGCTGAACATGATGGTATACCAGTTCGATTTCATACAAATTACGCGAAGGACATTGAATCGTTTCTAGTAGCAGTGTATGATAGCCATGGACACAAATATTCGTACGAAGTTCCCTGCAGAAACACTGAGCTATGCTGATTCTACAGCCGTCCGTAATTACGAAATAGTTGTCAGTACAAGATTTAGTGCTCGAAATTATCACTTAATAATTTCCCATAAATGTTCTATGGGGATGGTAAAATCATTCGTTAGGATATTCAGGAATGTTAATTTATAATCTGACAGTGGTAAAATGGTGCCTTCGATTTCTGTTATTCAAACTATAACAAAACCCATCACATGAAGTTTCTATGTGCTTCATATGTCTTTTATATGACGACATATATACATAGGGTGTTTCAGTAAGTGTGTTTGCCTCTGTAACTTATATAATAATACGTGACGGGAAATTTTAATGCGGTAGGTCAACACAAGAAATGTTACACTTTCTGCAGAGCTATGGACATAGTATATTGTATCATTTTCCAAAGAGTTACACCACTAAGATATAATTTTTTTAAATGGAACAATAGTTTTTTTCCATCGTGTATTGGATTCGTTTAAACCAGCTGCGTCCAAATCAATTTAAACCACATTCCTATCACTGTTAGTTTGGAAGCTACAACCCTTCAAAGTTCCGGGCGGAGGCTGCGATAGCGTAGTTCAAAAACGTTCAAATGTTTGTTAAGCTTATGGGACTTAACTACGGGGTCATCAGTCCCTAAACTTACAAACTACTTATGAACTACTTACGAACTAGGACTGCACAAATATCCATGCCCAAGGGGGGATTCGAACCCCCGACCGTAGTGGCCGTGCTGACCGTGACTGGAGCGCCTCTGTCACCTCGGCCACCGCGGCCGGCGCGATAGCGTAGCTGACTGGCCGAGTGGCTATCCCCTGGGGCACGGCCAACTGTCTCATGACCACCAGCCAGTCAGATACGCTGTCGTAGCCTCCGCCCCCTGTATTGCTGTCGTAGCCTCCGCCCCCCATATTGCTGTATAACTTCCGTTAGAACTTATTCCAGGTCGGCCAACATTTGAATTAGAGGGTGGAGCTTTCAGTATTCAAAGAATGACTGCACCTACTTCTACAGCATTCAAAATTAAACCATTAGGCACTTAAAGCTGAAAACAACCAGTAGCCGGAACATTACGGATATATATTTATTCTTACTTTTAAATACTCACTTTATAAATAATTTATACCTCTAATACTATATTATATATCATCACAGTTGTGATCTGATGATGGTCATGTATGTGACCGGTACCAGTTACCAGGAAAATTAAGGAATTACGATGTATACTGCCTTGTTACGTTAATTAATAGTTGTTAATTGCTTCTCGGTGTGTCGTATTGTCCTCTAGAGCCTTGTTGGTGTCATTACTATTCGTTAAGTGTCACCAGGGTACTTTTTTCTGCTTATGTAGTCGTTTTCGGTAACTTACCTGCCCTGACCGTCAACGTATTTGTCGGTAGTGCTCTTTCCGCCCGTCTTCCACTGCTGCATGGGAGAGTGGGTGTATTTGACACTTTTAATCAAATTTGGGTAACCTCACGCCAACCTTTTGTCTATATTTTTTTGCGCTTACGTGTTGAAGTGTTTGTTTAATATGCTGTTTTCACCGACTGGCAACTACTTTACGCGGCTGAATAACTGTGGTGTTTAACAGTTGGCGTTACGCCTTCTCATTCAACCTCATGTCCACTACTCCGCTCAACCATCCCGACACAATACAAAATTAAATTTCCGTCCATGTATTTTCACTCACTTTTTAAACAGTTTCCTACTACAGGGCACTCCTAATAGTATATCCTATCCAAGGTCGAAGCTTACTTTCAAAGCTTACTTTCAAAGACAAAATATCAGTAGCAATCGAGAGATTTATACCAAATAAATTATTAAAAGAGGGGGCCGACCCCCGTGGTACACAAAACAGGTCAGATCACTGTTGCAGAAACAAAGAAAAACGCATGCAAAATTTAAAAAGACACAGAATCCACAAGACTGGCAATCTTTTACTGAAACACGAAACCTAGCGCGGACATCAATACGAGAAGCCTATAGTAGTTACCACAACGAAATCCTGTCTCGTAATCTTGCAGAAATTCCAAAGAAATTCTGGTCATATGTGAAGTACACTAGCGGCAAAACACAAACAATACCTTCACTACGCGATAGCAATGGTAATAGTACCGACGACAGTACTGCTAAGGCAGAATTACTAAACACAGCTTTCCGAAATTCGTTCACCAAAGAAGACGAAGTGAACACTCCAGTATTCAATCCAAGAACAGCTGCCAGCATGCGAAACTTAGAAGTAGATGTTCCTGGAGTAGTAAAGCAACTTAAGTCACTAAACAAAAACCAATCTTCCGGGCCGGATTGTATACCAACTAGATTCCTCTCAGAGTATGCTGATGCAATTGCTCCGTACTTAGCTATAATTTACAACCGATCACTCAGCGAAAGATCTGTACCCAAAGACTGGAAAGTTGCCCAAGTTACTCCAATATTCAAGAAAGACAATAGGAGTGATCCCCAAAATCACAGGCCTATCTCATTGACGTCGATTTGCAGTAGGATTTTGGAACATATACTTTGTTCGAATATTATGAACTACCTCGAAGAGAACGACCTATTAACCAGTAGTCAACACGGATTCAGAAAGTATCGCTCTTGCGAAACACAGCTTGCCCTTTACTCACATGAAGTGTTAAGTGCCATCGACAAGGGATCTCAAATCGATTCCATATTTCTGGATTTCCGGAAGGCTTTTGATACTGTACCCCACAAGTGCTTCTAATGAAATTGCGTGCTTATAGAATATCTCCCCAATTGTGCGATTGGATTCACGATTTCCTATCAGAAAGGACACAGTTCGTTGTAATTGACGGTAAGACATCGAGTAAAACAGAAGTGATATGTGGCGTTCCACAGGGAAGCGTTATAGGTCCCTACTGTTCCTCGTGTTTATAAACGATTTAGGAGACAATCTGAATAGCTTCCTTAGACTGTTCGCGGATGATGTTGTCGTTTATCGGTTAGTGAAGGCAACAGAGGATCAAAAGCAACTGCAAAGCGATTTAGACAAAATTTCTACTTGGTGCGAAAATTGGCAATTGACACTAAATAAAGAAAAGTGTGAAGTAATACACATGACCACTAAAAGAAATCCGCTGAAATTCAATTACACGATAAATCAGTCAAACCTTAAGGTCGTAAATTCTACCAAATACCTAGGACAACTTTGACTGGAGAGAACACATAGAAAATATTGTGGGGAAGGCGAATCAAAGGTTACGTTTCATTGGCAGAACGCTTCGAAGACGCACGAGCTCCACCAAGGAGACTGCCTACATCACACTTGTGCGTCCTCTCCTGGAGTACTGTTGCCCCTTTTGGGACCCTCACCAGGTGGGACTGACGGAAGATATTGAGAATGTTCAGAGAAGGGCAGCTCGTTTTGCTTTATCTCGTTACGGGGGGGGGGGGGGAAGCGTCACGGAAATGTTGCACGAAATGGGGTGGAAATCATTAAAAGAAAGACGTTATTCATTGCGGTGTGATCTGATTGCGAAGTTTCAATCACCGACTTTTACTTATGAATGTGAAAATATTTTGCTAGCACCCACGTACTTAGGGAGACATGACCATTCCAATAAAATAAGAGAAATCAGATCGAAAACGGAACGATTTAGGTGTTCTTTCTTCCCGCGCGCTATTAGAGAGTGGAACGGTAGAGAAAAGTCACGAAAGTGGTTAATAAACCCTCTGCCAGGCACTTAAATGTGATTTGCAGAGTATCTATGTAGATGTAGAAAGGAAAAATCTGAAGTGAATGCCCTTTTATACTATGAAGCTACGTAAGCTTTAATTAAAAAAAAAATGTTCAAATGTTTGTAGAACTTATGGGAAACTACGGGGTCATCAGTCTCTAAGCTTACAAACTACTTATGAACTACCTAAGACTAAGGACGGCACAAATATCCATGCCCGAGGGGGGATTCGAACCCTCGACCGTAGTGGCCGTGCAGACCGTGACTGGAGCGCCTCAGTCCCCTCGGTCACCGCGGCCGGCAAGCTTTAATCTCTCTGGATTTCTCCTCTTAGTATTTATCGTATTATTATTTTAAATAATTTATGTCTCGAAATTAGGTCTTAAATGGTATATGCTGTTAAAAGCAAACTTTAGATAAATTATTAATTATGCCTCGGCACTGAACGGATCGTTACATGTGGAAAGACTGCTGAGTGTGTGGAGACTGTAGAGCTGCGTGCTGGGCCCGTGCAGCCGGTGCTGCCAGGGTCGCTGGCCCCGGCGGCTGGGGCGGCGGCGACGCCATATTTCGGGGCGGCGGCTGCAGCTGCCCCCCAGGGGCGGCGCCGGCCACAGCCGGGCTCTGCCGCCGCGGCAAATTTACGCTCTGACCGGCGGCGCTGTCCCCGCGAGAGGCGCCCGGGGCGTAGCAGGCGCTCAAACTGCGCACTTCATGGCGAACGCTGTCCAGCCGCTTTACTCGAGCCTGCCATTTCTGACAAAGCGACATGTAAAATTTCATATAGTTATTCAGTAGCATCCATTGCACACAGCAAATTTATAGGCAGCACCTTCGGCAATGACAGTACATTTACATTGTCTCAAAACAGTAACCTGGAAAGACGTCGTAGTTTTTGCAATGCGGTGGGAATTTGGTTTGCCAATTAAAGATTCCAAATACATTGTCGGAGTGAATGTTTACAGGATGGCGTAAATAATCTCACCAGTTACTGGCCGAGGGGACTGAGGCGCTCCAGTCACGGTCTGCACGGTCACTACGGTCGGTGGTTCGAATCCCCCCTCGGGCATGGATATTTGTACCGTCCTTTGTGTTAGCTAGTTCATAAGTAGTTTGTAAGTTTAGGGACTGATGACCCATAAGCTCTACAAACATTTGAACATTTGAACATTTTATTTTCGCCAGTTACGGGACGTGAATTCGGACCTCAACTCAAGGCAGAGGCGTAAATGAAACAGTATTCTGAACACATCAGACTTTATTGCATGAAGATACATTTTAGCACCTTTCTTCCGGGCGTACGTGGAAGTGAATGCGCAGCGCGCGTCTCACTGATGGTAAGTGCCCCTGAGATGCTGACCTATGCAAAAGCTCACAGCCGTTAGCCTCTTTTCCGGGTTGTCATTCTCTCTAAGTTTCGCCACCTTACGAAAGGTAGTCCTGCGAGCTGCTTCTGGTCTTATACAGCAAATCGCCAATGTGCTTAACTTCCGCCTAGTGGCCAGTCGCCACCCGCCTCTGTACACAACTGCTACTTCCTCTTTGCGACACTCGTGGAGCACTCCATACACTGGATAACTGAATGAGACTTGTAAGCCTAGAAACTAATTCTCGAGTATTTCATCCCTTCACAGGACGGCAGATGTCTCCCTGGTGGTAGTGGATCTACTGAAATTTGTTTCAGATAGCGGAGTGTGTTTTATACAGATGGTATTATTCATTTATGACACGACTAGTTTCGGGCTTGTGTACATCTTCAGGTGCTGAAACATTCAGAATATTTTATGTGTGGCACGTTTATGGAGTTCGATTTAATTTTTTTATCCGAATCGCGATTGTCTTTGTACACACTTCAGTGAAAGCAGAATAGTAATATGAGTAAGGAGGTTAACAAAGGAAAGTGTGTTCGCAAAAGTGTGTAAAAAGTGCGTCAAATGGACTATCGCGCTTTGGATACAAAATTAAACTGAACTCCACCAACATGCTACACAGAGTGGTGGCTGGTGCTTCACATGAGTGGGTGTTTACTTCTTTGAGTGCCGGATCTTGTTATTGTTGTTGTTGTTGTTTAGAGGGGACTAGACTGGTTGGTCATCAGTCCCAGCCGGATCTTGATATAGTGCCCCGGCCCCCTCCCGCTCGGCGCGTCAGTGTTATGGTTTCGACGACCCAAGTCTGAATCGGTCATTTCATAATACGATCTTTAATGTGATTGGTAGCGGTTTTTATTCTTAACCTTAGAGAGCATATGTCTTAGCTACCAGTGCGCCATTTGTGTTTCAAATATAACAGGGAATGTTTACAGGTTTGAGGCTCAGTGTATTATCATCGATTGAAGTTGCTATGCCACAGAGGCGCACTGGTTGCTCCTGAAGCCGCCTGAGTAAGTTTGAAAGGGGCCAAATTGTCGCTTTCCGAGCGGCAGGTGGTCCTTTCCGAGTATTCCCATGCACGTTGGAAGTATTGCGGGAGTCGTGCAAAGATGTTGTTGTAATGGTCACGTGAATATTCCCACACCCATAGACGAGGTTCTCGACCTCCAAGCAGCAGAGACGCCCGCCAAGTTCGTCGTTTTGTACGAACGGATTTCAAGAAGGATTGTGAGCAGAGAAGTGTCAGGATGACCTGTTACCAACCAGGGGGACTACGGGCACGAACACCTCTGGCCCTTCTTCCACTTGTACCACAGAATCGACTTGCACGGCTCGACTGGTGCAGTCAAAGGATCACTTGGAATGTGCTCGGTATGGACTTCAGCTATGAAGATGGATTATCCCTTCACGCAAGTGATTTACGTTTGCTAGTACGGCGTAGATCAGACAGGCGCTATCTCGTAAACGCATTCCCCCAAGACACATCGTCCCCGTCCGAAGGCCTTACGGTCTACTACAACTGTCGTTCACCTCCGTGGATGGAACATTGGCAAGCGCTCGGTAAGTGCAGCATGTTAGAACAGGGAGGTATTGTGTTGTTCCAACGTGATAATACCAAAACGACCTACAGATAATGCCTCAAATAGCCCGCGTCACGTCACAACAACCTCCGTGGATGGAACATTGGCAAGCGCTCGGTACGTGCAGCACGTTAGAACAGGAACTTATTGTGTTGTTCTAACGTGATAATACCAACACGACCTACAGATAATGCCTCACATAGCCCGCGTCACGTCACAACAACCTCCGTGGATGGAACATTGGCAAGCGCTCGGTAAGTGCAGCATGTTAGAACAGGGAGGTATTGTGTTGTTCCAACGTGATAATACCAAAACGACCTACAGATAATGCCTCACATAGCCCGCGTCACGTCACAACAACCTCCGTGGATGGAACATTGGCAAGCGCTCGGTACGTGCAGCACGTTAGAACAGGAACTTATTGTGTTGTTCTAACGTGATAATACCAACACGACCTACAGATAATGCCTCACATAGCCCGCGTCACGTCACAACAACCTCCGTGGATGGAACATTGGCAAGCGCTCGGTAAGTGCAGCATGTTAGAACAGGGAGGTATTGTGTTGTTCCAACGTGATAATACCAAAACGACCTACAGATAATGCCTCACATAGCCCGCGTCACGTCACAACAACCTCCGTGGATGGAACATTGGCAAGCGCTCGGTACGTGCAGCACGTTAGAACAGGAACTTATTGTGTTGTTCTAACGTGATAATACCAACACGACCTACAGATAATGCCTCACATAGCCCGCGTCACGTCACAACAACCTCCGTGGATGGAACATTGGCAAGCGCTCGGTATGTGCAGCACGTTAGAACAGGAAGGTATTGTGTTGTTCCAACGTGATAATACCAACACGACCTACAGATAATGCCTCACATAGCCCGCGTCACGTCACAACAACCTCCGTGGATGGAACATTGGCAAGCTCTCGGTACGTGCAGCACGTTAGAACAGGAACTTATTGTGTTGTTCCAACGTGATAATACCAACACGACCTACAGATAATGCCTCACATAGCCCGCGTCACGTCACAACAACCTCCGTGGATGGAACATTGGCAAGCGCTCGGTATGTGCAGCACGTTAGAACAGGAAGGTATTGTGTTGTTCCAACGTGATAATACCAAAACGACCTACAGATAATGCCTCACATAGCCCGCGTCACGTCACAACAACCTCCGTGGATGGAACATTGGCAAGCGCTCGGTACGTGCAGCACGTTAGAACAGGAACTTATTGTGTTGTTCTAACGTGATAATACCAACACGACCTACAGATAATGCCTCACATAGCCCGCGTCACGTCACAACAACCTCCGTGGATGGAACATTGGCAAGCGCTCGGTATGTGCAGCACGTTAGAACAGGAAGGTATTGTGTTGTTCCAACGTGATAATACCAACACGACCTACAGATAATGCCTCACATAGCCCGCGTCACGTCACAACAACCTCCGTGGATGGAACATTGGCAAGCTCTCGGTACGTGCAGCACGTTAGAACAGGAACTTATTGTGTTGTTCCAACGTGATAATACCAACACGACCTACAGATAATGCCTCACATAGCCCGCGTCACGTCACAACAACCTCCGTGGATGGAACATTGGCAAGCGCTCGGTATGTGCAGCACGTTAGAACAGGAAGGTATTGTGTTGTTCCAACGTGATAATACCAACACGACCTACAGATAATGCCTCACATAGCCCGCGTCACGTCACAACAACCTCCGTGGATGGAACATTGGCAAGCACTCGGTACGTGCAGCACGTTAGAACAGGAACTTATTGTGTTGTTCCAACGTGATAATACCAACACGACCTACAGATAATGCCTCACATAGCCCGCGTCACATCACAACAACCTCCGTGGATGGAACATTGGCAGGCGCTCGGTATGTGCAGCACGTTAGAACAGGAAGGTATTGTGTTGTTCCAACGTGATAATACCAACACGACCTACAGATAATGCCTCACATAGCCCGCGTCACGTCACAACAACCTCCGTGGATGGAACATTGGCAAGCGCTCGGTACGTGCAGCACGTTAGAACAGGAACTTATTGTGTTGTTCCAACGTGATAATACCAACACGACCTACAGATAATGCCTCACATAGCCCGCGTCACGTCACAACAACCTCCGTGGATGGAACATTGGCAAGCGCTCGGTATGTGCAGCACGTTAGAACAGGAAGGTATTGTGTTGTTCCAACGTGATAATACCAACACGACCTACAGATAATGCCTCACATAGCCCGCGTCACGTCACAACAACCTCCGTGGATGGAACATTGGCAAGCGCTCGGTACGTGCAGCACGTTAGAACAGGAACTTATTGTGTTGTTCCAACGTGATAATACCAACACGACCTACAGATAATGCCTCACATAGCCCGCGTCACATCACAACAACCTCCGTGGATGGAACATTGGCAAGCGCTCGGTATGTGCAGCACGTTAGAACAGGAAGGTATTGTGTTGTTCCAACGTGATAATACCAACACGACCTACAGATAATGCCTCACATAGCCCGCGTCACGTCACAACAACCTCCGTGGATGGAACATTGGCAAGCGCTCGGTACGTGCAGCACGTTAGAACAGAAACTTATTGTGGTGTTCCAACATGATAATACCAACACGACCTACAGATAATGCCTCACATAGCCCGCGTCACGTCACAACAACCTCCGTGGATGGAACATTGGCAAGGGCTCGGTATGTGCAGCACGTTAGAACAGGAAGGTATTGTGTTGTTCCAACGTGATAATACCAACACGACCTACAGATAATGCCTCACATAGCCCGCGTCACGTCACAACAACCTCCGTGGATGGAACATTGGCAAGCGCTCGGTATGTGCAGCACGTTAGAACAGGAAGGTATTGTGTTGTTCCAACGTGATAATACCAACACGACCTACAGATAATGTCTCACATAGCCCGCGTCACGTCACAACAACCTCCGTGGATGGAACATTGGCAAGCGCTCGGTACGTGCAGCACGTTAGAACAGGAACTTATTGTGGTGTTCCAACGTGATAATACCAACACGACCTACAGATAATGCCTCACATAGCCCGCGTCACGTCACAACAACCTCCGTGGATGGAACATTGGCAAGGGCTCGGTATGTGCAGCACGTTAGAACAGGAAGGTATTGTGTTTGGTCCAACGTGATAATACCAACACGACCTACAGATAATGCCTCACATAGCCCGCGTCACGTCACAACAACCTCCGTGGATGGAACATTGGCAAGCGCTCGGTATGTGCAGCACGTTAGAACAGGAAGGTATTGTGTTGTTCCAACGTGATAATACCAATACGACCTACAGATAATGTCTCACATAGCCCGCGTCACGTCACAACAACCTCCGTGGATGGAACATTGGCAAGCGCTCGGTACGTGCAGCACGTTAGAACAGGAACTTATTGTGGTGTTCCAACGTGATAATACCAACACGACCTACAGATAATGCCTCACATAGCCCGCGTCACGTCACAACAACCTCCGTGGATGGAACATTGGCAAGCTCTCGGTACGTGCAGCACGTTAGAACAGGAACTTATTGTGTTGTTCCAACGTGATAATACCAACACGACCTACAGATAATGCCTCACATAGCCCGCGTCACGTCACAACAACCTCCGTGGATGGAACATTGGCAAGCGCTCGGTATGTGCAGCACGTTAGAACAGGAAGGTATTGTGTTGTTCCAACGTGATAATACCAACACGACCTACAGATAATGCCTCACATAGCCCGCGTCACGTCACAACAACCTCCGTGGATGGAACATTGGCAAGCACTCGGTACGTGCAGCACGTTAGAACAGGAACTTATTGTGTTGTTCCAACGTGATAATACCAACACGACCTACAGATAATGCCTCACATAGCCCGCGTCACGTCACAACAACCTCCGTGGATGGAACATTGGCAAGCGCTCGGTATGTGCAGCACGTTAGAACAGGAAGGTATTGTGTTGTTCCAACGTGATAATACCAACACGACCTACAGATAATGCCTCACATAGCCCGCGTCACGTCACAACAACCTCCGTGGATGGAACATTGGCAAGCACTCGGTACGTGCAGCATGTTAGAACAGGAACTTATTGTGTTGTTCCAACGTGATAATACCAACACGACCTACAGATAATGCCTCACATAGCCCGCGTCACGTCACAACAACCTCCGTGGATGGAACATTGGCAAGCGCTCGGTATGTGCAGCACGTTAGAACAGGAAGGTATTGTGTTGTTCCAACGTGATAATACCAACACGACCTACAGATAATGCCTCACATAGCCCGCGTCACGTCACAACAACCTCCGTGGATGGAACATTGGCAAGCACTCGGTACGTGCAGCACGTTAGAACAGGAACTTATTGTGTTGTTCCAACGTGATAATACCAACACGACCTACAGATAATGCCTCACATAGCCCGCGTCACATCACAACAACCTCCGTGGATGGAACATTGGCAAGGGCTCGGTATGTGCAGCACGTTAGAACAGGAAGGTATTGTGTTGTTCCAACGTGATAATACCAACACGACCTACAGATAATGCCTCACATAGCCCGCGTCACGTCACAACAACCTCCGTGGATGGAACATTGGCAAGCGCTCGGTACGTGCAGCACGTTAGAACAGGAACTTATTGTGTTGTTCCAACGTGATAATACCAACACGACCTACAGATAATGCCTCACATAGCCCGCGTCACGTCACAACAACCTCCGTGGATGGAACATTGGCAAGCGCTCGGTATGTGCAGCACGTTAGAACAGGAAGGTATTGTGTTGTTCCAACGTGATAATACCAACACGACCTACAGATAATGCCTCACATAGCCCGCGTCACGTCACAACAACCTCCGTGGATGGAACATTGGCAAGCGCTCGGTACGTGCAGCACGTTAGAACAGGAACTTATTGTGTTGTTCCAACGTGATAATACCAACACGACCTACAGATAATGCCTCACATAGCCCGCGTCACATCACAACAACCTCCGTGGATGGAACATTGGCAAGCGCTCGGTATGTGCAGCACGTTAGAACAGGAAGGTATTGTGTTGTTCCAACGTGATAATACCAACACGACCTACAGATAATGCCTCACATAGCCCGCGTCACGTCACAACAACCTCCGTGGATGGAACATTGGCAAGCGCTCGGTACGTGCAGCACGTTAGAACAGGAACTTATTGTGGTGTTCCAACATGATAATACCAACACGACCTACAGATAATGCCTCACATAGCCCGCGTCACGTCACAACAACCTCCGTGGATGGAACATTGGCAAGGGCTCGGTATGTGCAGCACGTTAGAACAGGAAGGTATTGTGTTGTTCCAACGTGATAATACCAACACGACCTACAGATAATGCCTCACATAGCCCGCGTCACGTCACAACAACCTCCGTGGATGGAACATTGGCAAGCGCTCGGTACGTGCAGCACGTTAGAACAGGAACTTATTGTGTTGTTCCAACGTGATAATACCAACACGACCTACAGATAATGCCTCACATAGCCCGCGTCACATCACAACAACCTCCGTGGATGGAACATTGGCAAGCGCTCGGTATGTGCAGCACGTTAGAACAGGAAGGTATTGTGTTGTTCCAACGTGATAATACCAACACGACCTACAGATAATGCCTCACATAGCCCGCGTCACGTCACAACAACCTCCGTGGATGGAACATTGGCAAGCGCTCGGTACGTGCAGCACGTTAGAACAGAAACTTATTGTGGTGTTCCAACATGATAATACCAACACGACCTACAGATAATGCCTCACATAGCCCGCGTCACGTCACAACAACCTCCGTGGATGGAACATTGGCAAGGGCTCGGTATGTGCAGCACGTTAGAACAGGAAGGTATTGTGTTGTTCCAACGTGATAATACCAACACGACCTACAGATAATGCCTCACATAGCCCGCGTCACGTCACAACAACCTCCGTGGATGGAACATTGGCAAGCGCTCGGTATGTGCAGCACGTTAGAACAGGAAGGTATTGTGTTGTTCCAACGTGATAATACCAACACGACCTACAGATAATGTCTCACATAGCCCGCGTCACGTCACAACAACCTCCGTGGATGGAACATTGGCAAGCGCTCGGTACGTGCAGCACGTTAGAACAGGAACTTATTGTGGTGTTCCAACGTGATAATACCAACACGACCTACAGATAATGCCTCACATAGCCCGCGTCACGTCACAACAACCTCCGTGGATGGAACATTGGCAAGGGCTCGGTATGTGCAGCACGTTAGAACAGGAAGGTATTGTGTTTGGTCCAACGTGATAATACCAACACGACCTACAGATAATGCCTCACATAGCCCGCGTCACGTCACAACAACCTCCGTGGATGGAACATTGGCAAGCGCTCGGTATGTGCAGCACGTTAGAACAGGAAGGTATTGTGTTGTTCCAACGTGATAATACCAATACGACCTACAGATAATGTCTCACATAGCCCGCGTCACGTCACAACAACCTCCGTGGATGGAACATTGGCAAGCGCTCGGTACGTGCAGCACGTTAGAACAGGAACTTATTGTGGTGTTCCAACGTGATAATACCAACACGACCTACAGATAATGCCTCACATAGCCCGCGTCACGTCACAACAACCTCCGTGGATGGAACATTGGCAAGCTCTCGGTACGTGCAGCACGTTAGAACAGGAACTTATTGTGTTGTTCCAACGTGATAATACCAACACGACCTACAGATAATGCCTCACATAGCCCGCGTCACGTCACAACAACCTCCGTGGATGGAACATTGGCAAGCGCTCGGTATGTGCAGCACGTTAGAACAGGAAGGTATTGTGTTGTTCCAACGTGATAATACCAACACGACCTACAGATAATGCCTCACATAGCCCGCGTCACGTCACAACAACCTCCGTGGATGGAACATTGGCAAGCACTCGGTACGTGCAGCACGTTAGAACAGGAACTTATTGTGTTGTTCCAACGTGATAATACCAACACGACCTACAGATAATGCCTCACATAGCCCGCGTCACGTCACAACAACCTCCGTGGATGGAACATTGGCAAGCGCTCGGTATGTGCAGCACGTTAGAACAGGAAGGTATTGTGTTGTTCCAACGTGATAATACCAACACGACCTACAGATAATGCCTCACATAGCCCGCGTCACGTCACAACAACCTCCGTGGATGGAACATTGGCAAGCACTCGGTACGTGCAGCATGTTAGAACAGGAACTTATTGTGTTGTTCCAACGTGATAATACCAACACGACCTACAGATAATGCCTCACATAGCCCGCGTCACGTCACAACAACCTCCGTGGATGGAACATTGGCAAGCGCTCGGTATGTGCAGCACGTTAGAACAGGAAGGTATTGTGTTGTTCCAACGTGATAATACCAACACGACCTACAGATAATGCCTCACATAGCCCGCGTCACGTCACAACAACCTCCGTGGATGGAACATTGGCAAGCACTCGGTACGTGCAGCACGTTAGAACAGGAACTTATTGTGTTGTTCCAACGTGATAATACCAACACGACCTACAGATAATGCCTCACATAGCCCGCGTCACATCACAACAACCTCCGTGGATGGAACATTGGCAAGGGCTCGGTATGTGCAGCACGTTAGAACAGGAAGGTATTGTGTTGTTCCAACGTGATAATACCAACACGACCTACAGATAATGCCTCACATAGCCCGCGTCACGTCACAACAACCTCCGTGGATGGAACATTGGCAAGCGCTCGGTACGTGCAGCACGTTAGAACAGGAACTTATTGTGTTGTTCCAACGTGATAATACCAACACGACCTACAGATAATGCCTCACATAGCCCGCGTCACGTCACAACAACCTCCGTGGATGGAACATTGGCAAGCGCTCGGTATGTGCAGCACGTTAGAACAGGAAGGTATTGTGTTGTTCCAACGTGATAATACCAACACGACCTACAGATAATGCCTCACATAGCCCGCGTCACGTCACAACAACCTCCGTGGATGGAACATTGGCAAGCGCTCGGTACGTGCAGCACGTTAGAACAGGAACTTATTGTGTTGTTCCAACGTGATAATACCAACACGACCTACAGATAATGCCTCACATAGCCCGCGTCACATCACAACAACCTCCGTGGATGGAACATTGGCAAGCGCTCGGTATGTGCAGCACGTTAGAACAGGAAGGTATTGTGTTGTTCCAACGTGATAATACCAACACGACCTACAGATAATGCCTCACATAGCCCGCGTCACGTCACAACAACCTCCGTGGATGGAACATTGGCAAGCGCTCGGTACGTGCAGCACGTTAGAACAGGAACTTATTGTGGTGTTCCAACATGATAATACCAACACGACCTACAGATAATGCCTCACATAGCCCGCGTCACGTCACAACAACCTCCGTGGATGGAACATTGGCAAGGGCTCGGTATGTGCAGCACGTTAGAACAGGAAGGTATTGTGTTGTTCCAACGTGATAATACCAACACGACCTACAGATAATGCCTCACATAGCCCGCGTCACGTCACAACAACCTCCGTGGATGGAACATTGGCAAGCGCTCGGTACGTGCAGCACGTTAGAACAGGAACTTATTGTGGTGTTCCAACATGATAATACCAACACGACCTACAGATAATGCCTCACATAGCCCGCGTCACGTCACAACAACCTCCGTGGATGGAACATTGGCAAGGGCTCGGTATGTGCAGCACGTTAGAACAGGAAGGTATTGTGTTGTTCCAACGTGATAATACCAACACGACCTACAGATAATGCCTCACATAGCCCGCGTCACGTCACAACAACCTCCGTGGATGGAACATTGGCAAGCGCTCGGTATGTGCAGCACGTTAGAACAGGAAGGTATTGTGTTGTTCCAACGTGATAATACCAACACGACCTACAGATAATGCCTCACATAGCCCGCGTCACGTCACAACAACCTCCGTGGATGGAACATTGGCAAGCGCTCGGTACGTGCAGCACGTTAGAACAGAAACTTATTGTGGTGTTCCAACATGATAATACCAACACGACCTACAGATAATGTCTCACATAGCCCGCGTCACGTCACAACAACCTCCGTGGATGGAACATTGGCAAGGGCTCGGTATGTGCAGCACGTTAGAACAGGAAGGTATTGTGTTGTTCCGACGTGATAATACCAACACGACCTACAGATAATGCCTCACATAGCCCGCGTCACGTCACAACAACCTCCGTGGATGGAACATTGGCAAGCGCTCGGTATGTGCAGCACGTTAGAACAGGAAGGTATTGTGTTTGGTCCAACGTGATAATACCAACACGACCTACAGATAATGCCTCACATAGCCCGCGTCACGTCACAACAACCTCCGTGGATGGAACATTGGCAAGCGCTCGGTATGTGCAGCACGTTAGAACAGGAAGGTATTGTGTTGTTCCAACGTGATAATACCAATACGACCTACAGATAATGTCTCACATAGCCCGCGTCACGTCACAACAACCTCCGTGGATGGAACATTGGCAAGCGCTCGGTATGTGCAGCACGTTAGAACAGGAAGGTATTGTGTTGTTCCAACGTGATAATACCAACACGACCTACAGATAATGCCTCACATAGCCCGCGTCACGTCACAACAACCTCCGTGGATGGAACATTGGCAAGCGCTCGGTACGTGCAGCACGTTAGAACAGAAACTTATTGTGGTGTTCCAACATGATAATACCAACACGACCTACAGATAATGCCTCACATAGCCCGCGTCACGTCACAACAACCTCCGTGGATGGAACATTGGCAAGGGCTCGGTATGTGCAGCACGTTAGAACAGGAAGTTATTGTGTTGTTCCAACGTGATAATACCAACACGACCTACAGATAATGCCTCACATAGCCCGCGTCACGTCACAACAACCTCCGTGGATGGAACATTGGCAAGCGCTCGGTATGTGCAGCACGTTAGAACAGGAAGGTATTGTGTTTGGTCCAACGTGATAATACCAACACGACCTACAGATAATGCCTCACATAGCCCGCGTCACGTCACAACAACCTCCGTGGATGGAACATTGGCAAGCGCTCGGTATGTGCAGCACGTTAGAACAGGAAGGTATTGTGTTGTTCCAACGTGATAATACCAACACGACCTACAGATAATGCCTCACATAGCCCGCGTCACATCACAACAACCTCCGTGGATGGAACATTGGCAAGCGCTCGGTATGTGCAGCACGTTAGAACAGGAAGGTATTGTGTTGTTCCAACGTGATAATACCAACACGACCTACAGATAATGCCTCACATAGCCCGCGTCACGTCATAACAACCTCCGTGGATGGAACATTGGCAAGCGCTCGGTACGTGCAGCACGTTAGAACAGAAACTTATTGTGGTGTTCCAACATGATAATACCAACACGACCTACAGATAATGCCTCACATAGCCCGCGTCACGTCACAACAACCTCCGTGGATGGAACATTGGCAAGGGCTCGGTATGTGCAGCACGTTAGAACAGGAAGGTATTGTGTTGTTCCAACGTGATAATACCAACACGACCTACAGATAATGCCTCACATAGCCCGCGTCACGTCACAACAACCTCCGTGGATGGAACATTGGCAAGCGCTCGGTATGTGCAGCACGTTAGAACAGGAAGGTATTGTGTTGTTCCAACGTGATAATACCAATACGACCTACAGATAATGTCTCACATAGCCCGCGTCACGTCACAACAACCTCCGTGGATGGAACATTGGCAAGGGCTCGGTATGTGCATCACGTTAGAACAGGAAGGTATTGTGTTGTTCCAACGTGATAATACCAACACGACCTACAGATAATGCCTCACATAGCCCGCGTCACGTCACAACAACCTCCGTGGATGGAACATTGGCAAGCGCTCGGTATGTGCAGCACGTTAGAACAGGAAGGTATTGTGTTGTTCCAACGTGATAATACCAACACGACCTACAGATAATGCCTCACATAGCCCGCGTCACGTCACAACAACCTCCGTGGATGGAACATTGGCAAGGGCTCGGTATGTGCAGCACGTTAGAACAGGAAGGTATTGTGTTTGGTCCAACGTGATAATACCAACACGACCTACAGATAATGCCTCACATAGCCCGCGTCACGTCACAACAACCTCCGTGGATGGAACATTGGCAAGCGCTCGGTATGTGCAGCACGTTAGAACAGGAAGGTATTGTGTTGTTCCAACGTGATAATACCAATACGACCTACAGATAATGTCTCACATAGCCCGCGTCACGTCACAACAACCTCCGTGGATGGAACATTGGCAAGCGCTCGGTACGTGCAGCACGTTAGAACAGGAACTTATTGTGGTGTTCCAACGTGATAATACCAACACGACCTACAGATAATGCCTCACATAGCCCGCGTCACGTCACAACAACCTCCGTGGATGGAACATTGGCAAGGGCTCGGTATGTGCAGCACGTTAGAACAGGAAGGTATTGTGTTGTTCCAACGTGATAATACCAACACGACCTACAGATAATGCCTCACATAGCCCGCGTCACGTCACAACAACCTCCGTGGATGGAACATTGGCAAGCGCTCGGTATGTGCAGCACGTTAGAACAGGAAGGTATTGTGTTGTTCCAACGTGATAATACCAACACGACCTACAGATAATGCCTCACATAGCCCGCGTCACGTCACAACAACCTCCGTGGATGGAACATTGGCAAGGGCTCGGTATGTGCATCACGTTAGAACAGGAAGGTATTGTGTTGTTCCAACGTGATAATACCAACACGACCTACAGATAATGCCTCACATAGCCCGCGTCACGTCACAACAACCTCCGTGGATGGAACATTGGCAAGCGCTCGGTACGTGCAGCACGTTAGAACAGGAACTTATTGTGGTGTTCCAACATGATAATACCAACACGACCTACAGATAATGCCTCACATAGCCCGCGTCACGTCACAACAACCTCCGTGGATGGAACATTGGCAAGGGCTCGGTATGTGCAGCACGTTAGAACAGGAAGGTATTGTGTTGTTCCAACGTGATAATACCAACACGACCTACAGATAATGCCTCACATAGCCCGCGTCACGTCACAACAACCTCCGTGGATGGAACATTGGCAAGCGCTCGGTATGTGCAGCACGTTAGAACAGGAAGGTATTGTGTTGTTCCAACGTGATAATACCAACACGACCTACAGATAATGCCTCACATAGCCCGCGTCACGTCACAACAACCTCCGTGGATGGAACATTGGCAAGCGCTCGGTACGTGCAGCACGTTAGAACAGAAACTTATTGTGGTGTTCCAACATGATAATACCAACACGACCTACAGATAATGCCTCACATAGCCCGCGTCACGTCACAACAACCTCCGTGGATGGAACATTGGCAAGGGCTCGGTATGTGCAGCACGTTAGAACAGGAAGGTATTGTGTTGTTCCAACGTGATAATACCAACACGACCTACAGATAATGCCTCACATAGCCCGCGTCACGTCACAACAACCTCCGTGGATGGAACATTGGCAAGCGCTCGGTATGTGCAGCACGTTAGAACAGGAAGGTATTGTGTTTGGTCCAACGTGATAATACCAACACGACCTACAGATAATGCCTCACATAGCCCGCGTCACGTCACAACAACCTCTGTGGATGGAACATTGGCAAGCGCTCGGTATGTGCAGCACGTTAGAACAGGAAGGTATTGTGTTGTTCCAACGTGATAATACCAATACGACCTACAGATAATGTCTCACATAGCCCGCGTCACGTCACAACAACCTCCGTGGATGGAACATTGGCAAGCGCTCGGTACGTGCAGCACGTTAGAACAGGAACTTATTGTGGTGTTCCAACGTGATAATACCAACACGACCTACAGATAATGCCTCACATAGCCCGCGTCACGTCACAACAACCTCCGTGGATGGAACATTGGCAAGGGCTCGGTATGTGCAGCACGTTAGAACAGGAAGGTATTGTGTTGTTCCAACGTGATAATACCAACACGACCTACAGATAATGCCTCACATAGCCCGCGTCACGTCACAACAACCTCCGTGGATGGAACATTGGCAAGCGCTCGGTATGTGCAGCACGTTAGAACAGGAAGGTATTGTGTTGTTCCAACGTGATAATACCAACACGACCTACAGATAATGCCTCACATAGCCCGCGTCACGTCACAACAACCTCCGTGGATGGAACATTGGCAAGGGCTCGGTATGTGCATCACGTTAGAACAGGAAGGTATTGTGTTGTTCCAACGTGATAATACCAACACGACCTACAGATAATGCCTCACATAGCCCGCGTCACGTCACAACAACCTCCGTGGATGGAACATTGGCAAGCGCTCGGTACGTGCAGCACGTTAGAACAGGAACTTATTGTGGTGTTCCAACATGATAATACCAACACGACCTACAGATAATGCCTCACATAGCCCGCGTCACGTCACAACAACCTCCGTGGATGGAACATTGGCAAGGGCTCGGTATGTGCAGCACGTTAGAACAGGAAGGTATTGTGTTGTTCCAACGTGATAATACCAACACGACCTACAGATAATGCCTCACATAGCCCGCGTCACGTCACAACAACCTCCGTGGATGGAACATTGGCAAGCGCTCGGTATGTGCAGCACGTTAGAACCGGAAGGTATTGTGTTTGGTCCAACGTGATAATACCAACATGACCTACAGATAATGCCTCACATAGCCCGCGTCACGTCACAACAACCTCCGTGGATGGAACATTGGCAAGCGCTCGGTATGTGCAGCACGTTAGAACAGGAAGGTATTGTGTTGTTCCAACGTGATAATACCAATACGACCTACAGATAATGTCTCACATAGCCCGCGTCACGTCACAACAACCTCCGTGGATGGAACATTGGCAAGAGCTCGGTACGTGCAGCACGTTAGAACAGGAACTTATTGTGGTGTTCCAACGTGATAATACCAACACGACCTACAGATAATGCCTCACATAGCCCGCGTCACGTCACAACAACCTCCGTGGATGGAACATTGGTAAGGGCTCGGTATGTGCAGCACGTTAGAACAGGAAGGTATTGTGTTGTTCCAACGTGATAATACCAACACGACCTACAGATAATGCCTCACATAGCCCGCGTCACGTCACAACAACCTCCGTGGATGGAACATTGGCAAGCGCTCGGTATGTGCAGCACGTTAGAACAGGAAGGTATTGTGTTGTTCCAACGTGATAATACCAACACGACCTACAGATAATGCCTCACATAGCCCGTGTCACGTCACAACAACCTGGCTTCGTCCGCCAGCTTACTGGATTACCGCTGGTACACAGCCCACTGCCTCGTAGCTGCCAGCCAGTCAGCTGGCAGTCGCGGCCTCGTTGGTGTGACGTGACGCAGTCTCTTGTGAGGCTTTGTCTCTAGGTGGTGTTAGTAATACTCATCGACTCACTGTGCGTTAACACTTTGACTGCCAATCACATCAATTGACGGGATATGGAAATTTCTGTAGAATGGCGATCACGTCATTTTCACGCCGTTTTCGTGCTTTTAAACAAAAAATCAAGTTTATTTAGGGGATATATCTGTCTTAAATGCCTGACATGGTAAATATAATGTTTAAAACAACCTATAAATCTTGTCAATTTAGGTTCTAAATCGGCCGACTGGTTGCATTCATTGCATGAAACAGGGCAGATAGAAAGTGGTGTCCGCTCTCTGAGTAGGTAAATGAACGGACACGGCTTCTTGCTCTCTTACGCTAGACGAAATTTTGCATAAATTTGACATACACTTTATTGTTAATGACACTGAGGGCAACGAAATCGACAATTCAGATAATTATCCAGTGTTTGTGCAAGAAGAATTGCATCAAATTTCTTATATTTCGAGTTTGATGATCCTTGAATCGATTCTTTTGTATTTTGTTTCCTCGATTTTGCGATCAACGAGTTTTTTTCTTTGTTTTCAGGCTCATAAAATGAAGTTAGTGATTCCAAGATGAATTTAGAACCGCAAAATATTCACAAAATATCCCTGGCAGTACTGAGAGGTGGCGAAGACAGGGACAGCACAGCCACATATCGTAGTTATTCTACAGAAGGTTGGGCTCTTCTCGAAGTATAGACGTTTCTAGTGGGGTCCTTGGCGTTAGAGTTCTATGCGAATTAGATGCTGTGTGTTCAGTTCTGGTTTTCATGTTTCGTGTACTAGCACCTTCTTGCTGATTTCAAAGAGCGGACAATGCTGTATGCCACACAGAGGATAAGGAAACCAAGTGCAACTCGGCTTACTCCTGTACGCAAAATGGCTGGCATTCTAAGGTATGGAATGGTTTACATGAGCGGTAGTCGTGTTAGACTGAACGTGCTCTAGGAGAATCGCAGCAACGTGCCTGAACACCAACATTCTCTGGACGCTTCCAGTCAAGCACGTGTGGGATGTGGTGGGACAACTGACAAATGCAACTCGTTAACCCACAATTCTATATCTACATTTCATAGATACTCTGCAAATCACATTTAAGTGCTAGCAAAATATTTTCACATTCAGAAGTGAAAGTCGGAGATTGAAATTTCTCAAATAGAGTTCGCAGCAACGAATAACGTCGTTCTTTTTAATGATTTCCACCCGAAATGTTGCAACAATTCCGTGACGCTTTCCCCCCTGTAACGTGATAAAACAAAACGAGCTGCCCTTCACTGAACTTTCTCATTGTTGTAAGGAGTCAAGTCACTCAAACATATTTTCCTACATATTCGGACCTTTAAAACAATACTTATTGCTTACAAGTAACATCTGACGGATTAATTAATTTATTTATTACTTTTAAAGAAGTTGTTATTTGAAGTACGGCATTAGATTGCGAGTGCGATAATTAGTTTTTCTCGATGCTGAAGCAAGTAACAGTTCAGACATACACACTAAGGGAATATTTTTGGTTAAAATTCATTTAAAATACCAAGGCAGACAGTACTTGGCAACGCTACTCCATGTTGTTTCAAAGTATGGTGCAATACTACGTTATTCTCAGGCGCGAGTCTCTGCATAGCAGTAGGTGACCTCGAAATCGGAGGTGAGCCAAACGCTGTCTGTAATTGGCCAGTTCGAGGGTGCGACTAAAGTCGTAAAATAGCTTGGCTCGGATAGGCTGAAGGATGAGACGTTGACGTGGCGAAGAGAGAGGAAGAAAAGTGGGGAGGTATATACAGTGGAGACGGGGCGTGCCATGGGCACTCCAGCGCTTTGTCTCGTGGACGACACGTCGTGTCGACGGAAGGCGAACACTCCGTGGGCGCAATTTGCGCATCTTCGAATGTGGACAGTGAGACAGATCAGCCCTGTGGAAATCAGAAGTGAAATTACTTCTTGTTTGAGAGTAATCAGATTGTGCGATATTCTCTGTGTTGGTCAGGCACTTCTTTGACGCGAATAAGTACAGAGTGAGATAGTTAACGCCTGTGGGCGAATTATAGTGGCATCGCGGTGGGTCGATTTATGCAATCAGCGTACCACGCCAGTAGCGAGACCAGGCTGTGTTTTGTGTTCTCAACATCAGTGAGACATGGAAAGTATTTCGATCGACAGAAGTTGATCCAGTCAGGCAAGTTAGGTTGATTCAAAATGTTCAAATGTTTGTAGAGCTTATGGGACTCAGATCACTTAGTTCATTTTTGTTCAAATGTTCAAATGTTTGTTAAGCTAAAGGGATTTAACTGCGGGCTTATCAGTCCCTAAACTTACAACTACTTATGAACTAGCTTATACTAAAGACGGCACAAACATCAATGCCCGAGGGGGGATTCGAACTCTCGACCGCAGCGGCCGTGCAGACCGTGACTGGCGCGCCGAGACCGCTCGGCCACCGCGGCCGGCAAGTTAGGTTTTCAGCGATGGCGCACCAGTTGCAGCCATCTCAACGAACGGTACTATGTGCAGTGCTCATGCTTAGGCAACAAAAACATCACGCACTTAGTGCGACATCATGGAACGTATCTGTAGCTTTGTCAATTTAAAGTCAAGTTAGGCGCGGTGTTTCAGCTATTTTGGCGAGTGTAGATTTCTTTATTTTAAAATTCATTTAATAATTCTGGATAAAGTTCCTATGATTTTTTGTTGTAATTTCTGTTCCTCCGATTAACAGCTTCTATCTTAACACACCCTAATTCTTGTGAAATTTTAGTTAATTCAATACCTATTCTTTGTTTAAAGAAATGAAGTACACTAAAATCGTGTATACTTTCAGTAGCTAGTGATGCCAAATTTGTACCCAGTTTCACCTAACTAGCAATATATAGAGATATGTTTTTTCTTACAGGAGATGTTTGTTTAAGTAAGGTTATATAAACATATCTTAATTCAACAAGGAGCATCTTGCTGACTTCTACGCGACTTCCTGTTACGTTCTTGCACGCAGGTGCCGCGGGCACACTGTTAGATAGTTAGTGCACAATAAAAATCAGTCTGACGTTTATGCAAAATTACACCGCAGCAAGCTACATCTTTCGCGTTAGAATGTTTTCCGTCAGTCCCACCTGGTGAGCGTCCCACGCTGGTCAACAGTTCTCCAGGAGTGGACGCACCACTTCATGAACAGATGCCACCGACGGAAACCACCCATGGAAGTTACACCACTTACTAATATGGCCGTTTCAGGATGGATCTACACTTGGTACCTCAGTGCCGCTTGAACTGTTGATCTGTAAACGTAATCGTTTCATGTATATGCCCTGATTCAATAGTAAAACCAGGGAAGTAAATTTTAAAACTCTTGGAGGATGTTCTATTATTTCCAGTACCGTATTTAATTTCTGCTTAATCTATATAAAAAAGAATTACAGTATGTTCGTTCTGAGTTTTGTGTTGCCATACCGTTCATCCGATTGCGATGAAAGTTTGTCTTGCGCTTTCACGAAGATTATACGCATCTATTTCTGTGTGACACACAGTTCGGGAGATATATGAGAAACTGCTGCATTATGATGACGTTCAGATTTATTTCTTTGCTGCTAAATGTATTCGCAACATATTTTGCGAACAGTACCCATGTATACCAACGAATGTACCTCCAAAATTATTTCATCACGAGATATAGTTTAAGAGATATGCCACTGAGACGAGTGGGAAAACTGTGCATCATGGTTTTTTTTTTTTTCATTTTTTTATTCACTGGCGTACCGTTACTCTGACTACGACGAAACTTTGCACACTTGATCTGCAAAACAAGAGGAAAGGGACTGTAAAGGTAAAATTTTGTAATTTGCTTGGCAGAGAATACGTACTGATTATGATAAAATCTGCGGTTTCACACTGATGTCGAGGAAATACTGCATGCTTCGCCTTCAAAATAGAGGAGCATTATCGTCTACCTAACATTTCATACAGTGTCTAACGGAGGGTACCTTGCAATACAGTTAGACACCACTTCCCTAATCACCATGATATGTAACAGAGTTATATAGTTATTTTTCACAGATGAAGGAGGCAATGGACTGAGAATGTTCATGCTCATACTGCGTCATCGCACTGTCATAATGTAACCCGCCGTATGCAGTCAACACAGCACAGAGTACAAAAATCCTCCCTGTTGAATTGCTTTGCTAAGTAGACGCAAAATATCTTGTATCTGTAGTCACGAAGCTACATCGTGACAGACACCATGAAATTGGAGAACGGGGAGCACTTGCTGAAAAATAAGATATTCAAGTTCGCAGAATCTGCTCGGGTAAATTATTTTGTAGGGTAATATTAACAGGATGCTCAGATTCGATAACGTATTGAAGGCGACACCAGTGATAGATGTCATATATAGTAAAACGTAGTGCATGAATGAATAAATTATGGTCTTCATTGACCACGGATCGACAGTTGCGAAAAATTATTTAAATGAGTGGATACAGTCCGTCTTTATTATTTGTCTCTGTGCGTTGAACTATTGTAAACTTCCGGTCGCAGACTATTTTTAAAAAACCTGACAAAAGGAAGCAGCAGGATTTCCGTATATTAGTATCCATATAAAAATTAAATTCAGTAATGTTACATAATGACATAGTACCATGTAATATTTGATTGGAATGCCCTGTGTTTGTGCTTGAGAGTGCAAATGTGGCAGTTGTCGTAGTATCGCAGTCAGTATGAGAAATCTACACCGTAGACCGGAACTGTAAATAAAGAAAAAAAATCAAGATGCAGGCGGTATCATATTCTCTTAAAAACAGTGGATGTACTCCATCATGATTCGCTCTTCTTTAGATACACAATTGACTTCGTTTCGCTCCCGTCTCCAAAATTATCAACACCTTTGTAACGTTGTCCTAACCTTCTGTCCACGTCTCGTCCGAGGGCTTTGTTCCGCCGAAGTGACATATAGTTTCTCTTTCCCATCGTGCATCACTTCTCCCTGAGATGTTGTTTTTCCTTGGACTCTGCATAAGAACTTAAAAATACTTGTAGTGATCAAGTAATGTAAATAGATAGTTTCCTCTTTGAAAGTAAGAACTTGACAGTCTTTCCTATTTGATAGAAACAAATATCTCTAACATCTTATTACAGTGATAATTGTGATCATAATAAAAGGAATCAAGGCATCGACTTTTTATTATCATTATTTAAATTTTCCCGAAACTTTCCATACTTTACCACGTCCATATTGTTTTAATCTTCATTTTTGTAGAAATCGTCAGGAAGTACTTTTAAAGGTCCTGAACTTAGATGTTTCTCCACCTATGGTATACAGTAGCCCACACAACTTACATGTAGTCTTTTGGCATCGGTAATACCCTGTCTCAAAGAACTGCCACAAATCCAATCTACGGTTTGATATATCTAAAAACAAATTTTACGATAAAACTGAATTTATTGCTCATATAAAGACTAGTCACATATACAACTTCAAAATATCCGCTTCTATGTGAAATAAAAAATACTAAGAGAACATGTTCCCGCAAGTTCAAAAAAACCGCTCGTTTGCTTTGTCTCTGTGCCGGCCGCGGTGTCCGAGGGGACTGAGGCGCTCCTGTCACGGTCTGCACGGCCACTACGGTCGGGGGTTCGAATCCCCCCTCGGGCATGGATATTTGTGCCGTCATTAGTATAAGGTAGTTGATAAGTAGTTTGTAAGTTTAGGGACTGATGACCCCGTAGTTAAGTCCCATAAGCTTAACAAACATTTGAACATTTTGAACTTTGTCTCTGCGATAGTTGCAGAAACGTCCCGGTGTAGCGCACTTCTCGGAAGCTTCCTCTGGCCAGTGATATTCGGTCGCGCCTCCTTTTCCTCCGCTCAGCCTCCGATTTAGCCTGGCACTTCCTACGGTAATACTGGTGATCACCGGACGTCGCGCCATAGTCGCACCTTAGATTTATCCGCCAAGTTAATCGCATCCGCAGACCAGCAATGTTACTGGCTATATTTTTCGTTGTACGTACAGAAGGCTTTTGTATTAATAAACTATATATCACTTTCATCGTTTGTTGCCTTTCTTGCAGATCGCAGAACGCTACGGGAAGTTTATTTGAAACAGAGAGCATAACGGTTTCTCACATCATTAAATTCCACAAATAATTGCTCACATTGGTATTTAATACATATACCTTTTCATTTTTTTTCAACTGTTCGAACACAAAGTGCCTCTCATGTTTTGTGATAAATACACGAAGCCATTTTATTCATCGAGATATGGAAGTAATTTTCCCACGTGGGCGAGAGCGTCTCTCGCCACGTGGGCGGGCCACGTTTCGTCCACTGTCTCGGGTTTGCTCGGAGCTCCTCGATAGTACTCGCTGCGGCGCGACGTTTCACGCTGCCCTGCGATGCGGCCCTTTCTCTTTCCGACTTTGGTTGTGAAATTTTTCCAACTGCTAGCTCCCATTGCCCTAAGGAAACGAATCATAACGAGTCGCACAAATCTATCACAACAGCACCTAATAACTACTAAACACAGTAGTCCCGGTTCCGACACATAATTTTAATCTGTCAAGAAGTTTCATATTAGCACACACTCCGCTGCAGAGTGATAATTTTCATTCTGGAAACATCCCTTAGGCTATGTCTAAGCCATGTCTCCACCATATCCTTTCTTCCAGAAGTGCTAGTCTTGCATGTTTCGCAGGAGAGCTTCTGTGAAGTTTGGAAAGTAGGAGGCGAGGTACTGGCGGAAGTAAACTTGTGAGGCGGCATCGTGAGTCGTGTCGGGATAGCTCAGTCGGTAGAGCGCTTGGCCGCGAAAGGCAAATGTCCCAGGTTCGAGTCCCGGTTCTGGCATATAATTTTAATCTGCCAGGAAGTTTCACTACACACAGTGATTTTAATATTTTAATGTAGACTAACTTAAGAACAATAATAAAGAAATCCCACTGATAATAGCACAAAATGTGCTGAAATATGTTTGGGAAAAGTAACAAAAGTTGGTCTTGCATACAGCTTAAGCCTCAACGTTTACAAGAAATCAAGGAATAGTTTTTAAGTCGTTTTCAGGATATTCCCAATGTAGTATCTCTTTTTTAGACGTTTCCAAAACCATTTGCTGTATCGGTTGGAAGTCCCTTCGCCATTGGCAGGTGGAATTGATAGATAAGCACTGTAATTTTCGTTTCTAAGTCAAATTATAACACGTTAAATATGTTCGCAATTCTCCAGATACTTTCTAGAGAAGACTTTCCACTTTTTAGTAACGAGGCTGTAGACGTTATAGGCATGGTTAGCTCAGCTTACGTTTGTTAATTTTTTCAATAATGAAATAAAATAAGTCACGATTACGTGATAGCTTGAGTGGTGGCAATATAAAGAAATGCGTCCTATCTGCATGCAGAGAGTTCTAAAATTCATCAATTTGTTAAGTTTTCACTGAATCGAATGTAATTAAATATTTTTTTGTTTATTTACGATATATTTTGTAAGAACTATAGACTGACGGGATTATCGGGAGCACGGACACTACGGTCGGGGGTTCGAATCCCCCCTCGGGCATGGATATTTGTGCCGTCCTAGTTCGTAAGTAGTTCATAAGTAGTTTGTAAGTTTAGGGACTGATGACCCCGTAGTTAAGTCCCATAAGCTTTACAAACATTTGAACATTTGATTATCGGGGGAGAAGTGATAGGTAATTTTTTTTCTTTTTCAAGTATTTCTGATAATTTATTACATCCCTAACGTCATTCTATAGAGACCCCATTTTGTGTTTGCCTGTCTTTCTATTACGCGGTTACAATGTACGAATTTTTCATGGAACTACGTGGCTCGCGCAATATTACTAGTGTAATGCCGTTGCAAAACAGATGTGAAACTTCCTGAGAGATTTAAACTATATGCCGGAGCGGTATTTGAACCTGGGAGCTTTGCTTTCCCGGGAAAGCGCTCTATCGACATTCTTTTATTTATTTTTTCTTTGTTCCACGGGTAGTTTGGTCCGTTGCGGCCGTGTGTTCATTTTTGTTCGTTGTTCATCGTTGAGGTATTGTCTCCATTTATTTCCTCCCTTTTTTTAGAGGGATCCCTTTCACCGAACGTGTTGAGCCACAGCCACCACGCCGGTAAAAACTAAGCTATTCTGTAATGCTTCACGGCCCGTCGCTTCGTCAAAGCTTCACTACCTCCACGGCTTAGCGACAGCTTAGGGGATGTTTCGTGAATGACCTTTACATGTGACTACGTAGGCTTTCCCAGCGTAATGATTCATAATTATCTTCTCGGGTATCCTGCCGAATAAATACATCTGGACACAATATTTCGGCGGTCCACCAGGCCGCTATCCTCAGGTGACAGTGCTGGTACACCGACTCGGCGAGTCTGTGTACCAGCACTGTCACCTGAGGATGGCGGTCAGGTGGACCACCGAAATATTGTGTGACGTATTTATCCGGCAGGACACCCGAGGAGATTATTATCCTGCCAGGAACTTTCTTATCAGCGGACACTCCACTGTACACTGAAAATATTTAATTACATGTCTCTTTCTTTTGTGCCAAAAGTCAATAAGGCATTTTTACGATATATAGCTTGTTTTTCGAGTTCCCTGAAAAGGCATAATAATATGAAACGTAGTATACAAACCGGTCTTGTTTTTCGTGCGCGACGCTTCTACTGTCTAATCGGCGACTCTGCAATTTATTCCCCCAGAGTTCCCGCTCAGGCAGCAAAGCGAAATGGTGGGGCGAATGTGACGTCAGGCGAGGAGGGATGGTCCGCGGGGCAACGGGCTGTAATCGGTCCGATTTTGGGCCCGCCCTGCCTTACAGAAGGCATAAATACCTCAACAACGCTTGTAGCAGAGTTTTCTGAAAGCTGTACAGGAGACCACCTAAACTGTCGGCTATAAAAGCGCAATATAACTCACCTGTCAGTGTACCTGCGAAGTAGTGTGGACCGATGATTTCAACCCCAAGGATTCCACACCACACGTTAATAGACCACCTACGTTGACGGTCGACAGGTCCTACCCACCGAGGATTGTCTGCGGCCCAGTAGTGCATGTTATGGCGATTCACTGCACCATAATTTGTGAACATGGACTCATCAGAGAACATAACACTTTGTAAAGACTGCAGCGTGAAATTACGCATGGCCCACTCACAGAATGTCACCCTTTCTGTAGTACTGCTGGTTGTCAAATGTTCAAATATTTTTAAACTTATTGGACCACACGGTTCTGCTCAACTATTCGTTAAATTCATTTTGCAGGGTAATATGTATCACAAAATATAAAGATATTTACAAGATGAAGTGATGAATTGAAATTGGGCCGGGATGCGAACCTGGCATCTCCTGCTTACTTGGCAGTCGCTTTACCTATTTTATGTTCTTTTTTCTGTATTACACATGGCCCACTCACAGAATGTCACCCTTTCTGTAGTACTGCTGGTTGTCAAATGCTCAAATATTTTTAAACTTATTGGACCACACGGTTCTGCTCAACTATTCGTTAAATTCATTTTGCAGGGTAATATGTATCACAAAATATAAAGATATTTACAAGGTGAAGTGATGAATTGAAATTGGGCCGGGATGCGAACCTGGCATCTCCTGCTTACTTGGCAGTCGCTTTACCTATTTTATGTTCTTTTTTCTGTATTTCTTTTTCTTTTTGCTAAAAACTGCACCACCTCACTTTTTAAAAAATTGAAAACAGGAATGATACATAATTTATAATTTTTTTTCTCTTTCTTCAATACTTTTCCCCTTCCCTCTCTCAAGGGACCGAGCAAGATGGTAACACACTGGACTCGCATTCGGGAGGATGGTGGTTCAAATCCACCTCCGGCCATCCAGATTTAGGTTTTCCGTGATTCCCCTAAATTATTCCAGGCAAATGCCGGGATGGCTCCTTTCAAAGGACACGGCCGATTTCCTGCCCCATACTTACCCAAATCTTCGAACGTTAGCTCCGTCTCTAATGACCAAGCTGTCGACGGGACGGTAAACCCTAAGCTTCCTTCCTTTGGGGCGGTCAACTACAGTGTAGTCCGCCGCGGGGCGCGGGCCCGCCCGCCGGGCGAAAATGTTGGCCATGCCTGCCCTAATACGTCGACCTACACAACAACAATTCCTAATCGATCAGTATTGTCGAGGCTGCAAAGTATCGGACAAGCACGTCAGATTGAACATAAATGGGAACAATCGTTTCTGTACAACATGTGCAGTTGATGTCAATATTAAACAAGAAATCCGTTTGCCAAAGACATATGTAGTCTCAATACATCAAACTTATTGAATACAAGGGGAGACAATGAATTAAAATTTGTGCCACGGGCAGAATTCGAACCCACTTACGTTCATTGCTACTATTGGAGAGACTCGGCAACATTGAAACGAATTACGTTAGGAAACTCCAAACATCTCGAACTGTATGTCGTTTAGGGAGACGTCGATAGATTATCCGGTACACTCGGGAAATTCCATTTCATGAAATCATGTTATTGTGACACTCGTAACAAGTAAAGCAGTTAACAATCCGAAGATTGGTTTGCACACCAGGCATGATCCTGTTTGGAGGTGGCATCGTTGCTTTCCTAATCCCGTCAGTTATACGGGGACCTACAGTTTAACTTGAGTTCCGAACCACGGTGCTACTCGGCTTTTTTCACATGATCAATACTGCCAGAGGTGAAAGAAGTGGACAGTGAGAGATAAAAATCCTAGGAACTGGCGGGGATCGAACCCGCGACCTTCGGATTCATAGTCTGGCTTTCTACTACTGTGCAACTAAGGCGTACTAGCTCTGAAATTTTTCATAGTAAAAATTTAAAAGAAATGAAGGTACTATTATGTTCAGTAATATGGTATTTGTGCGGTATTTTTGGAAGTTAAAGTTCTAGTATTTTCCTCATTTGTCATATTGTCTCTACAAAATGCATTATTAAATGGAAAAAAATGTATGCCATATTGTTCATCATTTGATTTAGAAACAGTAACAGTAAACAGTTCTATGATATCTTGAATAGAGAGCTGTAGAAAAAATAAAATGTATCTGAAAACTGAGCGAAATTTGCCGCCTGTGGTAAGCTGTATTATGCTAGCTGCGCTACGCCTTGTTGTATGCAACCAGGCAGTGCACCTTGTTGACCGTGTCCGGCTGCAAGCTGTCATCCCCTGTTGAGTAGCGGACGGCATCCCGCCACAGTGTAACTTGTTAATGCACCGAGGTATTGCGTACTTATTAATTATTTTTTCCTCAGTGGAGATAACAGACTCCATAATACTCAATACGGAAATCAACCTGTAATAATAAAAAGTTCAAACCAATGTAAAAGTGTTCAAAAATGTTCAAATTTTTGTATAGTCTATGGGACTTAACTACGGGGTCATCAGTCCCTAAACTTACAAACTACTTATGAACTACTTACGAACTAGGACGTCACAAATATCCATGCCCGAGGGGGGATTAGAACCCCCGACCGTAGTGGGCGTAAAGACCGTGACTGGAGCGCCTTAATCCCCTCGGCCACCGCAGCCGGCACAAAAGTGTACTTAATGAAATGAAAGTAATGTTTTACAACAATGAATAAATTGTTGTCATGTTATTGTTATATACCTTCAACAACTTTAAATATTCAGCTTCAAAACGAATCGTAGTTCACTGAAATCCGATGTGAAGTTCTAGAATTACGCAGCACACAGAGTGTCACTTTCGGCAAATTACGCAAACTTTACCGAATTTTAACTCTAAAAATAATAATCATTTAAGGGATAAAACAACGACAGTTTTCTATTGTACGTCACATGCCTCATGTGGAAATTATTATTTAAAAAAAAATACAAGGTCAATTTCACATTTTCGTTCGATTTCAAATGAAATAGCCCACTTGCGCTATCGATAATGCCACGGTGGCTGAATGCGTGTATGGCGCGGTAGCTCAAAGCGTTCGATCAGAGCAGTAGACATCTGCAATAAAAAGGTAAGAACCCTTGGATGAAAAAAGAATAAACACGATCCAGCGTATGGAAAGAACCGATCAACCGGAACTAAAGAAAAATAAATAAATGGAAATAAAAAATGTGTGAAGTGACTGCCTAGTTAGCATGAGATCCGATGTTAGAATCTCTACCGTAGAACAAATTTTAATTCATTTCCCCGCCTTATATTTAATACTTGTAGCTATGTTTTGCAAAGCAATACACATCGACATCGTCAATTGCCAGAAGGTTCATTATGAAAGTTTGCTACTGATACTTCCCAGATATGCATATTGAGCTGTGTCGTTCGTGGAAATGCACACAGTATACTGACACAATATAGCTGTGCAATTTATACTGATCGAGAGCCTTGATCATCAGCCTATGACCGTGGCACGTTTTGGCTTCTGTTAAACACGTATACTTAAACATGTTGATTCACCTTGGTTCGAAAGTCTCCTGAATACTGACGTTGAATGTATACATTACAACAAGGTAACAGTTCAGTATAATCTCCACATATGTCAGTCAACCTTCACAAAGATGTATATAACCACAAGTGAACAGTGCCAATGTGACGGTCTCTGTAAACGTCAAATCAGTTCCAGTCATAACAACATGAAGGAAGTTCATTGCTTATGTTGACTGTACTTCTACCACTCCTAGAAGGTCAATTCCGAAACCTCATCGATTCTGCATTGTTACTTTGTGTCAGTAGGGACTCCCATCAAGGGAAGTTCCCAGAAGTCTTGGACTGAAGCAAAGCTATGTTGTTCGGATGTGGAGGAGATACAGAGATACAAAAATTGCCGAACTATTGCCTCGCTCTGGCCGCCTAAAGGCTACCACAGCATTTGATGGACGCTACTTAGGAATTTTATCTTGGAAACGTGAGAGAAACCCCACCATGCGAACTGTACGTAATAAGCTGCATAATATACTTCACTCCCGAAGTCCATGGTGTGGTCCAGCTTGTACACCTAGACACCATACAGCGCGACACAAATGGGTCCGATAACGTGCGGACTCGTGAGAATTGGCATCAAGTGTCATTCACAGATGAGACTCGCATCTGCCTTAAACCACACGATCGTCGGAGACGTGATTTGGACCCAGACTGGTCAGCCTGAACGTCCTAGACACGTCGTCCAGCAGATGGTCGTTACCTGATACTTTGGGGTGGTATTGTGTGGAGCTTCCGTACGCCACTGGTGGTCGTAAAAGACAACAAACAGCTGTGCAGTACAGGGAGGACATTCTCCAACGTAAAGTGCAACTATTTCGGTAAGGGATTCGTTTTAATGAACAATTCACGCGCTAATCGTCCACAACTTCATGATAACCACATTGCAAGATTAGAATGGCCAGCATGTTGTTCATACATGAACCCTATCGAAAATATTTAGCATGCATTGAAAAGTACTGTTTTAGGAAAGACGACGCAGCAGCCAAATCGGAAGATCTACATTGGATCGCCGCTGAGGAGTGGTACAATCTAGATAACAATAACTTGATAATTTAGTGGACAGTATGCCACGACCAATGGATGAATGGAACGTGTTTCTGGGTAGTAGGGGTACTGGTGAATTCTGCAATCTGGTACACAAGTTCAGAATGTTCAGGTTAAAGTCATACAACTTGTCAATTTCTGCTTTCATGAGCAATGAGACTGAAATATTTTCTTTTTATCTCTACTCCATTTTTATGTAAAGTCATGGACCCCTGGGCTCATGGTGATGCAATACCACTTGTTTTAGTTACATGTACTTTCAACGTTGTATACAAATTCCGAGTTTTGTGCCTCTGGCCTTGGCAGCTTCAGCGGCTGACACTCGGCCCTTGAACCTTGCATCTCCCAGCCTCAGTTCTCGGAGAGGCTGACTGAGCCCTGGGAAACTATATCCGCGTCACGTACATAGGCGGCCCAGTTTTCAGCCCTTCTGCGCATCCCCCACTATTACCGCAATGAGGGCCAATAATATTCATTCTGTAGGCGTGTGGCTGGCAGCAAGTTATACGCAGCGTTTCTCACCGAGCGAGGTGGCGCAGTGGTAACACACTGGACTCGCATTCGGAAGGATAGTGGTTCAAATCCACCTCCGACCATCCAGATTTAGGTTTTCCGTGATTTCCCTAAATCACTGTTGGCAAATGCCGGGATGGTTCCTTTCAAAGGGCACGGCCGATTTCCTCCCCCATCCTTCCCCAAAAATCCGAGCGTAAACTCCATCTCTAATGACCACGCTGTCGACGGGACGTAAAACCCCAAGCTTCCTTTCTTCCTTCCTGCAACGTTTCTCTCAAAGGTGCAACTGTAGGCGCTCTGCTGTAGCTCCTCCCCTGCTCGTCGCACCGCCTCTATGCGCGGAAGCGCCTTCTTATATGAGGCCAGCTATAGTATCGCGGCGGCCCCTTAGCAACAGCAACCCGGCACGCAGGCAGCAGGTGACGCCCGTGCGGGCTCGGTGGCGCGACACCCGATCCGGTGTGTTTGGGCTGACGGGGGGTGCGGGAAAATCGATCCCCAGGGGAGGCGAGGTGCGGGCCGCATTCCTGCCGCTGCCGCTGCCGCCTGCCGCGCGCCAGCTATGCCAACGTCTCCCACCAGCCAAACACCGCCGCTCTCCGTGAGCCAACGCCTGCTCTTCCTGCAGGCGAAACTCTCCACCACCATTCTCATCCCTCATACCAGTGGCGGCTCCTGCATACGTTTGCAGGTTTGCGCTACCCCCAGGAATAATAATATTGTTAAACTCTATTTACTGTTAGAGATTGTATGAAATGGGAGAAGTAGCGGTCCATTTATCTCTTTTGAAACGCCCGGGCTGTTACGCACCGACCGCTCCCGAGTGCACCGAACTTCGCCGACAGCGGCTGGGTTTGCAGCCGGCCTGCAAACGCCGACTAGGGTGTCTCAGGGGGTGTGCGAGGTGCGGGTGCAACACTTGGCAACAGTGTTTCCGTATAGTCGCCTTGAGTGTATAAACATCCCGCCCGAGCCACCCTGTCAGTCACAGAAACAGTGTCCGTGCTCTCCAGAAGACAAACGGAGTCGGGCTTTTCGCGCCTTCTTACTTGTTCACGTGTAGCTGCGAGGGAAGTAACTGTGCGTTGTGTCCGTTGTTAGTGAATTTCGAGACTCAAGTGAACTGGAAGTGAAAAGGTGAAATAATGAATCAGGTAATTTCCTTGCTATCTGAACTCTTCAATTTACGCAGGTTTAAAGAGGGATTAGAAATAATGAGGCTAGGTAGACCGATTCCCACTTTGACAATTTCACAGACAGTTAAAACGAAAAGTCGTCAATTCAATAGGAAATTTAACTCCGAATTGTACAGCGAATATGAATGGCTGTGTTGAACGAGACCTCGTTTTAGGAATTCCTGACTTCAATCAGAGAGTGACAGAAAAATTCGCTCATATGAATCAAAGAAGAATGGAGTTCCTGTACAAGTGACCACCATCTTTTTTTTATTGAAAAAATAAAACGAGCTAACAGAATCACCTCCGTTTGAAATGATACTAACGGCACTAAGCTTCCAAACGTTTTTTAATTCCTCCGGTAGATATTGTCTCTGCGGTCATGTGATTGTTTCTGATCCATATACATCTATGATATCTTGGCGTAATAGCACTTTTTTCCGAATGCGTTGAGCTCCCACAACATAGAGGCCGAACTTTTTATTAGTGAAAAAAGTGCGCTACCATCTTTTCTGGTTACCAGCCGCCACTGCCTCATACCTTACATGTTCTTTTTCAGTTATAATGTTTCTATAGCAAGTTTTACCTCCTCTTCTTTATGGATCTGATACACCACACTTCAACGATATAAATTCTGCAGCTTCACATCGCTCAGTAAAGTTGAAAGTAGGCAGCCATAAGCTGAAGTTCATTATTTACGGAATTTTAGCTTTATTTTTGTGAATCTGAACGTGTATAGCTTTATTTTGTATGTGAAAGTCATCCAAGATCGATAATCTCAGTTCATGTTTGTAACTACTGCACATCGTAATGTCTTTGCAACTGCGATGTAGCATCTGCGCTTCAGCAGCTTCTTTGACCGCAGAGGCGAGTAGTAGAGAGTGAGCTGTTGAGCAGAGGAGTCGATTGTGGGCTAGGCTAACTGACAGACGTATGGCAACTGTGTTGTGTACTAAGGTTGAATATGTCAGCAATGATTGTATTGAGTTTGATTTATTTCACTCTATATTTATGAATACAAACGTATTATATTGGACAGTGGATTCTGTATCAAGAGAAAGAGAATATTTGTATGGAACGGAATTTATTGTATAAAACCATTGTATTATATTAAAGACTCAACAAAGGTATGTTTCTTTAATTCAGTAAATAACTTAATGATTACTAATTTTTCTTATTTCAGCTCAACCTCGTCCCTCATTTTTCTGATTGTGGCATTTTGGATTTTGTTGTATGGTACGTGTTGAGTTTTTTTAGAAAAAGATTTCCTTTTAAATGTAAATGTTCACGTACCAGTAAAGTAATCAGTCCTTACATGCCACTGAATCTGACTGCCAGAAATAATGTTCACAGAAGTACAGATTGTTTTACTTACAGGGCCTAATTTTGTTTCTTAAATCCGTTGCGCCGGCCGCGGTGGCCGAGGGGACTGAGGCGCTTCAGTCACGGTCTGCACGGCCACTACGGTCGGGGGTTCGAATCCCCCCTCGGGCATGGATATTTGTGCCGTCCTTAGTTGTAAGTAGTTCATAAGTAGTTTGTAAGTTTAGAGACTGATGATCCCGTAGTTAAGTCCCTTAAGCTTAACAAACATTTGAACATTTTGAAATCCGTTGCGCACATATGATTAGAGAAACTCCTTGATTTAAATAGAAAGACTTAATAAGAATAAGAAACTTTTACTTAACAAACTTTCATCAAGCTTTCACTTTCACTTAATAAACTTAACTTTCAAAGTTAATTATCATGTAAGAACGTACGCTTTCGCCGTCATTATTGTTAAATTTGAAATTCTTCTGAGTTATTCGTCACGTCATGACATTTCTCCAACGTTTCGGATTTTTTACAGGACCTTTCCTCAGGAAATACATTCCATCAGGAAACGTGGGCCAACTATATCGACATGACGCGGCAAAGAGCTCAGAAGAATTTCAATATTAAATAACAGTTTACCTGTAGTTGTGTGGCCTTCAGTCAAATGACTTCTTTGATGCAACTCTCCATACTATTCTGCTCTGCACAACCATCTTTATCTCTGGAAAAGAACGGCTACCTACATTCTTTTGAAACTGCTTACTGTATTCGTCTCTCTGTCTCACTCTGTGATTTTTACCCCACACACTTACCTCCAATAGTAAATTGAAAGTTTCCGACAGATCGATACCTTTTTTTTATCCTTTTTACCTTCTCCCTGTCCATCTTATGGATGTTATTAACGCCCTCTAGTACATATATATTCTACTAATTTTTAAACGTTTTCAATTATATAAAGATTAAAATGTAGTTTTCATACAAGGTGTACAAGATGGATAACATATAAAATGAAAAGTCAGAATACAGAAAACATCAGGAAAAAGAAAAAAAAAGAATATGACGCTAAGCTCCTTATGTCAACTATAGTTGCAACGTTATGTTTCTGAAATTTATTTCCAACACAGTTGTAGATGATAGGTAAATTTATACTTATTGCACTCACAATGCCTGGTATGTATTCTTACTGAATACTGCATTTGGAATTGTATTCATGTTTATATTGTATCTGATTTTAGCTCTGTACTGATTTTGTGATCTCTTTCTAAGTTTGAAGATGCATTGAAGATGATCGCTATGTGATCGAACTCGATCTGCTCTTTTAACAATAAAGTATTAACGACCAATGATTTATTTGATTAATAAATGTATTTTATGTAAAAGCTGTTTCATTTACGCCTCATACCTGAGCCAATGAAAAGGTCCTACATAACCCACATTTTTATAAGATTCCTTGCAAAAATTCTTCCTGACAATAAAATGTTTACACGTAGTTAAAGCTTCAATCCTGACAATATGGCAGTGCATTTACAGTTGTTTCTAAGTGTTAATTCTTTAGAAAAGCGGTAACAGAACTATTCGAGAGGTGTCTTCATTTATTGTGACAAGCGTCTTCGCTTGAGTTACTTCAAAATGTTAAGGTGCAAACACTGCTCAAAGTGATTAAAAGTACAATAAATGTTCCGTGTTACCCGTGCAGTGACGCGTCACAGCGGCAGGCAAGCCCAAGATGGGGATGTAGAACAGAAAAATACGGGGATGGAATTACTGTCGTATACAGAGTTACAGTGCTACACGGAGTTAATTACCACTTGGAGCTCTTGCACCAGGCGCTCCCCAAAACTCTCGTACTTTTTCTGCAGTTACTCGGACCTCCCTCGATGTTATACACTTCCACGCGTGACAAGTAAAATCCTCAGAAAATCTTTCGAAGGGGGGGGGGAGGGGGGAATAATAATCTCGAGGAGCACGGCTCCCACAGCTCCGTCACATAAGCCAGTTTATCGAAAAAACATTCGGAAGTGGGAAAATTGTCTTCCCATCGGTAGTCTCGGCGCCAACAAATGTATCTTACTCATGCGGCCATAAGCACAGTGGAAACATTTCGTGATGAACCACTGTAGTATAAGTGACATCTCTGCCATTGCATTGCCCTTTTATACCCTGTGTGTGCAATACTACCGCCACCTGTACGTATACATATGACGTTTTATCATTCGTGTATTTTCTCGAAATGCCGTATCACATCTGTCATTTTCTTCTACTCTTTCGGCACTCTTCACTTCAAGGTCGTTTTATTTTTTCCCTTAGAAACTGGTACACCCGGGGGCACGCAGAAGTCCAACGCGACGTGGCACGGACTCGACTGATGTCTGAAGCAGTGTTCAAATGTTCAAATGTTAGTAAAGTCTATGGGACTTAACTACGGGGTCTCAGTCCCTAAACTTACAAACTACTTACAAACTAGCTAATACTAAGGACGGCACAAATATCCATGCCCGAGGGGGGATTTGAACCCCCGACCGTAGTGGCCGTGCAGACTGTGACTGGAGCGCCTCAGTCCCCTCGGCCACCGCGGCCGGCTCTGAAGCAGTGCTGCAGAGATTTGACACCATACGGTGTCCATAAATCCGTAAGAGTATGAGGGGGTGGAGATCTGTTCTGAACAGCACATTGCGAGACATTCAAGATATGCTGAATAATGTTCATGTTCTGGGAGTTTTCTGACCAGTGGAGATGTTTAAACAGAGAAGAGGGTAGGAATTTTGGACGTGTTGGGTGTCGCATTCTCCTGCTGAAACAGGCCAAGTCGGTCGTAATGAACGGTGGACATGATGCAGATGATCAGCCAGAATGCGTACGTACGTGTCACCTGTCAGAGTCGTATCTAGGCATAGCAGGGATCTCATATCACACCAAATGCACAAGCCCATTACAGTGTCTCGACCACTTCGACAATCGCCTTCTGACATTAAGTGTTCATGGATTCATAAGGTTGTCTCCAGATCCGCACACGTCCAGCAACTCGATACAATTGGAAACGCCACGGTGGAGTAGCCGAGCGGTCTAAAGCACCTCGCTGCGGAGCGTGCGGTTGCTCGCCGTGGAGGTTCGAGACCTCCCTGGGGCGTGGGTGGGTGTGTTTGTCCATAGGTTAGTTTACCTAGGTTTAAGTAGTTTGTAAGCTACGGACTGATGACCACGCAGTTTGGTCCGATAGATTTACAGACATTTTTGAACAATTGGAAACGAGACTCGTCAGATCAGGCAACATGTTTCCAGTCATCAACAGTCCAATGTCGCTGTTGACGGGCCCAGGGCTGGCGTAGGATTTTGTGTCGTGCAGTCAGCAAGGGTATATGAGTGGACCGTCGCTCCAAAAGCCCAAATCCAGGCTGTTTCGTTGACTGTTTCGCACACAGACACTTGTTGATAGCCCAGTACTTCTTTCTTGATGTGTGATTGTTTTCAGTTAATTAAACTAACTTACACTAAGGTCAACACATACACCCATGTCCGAGGGCGGACTCGAACCTCCGCCGGAAGCGACCGCCCAACTAGTATCATGACCACATGGCCACTCCCGCGACGCTTGGTCCCGTTCTTGCATATTCTCCGGCCGCAGCGATGTCGAAGATTTGATGTTTTACCGGAATTCTGATATCAACGATGCACTCTTAAAATAATAAACATTCTGATGTATCGTTATCCCATACTGAAACATAACTATTGATGCCACGGCTCACCAGATACCGTTGAATCAGAAAATTTCCTGGAGCACAATCTAACATTTTGTCTGCATCCGTAGCTCAGTGTCGCTGAAAACCGATGCAGGGAGCCCGGGTTTGATTCCCGGCAGCCGACAGGGTGTTGCGAGTTTGTCCTTATCATCACTTTCTTCATCATCATACACGGGTAAGGGGACTGATGACCTAGGTGTTTCGGCGTTAATAAGAAGACAGTAGGCGGCCGAAACCCAATGGAGATATCCCGGCTATGAAAATGCGTACCATCATTTCATCTAACATTTTGACTTCCTGCATGCTGTGTTCGTAATGATATAACGACGACATCACATCTTCTTGCACCCTTTCTTAGCTTGCGATCGGAACGTTTTCTTAAAATGATAACATGCTGGTGGCAAAGGGGCCTGTTATTCAAACACTGATAACTGTATGTACCTGGATATGACGTTCCCCACCGCCCTGAAAATAAACTACAGCCACGTTTGTATGGTGAGACATGAGCTCAGATTAACGGTTGTCACACCACTCATACTCACAATCATTTCGGACACCGGTGGTCACTGAAATTTCGTGGGCGAAATTGTATGGACGGACAGTGATAAGTTCGATTTAGTACGCAGCATAAAAGATCTGTAACATACAGGACATATTGATACCATATGCTAATGATGATTTTTAAACTGAAGGCATTATGAAATTAATTTTGAAGATTGGCAATAAAATAGACAAGTATGGGAAGGAATGCGGCGAGAAGACAAACATATTTCACACACAAAGAAATTTTAACAAGGAAATGCACAATATGAAAAATCATTTAACACAAAAATATGGGATACTCTGCAAATCACATTGATGTGTCTGGCAGAGGGTTCATCGATCCATCTTTATAGTATTCCATTCTCGAAAAGCGCGCGGGAAGAAAGAATACCTGAATCTCTCCGTTCGAGCTCTAATTTCTCTGAGTTTTATTCTGATGATCATTTCTACCTAGTGGGAGTCAACTATATATTTTCGCATTCGGAGGAGAATGTTGGCGGTTGGAGTTTCGTAAGTAGACCACGCCGCAGCGATAAGCGCTGTTGTTGTAATGATTCCCACCCCATATCCTGTAACATTTCCGTAACGCTGTCTCCCCTGTATCGTGACAATATAAAACGAGCAGGCCTTCTCTGGACCCTTTAGATGTCTTCCCACAAACCCACCTGATAAGGATCCCACACTGGGCAGCAATACTCCAAAAAAGGCGTAGTGCATGCAGTCTCTTTAGAAGTTCTGTTGCATCTTTTAAGAGTTCTGACAATAAAACCCAGTCTCTGGTTTGCCTTTCCCACGACATTATCTACGTGTTCTTTCAAGTCTGCCAATAAAACGCAGTCTCTGGTTCGCCTTTTCCACGACACGACTTCACACTTCTCATTATTTAGAGTCAATTGCCAATTTTTACACCATTTAGATCATTCTGCAATTGGTGTTGATCTTTAAATGATTATACTAGACGGTAAATGAAGGCGTAATTTGCAAACAACCTAAGAGAGAGCTCCTTAGATTTTCTCCCAAATCGTTTATGTAAATAAGGAACAGCAGAGGGCCAATAGCACTACCCTGTGGAACGCCCGATATCACCTCTTAGTCGATGCCCTACCATCGATTACTACAAACTGTGTCCTCTCTGATAGGAAATTCTCTATCCGGTCGCAAATTTGGGGCGATATACCATAACCACGCAATTTGATTAAAAGCCGTTTGTGAGGTACGGTGTTGAAAGCTTTCTGGAAATCAAGAAATACGGAATCGATTTGCGAACCTTTGTCGATAGCACCCATCACTTCATGTGAATAAAGAGCTAGTTGTGTTTCGCATGAACGATATTTTCTTTATTATTTTTTTTTCCCTTCTAGCAGAAAATTATTGCGCTTTCCCAGTCGATTAAATATACTAGGTTACAAAGCCACTTCATTATACACTTATTTGCAGTGAAAACAATTTATTTTTCCGTCTCACGCTGGAGGCCTATGCATCATCTATTTTAACCGATTTTAAATTTTAATGTAATTATGTATTAACAGTGGACAACGTACAGATTTTATCAGTCATTTGTTTCATGAAGTGTATAATAATACACGGTTGACATATGGCCAACGGTTTGAAAATGGACGATTAAAGTCCGAAACTAGTTACCAAATCCTAAATAGTGCAGCTGTGACGGAGAAAGAAATTGTTTTCAATACATTACCAGTTGCTGATCCTGCACCATCTTTACGATGAATTTTCATAACTTATTTGCATGTTTTTGTATATATAGACGGAGCCGCTTCATCATTCAGATTCTTTTTTTATTATAGACGGTGATAGTGAAAATTTACGGAACGAATTTTCCTTTACAGCAAAGTGTACGCTGACCTGAAGTTTCGCATCAAAGTGAAACAGCCGCGCGGAAATAGCCGTGGGTTCTAAGCCTCCTTGCTGCGGAGTGCGCGGCTGCTTCCCGTTGGAGGTACAAATCCTCGCTCGGGCATGCGTGTGTCTGTGTGTTGTCATTAGCATAAGTTAGTATAAGTAGGGACCGATAACCACTGCAGTTTGGTCCCATAGCTTTACAAACATCTGATCTTGGAAAGTAAAACACTGTACGATGCCGGTATCTGGACCCAGAACTTTCCGTCGGTAGCTCCCCAACCGATAAAGTTTCAGCCTTTCCGTGCCCCAGTCCAGTACACGGTTTTAATCTGTCAGGAAGTTACAAAGCAAATATTTCCTTTACGCTGCTAATAGCAATGCTTGGTGGCCATGTGCTTAAACGCTCACCGGCAAACCGAAACGTAGCTGCTTTAAAACCCCGATCGAAGTCCGGAATTTCCAGTCTGACTTTTACGAGTTCTTCAAACCTTAGCGGAGTAAAGATTCATCAGATACGACAGACAGCGGATTGCGCACTAAACAGCAGCTCGGTAGTTCTTCTTGGGTCATTAATTTGCTCACAGATTTGATGATGTCGGTCACAACATTCCCCCTTTGACAACCTCTTCATCTCAAGAGTAGCAGTTCATTTAACAGGTGCAGTATTCTACCTCTTTTCAGTAAACCACAGCAATTCGTTTTATAGCCGGTATTATTCCTTTTGTGTATATATTGAAGAGTAGGAGGGACTGACCCTTCTCTTCTTCCACTCTTTGTAATTCAAGCATTTCGTTCTATATCTTTGAGTTTGTTGTTTCTACTTGTGTTCCGTACATATTCTGTAATGATCATATTCTTCTGTAGCCTACACTATTTTCTGAGAATTTATAGCATTTTGTGACTTTTTACTTGGTTGAATGCCTTCTTAAATTCGGCAGCTTTTAAGAACGTAATTTAATTTTTCTTATTCCTGGCTCCTATTTGAAATTCAACGTCAGAAAAGCTACTAAAATGATTATCTAATAGATAGTCAGTTTTTTTTATTCTTCCATATGTTATACTAGTTGCTGCCCGAAATTTGAAACTGATATTTTTGCAGTGATCTCCGGTTGCTATCTTTAGGATTTTGTTAATGGTTCTTTATCAAATGTTCAAATGTTTGTATGGCTTATGGGACTTAACTACGGGGTCATCAGTCCCTAAACTTACAAACTACTTATGAACTACTTACAACTATGGACGGCACAAATATCCATGCCCGAGGGAGGATTCTAACCCCCGACCGTAGTGGCCGTGCAGACCGTGATTGGAGCGCCTCAGTCCCCTGGGCCACCGCGGCCGGCGATGGTTCTTTATATTATTATAATAATTATTATTAAATAAAGGAAGAAGTACGTCTTCCGTTTGGTTACCATTCCCACATTCATTTTACAATTTCAAAAGCCTCTGTCTCATTTATCCTCAGCATTCCGAAGTTGGTTAAACTATAATATCCTCTACCTCGCAGTGTACTCTTTACAACTGTCGGTCAATTATTTTGAGTTTGAAAGTGGAATTACTTTTGATGTTGAAGTATTTTCTTCCAGTTTCAACACTATCAAATCTATTTATGCGTTTTTATGACGACCGTCCACTTAGAACAGCGACCTCTATTGGTTACGACGAGACGACGAGATGGTCCGCATTTGGCATGTTCACCTTAGATTATGCCAGCTGTAGCTAATCTCTTCGTAGAGCTCTGTTTCTCACGAATGATATTCAGTCTAACAGTACATTAATAAAATCTATTACAATCAATGATGTTATTGACGTTTTGGCTGCTTTCTGCGAACACTGAATTAAGTTCAGTGAGGTGGTTGAAATGTTGTAGCCAGGTCTTCTGCCTGCTGGGCAGATGCTCCATCCACTAAACTGGAAAGAATACGTAGATAATGTCGTGGGAAAGGCAAACCAGAGACTGCGTTTTACTGTCAGATCCCTTAAAAGATGATAATAACTACTAAAGAGACTGCATACACTAAGCTTGTCCGTACTTTTTTGGAGTATTGCTGCCCAGTGTGGGTTCCTTATCAGGTTGGTTTGACTGAGGACATCGAAAGAGTTGTTCTTATTTACTTTCGGCCATGGTTAGTCGATTTCCGCAAAGAGATCAAGCCTCGTGTGCACCCACACATACATTCTAGGATCTGTTTGCCCTTCGTCACATTAACCTTCCTGTATATAGACATCAACTGCTGTCTGTCTCATAAATAGCTTGGTCGATTTCAATTTGCCCTTGTATCGTGGCAATACAAAACGAGCTGCCCTTCTTTGGACTCTTTCGATGTCCTCCGTCAAACCCACTTGAAAAGGATCCCACACTGGGCAGAACTACCCCAAAAAAGGACAGACAAGTGTAGTGTATGCAGTTTCTATATTAGTTCTGTTGCATCTTTTAAGGGTTCTGCCAGTAAATACAGAGATGGTACGTAAAAAAAGAAAAACTTAAAGGAATGTCTGAAAACATCGGAATGGTTATTTTGTATGTGTATCGAAATTTAGATTCCTATTTTCTGCGATGCCGTACCATTCATCCTATTGCGATAACATTTTGCACACTAGACATTCAGATCAAGAGGAATGGCAGTCCGCACAATTCGTACGGTACAAGGATAAAGGTACTTTCGAACACAATCGATATCTACCTACAGTTCTTATCTTGATGAGATTTTACGCACCTGACCTTCAAAACGAGGCGAATGTCACTGTCGACATAAGATTTCGTGAGGTGTATGGTGAAGAGTACTTTTAAGCTTCTCGCTGTATTAGATACCTGAAAACATTACGTTGCCCTGGTATTCATTTATTCCTATACTCAGTTACTCCTCACTCTGTTCATCTCCTTCTCTCTCTGTCTCGTTCTACCTACCTCGGCATCCTCTTTCTACTACCCTCTATATACCGCCTCTGTCATTACCTTCCTCTATATCTGTCAATATTCTCCTGCCCTCTCTCTCTCTCTGTTCATCCCCTTCTATTCCTGGAACTGAAAAATTACAATAGCTGCAAAATTCATAGTGATGGATCAAACGGTCTGGAATACGGTACCCTGCGCTATGATGTTTCTCTTATTTCTAGGGTCATATATATAGGGTGTTTGCCTCTGTATCTTATAAAATAATAGGTGTCGGGAAATTTTAATGCGATAGGTCAACACAAGAAATGTTACACTTTCTGCGGAGTTATGTACATAGTTTATTGTATCATTTCCCAAAGATTTACAGCACAAAGATATAATTTTTAAATGCATTGGATTCGTTGAAACCAGCTGCGTACAAATCAATTTAAACTACATTACTATCACTGTTAGTTTGGGAGCTACAACCCTTCAAAGTTTCACGGGGCAGATACCACAAATGCTGCGCATAATGAAATGCGCCTTCTAAATTTGGTGCGGCCGAGTTGTAACGTCGCCGGTGTCACGGAGCGAGAAGTTTCCTCGATGCGCTGTTAGACTGCCGACTGTCGCCGCACACGGCCGTATACCCGACAGTTGGAGCCAAACAAACAACCGGGGCTCAATGTATCACAGTTACTGACATCGGATGACGAAGGCATACAAGAACGAGTACCTTGACATGTTGCTGATGCTCGGCGAGTGCCCACACGATGCCACTGAAGCAGCCACGGCGTAAGCCGTGAGATATCCTAGTCGAAGAGTCCCGGCAGCCATTACGTTCTTCTGTGCCGAACAACGACTTCGGGAAACAGGCAGCTTGGTAATGCGCTGCAGTAACAGACGAAGACGTGCAAGAAGTGAGGAGACGGAGGTGTTTGTTTTAGCTTCACTACACCACGATCCTCATGTCAGCTTACGAGCCGTTGCAGCAGTCGCTGGTGTCAGTCTCACATCTGCGTATAGTACACGGCCACAGGTTTCACCCGTACCGCCTGTCGCTGACCCAGAAGCTGCATGGGAACGATTTCCGTGCAAGAGTGAAATTCTGTGAGTGAGCCATGCGTAATTTCACGCTGGAGTCTTTACAAAGTGTTATGTTCTCTGATGAGTCCACGTTCACAAATTATGGTGCAGTGAATCGCCATAACATGCACTACTGGGCCGCAGACAATCCTCGGTGGGTACGACCTGTCGACCGTCAACGTAAGTGGTCTATTAACGTGTGGTGTGGAATCCTTGGGGATGAAATCATTCGTCCACATTGCTTCCCAGGCACACTGACAGTTGAGTTATATCGCGCTTTTATAGCCGACAGTTTGGGTGGTCTCCTTGAACATGTGTGTGTCTACACACGAGAGTCCATATGTGGATGCAGCACGATGGTCACCCAGCCCATTCTGCGCGTGCTGTTGTGGAAGAACTAAACAAAAGGTTTGCAGGAAGATGGTTGGGGTGCTATGGTCCTCATTCATGCCCCGCAAGGTCGCCCGATTTAACACCAGTAGATTTCTCTTTGTGGGGATATCTAGAGGATCGTGTTTATGTCACTGAGCCCACATCCCCAGAGGATCTAAAACGGCGCATCGAGGACACATGTCGCTCTGTCACACCGGCGATGTTACATCTCGTCCGCAGAGCCTTTCGGCGGCGCATTGCATTATGCATTGAGGAACATGGATACACATTTGAACACCTCATGTAAATCAACTTCCCACCGCCATAACATCCATCACCCACCACACAGCCATGTATTATGTACAGCGTGTGGTATCTGCCCCTGAAAGTTTGAAAGGTTGTAGCTCCCAAACTAACAGTGATAGAAATGTAGTTTGAATTGATTTGGACGCAGCTGGTTTCAACGATTCCAATGCACGATAGGAAAAACTATTGTTCCATTTAAAAAATTATGTCTTTGTGCTGTAACTCTTTGGAAAATGATACAATAAACTATGTTCATAGCTCCGCAGAAAGTGTAACATTTCTTGTGTTGACCTACCGCATTAAAATTTCCCGTCACCTATTATTTTATAAGTTACAAATGCAAACACACTTAGTATATATTCTGTCAGAGGCAGCAAAGGACTCGGAAGAGCAGTTGAACGCAATGGACAGTGTGTTAAAAGAAGCGTATAAAACATTAACAAGAGCAAAACAATGGTAATGGAATGCAGTCTAAGAAAATCAAGTGATGCTGAAGCAATTAGATTAAGTAACTAAACAATGAAGGTGGTAGATGAGTTTTGTTACTTGGGCAGTACAATAACATACGAAATGCAGAATGGCAATGGCAAGAAAAGCGTTTCTGAAAAAGAGAAATTTGCTTACATCAAATATTAATTTAAGTTTAAGAAAGACATTTCTGAAGGCTTTTGTGAGGAGTGTTGCCTTTTACGGGAGGGGGCAATAAATAGTGTAGACAGGAACAGGATGAGGCTTTTGAAATGTGGTGCTGCAGAAAAATTATTAAGATTAGGTGGGTAGATTGCTGTTTCCCCTGTAGCATGACAGTACAAAACGAGCTGCCGTTCTTTGGACTCTTTCGATGTCCTCCGTCAAACCCACTTGATAAGGATCCCACACTGGGCAGCACTACCCCAAAAACGGACGGACAAACAGAGTGTATGAAGTTCCGTTATTAGTTCTGTTGCATCTTTTAAGGGTTCTACCAATAAAACGCAGTCTCCCGTTCGCCTTTCCCAAGACATTATTATTTCCAGTTTAATATTGAATTAATAGTAATTCGTAAGTGTTTAGTGGAGTTTACGGCCTTCACTTTTGATTGATTGATCTTGTAAACAACGTTTAAAGATTTCTTTTCGTATTCATGTGGACTATTTCACACTTCTCATTCTTAGAGTCAATTGCCAATTTTACTACGAACTGTGTCCTCTCTGACAGGAAATCCCCTATCTAGTCGCAAATTTGGGGCGATATACCAAACCACGCAATTTGATTAAAGGCCGTTTGTGAGGTACGGTGTCAAAAGGCTTCTGGAAATCATGAAATACGGAATCAATATGAGAGCCCTTGTCGATAGCACTCATCACTTCGTATGAGAAAAGAGGAAGTTGTGTTTCGCATGATATTTTCTAAATCCGTGTTGACCTAGGGTCAATAGATCATTCTGTTCGAGATAATTCATAATGTTTGAATACAGGATATGTTCCAAACCCTGCTGCAAATTGACGTCAATGAAGTAGGCCTGTAGTTTAGTGGGTTACTCTTACGGCCGGCCGCGGTGGCCGAGGGTACTGAGGCGCTCCAGTCACGGTCTGCACGGCCACTGATGACGGGGGTTCGAATCCCCCCTAGGTCATAGATATTTGTGCCGTCCTTAGTGATAAGTAGTTCATAAGTAGTTTGTAAGTTTAGGGACTGATGATCCTGTCGTTAAGTCCCATAAGGTGTACAAACATTTGAACATTTTTTTTGTTTTTTTTTTTTTTGTTTTTTACTCTTACGGCATTTCTTGAATATAGGTGTGACCTGTGCAACTTTCCAGTCTTTTGGTACAGAACCTTTTTTGACCGAGCGGTTGTATATGGCTCTTACGTAAGGAGCTATCGCTTCAGCATAATCAAATATTAATCAAATGTGAATACAGTCCAGACCAGAAGACTTGTTCTTATTAAGTGATTTAAGTTGCTTTACTACTCCGCGGATATCTACTTCAAAGTTACTCTTTCTGGCCTCTGTTCGTAATTCGAAATCTGGAATATTGGTTTCGTCTTCTGTGGTGAAGTTTAGTAACTCTGCTGTAGTAGCGCTGTCATCGGCAGGACCGCCATTACTATCACGTTTCCGACGCGTCTCAGTGTTTATGTCTTCATTTAAACAGCCTGAGTGCCAAATAGGAGGAACAAAGGTGAGGTCGACAGTTTCATGTACGTAGAATATATTTTCTCGCAGGATGTTCAAATGTCTGTGAAGCTATGAGATCAAATTTCAGTGTTCATCAATCTCTATACTTACAAAAATTTTAAACTAACTTATTCTAAGAACAGCACACACAACCATGCCCGAGGCGGAATGTGAAACGGACGGAGTTGCAGACGCGCACTCCGCAAAACGGCTCCTTCGACCAACTTTGTTGTATGGGAGTGAAAGCTGGGTGGTTACAGGTTTCCTCATTAATAAGGTTGGTTATGAGAGTAGCAACGGTGATTTCAGGTACTAACAGATGGGAACAATGACAGGATGCTGTCCATAATGAGGCAATCAAGGAAAACTTGGGAATGAACAGCACTGAAATAGTTAGAGCGAACAGGCTTTTATGGTGGGATCGTGTTACACGCATGGGAGAAGAAAGGTTACCTAAGAGACTAGGGGATTAGGTAGTTGAGGGTAAGAGGAGTCATTGAAGACCAAGGTGAAAGTACATGGATTCCAGTGGCGGCGCTAGACGCAAACTGGGTGTCGGCGAACTCGCCTTTGTGAGGCCCCTTTCATTTTTTCATTAATGAAGAAAATGTTAAATGAGCTGAATTATACATCAATAATAATTTTACTAAAATTCTATTAGTATAATATACGAGTATTATTGCAATGACAAAAATTACAATAAACAAACAAAAATTAGACAAACTTTTCAGCTTTTCGTGTCACAGAATTTTTTAAGATCACATTTTAATACCAGCCGCTATTTCGGCTTCAGTTGATAGTACTGACAACACAGATAGTCTTTCTTGGCTCTCTGTGCTTTTCAAGCTAGTCTTAATTTTAACTTCGTGAAGTTTCTCTCAGCCGAAGCTGTACTGACTGGAACTGAGCATGATTATGATTATTATATAAACATTTGGATATACATATTCCAAATCGTTTTCTAAAATGTACTGAAGAAATTGTTTTGCAAGTACTGAACTAAAAATTGTGTCACTGCTGCACTCATACGGAATACTAAATAGCAGCCGGCCGGGAATGGCCGAGCGCACTAAGACGTCATAGCACGGTCCGCGAGGTCGCTCTCGTCGGGGGTCGAGTCCCACACTTGAGTACGGATGTTCGTCTATTGGTTAAGCTAGTGTAAATTAGATGTAAGTCGTCGCTACATAACCTAGCAGTTACAAAGAGCCGTTAAGCATCAAATAAAAATAAAAAAATAAAAAATAAATGAAACAAAAAAGCTAAAATTTTAACAATGTTTTGTTAAGCGCCGCCACTGATGGATTCAGTCAAGAATGACTTTGAAGTAACAGGTTTAACATTAGACGGGAGCCACTGTTAGCATTGACTAGAGGATCATGGAGGAATTTTATTATGGGACTATGCTCCATAAAGTACGCTGGAAGGCATAATTCATCCTAAATGATGATGATTCATTTAGCAGCAAAGCAGTAATAAATTTAAACGTCATCGCATAATCCGGCAGTTTTCCACACATGTTAGTGTTCATGACGTCATATGTCTTGAACTACAAAGTAATAGGGTAAGGTGGTATAATTGCGATCATTTCGGACAAATGTTATTGTAACTGGAAATATAATCAGAAAAGAAATAATTTTTAACTATGGAACTTGTACTTGGATGTCTAATGAATATGTAACACAAATATTAGGCAATACAAATGTTGGCATAAAAACAGAAAAAGTGAAAAGAATTGAGAAAAATCGATCGAAAATGTACCACACTAGGTAAAATTGTGATTACTTCGTGGTACAATTTTAATCACTGGCATCTTCCACATAAAAACATGTTTTCCCTCGGGCACCAACGCATACTTCGTGGTACCAAACACAGCATAATATAGAATAAGCAAGCGCGTGGAGGGGAGAAAATTTATAAGAGCGCGTTAGACTAAGTAGCTTCACCTACTTCAGGGAAAGAATTATATCTGTGCTGCTGGAAATGGAAAAGAGAGGAGGAGCAGAAGAAACCTGCTACAGTACAACGCCGCACATAGGCAAGTGCTATCAACACTCCGATACTGACAAATGGCGCGAGACCTTATGCTGATCGGAATTGTATCTATATCGAATTTGTACCACCTTACCCTCTGTTTACAAAGTTTCATCGCAATCGGATGAAAATCGGAACAAACATTGAACTTTGCAAAAGGTTTTAAGAATTTATTTTATGGGGTGACCGGTTTCGATCTCGTCTGAGACCATCATCAGACCGATTCGTCTCGCTGTTGATGCCTAGGCGATGAGCTTGCGGCATCGCCCCGGCATCAACAGTGAGACGAATCGGTCTGATGATGGTCTCAGAAGAGATTGAAACCGGTCACCCTATCAAATAAATTGTTAAAACCCTTTGGGAACTTGACTGTTAGTTTTAAAACATATACCAGTTCGCTGTTTTTCGAAAGGAAAAACTATGTTTTCCAAACTTAAAAGCAAACATTCATTTTTTGTAAGTATGCTGAACTGAAAATGAGACCAGGCACACCGCGAGAAGGCCGGGCGCGCTGGCCCCGGGGACTGAGGCGCTTCAGTCACGGTCTGCACGGCCACTACGGTCGGGGGTTCGAATCCCCCCTCGGGCATGGATATTTGTGCCGTCCTTATGTGCTTGGTGAACCGACAGGTTGGGGGAAAATTAGATTAATCGGGATGAAAACTTTTTATTCTTCCGTTTCAATATACGGCCGGGGTGGCTACACGCAGGCGACCACGGAGCCTGCTTCGCCGGATGTGCTGGGGATTTGGTTGTCAGCACCTCCTTGCAGGCTGTGTTCACGTGCTACCCGTGTGTGGGACGCCGTGCTGACGAGGTAACGCCGTGTCGACCGCCTTGGCTGTGGAAGAAACCAGCCAACCAGCCAATCAGAAGGCAGGGTGTGGGCACGTGGCGACTGCAGGGTGGCTTGGCGAGGGCCGACCGGCAACGGCGATCGCTCTCTTGCGAGCCAGCCTCCAGACCGTCCAGACGTGCCCCCTCCCTGCTCCTGCAGCCCAACCTGTCGGGGGCCTCCCGGCGTATCACTTTGTTTTTTCCCATAATTGTACCCGTTGGAAATGAACTTTTTCTAATAATAATGTGGCAACCGCTACGTTTTAACCACATTCCTGATTTCTTATTTAATCTGTTCTTTAAGTAACCATGGATGCCCACCATTGAACCGCTCCTATCCTGAACACTTAGTCTTAGCTAGTTCATAAGTAGTTTGTAACTTTAGGGACTGATGACCCCGTAGTTAAGTCCCATAAGCTCTACAAACATTTGAACATTTCTGAACCGCGAGAAGGAAGTTAGCTGTGCGGCGTTTGGTGGTAGGCGGAAGCGTGGCTCTGGCAGCTGGCAGCTGGTGGCCGGGGCACGCGGCCTGCATCGATTGGCGCGGCCTTGGCGGCTGGCGGCCGCTCTGGCCTGCTCTGGCCTGCTCTCTCTACCTGTTGCCGAGGTCAGCGCTCCCGCCCTGCGCGCCTCACGTAGCCTCACCACGCACCACTCCACGGAGAAACCAGAGTGGCACACTGCAAACAGCGAGCCGTGCACGAGCTACAAATCACCGCTTTTGCGTAACAGTACTCCTCGCACATTCTTAATGTGACAATGTAGATCCACGTTTCCTCTGAACAAAGTATTGACGTCTTTAATTTTGGAACATTATTTTTCCGCAATAATTTCAAGTAGGATGCTGGTTTTCAAAGCCAGCTATTAGAATTTTCTTCCTAATCTTTGTACACAGTTCTGTTTTAGGCCCGGCGCACACTTGACGCAGCAGAGGCAGAGGAGAGGCAGAGGATAGGTGTCTAGCCGTTTGTAAAGCACGCATTCCAATAGGACACCACACACCTGCGCCTCTTCTCCACGTGTCGCAAAGTGGAATTCAGGACATCCGATACGCTTCGAAAAAAAAAAAAAATGTTTTATGTACATGCAAATAAGCTACTTCCGTATTTATTTTACTGTAAGACTTTTAGTGTGAAAAACACACTACTTTCAGATTTGTGCGTTTTCTGTTTACTCAGTCGATTTTTCAGAAAGTATTCGGTAGAAAAAAAAATATTTTTCTCTATCTTATTACCAAAAGTCACTGCATGATATTGCACTAGTTTTCTCGCAGTTATTGCCCATAGTTATTTTTATAATAAGAACTAAAGTACAACCGAGTAACAGAGACAAATGAAATTGGTCCCAATCCCCTGGTTCCGACCTAGGTTTTCGGGAGGCTTTCCGTGGTTGTAAGGCGTAAGCCTGGGGAACTGGTAAGCCCCTTCCACTTGTTCCCAATGGAATTCCCCTTGCCCCAGTATCACCTTACCCGATAATTGGCTGAATAGAACCACGACTCTTTATGGGCCGGATCTCAAACAGCCCGCTCCACTCCTCGGAGTGGAGAAGGCCACTTTGCGTTTCGTGCGTTTTACATCATACATTACTGCGTACGAAATATAGCTAACATACCAAATTGCTTTTAATGGTATTAGGGGAGCCACACCTCTTCCCATTCCTGAGAAAATACGCGAGATCCTTGGGCGCGACGCGGTCGGCAGCTACGCGCCATACGCATGTTTGTTGCGGAGCACTCTCGTGTTTCTCTTCTTCGTTTGCTGCCCATACAGAACGAAGCTGGAAATTAACTACTTGCTGAAATGAAACGATACCAAGATTCATAAGCTGAAGATGCAATGCATTGTTTCGGTCTGTAGTTCATGGTTTCAGTAGAGTTTGTGACAGACATGAAAGAACAATGTAAGCTGAAATTCCTGTTGTTTCTGAATTTTCAGCTCGGTAAAGCCAGGAGGGATGTGCAACGATTTTCTTTACCATCAAGAGAAAACAATGCTACACCATAAATGGTGAATGATCTAGTAACATTTATTGTCAGTATTTTTCAAGCTGAATTATATATTACTTTCAGAAATTCAACCATTACAAAAATACTAGCACAGCTTTACTAATTACTAACATGGTAGCTGTTGATGGTAATCATCACTAGAAATGATGACAGAGACAAAAAGCATAGAGTATATCAAAATACAGAACATACAAGAACAACTGCTGTCAAGAAGGAGAAAAATACATACGCCTAAATCATAGTCCTCGGGACCATGAAGAGCTACGAATAAAGACCTAACTAATGAAACACTTTGTTTGCAAATTCAGTTAATCAACGAAACTATGATTTGCAAAAATGTTTCATATCGCTTTGCCTTTCAACCTAAGTTATATGAAAAGCCTACTACGTGTCACTGAGGAGAAAAGTCTTTCTGATCGTACAAACTGCATCACAGTCATGATTAAACGTGTCAGATGTGTAATGATTCTTTGAAATATTGAATTTGCAGTGACACTTGTTTTTCTTAATTATAAAAGAAATTGGAGAAAAATAAATTTGATTTTAATTACATTCGTAAAACATATCCCTAATTTTTCTTTAGTAGGTATGATGTCTCACATACTACTTTGCTTCTATTTTAATTATTCGTTAATCAGAACCTAAATCTCTCTGAACTGTTGCTCAGTTCGTTGTAATTGACGGTAAGTCATCGAGTAAAACAGAAGTGATATCTAGCGTTCCCCACGGAAGCGTTATAGGTCCCCTACTCTTCCTTGTGTTTATAAATGATTTAGGAGACAATCTGAATAGCTCCCTTAGACTGTTCGTGGATGATGCTGTCGTTTATCGGTTAGTGAAGTCAACAGAGGATCAAAAGCAACTGCAAAGCGATGTAGACAAAATTTCTACATGGTGTGAAAATTGGCAAATGACACTAAATAAAGAAAAGTGTGAAGTAATACACATGACCAATAAAAGAAATCCGCTGTACTTCAATTGTGCGATAAATCAGTCAAACCTTAAGGTCGTAGATTCTACCAAATATCTAGGAGTTACAATTACGAACAACTTAGACTGGAGAGAACACAAAGAAAATTTTGTGGGGAAGGCAAACCAAAGATTACGTATCATTGGCTTTGAAGATGCGCCAGCTGCATCAAAGAGACTGCCTACATTTGTGCATCCTCTCCTGGAGTACTGTCGCCCATTGTGGGACCCTCACCAGGTGGGACTGACGGAAGATATTGAGAAGGTTCAAAGAAGGGCAGTTCATTTTGTTTTATCTCGGAAATGTTACACGAATTGGGGTGAAAATCATTAAAAGAAAAACGTTATTCATTGTGGCGTGATCTGTTTGCGACGTTTCAATGACCGACTTAACTTACGAATGTGAACATATTTTTCTAGCACCCACCTATATAGGGAGACATGACCATCCCAATAAAATAAAATCCGATCGAAAACGGAACGATTTAGGTGTTCTATCTTCCCAAGCGCTATTATAGAATGGAACCGTAAAGTTATGAAAGTGGTTAATGAACCCTCTGCCAGGCACTTAAATATGATTTGCAGAGTAGATGTAGATGTCGATGTCTGTTTACATAGAACAGCTGAGTAGCTTATAATGAACTTCCATAGAGTACAGAAGTTCGCCAAATATTCATCACTTCTAATCAACAGACCACTTATGGTCTTATATCTGCTCTTATAGGCACTTTACCGAAATACACACACACACACACACACATAAATTGTTTTGCAGGGACTCAATAATTAAATCTAACTGCATCGTGCCGTGTTGCGTGAGCGCTACACGCTGCGCCGTCCTCCTCTGCCTGTGCTGCGTCAAGTGTGTGACGGGCCTTAGATAAATGTTTGTAAATCTTATGGGTCTTAACTACGGGGTCATCTGTCCCTAAACTTACAAACTACTTATGAACTACTTACGAACTAGGACAGCACAAATATCCATGCCCGAGGGGGTGGGGGGATTCGGGCCTTAGAAAAGCTATAAAGTTTTCAAGAAGTTTGCATTCTTTTGTATTGTTCACAATATCAAATTTCTTTTTGTTCCCAACAAGTACGACCACGTCTTGAGTATTGCTCAAGTATTTGGGACCCGCAACAGATCAATTTAAAGTAAGACATAGAAGCAGTTCAGAGACGAGCATCTAGGTTTGTTACTGGTAGGTTCGACCAATGCGCGAGTGTCACCGAAATTCTCCGGCAACTCAGTTGGGGATCGCTGGAGGAAAGACGACGTTCTTTTCGTGAATTTCTGTTGAGGAAATTTTGAGGGCCGGAATTTGAAGCTGATTGCAGTACGATCTTGCTACCACCTACTTACATTTCGCGTAGTGATCACAGTGACAAGATAAGAGAAATTAGGGCTGGTACGGAGGCATATAGGCATTATTTTTTTCCTCGTTCTATTTGGGAATGGAATAGGAAAGGAAATGCCTAGTAGTGGTACCGTGTACCCTCCGCCACACACCTTACAGTGGATTGCGGAGTATATATGTAGATGTAGAATGGATACATGTGATCCGCCAGGATACGTACGTATGTGTTACCCGTCACAGTAATATTAAGATTATCAGGGGTCCCGTATCACTCCAACTGCACACGCCCCAACCATTACAGAGCCTGCACCAGCTTGAACAGTCCCCTGATGACATGCAGGGTCCATCGCGGCTCTATCGAGATGAAACTTAAGATATTATTAAATACGAAAACAGACACTGTTTGTTAGATCGTGACTAAGTTTCTGGCTGATGAAGTTATACGTTATAAAAGGTGTTATTTTTACGGCAGTAAAATATCATCGATATCTGTTTGGCGGTTTAAATTCTTTGACATCTCGTGTAAGCGTTGTATTCATTATGTTGAATCCTATTACGTACTTCTTAACAACCATTAAAGGTATTTTAATAAATGTGATACATTCATAAAATAAAAGAATAAATAACTTTTCCAAGGAATCTTCAACAGTCTCAGAAGTTATAAAAGAAACATTGATGCTCCACTGTTACATATTTTGAGTTATATACTTAAAACCATAAAATCCCTTGAATTATACATTTTCTGAAGTAGTCTACGTTCGTATTCAGCGTTCAAGCTATCGCCATACCCAGTTTCATCAAAATTGGTTAAGCAGTTTAGTCGTGAAAGCATAACAGGTACAGCTTCTTTCGCGTTTACAATATTATTATGGATGTATCCAATTACCAATGTAAATTTTATTCTACGCAAATTTTCGATTCATTTCTGTGATTGTGTTTTAAATCTCAAATTAATATTGTATTTAATTTGTAATATTTTCAATGGAATTATTTCTGTTACTGAACGTGTAAGTCGTATTCAAACTGTAATTAATATGAATATTTATATGGACTTATCGGTATAAATGTAGTAGAGTCGCTGATCTAGTCAGGGCCTTTGATAATGTAAACAGTAAGATAGTCTTTGAATAAAAGCTTCATCGCTCGTAGCGCCGACGGGCGCGGTAGTGGGTCTACAGTCGTTGTTGTGTCGACAAATGTTCAAATGTTTGTTAAGCTTATGGGACTTAACTACGGGGTCATCAGTCCCTAAACTTACAAACTACTTATGAACTACTTACGAACTAGGACGGCACAAATATCCATGCCCGAGGGGGGATTCGAACCCCCGACCGTAGTGGCCGTGCTGACTGTGACTGGAGCGCCTCAGTCACCTCGGCCACCGCGGCCGGCTTGTGTCGACACGTACTGCTGGAGCATGCAGAGAGCCTGCGTTATGTACACCTTTGGCACAGGACAGCAGGACGTTTCTGGTAATCAGGAAGAATTAAAATGTCGTTATTGGGCCTAATTTATACAATCGTCGCTGACTGCAACGCCGTCCTCTGAGTGTTTCCATACTGTGTGTTGTTTCTTTGACTCTTATGTGTAGATACAGGGGGACGAGGGCAAAGAGTGAATGTAGGCATTTGATGAACATAATGAAGAAAACTATTGCTTTTCTCAAGGGTCATTATAGGTCGCTCTTCCCGCAGTCGGTAACCCACCTGACCTGTTTGCTTATGCAGAAAACGGCGCTGATAGTAAATTCATATAGCACTTATGACAGATGAGGGGGTGATCAAGAAGTTTCTCTTCGAAGGTCGTTTAGTGCAGAATCGGTACGCCACTCGGCTGAATCGCCATTAGAATTGGGAAAACCACCCCACGGATGCGCCAGGTTAAGGTGTCCTTTTGGTATTAAGCCGCGCCAATAAATGGCTGACTAAAAGAAATAGTAATTCAGATGTGTAACAGCGGCGACAAGATATATATATATATCTCCTCATGTGTCTATATTTGTTAAGGTGCGCCTACCTCTGTGCTATCGTGGCAATCGTATTTCAGATAAATTACCCACTTTATATGTTCATTTTCACGGATTCGTGTTTCGCTTCTTCATTTTATTAGATTATTTGTCGCCAATCTTGTTGCGTCAATGAGCTAATTATAAAACGCTGTGCGGGGGATGTTAAAACCAGGTTTCTTTAAAATTTCTTTGAAGTTCTTACTGCCGCGATCGTGCAGGATAGCACTACACTTTAACCTCTCTTGTATTTGCTGTTTACATAGGTTTATGACGGATGCCCTACACCCAGTGCAACCTTTAAATACTCATGCTGCCAAGATTTGGCACGAACTCCTTTCACAGCTGACCGATGTAAATCTTTATGATGAGGCCGGTAATAATTTTTCTTATTGTCACTCTGCATGATAAGGACTAGGAATATAAATTTTCTTCAAACTTATTTTCCTGATTCTTATGTTGTCCCCAAAAAAGGCGAAATGCGTTAAGAAAAATACGTCATTGCAACCAACATTGTATTTTATCAGAAATAGAAACTGATCCGGACAAGAGGAAAGCAGACTGGAGGAAGTCACGCCGTTAAAACTCAAGTAAACTAGTAAGGCATATTATCAAACGTGAGATTCAGGTTGGAACAGAAGCTATGTGCTCCGTCTGAAACTCCCTGTCTACTATGAAACTAGGATCGCGAGAGAGGTGCATGGATGTAGAATCCATTACTGTCCCAGCAGGAAGCTGGGCTAGTATGACGATCCAAAAGGTGATCATCTCTCAGCGTGTGTCTCCAGACTTTCATTCGATTATTATGGTGGTGAAAGCGGCTTCTACTCTGGAACCACACTGTTTCTACCGAAGAAACGAAATTATAACGACGTAGTAATCATTGTGATTCGAATCTCGTCTGTTACTCCGTGTGTGCTATATAAATGTGGGTTGAGGAACCGCCTCGGTGCAAAACTTTTATTTACATACCCACACTAGTTTCGACGGAAATCCCGTCATCATCAGTGCGTTGTGTATTTATTCTAAGAGAATGCAGAAAGAACTTGGTTATAAAACTGTGAAACATATTGCAGTATAAGGTATCCACTTCTTTCGCTGTATCGTTGCGTAAACATTCAATTTCGTATCTTTATATCATTAAGCTATTGAATACTCCATAATGATGGTTGCCTTTTTTGCAGCCTAAAGCATACCATCTGCAACAGTATGAACGGCTGTTATTAGCAAGAGTGACTATTGTGAACAACGTTATATCAGTGTATTTACAACCTTGATTTTCAAAGTCTATTCCGGTTTTCTGCCGGATTTTGAAATTTAACTGATTCAATATTTTGTCCGTCATCTTCAGGAACCGTCGCTGCTGCTAAGTCTCGCTGAATACTGATGCAAAACCGAAGTTCTGCGTCCTGTATAGGCGTCATTCACGTGCACGACACATCGGCCGTACAATTCGAAGTGTGCAAGATAGATGTGTGGAACACTTTCGCCACACAAGACTTCTGCAGCCGGAAAAATCCGGTTTTTGGAACAGTTGCAATGTTCGACTAAGATTTCAACACCTGTGACTGATTGACGTAAGGTGCGATATATCGTTGTGCCCTGTTCCACTAACGACGACGCCACCAGCGCAGTCTAGGAGGCAGCAGCTGTGACGGCCGGCGCATGCTCCGTGCACGCGACTGACGCCTATAAAGGACGCGGAACTTCGGTTTTGCATCAGTATTCAGCGGGACTCAGCAGCACCGGCGGTTCCTGAAGATGACGGACTGTTGTACCGTCGAAATATTAAATGAATTAGGTTTCAATACCCGGCAGAAAACCTGAAACGACTTCGAAGATTTATTACGCCGGGAAAGCCTACGAAGTCACAACCCCGATTTTGTTTATTGCAGTCATTATAGTTTATGAGGATACTGGTAGTAGTCTGTGCATAGTTTGGAATCGTACTCACATTAGTCGCACAGTTCTCTTGATGGACATGGTAGCTCTCGCGCCACAGAAATGCATATTACGCCAATGGCAGTAGTAGTTGGAAACTTACGCCATTTTGTTATTTACGCGTGTCGTGACTTACGATATGTGTCGTATACCGCGAGCGTATTTCTGTAACTGTGGCGTCAGGTTTGATACTTCTTTTGATATCTTGAGATCCTGCGTGTGTGATGTGTGATGTGTGTGTGTGTGTGTGTGTGTGTGTGTGTGTGTGTGCGCGCCCTATTGAGGTCCTGTATTCTGTATTAGATCATGTGTTTTTCCATCAAGACGGATTCACTACCACAATTTAGAAGAACGTAGCTTTATCGGCGATTCCTGATTGTGCCTGTCTCCTCTATAACGATGCCGTATCAGGCCCTGGAAACATCGTGGTAACAGACTCTTGACATGTTGCCTGATACATCACCATACTGGACGTGCAGCCGGTACCGTTATTATTGTTCGAGCTGGTTTGGACTCCACCCCATCCATCCCCACCTACTACGCAGTACCGGTGTAATAAGCAGCCATCGTTACATCTCTAAAGTGGTGAAGTCTACTGTCTGTCCAGACCTTCTTGCCGACGCCCAAACTGCAACGGGATAATGTATGTCCACACGTGAAATGAATGCTCGTCGCCCATCGGACTTAATTAATGCCTTAGCCTATCTACCAATCTCTCGCCTGCGTTTGGTCGATGACTGCTGAACAACCTGCCCCTGATAAACCACCGTCTGCTAAACCAGATCAGCTTTGGCAATATGCAGGTGCAGTACGGACTGTGATAGCCCAAGAAGGCATCCAGAGTCTCATTCAGTTTAAAGACGAATAACAGCGGTTACAGCCAGCAAAAGCCAAATAAGCTTCAGTTGTGTCCAGACACGAGTTGGAGGAACCGATTGGTTTAAGAATGTTACGGGATTGAGACAAGGAAGTGTAATATCACCATTACTATTTATAATGGATAAGGATGAAATAATCAAAGAGACAAAAGAAGCCCATAGAGGAAGAGAAATGAAGCGACTATTATTTGCAGATGACATTGTGGTTTGAGGCACAAGCAGTAAGGAGGCACAGCAACAAACAAACATCCTGAATGGTAAGAACGAGAATTGTGGAATGAAATGTAGTGTGGACAAAAACAAGACCATGGTGGAAACCAGAGCGACACGGAGGGCAAGGGACAAACCGATATTAAAGGACAGAATGTTGAAATAGTGGATAACTTTTAATATCTGTGAAGTGTATTAATGGAGAATGCTCGTGTAGAGGCAGAAATTGTAAAAGATCACAACAAAGTAGTGTATTTTACTAGTGTGTGAGAGGCTTAGTATGGTGTAAGGTGGTGTAAGTTGGTGCTATACAAGACCTTCTTCACACCCAAACTAATATATGAATTAGAAACGTAGACTATGAGTCGAAGAGAGGAGAGTAGATATAAAACAGTGAAATAGAATTCTTTAGAAGTGTGTTAGGGAAGACGAAGAGAGACAGAGTGAAAAATGAAGATGTCAGAAAGGAAATCGGAGAAGTTGAATGAGAGAATAGAAAAGAACAGTAAAAATGTTTTGGGCATGTGAAGAGGAAGGGAGAGGGAACAATACCTAGAAGAATGATGAAGTTCAAGATTGTGAGCAAGAGTAAGACCGAGAACAAGATGGTTCGACATAATAAAGACAAGTTTAAGGAGGAGGAACTTGGTATGGAACCAAACAGTGGAAGACGAGTGGCGAAAAGACCAAGGAAAGTGGGGAAGTACCATGAATACCCCAACCTGACCAGATGTTGGATAGAGATGAAACGATGACTACTGCCAGCAATGTTGGCAACGCTCAATACGGATTTCACCTTCTTCCTTTCGCAATGGGCTGTATTTTCAGCCATATGATCACTTAACAAAGTACTTCCTCCCAATTACATATGGCTTAGTTATCCCTGCTGTTTCTTGAATTTTTGATGGCCACAGTGCAGTAAATACGTTCAATATATTAGTTCATTTACTGCAAAAGATTTATCATATTAAAATACGGGGAGAGGTACAAACATTCAGAGGGCGGCTTGATTTAGCAATATGGTCTTGCAACGAGAAATTTATTGAACTACCCTACAAAAATGCATCCTTTGAGCGATAAGTTTGCACAGCAATTAAAAGCGAAAATTGATTATGGCCTGGATATTATTTACAGCAAGTAGTAAGCGTTTCAACCTAAAGCAATAACATAGTAGCAGACCTGTGCAATCTTTTCATCATTCTTTAGCTCGTAAGAGTTACTGAAAGTTGAGTATTTCTTAGTTCTGCGACATACTGTTTGAAATTAAGTCTAACTTACCTCTTTGTGAAATCTTTGAGAGAATGTATGAATACTTTACAGTCATCTAAAAGTTTAATCCCAGCTAGGCCCATTGTTCCTCTTTCTCCCCAGTAGATGAAGTTGTAAGAGGCCGACCAGCTGAAAGGCAAAGGTCTTCCATTGTTTTAGAGGTCGGCAAAGATGCTCAGTGGGATTACTGCTACGGAAGTCACAGATCGTGAGGACGTTATCCGAGATATTTTGCTGTTGTCAAAGTGTGACTGACATATAAGGCATGCACCATCAAGTCTGCACGTATAAGTAAATTAAAGTCTCCTGTCGCGTGTTTCTGTTTCACGGCAGATTTCAAGGAAAAACTAATCGGATTTTGAAACAGTTTTCACTGATTCATAAGAAAGTCTTCCGCATATACGAGGCGCGTCCAGAAAGTAAGTTCCGTTTGGTAATGAAATGAAATTGTACACAGATACAGAAGAAATTTTTATTGCGCAAAATTCTGCAGCTCTTAAACTACTTTTCCATATAACTGCCGAAATTTGCAGGCATTTGTCATAGCGTGGCACCAGGCTTTGTATACCTTCATCATAGAAATCTGCCGCCAGTGTCTTCAATCAGTTGGAAACAGTTTCTTTCAGCTCCATAGCGAGAGCACTAATTGTAAACCTACGGTTTTCCTGGATCTTGTCATCAATCACGTGAACCAGTTCTTCTGTAACCAAAGGTGGACGCCTACTTCGTTTTTCATCGTGCTCATCAACACTCCCGCCATTGAACTGTCGGACCCATCTTCTCGCCATCGAATCACTCATCACATTTGGTCCGTAAACATCGCAAATTTTCCGATGAATTTCACTTGGTTTCACTTTCCTTGCATTCATAAACCGAATCACCGACCTGATTTCACAGGCAGCGGGATTTTCAATCAACGCCGACATTTCAAACAAGCACAAGAAAGCGTACGTAACTGACAGCGAACTCCAAATGGCGAACGTTCTTCTCCTTGATACACATCGTCTACAGCGCATGTGCGGAACTGCAATAGCAGCGCTGCAGCGGAGATAAATTGGAACAGAACTTACTTTCCGGACGCGCCTCGTATTTCATTAATCATAGTTGTGATTAGTATGTAACATACAGGGTAATTAAAATTAAAGTTTCAGTTGCTAAGCGCTGTACAGAATAACGCCACCTTGAAACGGAACGGGGAAAAATTATTCAAACAAAAATATTAGAAGCATTTTCCACTATGTTTCGCTATAAGCGTCATAATGTTCATGGGTACGACTACAAATGAAATGGATGGCAGTACGACGGCTGTGATGTGAGTTGCACATTAAACCAATCCACTGTGCCTAAGCCAAGTCTGCACCATATCCTTCCTTACAGGAGTGCAAGTCCTGCAAGGTTTGCAAGAGAACTCCTGGCAAGTTTGGAAAGTAGGAGGCGAGGTACCGGCGAAAGTAAATCTGTAAGGACGGGCCGTGAGGCGCCCTGGAATAGCTCAGTCAATTGAACGTTTGCCTGCCGTTCGAATCACAGCTCCGGCACACAGTTTTAATCTGCCAGGAAGTTTCATATCAGTACACACTCTGCTGCAAACTGAAAATATTCTGGCCACGGTTCAGTGTTGAAAACCGCACAAGCTTGACGTTCAACTACTGTAGCACTGTTAGATCGTACTATGTCGGGTGGGTAAAATAGATTTTGATTGTTCTGAAGTCTAGAGACTGATTACCATAACAATTTTACCTAATAGGCTTACAAACATTTGAACATTTTGAGTAGGCTATGAATAAGCAAGTATGATAAATTTAGGAACTGCGCGTGCACGTTTGCTTTAATTAATACCGGTTCTCCGACATCAGGTTAGCAGAATTATTCCGTTACAGATTAAACTATAATGGTTCCAAGAGTTTTTTCGTATGAAATGTCTTTGAAGTATTTGTTGTTGTTATGGTCTTCAGTCCGGAGACTGGTTTGATGCAGCTCTCCACCCTACTCTATCCTGATCAAGCCTTTTCATCTCCTCATAAGAACGGCAACCCACATCCACTTGAATCTGCTTACTATACGCGTCTCTTGGTCTCCCTCTGCGATTTTTACCCCACACACTTCCCTCCAATGCTAAATGTACGATTCCCCGATGTCTAAAAGTGTGTCCTACCAAGCGATCTCTTCTTATAGTCAGGGTATGCCAAAAATTCCTTTTCTCACCAATTCTGTTCAGTACCTCTTCATTAGTTATGCCATCTACCCACCTAATCTTCAGCATTCTTCTGTAGCACCACATTTCAAAAGCCTCTATTCTCTTCCTGTCCGCACTGCTTATCGTCGTATTTATGCAGGCAGAATCCTGGTCTTAATAGCAATATTCATTCGTAAAATGTAAACTTTCTCCCAGCAGAGAAGGAAAATTGTACCGTGGTTTTAAATGTGACTGACTACAATTGCAAATTTAAGGAATTGTTAGATCCGCAAACATACAGGAAACTTAGTAAAGATCCCACTCACAAAGTTCTTTGAATTGTTACACAGTTAATAAAAAAAGTCTTCCATTGAACAGTGTGTTCAAAAAAGTATGTTCAATTCAGTTGCACTACCTCCAAGACTATATGGGTTGCCGAAAGTCCACAAAGAAAAGGAAAATATTCCTCCTCTGAGACCTAATGTTAGTGCTATTGCTTCGCCCACCTATTTGACTGTCAAATTCTTGACAACACTGTTACTACCACATGTGGGGCGCTCAGATTCCTATATCAAGAATTTCAGACATGTTATAAGTAAATTAAATGACATATTTGTCAAGCCAGAGGACATATTAGTTACTTTTGACGTGGTATCCCTGTTTACCATGGTTCCAGTCAGTGAGGTGCTGCAACAGCAAAATCTCATCTTTCCGCCCGACATTGCAGATCTGTTCATATATTGCCTCACGACTACTTATTTCAAATGGAACGATGATTTCTATGAACAAACAGATGGTGTAGGTATGGGGAGCCCTTTAAGTCCCGTTATAGCAAATTTCTATATGGAAAAATTCGAGGAAAAGGCACTGAAAACAGCAAACAAAAAACCTGCTGTTTGGTTCCGCTATGTAGACGATACGTTTGTTGTGTGGAGGCATGGTAGAGAGGAACTAGGTCGTTTTCTTCAACACCTCAACGCGCTTAATTCTAGAATTCAGTTTACCATGGAGAAGGAGACAGGCGGAAAACTGAATTTTCTTGACGTGTCAGTTTTCAATAAGGGGAATGGTAGACAGGGCCACACAGTTTATCGGAAGCCCAACCACACAGACTGTTATCTGCACCGGGATTCAAACCACCACCCACAGCAAAAGCGGGGCATCATAAAGACGTTGGCGGACAGAGCAAGGAACATCTGCGAACTGTAATCATTCGATGCGGAATTGAAACACCTGAGTAATGTTTTACTTAAGAATGGCTATTTGTGCACACAGATAAGGAGAGCGTTGACACCAACACATAGAACTGAAAACGATGAAAAGTTCCTGTAAAATTTAAAGTCTTCCTGCCTTTTATTAAGAACGTCACCGACAGCATCGGTAAAAATATGACGAAACGGAAAGTTGCCGTTATTTACAAACCTACTCGGAAGATACAGAATCACCTGAAGTCGGCGAAGGATGCTCGCAAACCGCTGGAAAAGTTAGGAATTTATAGCATTCCGTGTAGCGGTGGAGACGTATACGTGGATACCACAAAATGAACAGTCAAAAAGCGACTAGATGAGCACAAGGGGAACTGTAGAAGGGGAGAGATTGACAGATCAGCTGCTGCTGAACATGTTTTTCAACCAAGGGACCACCTTATTCAATTTGATAAGACTCAGATTTTAGCCACCACAAATGGATACTTTTGTATCCCATCCTCGTCGCCACTTTTGTGTCCCAGCCTCGTCGCCGCTTTTGTGTCTCGTTTCCGTAGTAGGTGTCGGTGGCCGAGTAGGAAGACCGACAAAGGAATAAAGGTAGCACGCTTGTGCAGGTATGGAGGTGAGCAGCCAGTGGGACAGCAGAAACTAGAAACACTAAATTAGAACGAGATATATATTGCACAGAATTTATACAATACTTAACTTTTACATAGTTCAGTACGGCAGAATGCTGATACATAGTTGAGCTAGGGGCCTGCCTAGTGCCTAACTGATAGCCAAGTCTTCACTGGTGCCTATCTGATTCCGAAGGTCTTAACTGGTTCCTATCACAGTCCCAAGTGAACGATGTCGTTCAGTGGTGGCCACGAGCGGAGTTGTAACAGAGGGCGCTCGTGGCTGACGTCGTAAGAACGCCGCGCCGTGCGTGCAAGGCGGCGCGCGGCGAAAGTAGGTGGCGCGCACTTTGGACTTGTGCGACACCACAGATACCACGAAAGACTGTACAGAGGGGCTATAAAAATTGTGAAACACCCCAATAATTTCAATAGGATGGAGGAGGACGTGAAACTAAATTATATCTGGATTCCGGTGTTGAGGGAAAAACGTAACAGTCTTCCATCATGGGACGATATTAACAACGGACGACGGCAATCGGCAACGACGAAATTCGCGCGCACATAAAAAACATCTGACGTCGCACCTCTGCTCGAGAGGCGTCGTAAACGGAGTTTGTTTAGAGTCAGTAACGAGCCAGGGTGTGCGTCAGACATACAAAAGTGCCACGATCCCCCTTGAACATGTTGTCTTCAGTTGGTTTTGAATAATAAATCCATAAGACCACCGCATAATAGCCCGGAATTTTTTAATAATATCAATATTCATTCGATACTTCATAAATCGTGAATTTAAAACTTCTTTAGAGGAATACCGATTTTATAAAGTAGGGTGCTGAGTTTTCCGGAACAGTGTTGAGAAATACACAGAAGAGCCAAAGAAACTGGTCCACATCGTATAGACCATGCAGAAGTTTACGCAATGTGGTATTGACTCGACTAATGTCTGAAATAGTGATGGAGGCAACTGACTCCACGCATCCAGCAGGGCTGTCCATGAATAGTAATAAGTACGAGAGGATGGAGAACTCAAAAATTAATGAAATAAATCGCAATATGCGATCACTTATAGTTTCACTGTACTAGGTTTATATGGAATACCAAAGTGCGGCGAATGAAAATTTGTGCCCGGCCGGGATTCGAACCCGGGACTCCTGCTTACTATAGTCTGATTTAAATTAATTGTCACTTGACTTTTGCGGGCCAAAGCTGCAGCGTTGTCACGTCAAGTACTGGCTGGCGGCAGCCGCCACAGCGCATCGCTCCACGCGGCGATAGAAAATCGCTTTAAAGCCTCTATCGTCTACAAGAATCGAGTAAAACATTTCAAATTCACACACGATGTACGTATCTATAAAGTCTCACAGTATGTCAAAAATCTATCCTTGATTTTAATTAGGGCAAGAGCTACGTTAATGTGTTTGAAACTATTAAATTTTTTCTAGTTCGCTAACAGCTTCAAACTTATCACTTCATATCTTAAAAACTATTGGTCTCAAAACAATAATTTTTTTTCATTCATTGCTTAAGTAACACGCTTTGCAACGAATCTTTAAAAGTTTTCGTAGTGCATTGCGTTTCCGCTATATAAATTTCTGAAAACTACGTTTTTACGCATCTATGTCAATATTGAACTCGTAACAAGTATGATGTTTAAAATCTCTATTTCCTACAAACTTTAAGTAAAAATTTTGAAATTTACATACAGTATCTATCTCAGTGATATTTCGAAGCACAAAAAATATTTTCTTTATTTTACTTAGCGCCAGTTTTACATGGGCTATTGAAGTACGAGATTTTGGCGTCCGAAAAATTTTCCTTCTTTTCATTGCAGATCACGAAAACTATTTATTACACACATTGAATAACATCTTAGTGTCTACAAAAATAAATTTTATATAAAATGCAGTGTAACTTACCATACGGAGGTGACGGGAGCTGGCTGAACAGTAATTTTTAGTCTCACAACAAGAATGAGATGTTAAACTAAATAAATTCACAAACATATTATTTGCTGGCAGTACGTACACTATACACTAATCAGACAACGGGAAAATACCGCTTAATTCAGAGTCACTGGAGCTATCTGTGTCGCTGCTGGTATTGGCGGATATTATTAAGTCTTTGACGGATTGTTGTAAGACACCTTCATTCTTCCAGGCTTCCTGAATCACTCCTTTCACATGATGCACTACCTTTCGCCAGTCTTCTAGTGTCACTGTTTCAACTGCCTCTTTCAACAGGCGTTCCACTTCAGTTAATGTGAATTTTCTATTTTCTACAGCAATATGCTGTTTAACCTGTGCCCAAATCAGCTCTATTGCGTTAAAGTGGCAATGGTAGGGAGGCAATCTGAGCACTTTATGCCCGTATTTTTTGGCTACTTCATCCACAATGTAAATGGGATTATTTGGTTTGTGTTGTGATACAAGTTCTAATAATTCCGCCCTTGTCAAATTGCCGTCGAACTGTTTCTTACGTTTCAGTAGCCAGCAAACAATTTCGTTTTTCTTCGTTGCCTTTGTGGGTGCCCTGTCCTGGATAACTGAATGGTATGGAGCTTTACCCATAATAATTATAGATGTCTTCGTTAAGTATTGAAGTACAGAGTCTTCAAACCATTTCACGAAAGTATTGTGGTTCATCTCTTCGTGGTAGTCGGAGGTCTTCTTTGAAGTGAATAAAAGCAGACAATTTGGGATGAAACCTTTTGAGTTTCCGGCATGCGCTACAATTATTCTCTTTCCTCTGCCTATCGGGGCTGCCGTACTACCGTTGATGGTATCGTCCGTCCAACCTTTTTTTTTCAAAGTGTGTCCTGCATTCACCCATGTCTCATCAAGCCAAACGATATCGTCAAAATTAGTCCCTACTAATTCTCTAAGAAAGTGGCATCGCCAAGTTGCAATATCTTGCCGTTCCATTAACAACTTTCTTCCAGAAATTGATTTATAGCGAAAACCTAACATTTTCACGATTCGTAACAAGGACGATTTACTGCCTTCAAACAGGTCCGCTGCTACAAGAGTAGCATGTAGTTTTTTGGGCGTCGGATACTCCTTCCTCGAATAAAATGCGTATATCTGCCGTCAAATCGCATCTTCCTGAAAAGAGTCGAGTTTTGTTACTCTCTTCTCGAGCCGCCGCCTCTTCCCAGCTGTCTCCAACTTCGATGATTCACCTGCGTCTTCTTTTGCGAATTTCTCCTTGCAGATCCTGATCACTGCTCGCTCGCTGATTTGCAGAGCAGCTGCAGTTCGCTCCACCACTTTATCCAAAGGAGCAAGAGGCCCTCCTGCATCCCTCTCTCTCTCAAAATACTCCCTCAGAGAACACACGTATTCACGTGCCTGACTTCGTATAACGACGCCATGTCCGCCACTTTTTGGAAGTTTCCGAGGTGAATGCAGCCTCGGTCTTCCTCTCTTTCGACTACTTTCGTCGCACATCGTAAAGCACGCGAAGCTAAATTCACAGAAACCTGTCAGTCGCACGTCTACAGCGGCTCGCTGAGGACTGGCTGCCACATGCCTTGGGCAGCGCGCAGCGAACGGAACTGGCAACACAGTGGGACCCGACCGCGCCGGCCACCCATTGGTTTATGGCTGGCGGGAGCCGTGCAGCCCGCTGCCTGTCAAGTGACAACTAGTTTAAATCAGACTATAGGCAGTCGCGTTGACCCTCCGCGACCGTCGACACAGTGACCAGCCCCACTGCAGAGGACTCTTCCCTGCACGTCTCCCGCCACACCCAAATCTCCAATCGCCACGCTGTCTCTTTCTGTTACCACTATTCTGCCTAGTAAGCAGGAGATCCCGGGTTCGAATACCGGCCGGGCACAAATTTTCATTCGCCGCACTTTGGTATTCCAACTAAACCTAGTACAGTGAAGCTATAAGTGATCGCAAATTGTGAATTATTTCATTAAATGAACGCTGTAACGTCATCAAAAATATATAATTGTATCAAAATTTAATGGCCATGTGTGAGGAGTTTTTGTGGCCAGCCGAGGTGTTTAAACTCAGAAGGGTGTTCCTGGAGCCACTCCGTAGCAATTCTGAATGTGAAGGGTGCCGCATTGTTCTGCTAGAATTGCCGAAGTCCCTCGGAATGTACAATCAACATGAATGTACGCAGGTGATCAGCCAGGATGCGTACATACGTGTAACCTGTCAGAGTCACGCATCACTCCAACGTAACGTTGCCATTACAGAGACTCCACTAGCTTGAACAGTCACCTGCTGACATGAAGGTCCATGGATTTATGAGTTTGTCTCCAGACCCGTACAAGTCCATCCGCTCGATACAACTCGCGATACAACTAGAAACAAGACTTCGCCAGACCGGGCAACATGCTTGCAATTATTAACAGTTCAATGTCGGTGTTGACGGGCCCAAGTGAGGCGTAAAGCTTTATGTTGTCCACTCACTAATTGTACACGAGTGGGCATTCGGCTCCGAAAGCCTACATGGATAATGTTTCTGAGCCGTCCCGGCTCCCGTTTCTTTGATTGACCCTGTCCTTGATATAATTACTGGCGCAAGTACCATCGATGTCTCTCTGCTTGCACCACTCGTGGCGCTGTTTGACGTCAATTGTCTTCTGACGTGTGTTTTCTTGCCGCGGTTGGCGCTACAGTGGTGGCCCTATGCAGGGAGTGAGGGTTAAAGTGAGTCGCTGCAAGGAGAGGAGAGAGAATCATGCATTGAGTTTGATACGATGGATGGCATCGCTAAGGTCCAGTGATATTGATTAAGGGGCCGTTTGTAGCCGGGCCCGGCGTGTGCATCGAACTTGCTTATCGTAACTGGAGAATTTATCTGGTTTGTGCCCCTCTGCTAGCTCGCATCTGCATGGTCGGTAGTTGTATAGTTTTTTTTTTTTTTTTTTTTTTTTTTTTTTTTCTCAGAATTGTCCCTCCGTGGGGCATCGCCAACACGCGGTTGTAATTTGACGTTCTATCCGTTTGTGTAAGCCTCTTCGTGTCTTCGTGTCAGAGCTGTAGTTCTTATTGACCATTGGGCACCTTATTCCTCTTCTACCTTGTTGAGTCAGCTCATTACCTATGCGGGTGTATTAAATTAACGAGTAGCCAGCCCCCCCCCCCCAACTGAGTGTTATTTTGATAAGTAAGCTGAGCTCTTTCCATTTAAAGTACAGGGCTCATTTGTAAATTTTATTGTGTGTTGTTTTATTACCCTTCTGCCTATAGGTATCATTGTATATAGTCTTCTGCTGTCAGCAGACTTTACTTAAATTTTTGAGCTCGTCTTTAGTGCATATTGGTAATTCTATTTCTAAAGGGCTCTGTTCGCTTAAATTTTGGTGCCCCACTTTAGTGTGATTTTGATCATTAAGCTGAGCTGTTTCATGTAAATTGCAGGGGTCATTTGTAATTAATATTGTATTTACAAGGATTGCCTTTCACTTAAATTTTTTCACTCTTGTTGAAATTGCTGGACTCACTGTGTCTTTGCATTTGAAGAGTTGGTTTACTAAATTTAGAGCCTTTTTAATGTATCATAAAATGCTTTTCATAACTTGGCCTCCTGCCTTGCATCATTTATCTGAATTGTCTTGTTGAGCCTTCGGCCTTTTATAATATATATATATATATATATATATATATATATATATATATATATATATATAACCGTCTCAGTTTCGTTGAGTGGTTCATACTCTGAAACTTGATAGCGCAGAAAAAAATTGCGGAGGTTGTACTTCTGTCTCGTCGAGTGATTCTTTTCAGTCGTTGTTGGTCCCGTTCCTTGTTTGATCTTTTTCCGGCCGTAGCGATGTCGGAGATTTGATGTTTTACCGAATTCCCGAAGGTTCACGATGCACTCGTGAAATGGTCGTACAGCAAAATCCCCACCTCATCGCTACCTCGGAGATGCTGTGCTCCACCTCTCGTGCGCTGACTATGACACCACGTTCAAACTCACTTAAATCGTGAAAACCAGTCATTGTAGCAGCAGTTAGTCATCCAACGCCTGCACCACATACCAGTTGTCTTATATAGGCAATAAGTACTTACATATCTCTGCGTTTGCATACGCATATCTTTACTAGTTTCTTCAGTGTATAACAACTGCATGTGCAGTCTCCACCATCTCTCTCAAAGCCAAACTGGTCTGTAACACAACTTATTCAAAATGTTCAAATGTTTATTAAGCTTATGGAACTAAACTGTGGGGTCATCAGTCCCTAAATTTACAAACTACTTATAAACTAACTTATACTTAAGACACCACAAACATCCATACTCGACGGAGGATTCGAACCTCCTACGGGGAACGGCCTCACGCATCGGAACATAACGCCTCAATGCGCTCGGCCACTCCTCCGCGGCACAATTGATTCATGATAAAAATTATTATTCATTGTAATACACAGACAGAGGAAATCTTAATGTTATGTACCATTAATACCGAGTGTTAGTAGGGCCTATATGTTTCTAAAATCACTTAATGCCTCATTCTACAATACGTCAACCGAACGCAGTGTGCATAATGTATACCCATTCTCACAAATAGCTTCCTCTGTGTACACACAGGATTGCGTACGGGTAGTTAAGCATTAGCGATGCATGAAATGAATTAATAATTTCTATCCCCAAGCGTACGGAAGCCTCTAAAATTCCCAATAACTGTTCCATCGTCCACAGTACCGTAAATCATTTTATTTGTCTCGTTTTGACAAAACGAGAACACCAGCACGTGTATACATTAATGTCGCCAGTTGTATGTAACCAATTTACTGTCACTAAAATGGATGGCCATTTTTTTCCGAATCGTGGCAAACAGTTTCTGCTTTCTGTCACCGGACGTTATCCAACTCACGAGCTCTCTCAGTTCTTTGCTTCGACAACAGTACAAGAGTATACATGGATAAACAAGCAGCCCTCGGTCTCAAATTAAAAATTATTTGACCAGGTTTCGGCAATCACTAAGATTGCCTTCATCAGAAAATAAAGATAAAAAAAATAAAATAAAAACAAGTCACATAATAAAATATACAACTCAGCTGTATAGCTTACGTCACAAAGTTATTATTATTTATTTATTTTAGAAAAAGCCAGCCACTATGGGCTACACGCCTGCACGGAGGCATCAGACTGGCGTGTGCTAAGTGGAGTTGTGAACAGGTACACGTTACCTCAGTAGTGCCACCTAGTAGCGGCAATTACAACTAGGCTACTGTACAGAGGAAAAACAGAATTGAAAAAGCAATTGCTACAAGATGTTTGTATAACATGAGAGATGGCTGAGCCGTCATTTTGGCAATACAATAGTGGTATACAATATAAACCAGAAACAAAGTTTTAATAAACATATTAGTTAAAAAATTTAGCTTTTGGGATGTAAATGCTTTGGATCCAATCGGAAGAAATATTTCGGACACTGCACGAAGTACAACGCCAAAGACCGAGTAATTGCTTAATACCATTACAAAAGCTTCTATTACGGAGTTGTAACTGTTCATTTAGAATAAGCCCGTCATTACGAGAAAAATGTTTAAATATTTGCAATTCTTCGAGCACGTCTAATCTGTGGCTTTTCGTTTCGGTATTCAAAATGTTCAGATCATGAATGGCTTTAGGTGCATGACCTGTAATGAGAATATCGTCAGCAAAAGACGAATTCTGGGGGTTAGTGACATTCTTTCTCAAAAGGTGTTCTTTAATCCTGACTTAAAAAGCACGTTCAGTTTGACCTATGTAGTAGGAAGAACAAGTATCACAAACAGTTTTGTAAACGCCGGAATTATCTAAAGGAGAACAGGTTGATTTTAAATTATGAAAGAAATTTTTCTTCAAATTATTGTTGGTCGAGAAGGCAATGTTGCAGTTATACTTATTACGAAGAAGATGTTGGATCTGATACGAAATGGGCCCCAGAAATGGAATGGAGAAATATTTTTTTTTTTTCTTTTGGTCAGATTCAATAGGAGTGCCAAGTGTTGTAGCTCTTTTAGCAGTTTTCTTTTTAAGGACGTTGGACGATCTTTCAGTTGTCATTGTAGAATGTAAAACTGTATTATTTTCTTGTAGAGGCCATTTCCTCCTCGGTGGTGTATCCGTGTCTTTCCGCAAACATAATTAATTTACTATTATTAATATGTCCAAAACAGATAATGGCAATTTCAATGCGAACGTATCCCTGCGGAAATCCAGAATAGGCTGCGAGCAAGAGGAATAAATGGCCGGGGACCATTACCATCGTAGTGTGCTACAAGGCGAGGATGTGGTTTAAAAGGGAAGTGTGCCTGGATAGCCTAATTGGTTAAGGCGATCGCTGTCCCGAAGCCGGAAACACGGGTTCGAATCCCGGTCCAGCAAAAGTTTTCACCTTCGCTGTTGACTTTATTTCAAGGCCTCGAAACGGTCGAAATATTTCAATAATTTAATTGTCTACAGCAGTGTTATTCGACCTGTGAGTCGCGACCCCTGCGGGGTAGCAGTCTTGCTCAGTGGGTTTCGCAGGAGGATGCGTTTGCAGCAAGTTCGATGGCAAACCTACGTTTCGTGACGATGAGCTACTATGGCAGAAGTGCTGCACGGAAGTGACAGGGTTTCGTGAAAGTCGCTTAATTAACAAGTCATCCCTCGGTGGAATATAGGCTTTGTTATGACATGTTTTGGATGGCCCTTAATCAGACATAAACAGTGTGACAGGTATGAGGTGTACCTATGGCACTTTTGATTTCTGATGATGGGCCGCCTAAAGACGAAACAATGAAGCTATTATTCCACCGCCGGCCGCGGTGGCCGAGGGGACTGAGGCGCTTCAGTCACGGTCTGCATGGCCACTACGGTCGGGGGTTCGAATCCCCCCTCGAACATATTTTTGCCGTCCTTAATATTAGCTAGTTCATAAGTAGTTTGTAAGTTTAGGGACTGATGACCCCGTAGTTAATTCCCATAAGCTATATAAACATTTGAACGTTTGAAACATTATTCCACCTCATGATGACTTGTTAATTAAGCGACATAACAGCAATTGTGCTGTAGTGCTGCAGTTATTTACAATGGTCGCAATCCTGTTGTATGACTGTTACATGTACAAATATTGTCATGTCAGGAAAACAAATAAATAAAATTACTTTAATAAATATATAACAATACTTTTTACTACTGGATCATAGTAGTTTGTAGCTGGTAACGAATTTTCAATGCATATTATTTTTAATCAAGTAATAACAATACCATTTTATTATTGGATCGTAGTAGTTAGATGCTGGTTAACGGTGTTCGGTTTTCTTTCCCACAAATTCAAAGTTTTTGAGTTTCCATTAAATATTACGAAGTGATGCATCAACTTTGACGGTTTCAGATTCGCACATGACAAAACGTCGCCAAGTATTATACTTTGAAATTTATTATTGGTCACAGTAAAACCTTACATCAATTATTTTGATTCGCTTCCGCTACTGCAGCTTTCCCAGACGTAAAAGGCTGCGCAGATTTTAAATACATCAAAGAAAGAAAATTATATAGTTTGCCTTTCGAATCACTGATATAGCTTTATTACAAGCCTGGAATGGGGCTGGGGGAGGGGGTTTGCCGGACATTTTATTCGGAAAGGGGGTCCCGGGTTTAAAAAGGTTGAAAAACACTGGTCTACAGGATTAGGAAATTAACTAAACATTCATATATATTTATAGTGTGTCCGGGTATAAGTTTATTACACTCAGATGTTAGTTCAGCTCTTTCTTCCCCCCCTCTTTTCATTTGCCTTCTGACTCTCTGTATTTTACCTTGTCTGTGACGAATTTTATACATTTATTTTTCACACACACTTCAATCCTTATGGCGTCATAGCCCTGAACTCTGCATCCTATTATATACATAGCAAGAGATATAACGTCATATACAATGAGTTGCATGATAAACCAACCTGTAACATTTCAGGTTTAAATTTATTATTCTATTCGTATCATTTTCGGATACTGTGTCCTAATATTCCATGTTCCTATATATAATTATAGAAAAGAATGTTTCCAAAAATACGTCAGACGTGAGTCAAACACGTGCGTATAGTCTGTAAAATGTCTCTCGCATACAGTCACAGTATAAAAACAATAAGTCGTCCAAATCTGAGAATGTTCTTTGCGTTTTAGACGGGTGACTATAGTCTCTGGTTAAGTATATTCTCCAACTAAATTCCGATAACAAACTACATTCTCCATTTTATTCTTACGACCCAAAGAGAGATTCTATTCCACCAGCATCAGTAGTCCTCTATTCGTTTCTTACAGTGAAAGAGAAGGCGGAGACCGGCCATGTATACACGGCAAAAACCGCAAACGCGTGGTTCCGAGAACAGAGAGTGATCTCTGCTTGAAGATACAGAAACTCGCTGAAATTGCAGTTCCATCATGAATGAGAACATTCTGGAAACTAAACCGGTGTTATAAAAGCAAGTGCGGACGGATACTGAGGGAGTGGGTTGCGAGAGTGAAGGTCGGGGTGAGAGATTAATTTTTAGGGAAAAGTTTAATTTTTTAAAACTCACAACCACCAGCTGCGAACCAAATTCCTAAACATGCAAAAACACTGAAGCTGTGATTGCTACTGTTTGACCCGTTTTCTAGGGGATGATATCACACGTTCGCAGCTCTCCTTCCCTGCATATGATTAACAAAAAAATAATAATAAAGTTAGTTCATGTGAGAAAAAGGGTGTACTAACTACTATTTTTGAAAACACGTGGAAGTTCACTTTATGTTGTTTATTACACCATATTAAAACCCTGTGGCTGATACGTCTGTACGTCGAGACATTTATCAAATAAAGTTATAGCTCGTGAGCCCCCAGACAAATTGAATATTTGTCGGAAATTGTTTTCTCACCATGTGCCTGTCTCAAACACCGTTTATGTTCATGCCTATGCGACGACACGTGGTACGTTAACAAAACACAGTCACTTTAATTTAGTGCGATGCACACCTTGTTCCACCGGCTAAATATTCACAACACACAGTAGCACTCGATACAACTTGGTGCAGTCTACGACGAGCAACCACACCTTGCAATTGCCACACAAAATCTATAGTCTCCACCTGGAGATCCACATGCCGACTGTCGTAGAGCGACGCCGCCCGGCCAGCTACACCACGTGCTCTCCCGTCTCGTCACTTCCTGCCCTCGCGCGCCCGCGCGCCAAAAGCCAAACTGCCAGGTTTTTTCCCTACGTCATCAACTTCCCCATGTGAGCTGTTCTAACCGACTTCCAACGTACAGCGCTCAGCCAATACATTTCTAAAAATTTACTTAAAATCAAAATAATTACACTACACATTAAACAAATTTCTTATGTTTTTATATTGGTATAAACATCCTTTGCACTGTTTATTACAATCGTGCAATTTCTTATATCACAGATAAGTGATGTAACTGAATACTTCAAGATAAAATACACAAGATTAATTGAAAATAAAATGAGAAATAGTTAATATATTATTTTTATAAACAAACATTACCATGCTAGTTGTGTAACTGTCTTGTATTCATTGGTAATTTATTACTTTTCATTGTCAATTAAACATATTACTCCAGATGTGACTATATCTTTTGTGTCCCAACTTCGTCGCCGCTTTTGTGTCCCAGCCTCGTCGTAGGTGTCGGTGGCCGAGTGGAATGAGACCGACACGCTGGTGCAGGTACGGAGGGGAGCAGCCAGAAACTATAAACACTCGAGTAAATTAGAAAGAGATATATTGCACAGAATGTAACAATACTTAACTTTTACATAGTATTGCAGAATGTTGATACATAGTTGTTAGAGGCCTGCCTAGTGCCTGTACAATAGCAAAGTCTCCACTGGTGCCTATCTGATTACGAAGGTCCTAACTCGTTGCTATCTCAGTCCGAAGTGGACGATGTCCTTCAGTGGTGGCCACGAGCGGCGTTGTCGCAGAGGGCGCTCGTGGCTGTCGTCGTGAGAACGCCGCGCCGTGCGTGCATGGCGGCGCGCGGCGAAAGTAGGTGGCGCGCACTTTGTACTTGTGCGACACCACACCCCTCCCCCCCAAACCGCCGCGCCGTCGTGGCGTAGGGCTGAGGGCCACGGCGACGGCACTGGGAGGAGGGCCTGGGCGGGGGCGTTACTGGTGGGACGGGCGTCGTAGCTGAGGCCGGGATCGAGACGCCGTCCGCGCCCCGGCATCCGCCTTGAGATCCTCCAGGGAAACCGCCGAAACCTGGGGAAGGGCGCCCGCCCCCGCCCAGAGGGAGCAGGTCATCTTCTTCTGAGGTGCGTGGCCCAAGCTGGGGCGGCACGCACGGTCCCGGAGTCCCTCTCGGTGACGCTGTCATCTGCGGCGGCGACAGCGGCGGCGTCGCGTCGATCTCCATCGGGACGATCTCGTAGTCCGGGGACGAACGATGTGGTTGTGCTCCCTGGCGGTGAACTGGGTCTGGAATCAAGAAACCGGAGGCAGGATCGCGCGGCCTGTGCAGGCGCAATTGGTTTGCGTGGCGCCGCAGCTCCGACCCTGTGGAAGAACGTACAACAAACATATTGCTACCGAGCACGCGCTGAATGGTGCCCGGCAACCATGTCTTCTTGTTTCCAGCAAACACCCTGTACAGCACCGGCGTAGAAACCTGAAAACGCGTAGCGCCATACGAACCGACTCGGTGCGTGGGAGGCTGCAGCAGGTGAAGGAGAGTGCGGTGACGGCGGCCGTGTAGCAGCTCGGCAGGAGACGGGCCGTCACGTGGCATGCACCGATACGTAGACAGGAAAATTTGAAGTGCTTGCTGCCTGGAGTGCTGACCTTTCATCTTCTCCATGTGAGACTTGAATGTTCGAACGAAACGTTCTGCTTCACCATTGGACTGAGGGTGAAAAGGTGCAGTGGTAATATGCTGAATGCCATTCACACGACAAAACTGTTGAAATTCCGCATTAACAAACTGAGGTTCATTGTCACTGACGATAGTTTCAGGCAAACCTTCGATGCAAAACACTGATGTTAAGGCACTGATTGTACTAGAAGCTGTCGTTGAGTTCATGGTAATCACAAAAGGAAACTTGCTGAAAGTGTCTACAACAATTAACCAGCGCGTATTCCAGAAAGGTCCGGCAAAGTCAATGTGTAAACTTTGCCATGGTCCCTTGGGGCGTGGCCAGTCTGAGAAACGCTGTGGAGGAGCCGCCTGATGCTCCGCACAAACTGTACACTGTGATGTCATGCTCTCTATCTGAGCGTCCATACCAACCCAGGTACAATGACGTCTGGCCAGTTGCTTTGTCCTAACAATGCCCCAATGTCCTTGATGCATGGGGGCGTAACACTTCTCGTTGCAGGGAACGAGGAACAATCACTCTTGCTTGGTCGTTGTCGGTATGCAACAACAGTACACCCTGACTTAAAGATAATGCATGACGTTGTGCAAAATAACGTCGAACCAGAGGCCGATCAATGTCTTTGGCTCTGTCAGGCCAACCAAAGCGAACAAAACGTGCTACCACACTTAAGTCTGCATCCGCAGCTGTTTCCTGTGCAACCCGACGAGAGTTTAAAGGAAAATCTGCGACAGCGGAAGCATCTCTGGAGTCTTTCTGACAACATGCCATTTCTGAAGAATCAAACGAAACATCCTGGCCAACCGGAAGTCGGGAAAGTGTGTCCGCGTTGGCATGTTTAGTGGTAGGTCGGTACAAAATCTCATACTGATAATTTGACAATATCAAGGACCATCTCTGAAGCTTTTGTGCCGTACGTGGCGGAATTGGCTTTGTGGGTGAGAACAACGACGTGAGAGGCTTGTGGTCTGTCAACAAATAGAATTTTCTGCCATAGAGATAATGATGAAACTTTGTGACGCCGTAAATGATTGCTAAGGCCTCCTTTTCTATCTGACTGTAATTCTGTTGCGTCGGCGTCAGTAGCTTGGATGCAAAGGCAATAGGACGATCGTGAGATCCAATGCGATGTGAGATTACCGCGCTCAGACCGTACGATGAGGCATCAACTGCTAACACTACAGGCTTCTGGGGGTCAAAGGGAATCAAACATGCATCACTGAGTAGTGCAGACTTTAGTTTGTCAAAGGCAACCTGACAATCTTTAGACCATACAAAAGGAACATTCTTCCTACGTAAGTGATGCAGTGGAGCTGCAATCTGAGAGGCATTGGGAATAAACCTGAAATAATAGTTAAGCTTTCCCATCACTGCTTGCAATTCCTGCATTTGATTGCTCTAAGATGTGACTGTAAGGGATGAATTCCTTGGGCATTAATCACATGGCCTAGGTACTCTATTTCAGTTTGAAAAAACGAACACTTTGCTTTATTGCAACGTAGACCTGCTGCAGTCAAAACTTTGAAAAGGCACTCCAGGTTTGCTAAATGTTCTTCAACTGTACGTCCGGATACCACAATATCATCTAAATAGTTCGAACAACACGGTACAGAAACTGTCAGCTGTTCCAAAAAACGCTGAAAAATAGCGGGAGCGGAAGAACTGCCAAAGGGTAGGCGTTGAAATTGAAAAAGGCCCATGTGAGTATTAATGACGAAAAACTTTTTTTATTCGTCATCAAGTGGAATCTGTAAGTATGCCTCTGCTAAATCAATCTTAGAAAAGAAACGAGACTGTCCTAATTTATCCATCAGTTCCTCAGGTCTGGGCAGAGGGTAAGTGTCTACAATTGTTTGACTGTTCACTGTTGATTTGAAGTCCGCACAGAGACGAAGTTTTCCTGACGGCTTGGGTATAATTACTATAGGCGAGGCCCACTGACTCGCAGAAACAGGAGAAATCACCCCACTATCTTGCCAACGTTTAAGTTCTTCGGCAACTGTATCACGCAATGCGATAGGCACTGGTCTAGCTTTACGAAATTTTGGAACTGCAGATTCTTTTAAAGTCACATGTGCCACGAAGTCTTGTGCACAACCTAGTTCCGGCGAAAACAAGTCACTGTATTTGTCACACAATGCATGATTTTATCCTGAGGCACTATTGACGAAATTTGAAGCACATCTCTTTGAATTGATAAACCAAACAAGTCAAAAGCATCTAGTCCAAAAATGTTCTGTGTCGATTTGGCCTGAAGAACTACAAAAGCAACTGTTTTTGTTACACCTTGAAAAGAGGCGGGCAGGCTACACGTTCCTAGCACGGGAATATTTTGACCGGTATAAGCTGTTAGCACTTGTTGACACAGCGATAATTTTGGAGAACCCAGAAGTTCATAAGTATCTTTATTTATTAATGTGACAGCGGAACCAGTATCAAGCTGAAATTGCACCGTCTTATTTTCTATGAAGAGAGTCACAAACAGTTTTTGCTTGCGGCGCTCGACAGGTGCGCGAATGTGGGCAACGTCTGCTACGGTTTGTTTGCTGCGTCTGCGCGGGCCGCGTAGTGAAGTAAGCGGCGCAGACTCGGCACGCAGCGGATTAACCACACTGTCACTAGATGACACTACCGCCGGATCGGCGTCCGCGCTATGCGAAGCTACTCCAGATGTACTAACTACTGCACTACACTTTTGAGTAGCTACTTGGTGTCTACTGTCACTAGCTACACAGTACTGGGCACTATTACAAGGAGCAGTTGCAGAAGGCACTATTTTCACTACAGGAATGCACTGTTCATAGTCATTTTGCTTGTCCCGAACCCTTTTCCGTTGCACAGTTTTACGCGCTCGTCGGCGCTTGCTACGTGGTGCACTATATAGTTTTGCCATAGGCGCAGAACTACTTTCTTGCAATTGAGATCCAAGGAAAGCACTGTTCAATTCCACAGCCCGTATAACATTTACAGAATGAACTGTTCTCGCACTCTGCGAAGCACTGTTTCTAACGGTACCGTTCTTTGAGTTTTTAATTTGCATACACACAGACTGTACATGTCCTGATTTGCCACATTGATAACAGGTTGCGTTGCGACTAGGGCAATGAGCACGCTTGTGGCGAGACACACACTGGGGGCAAGATTTACGTACATTTTTCTGAAATGAGCGTTGGCGCCCGTTATTCAAATTACTGTTTCTAACACGACGGGGCGACCTTTGCGTCTCACTTTTACACTGGCTACTGTTCACTGTCTGTTCAGCACGGCCGGTAGAAAAATAAGAATCACTAGTGCTATACTGAGAACTACGGCTAGGAAAGCGTCCGTTGCGGCGCACTGAATTTACACTATGGCTTTGCATTTCTACATCAGCTAAGTCAAAAGTATCATGCGCTTCTATAAGCTGCAGTACACTGTCTAAGGAGGGGTCAGACTGTTTCAGAATTGCTGCTCTAATTCTGGGGTCCTGAATGTTCTGCGTAATCGCATCCCTCAACATCACGTCACTATACGAAAGTCCACAAGAGCAAGTAAATTTACATTGGCGGGTTGAGCCCTTCAGTTCCGTAATCCATTCTTGGTGTGACTGCTGCGGTAATTTTTTAAGTCTGAAAAATCGGTATCGTGCAGCGGCTACAAGAACTTTTCTCTCATAATGAGCATTCAGTGCATCTACAATTTGTGCAAAGTCTACATCACGAGGAGATCCGTGCGGGAATAGTTTTTGCAGTAACACGAAAGTTTTGGGGCCCACCACAGACAATAAAAGATGCTTAACAGTCTGACCTGTAAGTTGATGAGCCGCGACGAGTTCTTGAAACTGTGCGAAATAGTCGCTCCATTCTTCCTCACGTTCGTTGTATTGGCGAAACGTAGGAAGTGTTGCGGCGGCAGGTGTGGGCTGCTGAAGCGGCGGCTGTTGTTGGTTAGCTGCCTGCGCTGTGAGCTGGGACACCGCCTGGAGGAGTTGCGTTATTTGCGCCGTCTGTAACTGAATAATTTCCATTAAGTTTCGGTTCGGGGTAGTGGCCATGCTGACCGATTAGGCGCCGCGTATACAAGTAAATTAGTACAAAACACAAATGCAATATGAAAGACGACTCGCTCTGCAACAAAAAAGTCCACAAAATACGTAACAGAATATGTTCCCCCAAAAATCTTATAATAAGGGTGGGTGGGCGGGAGCAATTTTTGTGCGTGCTCCGACTGCTGCTGTCTGGCTGCTGCAAGCGGGATGGTCCAAGGTTCTATCACTCCTCGTCGCCACTTTTGTGTCCCAACTTCGTCGCCGCTTTTGTGTCCCAGCCTCGTCGTAGGTGTCGGTGGCCGAGTGGAATGAGACCGACACGCTGGTGCAGGTACGGAGGGGAGCAGCCAGAAACTATAAACACTCGAGTAAATTAGAAAGAGATATATTGCACAGAATGTAACAATACTTAACTTTTACATAGTATTGCAGAATGTTGATACATAGTTGTTAGAGGCCTGCCTAGTGCCTGTACAATAGCAAAGTCTCCACTGGTGCCCATCTGATTACGAAGGTCCTAACTCGTTGCTATCTCAGTCCGAAGTGGACGATGTCCTTCAGTGGTGGCCACGAGCGGCGTTGTCGCAGAGGGCGCTCGTGGCTGTCGTCGTGAGAACGCCGCGCCGTGCGTGCATGGCGGCGCGCGGCGAAAGTAGGTGGCGCGCACTTTGTACTTGTGCGACACCACAATATCAGCTAATGTATTGTTTATTTTTCAACAGGCTATTTTGTAATGAGGGCCTTAAAGGTTCCTAACTGCATCGTATTACTTCAAATGCAAGTAGTATTAGAATATTTTATTTCACGCTGTGCACTGCACTGCACCTGGCACTCGCCATTGTCCCTCTCCCCTCACCGGAAACTAGCCTGGAAAATCCTAAGCTGGAACAAGCCACCAACGTCGGCCTGCTCGCCGCCTCCCCTCAGCTACAAGCACACAGCAAATCTCAAGGTGGAGAATTTCTGCCTATGGCCTAACTATAAATGTTGTCACCCAACTGCGTACTTACATTGCTACCATAATTGTTAAGATTACAATTGTGTAACATTTGGTGCATTGGCATGGTCAATGTTTGCAGTGAACTTCATACTGTTTAATTACAAATGCTATTAATTACCAATATTTCTAATGGGCGGTAATCTCACAGGGTGCACGAATCTTGTATGACAGTCGCATTTCAACTGGTATGGCCTCTTGTTACATTAATAAACAAGTATCCAACTAGATTTTACCATGCAAGTTTTCCAGAGCCCGATTTAGCATTTCACCTCAGGAATGCAAACAAGATTTTATAAACACTGTTATGCGACGTACTATTTGCGATTCAGGAATTTTTTGGTGAAAAACACTAGAAAGATCGCATCGAATAACACATTGCCAGCAGTAAGCATCATATGAGTAAGACTCTTCAAACAAGCAACTCACGGCTACCTCTATTACGCACAGCGTTTCAATATAGTACTTCAAAAAGCCAAACTAAAAATGTTTGTTAAGTTTAAGGGACTTAACTGTGGGGTCATCTGTCCCCAAACTTACAAACTACTTATGAATTACCTCACACAAAAGACGACACAAACATCCATACCCGAGGGGGGATTCGAACCCCCGACCGTAGCGGCCGTGCAAACTGTGATGGCGTGCCGCATACCGCTCGGCCATTGCGGCCGGCAAAGCCAACCTTTTAAGTAATTAAACATTGATTTGTGTACCTCTTACATAAGCAGGAATTCCACTCAGTGAGGTTCACCTTCAAGGAAATTCTTGAAAAACATTCAAAATAAGTTTATAGTGCAGATTTTTAAGGAAAAAAACTGCATGGAATCTGTTTACCAAGACCCATACAAAGAATCAAGGAGATTAAAAAAATGTTCAAATGTTTGTAAATCTATCGGACCAAACTGCGTGGTCATCAGTCCGTAGCTTACAAACTACTTAAACCTAGGTAAACTAACCTAACACACACCCATGCCCTAGGGAGGACTCTAACCTCCACGGCGAGCAACCGCGCGCTCCGCAGCGAGACGCTTTAGACCGCTCGGCTACTCCACCGCGGCAAAGCAGATTCCAATGTAGAAATCATTGTAGATGAAAACATAGACTCAGTGGCATGTAATGTTTTGAATTATGTTTTGAACATTTTACGTTTTCCCTTGGCGAGGTAGAAGGATGATCCCACTGTATTTTAAAATATAGGACTTGGAGAAATCCAACGTTAATACGGTAATGCTATCAACTATGGACTTCTGTCAAAGATCTGGTCTACTGGGATCGAGTCAGACAGACTACTTCTTGTGGTTATGGACAAGGCTACATACAGGGGTTCAGACGTTAACCAATTTAAACTTTTACTTCAGAAGGTGAATTATGTGAAATGCTTGGTTCACGCCCTTCAAAGGGTTTGTGAATCCATAAGGAACGTATACGGCATCGCAAATTTACATGAATCAATTATATTGATAGTTTGGAGTCCTGTTGTCGCTTACAGGGAAACCACTGGGCTGTTCCTTCAAATGTCTCCGCCATTACTAGTTGGGGAGCTTGTATTTAGTATGCTGCTATGTTGAAAGAGTACTTTGATATAGTACCCACAGAAGTAATTCTGATAATGAATAAGAAAATAGGAGTGCGGGTAAACCAGTATGAGGATCTTCTTGGTGTAGCTATTTTAATGGCCAGTAGTGTATAATATAGAACATATAGCCTTTACATTGCATTTGTATACAACATGAATTTATGAAACTACGATAGGCAGCCTAAAACTCATGCATCAACTACGAGCAAATAGGAGGCATGGCCTCAAAGGATGAAACCACTAAAAGAACAAAAATTTGTTTTTCCGTTACTTACTTAAACAGTTCCACGAAAATGTCGGGATGATAACTTTGCAAGGGCAATGGCAATATCCTTCGCCATCCTTAAAAAATACTTCACACGGATAGTGTAGTATATATGGGACATTCCAGAGACGACTCTCCAACTCAACTGCGAAGCGTGTTTCTGACGGTCCAATGATAAACGAACTTCCTTCTATTCATAACTTCCATTCCCTCCACTCAAACGTATGTGTGTCGATATTACACGATGTCATGTCTCAACCGTTATTAAGTCTGAATGATGAAATACGCAAGTATCGTATTGTGAAAAAAATACACGTCTTTGCATATGTAGGTTAAAGTTCGTAAGTCACACACTACATAGCTTTCCCCAAGAGTTTTTATAGCGCTATTTCGCGGATATTTACTCGACACATCCACTGACATGCTCCTTAATGAATTGTACGTTTAAACCAGCATCATAATTCATAAATTACAGAAAGCTTATTTACATAAACTATGGTTTTACACTTGTGAAGGAACTTTTTTTTCTACCCAGACATAATTGAACGTTACATTTTACACAATAAAATTTGGTCTTGACTTTGCAACCCGGTTTCTCTCACCTTCCAAATGATTTTTTGACACTGACTGTTGGAAGATGCCCAATTGATGAAGGCCACGTACAGAAAAGAAAGTTATAGAGCTTCTTAATGCATCCGAAACTGACGATCTGGTGATGCCGGTGACAATTTTGAACAAGAGGAAAATAATGGAATTAATGTAGACATTTTATATCTTACGGTATATTGTAAACTGAGTAGCCTAGACGCAAAGCCCGTTAACTGCATGATGACACTGAGGTAATCACGAAACACTCCTCCCATTCAAACAACAATGCAGTGGCAGCGAGAATGTTATTGTTGCATACGAATTTGTTACAGCTCAGCCAACCTAAAGCTGAATATGAAAAATATCCATACTAATCTTAAAAGCCTGAAAGGTAGCTTTGAATGTCCGCAAGTCTGATGTCTTTTCACAAGCTTTACATCCAGACATGTCAGGGCGACATCTATGCCTTTTGGTGTTTAACGGGATTTGCATCCAAAGACAACATGCTGCAGTTATCGGCAATTCTCGTCTATCTTTGAGTCGAAGTATTGTGAAACTACCGTAAGATGACTAGAAGGACAGCGAACTAGTTTTCTAAATTTGTATGCTATTACAACTTTTCAATCACAATGTCCTCATATGTAGACAAGTATAAAGTTATAAATATGTCATTTACCTTTCCTTCTGAAAGACACCTTTAGTTATTACCTTCACGAATGCACCTTTCTAGGCACAAATATTTTTTTTAAATCTAAACTGAGGATATTAACTGCCTGAAGGGAGATAAAAAGTTTAGCGGCAAGGGTCCATGTCAACGCGCACACTTACTTTTTGTTTCGTGGTACCACAGATTGACAGGAGATGTCGACACTGTTCTCAAATAAACTCTCTGCTTGTGACAAAATGAGGAGAATAAATGGTGAAATGTAACGGATTTTAATATACTAAGCATTTATTTAGTATGCCCTCATATGAGGATGCCATGAACGAAAGAGTTAGGTAGTTCTTGGGTTTATCCAGTACAGACAGATTCGGCTGAAGGGCGTTTTTCATATATTTAAAATGTACAGATATGTATAAATAATGTTGTATATATTTTGTTGTCTGCTATGTTCCAAGTAATATGATTAAACACAATGCTGACACAATTCTCGGCGTGTCCGATTCGTGTCTAGAGACTATCAGAGTGCGATGTATTTGTAAGAGTACGGCGTGCACGCGTGCGCTTCGGCTCCTACACGGTCAATAATATTGGCAATATTTCCCGGGTGCCCAGTAATATTGACGGTCTAGGAATGAGATTGAGAATGAGCACAATCATATTAAAAACGTCAAAAACTTCTTAAATATATTGCGCTGCCTGGAAATATTGCGCCATCTGTGGGGCAGTGTTGACAAAATCTTTGACAGATCGTCGCGCTGCCTTTGGCATAGTTACGTATGCTGTTTACCTCTACTGCATAATGAGTTGTAACAAACAGGACGAGAGTTCGTTGCGTGGAATGCGTAGAAACGTACCGCTCATTGCCCATAATATGGGACGTATGAGCAGAACACTATAAAAATCGAACTATCAAAAGTAATGCAATATGAGATTTTGCCAAATAAGCATCGGGAGTGCTATCCACATGCTACTAAAGAGGATGTTTTTAAAACAGTTTGACTCTAAGAACGAGACAGTGCGCAAATGTCCATTGTAGCTCAAACTTTTTTTTTGTTTCCATTTCTCTGGTGTTCCAGACAACTGTAAACATAAAGAGAAATTAAGTTCTTTAGGCGACCACTACGAACCATAGACATTGCCGAGGTGGGATGGCCTGCGTGCCTCAGCGATACAGATAGCCGTACTAGGTGCAACCACAGTGGAAGAGTATCTGTGGAGAGGCCAGACAAACGTGTGGGTCCTGAAGATGGGACGCTGCCTTTTCAGCAGTTACAGGGGCAAGTCTATATGATTGACTGAGCTGGCCTTGTAACATCAGCTAATATGGCTTTGACATGCAGCTACTGCGAACTGCTATAAGCAAGGGGAAACTACAGTCGTTACTTTTCCCGACGGCATGCAGCTCCTCTGTATGAATATATTATGATGGGTCTTCTTGGGTAAAATATTCCGGAGGTAAAATAGTCCCCCATTCGGATCTCCGGGCGGGGACTACGCAGGAGGATGTCGTCATCTAAAATAACAAAACAGACATTCTACCGATCGGGGTGTGGAATGTTAGATCCCTTAATAGGGAAGGAAGATTAGAAAATTTTAAAAGAGAAATGCATAAGTTGAAGTCAAACATAGTGGAGATTAATGATGTTCAGTGGCAGGATGAACAGGATTTCTGGCCAGGTGAGTACAGGGTTATGAAAACGAAATCAATTGGTGGTAGGTCTGATAACGAATAAGAAAGTAGGAATGCGGGTAAGTTACTATGAGTAGCATAGTGAACACATATCATAGCAAAGATAGACACAAAAGCAACACCGACCACAGTAGTACCAGTTTATGTGCCAACTAGCTCTGCCGATTATGAGGACATCGAAGAGATGTATGAGAAGGTAAAAGAAATTATTCAGAAAATTAAGGAAGACGATAACTTGTGATGGGTTCCTGGAACTCGGTAGTAGGAAGAGAAGGAAATGTTGCAGTTGAATATTGACTGGGGAAAAGAAATGAAAGAGCAGATCGCTTGGTAGAATTTTCTGCCGAGTATAATTTAATGATCACCAACACTTGGTTTAAACATCATCAAAGAAGGCTGTATACGTGGAAGAGACCAGGACGGTACCAGATTGATTTTGTAATGGTAAGGAATAGATTTAGTAACCAGTTTTAAACTGTATGACATACCCAGGGGCAGATATAGACCATACCTTATTGGTAATTAACTATAAAAAGAGACTGCAGAACGGTAGTAAAGTTAGGAGATGGGAACTTGGGCAAACTGAAGGAACCAGAGGTGGTTGAGGGTTTCAGAGGTAACATTAAGCAAGGATTCGCTGAAACGGGGGAAAGTAATACAGTAGAAGAAGAATGGGTAGCTCTGAGAGATAGAGTAGTGAAAGCAGCAGAGGATCATATAGGCAGAAAAGGCCTAATAGAAATCCCTGGATAACAGAGAATATACTGGACTTAATTGATGAGAGTAGATAATATAAAAATACATCAAGTCAAGCAGGCAAAAGGACTACAAACGTCGGAAAAATGAGACTGCCAGGCAGTGCAGACTAGCTAAGCACGAGAGGAGAATGCAGAACCATAGAGGAATGCATAACTAAGGGAAAGATAGATACCGCCTATAGGAAAATAAGATATTTGGAGACAAGAAAAGCAGCTGTATGAATATCAAGAACTCAGACGGAAAACCAGTACTAAGTAAAGAAAGCTGAAATGTGGAAGGAATAATTATATAGAGGGATGTACAAAGGAAATAAACTTAGAAGCAGTATTCTAGAAATGAAAGATGAATGGAGGAAAAGGAGATAGAAGATACCATACTGCGAGAAGAATTTTACAGAGCGCTGAAAGATTTGAGTCGAAACAAGATGCCTGGAATAGATATTCCGCTTAACTGCTGATATCGTTAGGAGAGCCAGTTCTGAATAAATTGTTCCACTTGCTATGCAGGATGTATGAGTCAGGGGAAATACCCTCCGACTTCAAGAAGAATATAGTAATTCCAATTCCATAGAAAGCAAGTGCAGACAAAGTTGAAAATTACAGAATTATCAGTTTAATAATTCGTAGTTGCAAAATACTGACACGAATTATTTACAGACGAATGGAAAAACTTGACAAATCCGATCTCGGAGTAGATCAGTTTTGATTTAGGAGAAATGTAGCAACACGGGAGGGAATACTCACATTACGACTAAGGGTAAGGAAAGAAAAACCTATGTTTTTAGCATTTGTAGATTTGTAGAAAGCTTTTGATAATGTCGACTGGAATAACCTCTTTCAAATTCTGAAGGTAACAGGGGTAAAATATAGGAAGCGAAGAGTTATATTCAACTAGTACAAAAACCAGACAGCGGTTATCAGAGTCGAAGGAGATGAAAGGGACGCAGAGGTCGGGAAGGGAGTAAGACAGGGATGTAGCCTTTCCCCAATGTTGTTCAATTTGTACATTGAGCAAGCAGTGAAGGAATGCAAGGAGAAATTTGGTGATGGATATTAAGTTCAGGGAGAAGAAATAAAAACTTTGCGGTTTGCCGATGACTTAGTAATTCTGTCAGACCGCAAAGGTTCTGGAAGTGCAGTTGCATGGAATGGACAGTGTCTTGAAAAGAGGGTATAAGATTAACATCAACAAGAGTAAAACAAGAATAATGGAATGTAGCGTCAGAAAGTCAGGCGATGCTGAAGGGATTAGGTAATGGGACAATAATAGTAGTAGATGAATTTTGGTATCTGGGTAGCAAGGTAACTTTTGATGGCCGAAGTAAAGAAGATAAAAAATGCAGAATGGTTGTGGGAAGAGAAGCGATTCTGAAGAAACGAAATTTGTTGACATCCAGTATTAATTGTAATGTTAGGAAGTCCATTCTGAAAGCATTTTTTTGGAGTGTAACATTGTTTGGGAGTGAAAGCTGGATAAGGGGTTCAGACAAAAAGATGATAGAAGCTTTTGAAATTTGGTGCTACAGACGAATGATGAAAATTAGTTGGGTAGATCACGTAACTAATGGTGCTTAACCGAATTGGGGAGAAAAGGAGTTTCTGGCATATCCTGACTAAGAGAAGGAATAAATTGGAGGGACACATTCTGAGACATCAAGGAATCGCCAACTTATCATTAGAGGGCGACCGAGGGACGAATACAGTAAGTAGATTCAAAAGGATGTCGGTTGCCGAACGTATTCTCAGATGAAGAGACATGCACAGGACAAGGTAGCTTGGAGAGCTGCATCAAACCAGTCTGCGGACTGAATACCGCAACAGTAACAACAAATATATATATATATATATATATATATATATATATATATATATATATATATATATATATATATATATATATATATTAGGGGCGTACGTGCAAAGTCTGAGAGAATGCACCACCGGCGAGTACCGAGGTCATGTTTAGTTAGTAACATCTTTGGAAAGAACGTAGACCAAGTTTCAGCTATATTGGTCTATTTATTTGTGTTTGGCATGCGTGTGAATCAAGGACGTCGTGTGATTGTAAAAGAATGGACGAAAAACAATTTAGTGTGGCGATTAAACAGTACTTTATGAAAGCCAAAACGCCTCAGGAGACTAAAGAGAAGCTTGATAAACGTTATGGCGACTCTGCAACTTCGTTTTGTATAGTTTATAAGTGGTTTCAAAATCTTCGGAATGGCCATATGGGCACAAGTGGCGCTGAAGGTTCTGTAAGCCCTGTGGATTTTACGACTCGAGAAATTATTAATAAAATCCATGATATGGTGACGGATGACAGAAGAGTTAAGGTGCGTGAGATTGATAGTGCTGCGGCATCTCGAATGAACGGGTACATAACATTTTGCATAAACATTTGGACATGAGAAAGCTATCCGCAAGATAGGTTCCGCGATTGCTCACGCTTGACCAAAAACGGGATCGTGTGAAGTGTTGCAAGTAAGGTTTGCAGCGGTTCAGGAAGAATCCGTAGGACTTTAAGCATTGTTTCGTCACTGTGGATAAAACGTTGATAAATTACTATATCCCTGAGACCAAAGAACAATCTTAACAATGGGTTACCAATGGAGAATCTGCACACACAAAAAAAAAAAAAAAAAAAAAAAAAAAGAAAAGCGAAGACCGGTCCTTCGGACGGAAAGTTTATGGCGACGGTCTTTTGTTGTTCGCAAGAGATAATGCTCATAAATTATCTGGGACTGGGTAAATTACAGGTGGACTTAATTCATCGTTACTGAACCGTTTGAAAACCGAGCTGCAAGAAAAACGCCTGCGATTGGCCCACAAAAAGTCCACCAGGACAGTGCACCAGCACACTCTTATGCAATTGCGATCGCAAAATTATTGGACATAGGATTCCAGTTCGTTTCACATCCACCCATAAACTCCAGACTTGACTCCCTCGGACTACTATTTGTTTGCCAATTTGAAGAAATGGCTGGCGGGACGAAGATTTCATTCAAACGACGAGGTGATTTCAGAAACTAATAGCTATTTTACAGGCTTGGACAATTCCTATTATTCGGAAGGCATCATCAAATTAGAACAGCGTTGTACAATATAATTACGTAGGCTTCCGCGGCCAGAGTCAGATGACATAAAAGTTTTCTGGTTATGGTACCGCGTCATGATGTAAGGCTATTACTTAAATAACCGACGATACAGTGGCCTTCATCTGGGTAACTGATGCGAGCTGGTTGTTACTACACTTTATATTATTTCCAATTAGACATTACGTCATAATTTTTAAAAATAAGCGATGTTATTGGTGAATTTTTTGCGGAAGAATGGAACTTTATTTTGATAGGATGCTGAGGTGGAAGGGGTGGGGGTTAGCTGTTGCTTCTTGCATAGCGAGACATGATTGGTGGCCGGCCGCGGTGGCCGAGGGGACTGAGGCGCTTCAGTCACGGTCTGCACGGCCACTACGGTCGGGGGCTCGAATCCCCCTCGGGCATGGATATTTGTGCCGTCCTTAGTTGTAGCTAGTTCATAAGTAGTTTGTAAGTTTAGGGACTGATAACCCCGTAGTTAAGTCCCATAAGCTCTACAAACATTTGAACATGATTGGTGTTCATCGGCGAATGGGGTGATGGCTTCCGTTTCTCTCCTGCTGGCCGTGGGCCGCGCGGCGGCAGTTGCTTACTAGTGACGCTCGCGTGTTGTGTTGTCAGTGCGGCCTATTTCGCTGTGATGGCTGGTAGCCAAGAGGGGGCAAGCCTGAGTCCATCTTCTCTATTCATGTTATTAGGGTGTTTTACAGTTTCGATTATTGTGTTGGCCTAATCGAATGTAGCGTTCATGTTCGCGTATGCGTGTTTCCACTGCCCTCCCTATCTCACCTATGTACACTTCCCCACACTCGCATTCCAACTTGTATACTCCTGATGCGTGTAGTGCGTCTATGTTGTCCTTTGTGGAACCAAGTGCATCCTTGATCTTGTGACTGCTGTAGTAGAAAGGCTGGACTCCTACCCGGCGAAGATGTTTAGCAATCCGATCTGTGACGTTTTTACATAAGGTAAGCGTGCTGCTTGCTGCTTTTTATTGACTTCCTGCCTACTGCTGTTTCTTTTATTTGTGTCCATGGCGGTGTGGATCACTCTGTGTTTGTAGCCATTTGCCAGAAATGTTGTTACTAGTTTGTTGAGCTCAGCTGTTTCGTTGTCTTCATCACTTAGTCGCTGTAAAGTGTAGTAACAACCAGCTCACATCAGTTACCCAGATGAAGGCCATTGTAACGTTGGCCGAAACGTCGGTTATTTAAGTAATAGCCTTACATCATGACGCGGTACCATACCCAGAAAACTTTTATGTCAGCGTTGTACAATGTACATAAGTCTGAAAGGGGATTATGTCGAAAAATAAAAGTGGTTTTCCTCAATCATGTTAGTAGTGTTTATATTTGCACGTACTTTTCAAACGCCTCTCGTAGATTTTTTGGAATGACAATGGTGAAACAGTATCTTAACAGCTATGTCTGACGTCACGTTGTTAGAGTTGACTCCAATGTCCAAACAGGAATTGAATACATAGTACGAACAAAGTCTAAGAAGAAGAAGAAGAAGAAGAGTGGCAACCAAGTTACTGATTCAGTTGTTCAATAAGTTAGAACTTAACGAATGAAATAAGTGAATGCAATTGTAACGGAAATAAAAAAAACTGCCTAATCGAATCATACATGTACGACATCACGGCCGGCGTCTTCATTAAATAAAATTTCCGGACTAAGATGGAGTGGTTCATCTGTTAAACTTCCAACATTTCGTTGCCTACTGCGGGTAACATCTTCGGGGGTAAGTTCACGACTGGTTGCTAGCCGCTTGGAGGTCTTGCTTATATAGAACGCGTAGAGGGCGTCACCATTTGTCACATAATAACGACTATGAAGTGCCGGCCGCGGTGGCCGAGGGGACTGAGGCGCTCCAGTCACGGTCTGCACGGCCACTACGGTTGGGGGTTCGAATCCACCCTCGGGCATGGATATTTGTGCCGTCCTTAGTGTTAGCTAGTTCATAAGTAGTTTAGGGACTGATGACCCCGTAGTTACGTCCCATAAGCTCTACAAACATTTTTTGACTATGAAGTTATCTCTGAAGAGTGTCATCGCTCTCTCTAAAGATAATCGACTGTCACATCATTGGCGCAAAGTCGACCGCCATTTTTTACCTAATCTCAAACTTTCTTCTTTTCTATTGAAATTATTGTGGAGCTTCTGGGTCTCTATGGTTTCTCTATATATGCGTGTATAACAATGTGAGGTCTTAGCTAGCACGCTCGTTTCACTGAATTTTAGTTCATGATCCCCGTTTGTAAAGAAATGTTCCGCTACAGCTGACTTGTCGGTGTGTCCTAGTCGGCAATTTCTTTTGTATTACATCAAGCGGGTATTAACACTTTTTTTCGTTCGTCCTATATAGACCATGCCACACCTACACGGAATTTTATACACCCCAGACGTGCTAGAGGGTGTCGTGCATCTTTCACCGATCTTAAACATTCACTAATCTTTTTGGTGGGTCTAATGATTATTTCCACTTGAAACTTGGCCAAACGCCAGTCACGGTCTACACGGCCACTACAGTCGGGGGTTCGAATCCCCCCTCGGGCATGGATATTTGTGCCGTCCTTAGTATTAGATAGTTCATATGTAATTTGTAAGTTTAGGGACTGATGACCCCGTAGTTAAGTCCCATAGATTCTACAAACATCAGAACATTAGAACTTGGCCAAAATTTTCCCTATACGGTCCATGATGTTGTGGATAAACGAAAGAACAACGAAAAGAAGTGTTAACATACGCTTGATGGAACACAAAAGGAATTACCGACTAGGACACACCGACAAGTCAGATGTAGCGGAACATGTCTTTACGAACGGGGATCATGAAATAAAATTCAGTGAAACTAGCGTGCTAGCCAAGACCTCACATAATTCTACAGTATGTTTAGAGAAGCCATAGAGATCCGGAAGCACCACAATAATTTCAATAGAAAAGAAGAAGTTTTGAAATTAGATATGGCGGTCGACTTTGCACCAACGATGTGACAATCGATTGCCTCTAATCGAGAGCGATGACACTGATCAGAGATCATATTTATTTATTTATCGTATGGCAGTGCACATCATTTAGCAGGTCTTATACAACTATACATACAGAAAATACAAAAATGTGTAAAACATACAAGAATACAAAAGAGACATAAAATAAGGAATGTAAGATGTATACAGCACACTAAGAATAAATTAACACAGTCAGATACAAACATCAACGTTTCGTATGTAGTCTGTTGCGGCGTGTTTTGCAGTCAGGAAATCGGAGACGTTCCCATCGTACGCTCTCATCTCGCAGTCTTCTATTATGCGGCGTATGGTTGGCCTATCGGCGCCGCAGTCGCAGTTGGGAGATGGAATTTTACCCCATCTGTAGAGAGAGTCTGCGCATCTTCCATGGTTCGTGCGAATTCTATTCAGGGATGACCAGGCTTTACGGGGCAGGCAGCTCGTATCCAGGCGGTCTCTCGGTGATGCAGGGGAGGGCTTGACACTGCTCAGGACATGCCTGCCGCTATCTTTCCTTCCAGGACTCTATTAGGTTAAGGTCCGTATTGTGGAATTCCTTGGCTGTTTTCACTGTTGGGTGTCTGGATCGCAGTCTAAATCTTTCTAGGTCAGGCGTATCATGGTGTATGGGGAGCCGAGAATTGTTCTACAGAACAATCAGTTTAATGAGTCATGGTTGCAAAATATTAACACGAATTATACACAGAAGGATGGAAAAGCTGGTAGAGGCCGACCTCGGGGAGGATCAGTTTGGGTTCGGGAGAGGTGTGGGAACACGGGAGGCAATACTCACTTTACGGCTTCTCCTAGAAGATAGATTAAAAAAAGGCAAACCTGCATTTCTATCTTTTGTAGATTTGGAGAAGGCTTTTGACAATGTTGATTGGAATAAACTCTTTCAAGTTCTGAAGCAAGCAGGAGTAAAATATAGGGAGCGTAAGGTTATTTACAACTTGTAGAAAAACCAGATAGCGGTTGTTGGGCATGAAAGGAATGCAATGGTTGGAAAGGGAGTAAGACAGGGTTGCAGTCTTTCTCCATTGTTATTCAATTTGTACATTGAGCAAGCTATAAAAGAAAGCAAGGAGAAATTTGGAGAAGGAATTAAAGTTCAGGGTGAAGAATTAAAAACATTGCGTTTTGCCGACGACATAGTAATTCTGTCAGATACAGCAAAGGACCTGGAAGAGCACTTAAACGGAATGGACAGTATGCTGACAGGTGCATATAATATGAACATTAACAAGAGTAAAACTAGGGTAATGGAGTGCAGTGTAAAAAAATCAGGTGATGCTGAAGGAATTAGATTGGGAAACGAAGCAATAAAGGAGGTAGATGAGTTTTGTTACTTGGGCAGTAAAATAACAAATGATGGTCGCAGTACAGAGGATATAAAATGCAGAATGGCAATGGGTAGAAGAGCGTTCTTGAAAAAGAGAAATTTGTTAACATCGAATATTGATTTAAGCCTAAGGAAGTCCTTTCTGAAGGCATTTGTATGGAGTGTTGCCTTGTATGGGAGTGAGACATGGATGATAAACAGTGCGGATAGGAAGAGGATTGAGGCTTTTGAAATGTGGTGCTACAGAAGAATCCTGAAGATTAGGTGGGTGGATCGCGTAACTAATGAGGAGGTACTGAACAGAAATGGGGAGAAAAGAAATTTCTGGCATACCTTGACTAAAAGAAGGGATAGATTGGTAGGACACATTCTTAGACATCAAGAAATTGTGAATTTAGCGTTGGAGGGAAGTGTGTGGGGTAAAAATCGCAGAGGAAGACCAAGAGATGGATACAGTAAGCAGATTCAGACAGGTGTAGGTTGCCGTTCTTATGTGGAGAGGAAGAGGCTTGCTCAGGATAGGGTATTGTGGAGAGCTGCATCAAACCAGTCTCCGGACTGAAGACCACAACAACAACAACAACTTCCTGTATTTCCGGAGGAGAGCATTGCTGCGGCGCAGATCCGCAGGTGGAATGTGGCTCAGGATGTCAGGAAGTTGGGGTTGATCTAATGGTTCCGCTGACAATTCGCATTGTGCCATTCCACTGCACATCAATCTTCATAGTCGATATTACATGAAAGTAGTGGCACCCGCTATGCGCCTAGCGGCTAGCAACCAGTCGTCGGCTCACCCCTGAAGATATCGCCCGCAGTAGGCAACGAAACGTTGGGGGGAAGGAAGTTTTACAGATGAACTATGTCATCTTAGTCCGAAAGTTTTAATTAATGCCTCTTCGAAGTTACTAGTGTTCGTGACTTCATGATGCCGAACTTGAGCAGTTGCAGTTGTGGATGCAGCTGGCGGGCCGCTGTCTTCCGCCTGGCAGCCGGCAGAACGACGCGAGTGGCCTGCTGCGGCCCACACAGCACAGTTTTCCAAACGAACAAAAGGCCCGCCGCCTTACTGTTGACTCCGCGGTGAATAGGTTGGTGTGACTGTTTGTCAGGCGTGTCGAAAGATAAGAAAGTGCGTGTTTGTTTGGCGCGCGGACAGAGGCTTCCCGTGTGCGCTCGTGCACAGGCGCAGGCGTGCCAACACTGCGGCAAAACATCCCGCGAGCAGATTGCTGGCCGGCCGCCTCCTTTGTTCACACCCAGAATATCCCAGCAGCAGCCACCGCGCACAATGGACCAGAGCCCCTACCGTGTAGGCAGCGCCGCACCACGCCGTCGTCTTCGCATGTGACGCGGCTATCACAGGGCAGGCACGTCTAACTTTTCTCAGGCCACGGTCTCAGAAGCCAAGCCGACTAACTCCATTGAAACTGAAACTGACTGAGTTTGTAATTAAGAGCAGGCTAAAATTCCAGCTTTAATTATCATTCAAGTTGAAACTTCTTGGCAGATTAAAATTGTGTGCCGGAACCGGGACTCGAACCTGGGACCTATGCCTTTCGCGGGCAAGCGCACTACCGACTATGCTATCCCGACACGACTCACGATGCCGCCTCACAACTTTACTTCCGCCAGTACCTCGCCTCCTACTTTCCAAACTTCACAGAAGCTCTCCTGCGAACCATGCAAGACTAGCACTCCTGGAAGAAAGGAGACATGGCTTAGCCACAGCCTAAGGTTGTTTTCAGAATGAAACTTTCACTCTGCAGCGGAGTGTGCGCCGATATGAAACTTCCTGGCAGATTAAAATTGTGTGCCGGAACCGGGACTCGAACCTTGGGCCCTTCGCCTTTCACGGGCAAGCGCACTACCGACTGTGCTATCCTGACACGACTCACGATGCCGCCTCACAACTTTTGGAAAGTAGGAGGCGAGGTACTGGAGGACGTAAAGTTGTGAGGCGGCATCGTGACTCGTGTCGGGATAGCACAGTCGGTGGTGCGCTTGCCCGCGAAAGGCAAAGGCCCAGATTCGAGTCCTGGTTCCGGCACACAATTTTAATCTGCCAGGAAGTTTCATATCGGCGCACACTCCGCTGCAGAGTGAAAGTTTCATTCTGGATAATTCAAGTTGTTATTCATTCCAACAATGCTATAACAACTGCAATTTGTTTAACTCGAGGTATGTCCACAAAGTAAATTCCGTTTGGTTATATAAAACAAACGTGTACAGATACAGAAAAAATATTTATTGTACAAAAATATACAACTATTTAACTACTTTTCTACATAGCTTCCGAAATTCAAATGTTCAAATGTTTGTTAAGCTTATGGGACTTAACTACGGGGTCATCAGTCCCTAAACTTACAAACTACTTATGAACTACTTACGAACTAGGACGGCACAAATATCCATGCCCGAGGGGGGATTCGAACCCCCGACCGTAGTGGCCGTGCTGACCGTGACTGGAGCGCCTCAGTCACCTCGGCCACCGTGGCCGGCCTTCCGAAATTTTGTAGGCATTTGTCATAGCGTGGCAGAAGTCTTTGTATGCCTTCTTCATAGAAGGTTGCCGCCTGTGTAACATGTTCTTTCAGCTCGTCATCATCGCTGAAGTGTTGACCACCATGGACAAGTTTTAGATGTAAGAAGAAAGTCGTTAGGAGCGAGACTGTACGGAGAATGATCAAACACGTCCCATTGAAATTCCCATAAGAGTTGTTTTGTCACATTCGCCTTGTGAGGTCGGGCGGCAACGTGAAGGGAATAAGAAGACTCCTTCCATCCCTTCTTACACCTAAAATCTGTCCTTGGTGGTCAATACTTCAACGATGATGAGCTGAAATAACATGTTTGCCACCTGGTTGAATACACAGGCGGCAACCTTCTATGAAGAAGGCACACAAAACCTTGTCCCACGCTATTAAAAGTGCCTACAAAATTTCGGAAGTTATGGAGAAAAGTAGTTGAACAGTTGCAGATTTTTATACAATAAATATTTTTCTGTATCTGTTCACGTTTGGTTTATATAACCAACGGAACTTACTTTGCGGACAAACCTCGTAGACAGATTTGATGAAAACACAACACAGATAATCACTGAAACAGAGAACAACTTAAAATTTGTATTTTTTGTGGAGTTAGTCACATTCTCATCTTAAAAATGTTTGCTTTGTATTCCACTTAAACTTCAAACGTGGCCAATCCTCACAATACATTAAATTACAGTTCTCTGACTGGGACGGTTTTGCTGTTGTAAAATATGGAAGGACTGGGTGCGTACTCCAATGATAGTCCGTTTCTATGATCACTCCTTTAATTAACAATTTACTTGCTCAAGGCTAGTTTCCACACGAAATTTAACAAATTCATTCTTAGGTATTTTTAAATGTTAACCAAACACAGAGATTATGATGCAATGTACACTCAACAGAAATGCTATTTGAGGGGAGAAATAATCTCAAAATGCAACTCGGGGCAAGGAAGTTAATTACAAGTACATACAAATGCTTCTCAAGTAAAAATTCCACATCATAAGCATGCCTTGCAACACGTAACCTAGACCGAAGGCACAATTTTATTTTCCAAGGCGACTCGCAAGTGACAAGATATTTACATTAAAACGTCCTAAAGGCAGACTGGTATAATCTTCAGGGCCCCCTCCGACAAGAAAAGCAACAATGGCACAGGCAAGCGATAACACCCACAAGGCTACCACGACAAAACGGATGCAACTAAGGATTGAAAGGTTGAAGGCTCGGTGGAAAATGAATGAAAGGTTCAGGAGCTGCCGCAATACAACAGCAGGGTAGGCAGAATACCCGGCGGAGGGAAAAGGGCACTACTTTAAATTACGCCTGGGTAGGCAACGTAGAAGCAGACGGTACACACTAGATAAAACCCCAGACACCTTTAGAAAAGAAATAATCGATGCTTTAGCAATTTGAAATAGATGATTGATAACGAGCAAGACGGCTCACTCATTCTGAACTTTGAATTTTTAGTAATACAATAGTAAAGAATAAGACGTTCATGGTAAGGGAAGTAAACAGCTGGGGATCTGAGGCACAAACCGTAATCAATCACAAACACAAGACCAAAATCACGGACCCACGCAGGGAAGAACTGCAAGAGGCGACAACCACAAACGGAATAGACTACAGTCAGGTGGACGGCGTATGGAAGGTACTTATGTCGAATGTATCACCAGAGCTGGACACGGCGATCTCCTCCAGAATTTTGCGTCTATCGGTCATAGGTTTCCTGGGGAGAAGTAACTAAAAGAACTTCAACACTAGTACTGAATCCCACTGCTGGTGCTCGGTGATGGTTGAGACCAATGTTGCGGGTAAACACCCGCAGCCCAGGAGGAAGACGTCACCACACTAACCAGACGTCGGAGCATGGCCCTGCCCTAATTGGTGCCCGGCAGAGTGCCACTACCAACGCCAACGTGGCACCGACTCCTCGTACTCCTTCCTTCCACTTGCACCGCAAAACCACTCTGCTTCAGTGGGACCGGTACCCGACAGACACACTGGTGGCATACCCAAACCACAGAGTAACATATAGAGAGAAGCAGCCCACCCTAAACCACTGTCCTACGCTCCCCTCGTAGTTCCGTAAGATGCTAGCAGGTGTCAGGCGGTTCGCTGGCTTAGGGTGTCTCTCGCACGTTAGAGGGTAGCGTGGAGGGGAGGCTGAGGGGAGAGCTCGTGCCGCCTGCCACGAGGCCACGGCTGTGCCCGGTGTGCCGGCGTTTGAGGGGAGGTGGTGGTGGGGACAGCCGCTACCTGCCGCCTGCTCTGGCTAGTTTAAAGGGCTGCTTCTGACCGCAGCGCCATCATGGGACATCTTACGGAACTGCTGGAAACCCTCCCTCCCCGCACCCCGGAGCGTAGGACCGGGCCCTTACGGAGGTTTACCGTCTGTATATATTTGTCTGTGCCCAAACTGCCGACTGCTTCACTGGGGCCTCACCCAAACTCCAATCCTAGCGCCGGCCGCGAGACAAATGACAAACCAAAACTAACCACGCCAGCCGCGGTGAAGTAATGACGAGATATCGATATGCGAGTTGGAGCAAAGCAACTGGCGCCAATATAAGTAATCGAGCCAGCACGGCTCACTGACACTTCACTGTTGTGTTCCTCACGAGTGGTGACTAGCTTCTTGTAGTAGTTACGGCTCACAGGGGGGAGGGGGGGGGATATACTTCATAAGGGACATTAGATCTGTCTTTTTTCCTTACTGAACAGTTGTATACAGGAACGTACACTGTAAATTTGTCATCAGATCATAATCATTTAAAGCATAGAGTGACACTCTCTGTATAAAATGTTAGTTTCTATATTAACCCCCAAATTGTGTGTATGTATATATATAGTTCTTTATAGTGTGCAATGTATACTTCTGTTTATCATCACTTAAAGCATTTTGTTAGAGTCCATCTTCGGTGCATTAAGTTTTTCGTCTATGTTCTTTGTTTCTAAACATAAGGAGAGGCATTGAATTAAAATTTATGTTGTGGCCGGGATTCGAACCTGGGACCTCATAATTACTAGGTAGGTGCTTTAGACCACTCAGCTAACACAGCGTTGTAGCCAAAGCAACAACACAGACTGTCTTAAAGCACGTCTCCCGCCACACCACATACTTTAATTCTGCCTCATGTTCCTACGTTGTAAGTAGGAGGTCTCGAGTTCGAATACTGGCCACAGCATAAATTTTAATTCAATGCCTGTCCTTATGTTTAATACCTTTGCTATAACGAGACAATCTGTATTATTTGTAGTTCTTTGTTTCTGTTAGAAATAAACAAAGGCGGTGGCTACGATTTGTTATGTGTAACTGAGGTCAAAATGCAAGGGACCTGTGGCCACTGAAGGTATGATATTTTAATTGTTTACATTTAACTTCATTTGAACAATTGTACAAAGTTAAATTCTAATGTAGTGTTTTGCGTTTTCCCTTGTGGACAGTGCAACAGGTCAATCTAACCTTTATGTACTTAGTTTAATGGCATTCCATCTCATGTTGAGGATTTAAACCCTAGAAAGTGACTGGTCAGAGTAATACCTTGTGTTTCAATCAACGAGGTATCATTTTTGATATGGTGAATTAGCTGCGCCGTGCTGTGTTACCCGCGGTTGTATAGTCTGTTGTAAGGGAAGATTAACGCCGAAACTTAGATACCGACGCGTATGCGCCATTATAAAAAGTTCAGAAGATATAGCGGCTCGAGCAAATTACGACCCAGCAAAACGGTGGCAGAACACTGGTTCCTCAAAACGTGCTCGTTTGGTTAAGGAAACAAAATTGTATTTTTTTTTTTTTTTTTTTTTCAGGAATCGATTCCTGGAATTCGATATTACATTGTGATTCGTTCACGATTCTTTATAGTCTGCAATGGCACGATTCTTACTGAATGCAAAAGCGTTCAACATCCTACTCACATGTGTCATGGATGTTAGACTCTAACCTTGTGAATCTATTTCTGCGCTTAGTTCACGATTCTTTCTGGACTGCAACGGCACGATTCTTACAGAATGCCAAAAAGGATACAATATTGGTATCGGATTGTATATGACATTCATTGTATAAAAAATAGTTCATCATGTAATTTGTGTATATATGACATTTAATGTATATTAAAAAAAAAGGTCTGTCTCAAAGGCAAAGACCAATACGTAATATATTCTACTGTACATGTAACATCTTTATCTATGACTTTCCACCTAATAGTCAGTATTGAACTTGGATTCTGAAGTGCCTCTGGTTAAGACCATAAGAAAGACTGGTTCAGACGTTTGACTGTTGACTTGTAAATTTTATATTGATGACGCATCAATGTGGATGTACACCGTTTTACTATGTAAATTATTGTTATTATAGCAGTGAATTCATGTAAGATTACTACAGGTATGTTACTGTACAATTGTAGATAGATACGTTGTTTTGCTATTATGTATTGCAGCTTATTTTGTAAAAAATCTTTGTGTATTAGGTCTATCGATGGCGTCTAGCAAGCTGAAGCCGGCAATATAATTAAATGAAGAAAGCGATCTTGGCTGAAAACCTGTTTTTAAACATATCTAATCGTTATAAAGTACTAAATACCAAATGTTATAGGAGATACAAGAAATTCGCGTTTTTATATAAAGTGTTTATTTGTGTAAACTAGGCTTCTTTCAAGAAAGATAAACATATAAACCTAAATAGTAAAAAAGATATTCGAGATGGTGTTAAAAATACCTTTTGATATCACGTTTTTATTTAAAAAGGATATTTTAGTAAAACTGAGTTTTAACAAAAAATACAACTATGTAGATAAACTCAAAAAGGACAAACCTCTCTAATTACAAAATATAATCCAAATCGTCAGAGCCGTTTCCGTAATACTTGAAATATAAACGTGGAAGAAAATGTGGTTTAAATATATTACGTGAAAACTGTGTAAACGACGTATATGTGTAGTGCACTGCATCTGGAACGCACAAGAGGTACGTAATTTATCATCTTACTTTGATTTCTTAATGTTAAGCGTTTGTATTGGCAACTGTGTATTTCGCTGTGTTTCGTTTCTGTAATTCTTGTATAATAGTGAACGGCTCACGATCTTCGTTCTGTGCTTTCTCTGTTCACACTCGACCTCCTCTCGGATCGCTTTCTGGCTTCGTAATCATTCGACACGATTCGGCAGTTGCCTTCGAATCATGAATAGTTGGAACTTGGAATTGTTACGAGACAGAAGATTCTTTTGGAAGAAGATTTGTCCGGAACACGATTCGATTCTTACATTTCTTTATTTTCATTCGTTCAAACGGAAGACTCATTCAGGAATTTGTCAAAGTTAGTCTTAAGAGTCTCGAGAGAGTTTCCGCGATCGTCATCTGAATAAAATTCTTGAATTTTCGTCTCCAGATCGCATTTATTTTGTAGAACATGACCCGTTTCAGAACAGCTGCCCATCCTTAGATCAATTTTTTGAAGTTACAGAATAACTTGACTCGTGATGAATGGAGTGTTTACAGTCGTCACGTCACTTCTTTGAACACTCCATTCATCACGCGACAAGTTACTCTGTAACTGCAAAAAATTTATCTGAAGATGGGCAACTGTCCCGAAACCAGTCATGTTCTAGAAAAATAAATGCGATCTTGAGACGAAAATTCAAGAATTTTATTTATTCACGAATAGCCATAACTATAATGGGTAGCATGGAACACATCATAATTATCGTGAAATGTATGGATAGCGAAAAATCGATTGCAATACGTCTCTGTAAACAATTGAAACTTCTTGTTCTCCCAGTATATGTACAGATTTCTGGCTGTCAATGCATGCGACCAGCTAGTGTTCGACAATTTGTAGATGATAGTCCAATGCACGTCCTCGAAAATCAAGGAGCAAACAGTGTTTAAGAACGCGAATAATATCCCAATCGAATACACATTATACGTCCTGAGAATTATTTTCAGGAGTATATGTTACATTGTTTCGGAGTTTAGTAATGGTTTTGTCGTAAGGTAATCGTAAATCGAAGACTTGAAATAAAAATCATGAATATGAGAAAAAATTTAACTACAAGAGGGTAACAATGAGCAGAATTGTTCGAAAGACAGAGCGATTGATATGTCAACAGCGGTGGCAGTTACACTGGCTGCCGTCTGTTGAATGCATTTGCAACTTCATTTACATTCGTTGCCATATGAACTTTCTACACGTGGCAGTTTGCGCTTTTCGTACGTAATAGGGGTTGGTATGTAGATCCCATTTCACAGAGAACTTCAGTATTTTCGTTAGAGCAATTGTTTTATTTCGAGTCTTCAATTTATGTACGTACGTTATTCCTGCATTTAAGAAATGAAAGGCCGCGGTGGAGTGGCCGAGCGGTCTAAGGCGACTCGCTGCAGAGCGCGCGGTTGCTCGCCGTCGGAGGTTCGAGTCCTCCATGGGACATGGCTGTGTGTGTGTGTGTGTGTGTGTGTGTGTGTGTGTGTGTGTGTGTGTGTTGTCCTTAGTTTAGTTTATGTAGGTTTAGGTAATCTTTACGCTAAGAAAATGAAAATGGGCGTTGCATAAGAGCTAATTTTCCGATTTAAGTATGAGGCATTTCGGCAGTATCCCAGACTCTTTCACATATGCGAAAGTTAAAAAAATAATAATAACAAAAAATGCAAAATGTAAACTTTCACGGTCGGAAAAGCCAATATTACTAAAATATTTCGTGGTCTTATGCATTTGTTACTGAAACCGAACGTTTCGGCTCCATCTGCGGAGGACATTCTCAAGGGGGCACTTTTTACGTCCGATATACACCCAGTAACCCCTTGAGAATGTCCTCCGCAGATGGGGTCGAAACGTTGGGTGTCAGTAACAACTCCATAAGACCACGGCATAATAGCCCGGGAAATTTTAACAATATTAATAACAAAAAATAACTGTAGCAGGACTCGAACCAGCGTTCGACACTACTCTCTTACAAGACATTCCACTCCAACTGAACGGGTACTCAAAATATTCGAAACCTGACCATTCTTCTGATGCATTAGAACGATCTTAAGAATGTAATGCACCTCTCTACATATATAAAAAGTAATGACTTGTAATACACAGTTTTAAAAGTAGTCTATGTGTTTATCTAGGACGTAAGGTATCTCCATTTAAAATTTCATCCAATTCCGTGCTGCAGTTTTATCGTGGTGCGGTAACAAAAGTACATATTTTCGCAATTATAATACGTACATGGGATCATCGTCATTCGATATGCACTGACTAATGAACGAACAAGTTAGCCACAACAGAAAGACGTTTACCACTCAATACTTGGGAATGGATAAACATTTAGTTTCTGTGCCTAAGAGAAAATCTATAAGTTTTTCTGATTGTGTACAACATTTAACCTTTTTTAAAATGAATCGTAATGTTGCAAATTTACATAGATCTTTTATTTGTGGCAGACTGACGATTTTTAAGATTTATATGCGACATTTGCACACAAATCCACGCCATAAATTGAAAAGGGAACTTTGTAACAGAAAAAACAACATTAACTGAACTCCCCGACTGCTGTTATCAGACACGAGCTGAAAAATTGAAATTCTTTGTACGAATGAAACAGGGCAATGTTTCCAGAATGAGTGTGCAGCGGAACGTGTGTTGTTATGAAACTTGAAACAGCGAGCCAGGCGGTGTGAGGGCGGGCCGCGGTGGCGTGTGTAATCTCTCGTTCGGTACGAGCGCACCCGGCACCCGCCAAAGTCGAGGTTTACTGTTGTGGTCCGACTCCGACACACACGTTAAATCTGTCATAATGTTTCAGAAATGACTGCGATTGCAGAAGACTGCAGTTATATGTATTATTCTTAGAACACCAGAATAATTTTCATGGCATGTTGTACTCGAAGAAGCAAAATGAATTCTCTGAAAAAGCAGCATCTGTTAATTAAAGATACAATTTTTTTTTTTTTTTTTTTTTTTTTTTTTTTGTACGCCGGCAGTTTTTTATATATGATCGATAGTTTTTGTATTCTGTTATTTTTCTCTGGAAAATTGCGACTCTTAACATGAGGGTGAATCACGTCTTCGTTATAAAGTGGATGCAAAAAAACTTTTTCACAATGATACTTTCGTGTGTTTCACTCATATCTTTAATGTCAGTAAATCGTCTTATTGCTAATGCCTGCTGCGACAAATGTAGATGGTGTCTCCTATGTGTAATGTGTATTAACAAACCACCCAGTTGATTACAGTCCAGTGGCGCTGGAGTGGCCGGGTGCTTTAAGGCGCCTTGATGCGGAGTGCACGTCCGCTCCCCTTCGAAGATTCGACTCCTCTGTAGCACATCTTTGTGTGTGATGTCTTAGCATGGGTTATTTCAAGCAGTTTTTAAATCTAGGAACTGATGACCACTGCAGTTTGATTCCATAGCTTAACAGACATTTGAAATTGATCACACTCCGTGAGACTGTCCAGGATGTCTTACACACACGCACACACACTGACAAATGTACATCATATGCGGAAAAAAGACGCAAATGCATTCATATCCAGTATACTTAGGTGACACGACTAGAAAAGGTGAAATTTCGATAATGAGGAAAACAGAGCATTAATTTTATGCAATTGCGCAGGAGATGTTTAAAAAAAAACAAGAAAAACAATTTTTTTCAGCCACAGGCACACACATGAAAAAAATGATCACGTGTTACACAAGAGCAAGCCTCACTAAATAACAGGTGTTAAAAGAGGACATTTAACAGTATTTAAGAAATGATAGGAGAAAAAACAAAGAGTTTGGTAAGTAAGGAAGTCCATATCAGCCTGAATACTTTCGAGAGAACCGACACAATACTATGATTATAATACACACGGAATTCGGTATACGCCAGGAATAATCAAAGACCTTTCGGGAAACATCCATACAGGTTTCATTAGCTACACGGCAATTATCGGCAGTAGCCCCCCCCCCTTTGTCTCTTTCTCTCTCTCTCTCTCTCTCTCTCTCTCTCTCTCTCCTTCTCCATCACCTAGAAAGTGAAGAATCACACTTCCCTTTCCATGCAACCGGGGTTTTTTCTAACATTAGTCGACGAAACTCAAGGAAACGTAAAAGTAACGCACGAATATCGATTCAGTCAGGATATTGATTTATGTATCCAGCTATAAACATTTTTTGTGTGGTATTGGTGTCATTTATAACTGTATACAAAGTTAAATATTTACAACACGTTCAGACACACACACTATACGATATGCTACTTACGTGTTAATATCAAGACTAAACCCATTATGAAAGTAAGGAACAACTGTATTACACAACGAATAGTCTAAATACTTGAGACTGTAGAGCAACCTAAGTAAATTAGATCCTTTTCATTACACATTTCAAATAATTTTATTGTGTATAAGGCGTTTTGTTTCTGAATATATTCACAGATACACTTCGTGCTGTAGTTAGTAACATATTAAACAACTGTATCCCTGTCTAATTGTTACAATTTAGCTTTATTTTTAAAACTAGCAACTAGGGTGTATAATGTAACTGCCTAGAAACACGTACTAAATATTTCATGCTAAGATTTAATACTGAAATAGTTGCGTATCTAAACCGTCCATGGTCGTAATTCAGTGGGTATGGAATGAACTGATAGGCAAAAATGGGGAAAGAGGCAGATAACATTATAAGTCTGTGAAATTACGTAATCTTTAAACATGTTTTATCTAAGTATAACGGCCAGTTCCTCCAACTATTTAGCTACAACGCAAGCACATAGTCCGCGCTACGTTAAGATTTCGAAGTGATTTTAAAAGGAAAGAATTCGGTTAAATGCCTGTGACCGTACTTATCGTAGATCAAAATCGTATTGCTTCCTTAAATGCTTGGCAACATCTACCAAAATCGGACAATGTAACATAAGAAGGATAAGATTGCAGGTCTTAAAGCAGATAATGTAAACGAACAAAATAATTGATTTTGTATTTAATGGAGACATTAAATCAAATTACCCATTAGCAAAATGGAAATGATACAAAATTACTGAATGTGGTTATGGGAAGGTTAATTGTCAAATTAGAAACAATCAGAAGATAGAAATGAATAATTCACGCCCGACATGAGTTCTAGGGTTTGAAAAGTAAGTGGTTTTCCTTAGTAACTTGCCACCCCTGAACATGAAAATGATATCAGTCTTTCTCCATCACCCTGAATTTTTTCTGCTCAACTACCCCTCTTCACAACCTGCTGTAGGCTGCGAAATCTATGTCATGCAGTATCTACAACTACAGAAATGTGCCAACATTGCATCATTTGAAGTAGAGGGGGATAATGAGTTTCAAAACTGACGTCCATTAATTATCGTCGCATAAATCAGTGATCGAGTGCTACAGCTACAAGAAGGTGCTTATGCGCGTTGTTGTGAATGGTGATATTTCATTGAAGCACTGTGTGAATTGCCCAGAGTCATTTTGTTTTATCAGTGGACCTTACGCGATGCGCACAAGACGTCGACAAATAACACAACTTGTGCAGGAGTCATATTTTGCATTTTTCTGCATGAAGCTCGACGATCAGAACAGGTCAATTTCTCTTCGCACTGTGTGCCATACATGCATGGAGCAATTAAGGAAGCTATTCCCATGGTATAGTGGGAACAGAGTAATCACGTCGATGACTGTTACTTCAAACGTAACGGCCGGCCGCGGTGGCCGAGCGCTCTGTGGCGCGCCAGTCACAGTCTGCACGGCCACTACGGTCGGGCGTTCGAATCCCCCCCTCTCGGGCATGGATATTTGTGCCGTCCTTAGTATTAACTAGTTCATAAGTAGTTTGTAAGCTTAGGGATTGATGACTTCTTAGTTAAATTCCATAAGCTCTACAAACATTTGAACATTTGAAACATAACGGGATACAACAGAACAAACATGAACAAGATCTTGTATGCGAACTTACATTCGGCGATTAGACCTGTTCCTCTTGGCCCAGGGCTGACGATCACCTCTTCACTAATATCAATGGATACGTTTGATTTATACAGGTTTCCAGCCGAGATCGCGTTTTTATTTCTTAGGGTAACCGGTTTTGACACCCAGACGTCATCTTCTGATCTCCTGTATCTCACAATGTCACATCTTATATGGCTTTAGATACGTTTGAATTCTCTGAACCTGAGGTAAGTCAAGAAAGTAGTGTAGCACTGATAGCAACCCAAAACCTCTTACTCAAGCAGAACTTAACAATTTGGCGAAAGTCCTTCAAAACAGCACAACTACTGGGATCATGTCTCGAAGAAAATAACTTGCTTGCACACGGCGCATCGTATTAAGTGTACAGAAAACGTGATAAAGACTTTAAGGAATTTTTTGTTGGAGATGGTTTAATGGTGCTGTGCAAAGACATCGTCGGATTAGTGACGAAAATGGAAGCTCGGAAGTAGGGGTGCCGACTCCATGGTTGTTCCGGTGCTCGTGTACCCTCCGCGAAATTTTTGGGGGTGCTCAGCATCCACACAAAATAATGGAGGAAAATGAAGTAGCACAAAACTGTAGAAAAGTCAAAGCTATCAGTTATGCATATTTTGACATCGCAATGTAGCAAGCACTCCCTGCAGCGGCTTGGAGCCCGTTCGGCGGGTGTGCTGGAAGGGGGCCGAAAACACTGTCCCCTTGCCGATGATGTCACAGCCGATGTAACAATCCGAGTACAGTAACAGTCATAGTTAGATATGGAAGCTTCATTGATTCTATTCATTAAAATGGATTGACATCCGCACTGTCTTTTATGCCAAAGAATTTAATTATGTTAACAACTTAGTACTACTGTGTCACGTAAAATATCGTGGGCAGGTAGAAGGCGAAGTACCTAGAGGGATAGTAGCCGAACCTAATAATGACATATACACGTAAATGAACTCAAAAGTGAATTCGGAAAAGACGTTGTGACTATTCATTTCTCTATTCACGAAGCTCCATTGTAAGCTGAAGGGTTGCAACCATGTGCTATAATCAAAGACGTCGAGCGTGTGAGATTTGAGATCGCCGTATAAATAACCACTATTTCAAAGCGTTCTTGAAAGTTATAAAAGCTGAGCATGAGTATATACCTTATCACAGTACAGTTCGTTAACTTGGTCACGAAAAAATTTCACGGTCAGCACGGCCACTACGGTCGGGGGTTCGAATCCCCCTCGGGCATGGATATTTGTGCCGTCCTAGTTTGTAAGTAGTTCATAAGTAGTTTGTAAGTTTAGGGACTGATGACCCCGTAGTTAAGTCCCATAAGCTTAACAAACATTTGAACATTTGAACGAAAAAATTTTTGTATAAGAAAGGAGGAAAGTGCATTGTCGAATAGATTAAAGCTGGATATTAAATCTACTTTAAGAAATTAATCATTGCAGGGCAAAGAGAATCTAATAATAGAGATGCAGGACCAAATCAATGCGTTTATGAAAGAGACAAATGAATAACGAAATAGTAACAGTCTTCAATGTCTGATTTGTTTTAAACTTCGTTTCAAAATTTCAAATTAACGATTTTTCGTTTCTTTTTTCTCAATTAGATTGAATCTAGTACACCTGAAGTACTGTTAATAATATCAGTGGATCTTCTCTGACGTTTTTCTCCAGATATCAAAGCATGCAAAGTTAATATTATTACTAATGACAAGTGTTCAAATATTCCAATGTTTGTAAATCTATGGGACACAACTGCTTTCGTTATTAGCCCCTAGGCTTACTAAGTTAAACTAACCGAAGGACAACACACACATACATGCTCCAGGGACGACTCGAAGCTCCGAAAGCAAGCAACCGCGTGCCCCGCAGCTAGGCATCTCAGATCGCTCGCCTACTATTAACAGAGCGACGAATATGACTCAGAAATTGAGCCAAGAGCGTTAATTGGCCCATACTTTGAACCTGTGATCGAAGAGGTAATGAAAAATGAAACCACGAATACATACACTGATATTTTTTTTTAAATCGACGCCCCTAGTCAAAATTATGGCAGTAAGGAATGGAGATTGTTTATAGATTCTTCGATGCGAAGTTTGAAAACAGTATTGCTACATATTAGAAATGAGCTAGGATCTATTCCAGTTGCGTATTCAGCACACTGAATAGACACACAGCACCACGAAAGGACACCTTCAAAATGTGAAGTACGAAGAACATCAGTGGCTTGTGTTTGGTGACTTGAAAGTGATTGGTGTTCTTCTTTGCTAGAAAACAGTGTACACCAAGATGCCTTGCTATATGTGTGAATGGGACAATGGAACATATAATGAGCATTGTGGTAGAAGAGGGTGGCCTAAGAGGCAAAACTTGATAGTGAGATCGAAGAACATTGTGAATGAGCATCTGGTCAATCCAGATCATATTTTACTGCCTTCACTGCACGCGAAACAGTATGCGAAAGCACTGGACAAAACAGGAAACTGTTTCGAATAGCAATTCCCAAGGCTATCGGCTGCAAAGATGAAAGAAGGGATATTTTTTGGACACGATATACGTAAGTTGATGTCTGATGAGCTCTTGGAAAATTCAATGACGGAAATAGAACTGGAAGCTTGGAGAAGTTTAAAAATCGTTGTGCGTCGTTTCCTTGGCCAGAATAAGCAGGTTGATCACAAGGAAATAGTGGAAGATATGCTACAGTCATTTAAACAGTTAGGAAGCAAAGTCGCTCTAAAACTACGTTTTTTGATATTAGAGAATTTGCAAGAAACTTTGGCCGACACATCAGAGAAACATGGTTAACGGTTCCATCAGGAACTTAAAACTGTGGAACATCGTTATCAAGGTCGGTGGGGAGCAAACATGATGACTGACTACTGCCGGTGTATCACAAGCGAAGGAGAAGTGACACACAAAGCATTCATTCATGGTCAAACGGAAACAGAAGTAGTAACTCTACCTGGTAAGTGCCCACCATAATATTTTCGTCTTATAATTCATATCAATTTCACGATTCTTTTTAACCACTCTACTGTTCCATTTCGCCCCCATTGCTTTCCGATTTCAATGGGTACAGATATCGACGATGAATGTGATGATGGCTATGATGATGCAAAAACCTGACGTGCTAAAGAGAAGCAGGCTTCAGATTCGTGATCAGCAGAGTCAATTTAGCCAGAAATTCATATTTTTATCCAAAGCCCAGATAAAAAGTCGAAATTTGTCGACTTGTATAATACTTTAATCACATGGTATACTGAATATTGAAGAAATCCGCATCGGTACATCTGCTTCTCGTCAAGTCGGAGACTCAAAACAAAGAAAGAAAGAAAATGCTTCCCTTCCTCTCCAGTCAGTACAAAAGAAGAATAAAAATTAATCGCTAAGGATTTTGTATGTCGTTACCAGATTACGTGAGCTAACGGGACGGACATAACTCATCAAAAATTTCCACGGAATCTAATTTGTCAAATGACTGATCTGATAAGCAGTACAATGCAAAATATTGATAAGAATCGGTAAAAATAGGTGGAATAAATGTACCGGGTGATCAAAAAGTCTGTATAAATTTGAAAACTTAATAAATCAAGGTATAATGTAGATAAAGAGGTAAAAATTGAATCACATGCTTCGAATGACATGGGGCTATAAAAAAAAAAAAAAAAAAAAAAGGCCGACAGATCGCGCTTCATCTGATCAGAAAAGCAATAATTATCATAACAAATTAAGACAAAGCAAATGATGTTATTTACAGGAAATGCTCAATATGTTCACCATCATTCCTCAACAATAGCCGTAATCGAGGACTAATGTTGTGAACAGCACTGTAAAGCATGTCGGGAGTTATGGTGAGGCATTGCGACTTCAGGTAACCCCAAAGCCAATAATCGCACGGACTGAGGTCTGGGGACCTGGGAGGCCAAGCATGACGAAAGTGGCGGCTGAGCAAAAGATCATCACCAAACGACACGCTCAAGATATCTCTCTATATATATAGTTCTGATAAAACCCCATGTCATTCCACGCATGTGATTCAATTTTTACCTCTATCTACATTATTCCTTGATTTATTAAATTTGCATGATGTACAAAATTATACGTGCAGTATCCAAACAAAGAAAGACAGCAATCAAAATACAGATGGCATATAAAATTCGCACGATTTCGTATTTATTGAGTTATACGTTGCACAATTGTATAATTTGTCAGATATATATTAATTTGCGTAAATGCTGTATGTCTGTAAAATCTGTTGCGAATACAATTAGTAATAGATTAAAACTTGGTGTGTGATGGGGCGGTTTTCCATAAACGTTACTGTTTATGTGTTCATATCTCATGAACTACGTGCCGTTCTGTGATATAATTTCGAAGATACAGTCAGCTGTATGTAAGTACACTGTCTGTAAAATTTCCTGCGGCTACAATTTGTAACGTAGAAATGTTAAATTGTAATGACATATCGAATGCCGTAGTTATAGTCCATGAACAGCGGAAAAATAGTAAGCGAGATGTGGTTGTCAGCGAGAAAAAGTTAAATAAAGGTTTCAAAATTATGTTTAAAGTTTGTTGCAAGTCGCTAAGTACTGTCATTCTCATATACTGTATTTCTAAAGTTTCGTCGCATTATGTGGCAGTTTCATGCAACTCTTATTGTTTATGATGTTATATCTCCTGAACTATGTGGTTTGTACTCCTACAGCAATTGTTATATTGCGTAAAGAATGTGTGTACCAAATTTGGTTTAAATCGCTCCAGTGGTTTAAGAGAAAATGAGCAGCATTGTCGCTTAATGCAGCAATTTTCCGCGCATCTCATTGTTTATGAAGTCATATCTCGTGAATTATGGATTGTATAATTCTTAGAATTACGGCGTCCGTCCTTATAGATTGAAGCTTACGTGTAGAAAATTTGAAAAAGATTGAAAAAAAAAACTGTAGATTTGTATGCAGTACGTACACACAAAGTTACAAACATACGGACTATCTGCTTTATATATAAAGATAATACTGAACATTATTTTTTACGAGAAAGTAGTATGACAGGGAAAAAGAACATTCGTTGGTTTGGGGATCTTTCAATAGTAGCGTTATGGCTTTGGGGAGGGGAGTCGCAGAATGATTTTTCATGGAAAGGAAGGGTTGCGTATTGAAAAGGGTCGGGAAATACTGGCTTAGAAGATGTGACAAAAGGATTAAGGGTTCTATTTTTCTCCTCCGCTCTGGAGATTAATAGTCATGGGGTGAAATAAACATCCCTGATGAGAGGGGAGTTGCAAAAAGGGGAGAATGGGACCGTATGTGTTGTTACAGCCAGTGAGGAGGAGACAATAACGCATCTTTTCAGATGTCAATCATCTGGCTTTGCCGCATGTCATGTACAGACTCTCGCAACTAATCCTTGCTTCAGTAGGTAGGTTTCCTGAAAACTAAGGAAGTTGTAGACGTGTGCGGAATGTTAAGGCTAGTCCTTACGACGACACTAGGTTGCGACACTCTTTGCATGAAATGAACTGCGCGCAACTGGTTTCGTGTATGTCTGTAGACACGGTGTCAATACTATACACCTCAGTTTCGTTATTTTGTGAGTGCCTTAGTCGTCATAGAATGAAAGTTTTGGTATCTGTAAGAGTTGTGGCGGAGCTATTTTTTGTGTCCCAACTTCGTCGCCGCTTTTGTGTCCCAGCCTCGTCGTAGGTGTCGGTGGCCGAGTGGAATGAGCCCGACACAGGAACAAAAATAGCACGCTGGTGCAGGTACGGAGGGGAGCAGCCAGAAACTATAAACACTAGAGTAAATTAGAAAGATATATATTGCACAGAATGTAACAATACTTAACTTTTACATAGTACTGCAGAATGTTGATACATAGTTGTTAGAGGCCTGCCTAGTGCCTGTACGATAGCAAAGTCTTCACTGGTGCCTATCTGATTACGAAGGTCCTAACTGGTTGCTAACTCAGTCCGAAGTGCCGGTGTCTTTCCGTGGTGGCCACGAGCGGGGTTGCAGCAGAGGGCGCTCGTGGCTGTCGTCGTGAGAACGCCGCGCCATGCGTGCATGGCGGCGCGCGGCGAAAGCAGGTGGCGCGCACTTTGTACTTGTGCGACACCACACCCCTCCCCCCCAAACCGCCGCGCCGTCGTGGCGTAGGGCTGAGGGCCACGGCGACGGCACTGGGAGGAGGGCCTGGGCGGGGGCGTTACTGGTGGGACGGGCGTCGTAGCTGAGGCTGGGATCGTGACGCCGTCCGCGCCCCGGCATCCGCCTTGCGATCCTCCAGGGAACCCACCGAAACCTGGGGAAGGGCGCACCCTGCCGCCCAGATTGAGCAGGTCATCTTCTTCTGAGGTGCGTGGCCCAGGCGGCGGCGGCACGCACGGTCCCGGAGTCCCTCTCGGTGACGCTGTCATCTGCGGCGGCGACAGCGGCGGCGTCGCGTCGATCTCCATCGGGACGATCTCGTAGTCCGGGGACGAACGATGTGGTTGTGCTCCCTGGCGGTGAACTGGGTCTGGAATCAAGAAACCGGAGACAGGATCGCGCGGCCTATGCAGACGCAATTGGTTTGCGTGGCGCCGCAGCTCCGACCCTGTGGAAGAACGTACAACATACATATTGCTACCGAGCACGCGCTGAATGGTGTCCGGCAACCATGTCTTCTTGTTTCCAGCAAACACCCTGTACAGCACCGGCGTAGAAACCTGAAAACGCGTAGCGCCGTACGAACCGACTCGGTGCGAGGGAGGCTGCAGCAGGTGAAGGAGAGTGCGATGACGGCGGCCGTGTAGCAGCTCGGCAGGAGACGGGCCGTCACGTGGCATGCACCGATACGTAGACAGGAAAATTTGAAGAGCTTGCTGCCTGGAGTGCTGACCTTTCATCTTCTCCATGTGAGACTTGAATGTTCGAACGAAACGTTCTGCTTCACCATTGGACTGAGGGTGAAAAGGTGCAGTGGTAATATGCTGAATGCCATTCACGCGACAAAACTGTTGAAATTCCGCACTAACAAACTGAGGTCCATTGTCACTGACGATAGTTTCAGGCAAGCCTTCGATGCAAAACACTGATGTTAAGGCACTGATTGTACTAGAAGCCGTCGTTGAGTTCATGGCAATCACGAAAGGAAACTTGCTGAAAGCGTCTACAACAATTAACCATCGCGTATTCCAGAAAGGTCCGGCAAAGTCAATATGTAAACGATGCCATGGTCCCTTGGGGCGTGGCCAGTCTGAGAAACGCTGTGGAGGAGCCGCCTGATGCTCCGCACAAGCTGTACACTGTGATGTCATGCTCTCTATCTGAGCGTCCATACCAACCCAGGTACAATGACGTCTGGCCAGTTGCTTTGTCCTAACAATGCCCCAATGTCCTTGATGCAGGAGGCGTAACACTTCTCGTTGCAGGGAACGAGGAACAATCACTCTTGCTTGGTCGTTGTCGGTATGCAACAACAGTACACCCTGACTTAAAGATAATGCATGACGTTGTGCAAAATAACGTCGAACCAGAGGCCGATCAATGTCTTTGGCTCTGGCAGGCCACCCTGAGCGAACAAAACGTGCTACCACACTTAGGTCTGCATCCGCAGCTGTTTCCTGTGCAACCCGACGAGAGTTCAAAGGAAAGTCTGCGACAGCGGAAGCATCTCTGGAGTCTATCTGACAACATGCCATTTCTGAAGAATCAAATGATACATCCTGGCCAACCGGAAGTCGGGAAAGTGTGTCCGCGTTGGCATGTTTAGTGGTAGGTCGGTACAAAATCTCATACTGATAATTAGACAATATCAAGGACCATCTCTGATGCTTTTGTGCCGTACGTGGCGGAATCGGCTTTGTGGGTGAGAACAACGACGTGAGAGGCTTGTGGTCTGTCAACAAATAGAATTTTCTGCCATAGAGATAATGATGAAACTTTGTGACGCCGTAAATGATTGCTAAGGCCTCCTTTTCTATCTGACTGTAATTCTGTTGCGTCGGCGTCAGTAGCTTGGATGCAAAGGCAATAGGACGATCGTGACATCCAATACGATGCGACAGAACGGCACCCAGACCGTACGACGAGGCGTCAACTGCTAACACTACAGGCTTCTGTGGGTCAAAGGGAATCAAACATGCATCACTGAGTAGTGCAGACTTTAGTTTGTCAAAGGCAACCGGACAATCTTTAGACCATACAAAAGGAACATTCTTCCTACGTAAGTGATGCAGTGGAGCTGCAATCTGAGAGGCACTGGGAATAAACCTGAAATAATAGTTAAGCTTTCCCATTACTGCTTGCAATTCATGCACATTCTTAGGAGGAGGCAAGTCTTTGATTGCTCTAAGATGTGACTGTAAGGGATGAATTCCTTGGGCATTAATCACATGGCCTAGGTACTCTATTTCAGTTTGAAAAAACGAACACTTTGCTTTATTGCAACGTAGACCTGCTGCAGTCAAAACTTTGAAAAGGCACTCCAGGTTTGCTAAATGTTCTTCAATTGTACGTCCGGATACCACAATATCATCTAAATAGTTTGAACAACACGGTACAGAAACTGTCAGCTGTTCCAAAAAACGCTGAAAAATAGCGGGGGCGGAAGAACTGCCAAAGGGTAGGCGCTGAAATTGAAAAAGGCCCATGTGAGTATTAATGACGAAAAACTTTTTGGACTCGTCATCAAGTGGAATCTGTAAGTATGCCTCTGCTAAATCAATCTTAGAAAAGAAACGAGACTGTCCTAATTTGTCCATTAGTTCGTCAGGTCTGGGCAGGGTATAAGTGTCTACAATTGTTTGACTGTTCACTGTTGATTTGAAGTCCGCACAGAGACGAAGTTTTCCTGATGGCTTGGGTATAATTACTATAGGCGAGGCCCACTAACTCGCAGAAACAGGAGAAATCACACCACTATATTGCCAACGTTTAAGTTCTTCGGCAACTGTATCACGCATTGCGATAGGCACTGGTCTAGCTTTACGAAATTTTGGAACTGCAGATTCTTTTAAAGTTACATGTGCCACGAAGTCTTTTGCACAACCTAGTTCCGGCGAAAACAAGTCACTATATTTGTCACACAATGCATTGATTTTATCCTGAGGCACTATTGACGAAATTTGAAGCACATCTCTTTGAATTGATAAACCAAACAAGTCAAAAGCATCTAGTCCAAAAATGTTCTGTGTCGATTTGGCCTGAAGAACTACAAAAGCAACTGTCTTTGTTACACCTTGAAAAGAGGCGGGCAGGCTACACGTTCCTAGCACGGGAATATTTTGACCTGCATAAGCTGTTAACACTTGCTGTGACGGCGACAATTTTGGCGAACCCAGAATTTCATAAGTATCTTTATTAATTAAGGTAACAGCGGAACCAGTGTCGAGCTGAAATTGCACAGTCTTATTGTCAATGGAAAGATTCACAAAAAGTTTTTGCTTGCGGCGCTCGACAGGTGCGCGAATGTGGGCAACGTCTGCTACGGTTTGTGTGCTGCGTATGCGCGGGCCGCGTAGTGAAGGAAGCGGCTCAGACTCGGCACGCAGGGGATTAACAACACTGTCACTAGATGACACTACCGCCGGATCGGCGTCCGCGCAATGCTTGGCTACTGCACTAAAATTACTTTCAGTATCTACAACAAGTCTACTGGTACTATCTACACAGTACTGGGCACTTTTACAATAAGAAGTTGCAGAAGGCACTAGGTTCACTACAGGATTGCACTGTACATTGTCACTTTGCTTGTCCCGAACCCTTTTCCGTTGCACATTTTTACGCGCTCGTCGGCGCGTGCTACGTGGTGCACTATATAGTTTTCCCATGGACGCAGAACTACTTTCTTGCAAATGAGATCCAAGGAAAGCACTGTTCAATTCCACAGCCCGTATAACATTTACAGAATGAACTGCCCTCGCACTTTGCGAAGCACTGTTTCTAACGGTACCGTTCTTTGAGTTTTTAATTTGCATACACACAGACTGCACATGTCCCGATTTGCCACATTGATAACAGGTTGCGTTGCGACTAGGGCAATGAGCACGCTTGTGGCGAGACACACACTGGGGGCAAGACTTACGAACATTTTTCTGAAATGAGCGTTGGCGCCCGTTATTCAAATCACTGTTTCTAACACGACGGGGCGACCTTTGCGTCGCACTTTTACACTGGCTACTGTTCACTGTCTGTTCAGCACGGCCGGTAGAAAAATAAGAATCACTAGGGCTAGACTGAGAACTTCGGCTAGGAAAGCGTCCGTTACGGCGCACTGAATTAACACTGTGGCTTTGCATTTCTACATCTGCTAAGTCAAAGGTATCATGCGCTTCTATAAGCTGCAGTACACTGTCTAATGAGGGGTCAGATTGTTTCAGAATTGCTGCCCTAATTCTGGGGTCCTGAATGTTCTGCGTAATCGCATCCCTCAACATCACGTCACTATACGAAAGTCCACAAGAGCAAGTAAATTTACATTTGCGGGTTAAGCCCTTCAGTTCCGTGATCCATTCCTGGTGTGACTGCTCAGGTAATTTTTTAAGTCTGAAAAATCGGTACCGTGCAGCGGCTACAAGAACTTTTCTCTCGTAATGAGCATTTAGTGCCTCTACTATTTGTTCAAAGTCTACATCACGAGGAGATGCTTTGAGGAATAGTTTCTGCAGTAATACGAAGGTTTTGGGGCCCACCACAGACAATAAAAGATGCTTAACAGTCTGACCTGTAAGTTGATGAGCCGCGACGAGTTCTTGAAACTGTGCGAAGTAGTCGCTCCATTCTTCCCCACGTTCGTTGTACTGGCGAAACGTAGGAAGCGTTACGGCGGCAGGTGTGGGCTGCTGAAGCGGCGGTTGTTGTTGTTGGTTAGCTGCTTGCGCTGTGAGCTGGGCCACAGCCTGGAGAAGTTGTGTTATTTGCGCCGTCTGTAACTGAATAATTTCCATTAAGTTTGGGTTCGGGGTAGTGGCCATGCTGACTGATTAGGCGCCGCGCATACAAGTAAATTATAACAAAACACAAATGCAATATGAAAGAGGACGCTCTGCAACAAAAAAGTCCACAAAACACGTAACTGAATATGTTCCCCCAAAAATCTTATAATAAGGGTGGGTGGGCGGGAGCAATTTCTGCGTGCTCCGACTGCTGCTGTCTGGCTGCTGCTATCGGGCTGGTCCAAGGTTCGTCTATCACTCCTCGTCGCCACTTTTGTGTCCCAACTTCGTCGCCGCTTTTGTGTCCCAGCCTCGTCGTAGGTGTCGGTGGCCGAGTGGAATGAGCCCGACACAGGAACAAAAATAGCACGCTGGTGCAGGTACGGAGGGGAGCAGCCAGAAACTATAAACACTAGAGTAAATTAGAAAGATATATATTGCACAGAATGTAACAATACTTAACTTTTACATAGTACTGCAGAATGTTGATACATAGTTGTTAGAGGCCTGCCTAGTGCCTGTACGATAGCAAAGTCTTCACTGGTGCCTATCTGATTACGAAGGTCCTAACTGGTTGCTAACTCAGTCCGAAGTGCCGGTGTCTTTCCGTGGTGGCCACGAGCGGGGTTGCAGCAGAGGGCGCTCGTGGCTGTCGTCGTGAGAACGCCGCGCCGTGCGTGCATGGCGGCGCGCGGCGAAAGCAGGTGGCGCGCACTTTGTACTTGTGCGACACCACACTATTGCTTCTCTGTGTGAAGTCGCTGCATAAAACTCAACATAAAAAGAATAAGAGACGTGTTTGGGTTCGTGACTGGATTAAAAAAAAGACGTCAGCTAGGTTACTCAGCGACCTTGCTGAAAGAAATTGTGATTGAAGACCCTAGAGGTTATTTTAATCGACTTAGAATGTTAAACAGAGTTGTAAAAAAGAAACAAGATACTGTTATGCGTGAAGCGTTATTACCAGAACTGAAATTACAAATTGCATTACGTTTTTTGTCAAGTATATATTCGTCTCCACAGTACCTGTACCGTGTTTCGAAAACCACAATTGTCATAGTTCGTTTATACAGGTATTTCGATTTGAATGTATTTTAGTGTGCCATTCACTAATCGTCAACACATCAATATTTAATTCCCGAATAATTGCTTCAAGAGCACTAATACGCCGCTGCTTATTACTGAAATATTCATCGTTAAAATCGCACAAACACCTATGCATCGCATGTATGTTCAAAAACCGAATTATTTCTTTCGTTCCGCCCCCCCCCCCTTTTATTGTATTTTGTACTGTGTTGGCTATAAACTAACCTAAAATACGCGCAATCAGTTTCGCCAAATTTGGGCTGTGCCGAAACTGCTTAGTTTCGCCAACAAGTTGCGCGAACGCCTGCCGCGCATGCGCACTGGCCAGTAGCGCGGTGCGTAATTTGAATCGTACTACAGTTCTGCCAAACCCTCTCCAGACAGGTAGAAGGAGGCGGAGTCTCTTGAGCACGTGACTGGCCTTCACTAGCGCTTCAGAGCGGCAGACAGCAAAAGCTTTGGTCACTTTTGTTTACATTTTACGTGCGTTATTGCGTGATTTTACGTGTAGGTTAGGTTGAGTGACTTCCATTCCCAGAGCAGACTCGGCAAAGTAACATGAAAATATTGTACAATAGTCTGAACACAAGATTGAATTGTTGCCTTCCTTATGTGATTGTAGCAGCTACAAACGAAACGGAAAGCTTCAATACTTTATTCTTCTATTCGTGATGTAACTACCCGTGAGAAAAAAAAAAGTTTTGTAATGAATGTCAATTGAGTGTGGAAGCACATCTCACGTCTTTCCATCGAAGAAAATGTAAAGAATGATGCTGACAACATTCTTATACCGATATCCGAATATTAGAGCCGACGTGTGTAATTTATGCCAAGTTTTAAAAATGAAAAATATATATGTTTCTCACCATTTGATATAGAATGTCTCATTTGCTGTAAGTGCGTTTAAATACATAATTTATGAAACATTTATAATTATACGTATCAAAGACACGTGGGCTAAAGTCATCTCCCTATAATAATAATTTCGTGTGGCTCGTTGGCCAGGTGCAAGTCTTTAAATTGGACGGCACTTCGGCGACTTGCGTAAAAGAATGTGTGTTGTCACATGCCTTTATTCTCTTTAAACTCGTTGCCAGTAGCGTAGGTGTGAATTTAAGTTTACTGTTTATTAGTAAAAACACCAGTGGCAGTCAGTCAGCACAGACAGATAAAATCATAATTTTTTATTCCTGCAGTGAAGACTATGGTAATTAGAACATAAATAATATATGAGATAAAATTTTCGGTACCGGTAGGCCTGAGTTAATGTTTACACTTTTCCAATTCTATCATTTTTTGTTTGTACCTCAGAACTGTCCCACTCCTTCAGACTTGCAATTTACTGGCCTATTGTAGGGATAGTAAGGACAAACGTAACCTTGCTAGTACCTACTATGAAATTTCACTAAAATAGGGAAGATCAGTTTGGGTTCAGGAGAAATGTAGGAACACGGGAGGCAATACTCACTTTACGGCTTATCCTAGAAGATAGATTAAGGAAAGGCAAACCTACATTTCTAGCTTTTGTAGATTTGGAGAAGGCTTTTGACAATGTTGATTGGAATAAACTCTTTCAAGTTCTGAAGCAAGCAGGAGTAAAATATAGGGAGCGTAAGGTTATTTACAACTTGTACAAAAACCAGACAGCGGTCAGAGTTGAAAGGCATGAAAGGGATGCAGTGGTTGGAAAGGGAGTAAGACAGGGTTGTCGTCTTTCTCCATTGTTATTCAATTTGTACATTGAGCAAGCTATAAAGGAAAGCAAGGAGAAATTTGGAGAAGGAATTAAAGTTCAGGGTGAAGAATTAAAAGCCGGCCGCGGTGGCCGAGGTGACTGAGCCGCTTCAGTCACAGTCAGCACGGCCACTACGGTCGGGGCTTCGAATCCCCCTCGGGCATGGATATTTGTGCCGTCCTAGTTCGTAAGTAGTTCATAAGTAGTTTGTAAGTTTAGGGACTGATGACCCCGTAGTTAAGTCCCATAAGCTTTACAAACATTTGAACATTTTTGAAGAATTAAAAACATTGCGTTTTGCCGACGATATAGTAATTCTGTCAGATACAGCAAAGGACCTGGAAGAGCAATTGCACGGAATGGACAGTGCGCTGAAAGGGGCATATAAGATGAACATTAACAAGAGCAAAACTAGGGTAATGGAGTGCAGTGTAAGAAAATCAGATGATGCTGAAGGAATTAAATTGGGAAACGAAGCAATAAAGGAGGTAGACGAGTTTTGTTACTTGGGCAGTAAAATAACAAATGATGGTCGCAGTACAGAGGATATAAAATGCAGAATGGCAATGGGTAGAAAAGCGTTCTTGAAAAAGAGAAATTTGTTAACATCGAATATTGATTTAAGCCTAAGGAAATCCTTTCTGAAGGCATTTGTACGGAGTGTTGCCTTGTATGGGAGTGAGACTTGGACGATAAACAGTGTGGACAGGAAGAGGATTGAGGCTTTTGAAATATGGTGCTACAGAAGAATGCTGAAGATTAGGTGGGTGGATCGCATAACTAATGAGGAGGTACTGAACAGAATTGGGGAGAAAAGACATTTCTGGCATACCTTGACTAAAAGAAGGGATAGATTGGTAGGACACATTCTTACACATCAAGGAATTGTGAATTTAGCGTTGGAGGGAAGTGTGTGGGGTAAAAATCGCAGAGGAAGACCAAGAGATGGATACAGTAAGCAGATTAAGACAGATGTAGGTTGCCGTTCTTATGTGGAAATGAAGAGGCTTGCTCAGGATAGAGTATTTTGGAGAGCCGCATCAAACCAGTCTCCGGACTGATGACCACAACAACAACAGGGATATTCATTCATGAGCTACAGACGTCAAAAATATAAAAATGAACAGAATAAAAGACAGCTGGGAAGCGCTACTGCAGACTAGTCACGTGCACAACATGCCCCGCCTCCTTCTGCCCTTGTGGAGGGGATGTGGCAGAACTGTAGTACGATTCAATTTACGCTAGCGCGGTTCATGAAACGTAGTGTCGTCGTGTAAACTAGCCTTTAGCCTGACGAATGTTTATTGCCGTAGATAACAGGCCACACAGCCAGACGTCAGCGCTCAGCTCGAGTAGTAACCGGTCTCTCAGTGCGCGGGCAACACCATAGCGACCCCATCTGGTGGCCGATGCTCGCTTCCTAGGAGAGGAGGAAGAGCGGGCCGAAGCCGTTCTTCAGGTCCTGCCGGATAACGCGCTACGGGGCGGATACGGGTTGCCGAGTCGACACCAGGTTATCGACTCGAATCGCTGCTCAAACAATGTCGGCTCCAGCGCTGCGGAATCTCATAAAATTTTACGACCAGACGGACGATCGTTTAGCTAGTGAGCGTCATGTGTGCGTGTGTGTTTGTGTGTGTGAGCGAGCAGCTGGTGTTTGTTCGCGGCGCCCAGTAAATACATTCCCAGCACGCTGTTAATCAACCATTAGCGTTACGTTCGCCGCAGTGATGAAGAGTCGTGTTATTTCGGTATGCGGAACGGAAGCCCATCGATTTCGTCTCGCTGCAGTTTCTCCGGCCATTCTAAAATTACCCCCGCCTGCACGATGGGAACGATGTAAAACACTGATAAGCGTACATGACGAACTGTCGGCATTTGCCGGTAGTTGCGAATGATTTATTTTGTTTATGGAACATCCTACGCCCCTGAAAATTGTCACAACATGAAATATAGGTGCGACCAGCGGAAGCAGGTTCTGTATGTTCACTGGTTCACTGAACCCCGCCCGCCGCCCCCCTTGCGCAAAAAGCCGTAGAAAAAGGAAGTACTGTATATTTCAATCACCATTCTTCGTTTAATTTCATCAGCGTTTTCAGTTTTTTTTCCGCATTAGTAACTTTTGAGTCGCGAAGGTCTGCAAGCTGTGTGTCAACGCACTGTTGAAATCAAATCAAAAATAATATTGTCATATGTTTAAACATAATGTTACATTGTTGTGTGTTTTCCTTTCATTATACTTTCGCCGATCGCGGTGGCCGAGGGGACTGAGGTGCTCCAGTCACGGTCTGCATGGTCACTACGGTCGGGGGTTCGAATCCCCCCTCGGGCATGGATATTTGTACCGTCCTTAGTGTTAGCTAGTTCATAAGTAGTTTGTAAGTTTAGGGACTGATGACCCCGTAGTTAAGTCCCATAAGCTATACAAACATTTTAACATTTTCAACTTACCGTTAAGCGACATCCCTTCCAAATACACCGCCAGTTAGATAAAAGATACACTTCTGAGCTTTGGATAGGAAACACTGTAACATCCTCTGTGGAGCAAGGATCGTTTCACCGTGTTATGTTACACATGTTTGACGATCTCAAGACAGACACGCGTGTACACCGCTTTGTCACACTAGGAGCTTAGAGAGTGGGTTGCGCTTTCGAATGTGTCAGCGTCGACCGCAATCTACGTAACGGGAATGGATCTCATCTTCCGGTGGTGTACATGTCTGAAGGCGTGTGGTGATTACTTTTGAAAAGAACCATGACATAGTCCAGTTCTGTGGATGTTAGATTTTCATTTAGATGTTCAAATGTTGGTTAAGCTTAAGGGACTTAACTGCGGGGTCATCAGTCCCTAAACTTACAAACTACTTATGAACTACCATATACTAAAGACGAGACAAACACCCATGCCCGAGGAGGGATTCGAACCCCCGACAGTAGCGGCCGTGCAGACTGTGACAGGTGCGCCGCAGACCGCTCGGCCACTGCGGCCGGCCTTCATTTAGATGATACCACTGCATAAAAGTTGCAGAACAGTGCACAGAAGATTCAGAACACAGATGATGTATCTACTATCTTTACAGTTTCCAACACTACTATAATAACTGACTGACATTGATGTGGCTCCAAATTTCGATTTACATATAACGTCTGAAGTTTAATGTAAACCCCTTTCCTTCATTGCAAGTGTACCTACTTCAACTATCAGCAGATGGCATTTAAATTTCCTACATATTGGTTCAACCTTACCAGCGACTCTGCTCAGTATGATATTGTGCTCCGAATTCACTGATATTAATACAAGTATTCACCATGCGTTAACTCGTGATATAAACTGAGCAGTTTTGATGAATACCATTTCCAAAATGTGCATAGTGACAGGTATTCTATTGTTCTGACAATTAAAGTGTTAAAAGTCCTACAAGTAGCAATCGGACTCCTGAATCTTTTGCTTACTACTTCCACACGGTTAATCAATTTTAATCATTTTATGTGTCAGTTTACTTGTATACAGATGAGCTCAGTTCAGGCAACAGTTATTCGTGTGAATCATTGCATTAATCTTTTAAATAATGTCAATTAATTAATAAATGCGACACTATATCTTTACGGTTTACCGATACCTCGTGAGTGTGGCATAAGGGTGTCTTGGTATATCAGGAAAGAGGTCATGTTTTTCAAGTCACTCGTTGAATTCAGATTCTTTTCTACTTATTTTCAGTCTATAGTAACGACGATGACTGTTACACGAATTGAAACACAACATTTTGTTTCGTGAAAAGCTTTCTATGTGGCTTCACATTCTGTGTAGGTGAAAGGATTGTTAAAGCTATTCATTAGATATAAAATGTCTGCTTATTCATGTCTGAAGTAGTATCTAATTGTTCATCAGCTCCTCTTGCGACTACAAGGTCATCAATTAGGTCTCCTCGAAATCCAGAAAAACAGTGACACAGTAAAAATTCAATATATTCTTTGTTTTAATTATGGAGATATGCTACAGTTTTCTTCATTAATGAGAACTTAATATGTAGTTTGCTAAATCCTATTTAGTTTTCCGCCATTAAAATGAGAAGCAAATATTCAGATTTTGTATGACCGATTTTCAGGCCAGAGGGTCTTGGGAACACAACACCACGAACGCAGGTCTATGAATCATTGGTGTAACAGTTGCAAACAGTTGTAACGGCCGTCCAGTCCCTAGCATTACACCACGCGGTCATTCCTCAGAGCAGGTATTATGTTATGTACTTGTTCAGACTGAACCATTGTATGAAAGTTTGTATTAGTGCCGGGATTTTACACTATGACTATTGCTGACTAGATGAACTAGATGTTTGATAACGGTGTAATGACGCGGCCACATAGATTTCATCTGGCCCGCCTCCGTCCTGTGTCCATATTCTCATCTCCGCCTCAAAAGATAAATAAATAAATAAATAAAATAAAATAAAAGGTTTTTAATTTTATGGGACCAAACTACGCTGGTCATCAATCCCTAGTCTTACGAACTACTTAAACTAAGTTAAGCTAACCTAAGAACAAAACACACATCCATGCCCGAGGGAGGATTCGAACCTCGAACGCTGGAGGCTGGTGATCCGTAATTTGGTGCTCCAGACCACTTGAATACTCCTGCGCGGTCCTGCATCTCCATCCACGTGATATATTCACCGTAGAATATATGGTAAAAAATCTCTGTCATACAGTTGAAGTTGAAGGTCTCGTATTCCCACTACCCCCCGCCCCCCTCCAACTAAAAAAAGAAGAAATGTTGAAATGTGCTATTTTGTTACACGGCTCGGATATGGCAATTTCAGGTTCGATAAACGGTTTGCAGCAGTAAATTTAGAAGTGGTTTATAGCGTAGTTATTTTTAAAGTATTTCGTCTACCATCGGTCGATTAATCTTTAAATTTATTCCTCGTTTAAGTTACGCTAAGTCCTTAATTTCACACCTCATAAACAGATCCAAAGAGGTACATACGAAACTTTATATCGTTTGGAAGAACTAAAACTTCTCCACTTTCCAGTGGCCGCCTTCCTGTACAGGATAAATTCGTCGGTCTACTCAAATTCATTCCGTAACCAAGCTACTCTTTTATTGAACTCTTACAGAACACACTGAGCCGGCCGGCCGGCCAGACTAAGGTGCTCCAGTCACGGTCTGCACGGCCACTACGGTCGGGGATTCGAGTCCCCCCCTCGGCCATGGATATTTGTGCCGTCCTAGTTCGTAAGTATTTCATAAGTAGTTTGTAAGTTTAGGGACTGATGACCCCGTAGTTAAGTCCCATAGACTACACAAACGCCGGCCGCGGTGGCCGAGGAGACTGAGGCGCTTCAGTCACGGTCTGCACGGCCAATACGGTCGGGGGATCGAATCCCCCCTCGGGCATGGATGTTTGTGCCGTCCTAGTTCGTAAGTAGTTCATAAGAAGTTTGTAAGTTTAGGGACTGATGACCCCGTAGTTAAGTCCCATAAGCTTTACAAACATTTGAACATTTTGACTACACAAACATTTGAACATTTTGAATACACAGACATACAATTTTAGTAAGAACTAAGAATGGGTACGTGCACAAGAGCCATATTTAGGGTTTATCAATAATTAAACAACGTTTGACAGTCAGGAAAAAAGAAGACCTGATAACAACTGAAATTCAGGAAATATGTGAATGTGCTGGAGAATGGCTGACATATTTTGTACAGTAATAAATTATAATATATTTCGAACTACTATAAATCTCAAAAAATACTTGACTGATTTATTTCACCTTTCTACACGATAGTTTAGTGACAATTCGGACAGAATTAGGAACACTCGGACAGACTCTGTCGGATATTGGCTATATAGTTTTTGGACGGAAAACTACATGTTTTCTTTTAGAAACCTACACCAATAGGGAAAACACTGAGCTGTGAAGTGCATGGTTTCGTTTCCTACCTTGCATTCAGTTCCAACTCTTATTACAGGACATGTGAACCACCAGGCAAATTGAATGAAATAAATCTCAATTTGCTATCATTTATGGCTTCACTGTACTAGGTTTAGATGGAATACCAAAGTGCGGCGAATGAAAGTTTGTGCCCGGGCGGGATTCGAACCCGGGATCTCCTGCTTACTAGGCAGACACGTTGACCACTCCAGCACCGTGGACGCAGTGACCAGCCCGACTGCAGAGGACTCTTCCCTGCACGTCTCCCGCCACACCCAAATCTCCACTCGCCACGCTCTTTCCTATACCACCAGGCAAATTGTTTTGCACACATGTCCTTTCGCCCTTTGATAGCAAGACGTGTAAAGCATCACATTCTTAATTTTACAGATATTCTTTCTCCCTACCAACGGAACGGTTTTTTTTCTAGAATTTGCATTAACTGTCGACAAGTATTTAGACAAGTGAGGTCATAGCAGTTTTAAAACCAGCTTGTTGATATACAAAATAAACAATTTTTTTTAGAGACTTGCAAATCAGAAACATGATGATTTTGTATATGCAGACTGAAGCGTATGGAATTTTGCACGGCCTTGCTAGAAATTGCCGCAGTGGAGTAGCCGAGCGGTCTAAAGGCGCCTCGCTTCGAAGCGCACGGTTGCTTGCCGTCGGAGGTTCATGTCCTCCCTGGTGTGTGTGTGTGTGTGTGTGTGTGTGTGTGTGTGTGTGTGTGTGTGTGTGTGTGTGTGTTTGTGTGTGTGTGGTGTCCTTAGGTTACCTCATTTTAAGTAGTTTGTAAGCTACGGACTGATGACCACACAGTTTGGTCCGATAGATTTACAAACAGCTGTACAGTCGCTACAAATTTTCATACTATGATTCAGTCGGCATATATATATATATATATATATATATATATATATATATATATATATATATATATACTCTATTAAGTATTATGAAAACAATATCCTCATAAGGAGCAGTGAAAACTATTTCATACCGGAGCGTACTACTTCCCTGTTTATCAAGTATTTCACTTTTAAGAAATTCATTTCCCACAAGTGGTGATATTTTTCATTTCCTCATATTACCTTGCAATGTCTTTCACAACCTGTTGAGTTTTCTAGTCCTCTGCCTTCATCGTTTTATCGCATATGGTTGTCCCACCTACAAGCACGTTCTGGGATATTAAATAATGCACTTTCAACGTAGATCAGAAACCAATGATTTTGATTGGAGAAAGTGTGCAGCAGCCCATTTTTACAAGTTCATGGCAATATTTCAATATGCAGCAATAAAATGCTGCGATATTTTTAAATTATTTTAAAATTAATTGTTCAATTTAATTGTAATTCACAATTTGAATATAATAGCCAGCGGCTATTGGAGAGCGACACACGCCACTTCCATTATCAGAATATAAAAAATGAATGAAATTAATCTGAATGTCAGCCAGTGAGGCTTGACAAGCAGTAAGATTTTTGGACTGCGGGTAGCTGTCAGTTACAGTGCCTACATTATGCGGCTGAAACGTTCAAGTAAAGCAGGGAAACCATATTCATCGCACTAAACACAAACAAACCTAAACAGTCCCGCACACTTAGCCAGTGCCGGCCGCGGTGGCCGAGGGGACTGAGGCGCTCCAGTCACGCTCTGCACGGCCGCTACGGTCGGGGGTTCGAATCCCCCCTCGGGCATGGATATTTGTGTCGTCCTTAGGATAAGCTAGTTGATAAGTAGTTTGTAAGTTTAGGGACTGATGACCCCGTAGTTAAGTCCCATAAGCTATACAAACATTTGAACATTTGAACTTAGCCAGTTCTATGACCGAACTGCCTAACTACCTTGACAGACTTGGCTATGTTACAGGTATTCTGCCACAGCCGATGTTAACGGGTAAACTGCCGCAGCCAACCCAGGAGGCATCATTGGAGCTCAGCTGCAGCAGAACCTCGCATCAAAACGGACTGATTCTTTATGACGAACCTAGCAAAGTTAATGGTACTGAGAAAATACCCATTACTAACATTACCAACCCTTGCATGATCTGTCGCAGATAGCATACCGCTACTGCCCTTCATACCTACCCCACTGTCGCAGAGGTTTTTTTTCCCTTGGCTCTTGCCTTGGCACTTTTTTTCCTCTGCCCTTACATACCTTTACCCTTCGTATACCTTTCGACCAATTCTATCTCCAGATGCACCGTATTAATGGGTGATCGCGCCCACACGTACGGATAACATCGCGGTTCCCACATCCCGTGATCCACCTTAGCAAACTAACTTAATTACGGAGGTGACAGTAGAACTTTTGTGATGGTCACCACGTTGGTGTGGGCGTGGAGGGGCCCCATCCTTGCCAAAAAAATGTCAAGCTCTGGAAACATTTAAAAACACCTTTGTTTGTAACTTTTATGTGCCACAGGCAAAAATTTCACGTTTATATCATTAACCGGAAATATAAATTCGAATTAAATTAGAATGACTGACATATAAAAACTATATTCATCGCCGTTATGTTTAACGAGTATATGACAAAAAATTAGTAATATCACTAACGTCATACATAAAGCATTTACTACATGACACCACAAAACAGAAAATATGTACAAAATAAAACTCAAAAGATAGAATTTTAATTAAAAAAGAACAAGTTCGAGATACTGACATTCGTCTAGACACAAATAAGAAGTACTTTATGAATGTATATAACAAACGGAATCGTTAACATGAAAAATGTTTACTTGTTCCTTAATTTTCTATTATCTGTAATGAATGGCATATCTCAGTAGGGACTTACAAGCATTTTGAATACACTTTCACTTGCACTAGAAATAATGGCACTTTTTTTTTTTTTTTTTTTTTTTTTTTTTTTTTTTTTTAAAGGAGTGGAGCCCCTTCACGCTCGCACTAGTATGGTCACTATCTCTAATGATTTACTATCACCTCTGCAAGTGTTAGTAAGTTAATGCATGAGCCATAGGAGCGGGAACGTGCCGTATGTGTGGGTAAGGTGACCCATTAACACGCTCCATGTCGGAAGATAGTAGTGGTCGAAAACTTTGATAGAAAAGGGGGAAAAAGGGGAAATTGCAAGCGCCAAGGGCGAAAAAAACCTATGCTACATTTGGTAAGGGTACTAAAGGCAGTAGCAAATGTTCAAATGTTTGTAGAGCTTATGGGACTTAACTACGGGGTCATCAGTCTCTAAACTTACAAACTACTTATGAACTAGCTAATACTAAGGGCGGTACAAATATCCATGCCCGAGGGGGGATTCGAACTCCCGACCGTAGTGGCCGTGCAGACCATGACTGGCGCGCCGCAGTCAGCTCGGCCACCGCGGCCGGCAAAGGCAGTAGCAGATCCCTTGCTAACTGCGACAGTTCATGCAAGGGTAGGTTATATTTGTATAGTGTATCATGCATCAGATACCGTGTCATTGCTAGGGTCATCATAAAGACATCAGCCCGGTAGTGCGGCAGCAGAATCTGCTGCGTTGGTCTGCACTGCTGGACTTGTCCAGCTGGTCAAGTGCGGCAGTGCGCCACGATGATTGTAGCGTCTTCTCTCCAGCGGCGGCGTCCTTCACCATGGTTCCTCAGCATGCATATGAGTGTGCGGAAAGGTTCCTGCCGCTGGTCGTCGAGTTCAGGGCCGCTTCATCAACTGTGTGGCACACGTCTCCTTCAGCGATTCTTCCAGATTTCTCGTCCAGTGCGGCCTTCCGGTCTTCTATTGCCTTCTTCTGTACAGACGTGGTCTTGTCGGCAGTTGTCGATCGTGGTTGTGCAATCACAGGATCACCGGTCGTTTCAGCAGTGTCCACCGCAGAGCTCTGCGCCGCAGGGGCTGGCGCTGAGGCATCCACGGCTTCTTTTCCATGAATGTCGCGCGCCAGGGCGGCGTGCAGCTGCCGAAGTTGCCGTCTCCATCTCTGCAGCAAGTTGGGCCTCGAAGGCCGCCCTCTCCGCTGCCACGGCAGCTGTGACAGCAGCTGTTACCTCTTCCGCGGCAGCGCGTAGGTCGTCGCCGATCCGCTTGGTCTTCTTTGGGACGGGAGGCGCTATAGTCGAGCCGCCGAAAGAGCGACTCTGACAGCTAGCGGCTATGTTACCAATGCTGCTACGCGGCTGTGGCTGTTTGTTGTTACGCCGTGCCAGTCGCCGGCAAACGAATATCACGTCCGAATATTTTGGAACTGTCGGCCGCAGTGGCCGAGGGGACTGAGGCGCTCCAGTCACGGCCACTACGGTGGGGGGGTTCGAATCCCCCCCTCGGGCATGGATATTTGTGCCGTCCTTAGTCTTAGTTAGTTCATAGGTAGTTTGTAAGTTTAGGGACTGATACCCCGTAGTTAAGTCCCATAAGCTATACAAACATTTCAACATTTTATTTTGGAACCGTTGCTATGTAGTACTAAAGTGTGAATGACCGATAACAAACACAAAGTGATGAAAAATTCTTTTTGCAGTTAAAAAGCAAGGTTTAGAAATATATGTCGAGTTAAAGTAAAGTTTCATATGTTCCAGTATTCCATTAAATATATTACATAATTTAGTCTTCAGCCAATGTCGCTAGTTGAAGAATTTTGTTTATATATTTCATCTTCTATGACCATTTTCCACAAACTCTGTGTTATTACTCGGACACTGTATTGTGGCATTCTGCCGAGAGGGTAAACAAATGGGTACCACTTTACAAGTAGTAAAATCGCCTCTTCCTATGAAATGATTTGTCTTCTTACATACAAAGAAGAGTGTTTTTTTTTGCCTTATTCGTTTACGGTCGCTGTTGGCTGCCATAGTATAGTGTCCGAGTAATACCATCAGATCAGTTTCAACAGCCAGTCTATTGGTCACAGAAGTGACTTTCTTACGGTTAGAGGAAGAAGCCATCTCACACGTCTGAAATTAACTACACGTAACACGGTACGAACAAAACCGGTAACGATGAACACACGACAGATGCTTTGCAGCGACTGAAGCACGCCACCCCGCGCGACCTTGAGTGGCAGGGTGGCAAAGCGGAACCGTTACCCTGGCAACGTTTACGAATTCCAGAGCTCAGGTTGGTTGAGTGTTCCCACATCCTCTGCGGCCCACGTGCGATTTCTGTCAGTGTCGTTCTTTCGGCAGCCCGACTATAGCACCCTTTCCGTTCTCTATCGTGCGCGCCGCCTTTCGAGGGGTTTTCCGGTCGATCGCGGCCAGGAGGTGCAGCAGCCGCGTTGTCCGGATTCTCCGTCGGAGCAGCGGTCACCGCGCCACCGTCGGTTTGGCTTCACCTTGAGAAAGCCTGCCAGCCTAGCCATTTGGCAACGTGGGGGTCGCCACAGAGTTCGCAAGTCGGCGCCGCTTCTCTGCCGTGCGCACAGGTTCGTGTGTCATGCTCTGCAGTGCATTTCACACACCGCGCAGCCACATGGCCCACCCCCTGGTACTTTTCACTTTTATCACAGGTGGAGTGTGCGCAGGGAGAGCATCGACTCTCACTGGGAAGCCCAGAAGCTTCCGCAATCAGACGTCGTCCTGATCGCCAGCCGTTTGCACGATCACAATGTAGAGCGGCGGCCTGCTGCTGTTGGTCCGGTTGTGTAACTTTGCAGTCACGCTACCGAACCCTTCCCGGACTGCTGCTTCGTCACAGCAACACGGCAGCGTCTCGGTATACTTCTCTCGCTTTCATTCTTCAGACGTCGTCTTCGAGGGAGGTGCATCAACTATGGAGGCAGATACAGCGGTCTTGAGCGCCCTATGTCTGCCATGGTCGCTGCCTGTAGCGAGAAGGTGGCCTCAGAGTCGGCCGTCTCAATGCCTTTCTCCCGCCTGCAGCAGCCAGCGGTAGCATCGTACAGCTCAGTCCACGCGCCACTGCACGAATACAAGGGCGGGATTGGCTTACAATCTTTTCCCGTCTTCTTTCCGTGATCGGCAGACTCGATGAGTTGCACAATCGACGGTCCCATCTCGGCAGCGGCTTTTTTATGCGCATATCTGTTCCCCATGCTGTGACGCGAGAAATGAACGAAAATTTGCTTTTCCTTGGTAACGTAACGACCCAGCACGAACTCTTCCTCGCAGCTCTTTGGTAAACTAGTACGGAGCACGCAAAACCGACGATGCGCACTCCTCCGCTGCACAGCTGCCACTTGTGAAACCTCAGTCTGGTAGATTTTACCTGCGTCTAGTGCCATGGAAGCTGTTATTCCATGAAAAGAATAATGAACTGCCTTTACCCTTTCCAAAAGACTATAATATACTCAAGTACCAAAATATTCGCCAATTACGTCAACCATGTTGGAGCTGTAAAGATCAAAGTTCAAATGTTTGTAAATCTATCGGACCAAACTACGTGGCCATCAGTCCGTAGCTTACAAACTACTTAAACCTAGGTAAACTAACCTAAGGACAATACACACAGGGAGGACTCGAACCTCCACGGCGAGCAACCGCGCGCTCCGCAGCGAGATGCTTTAGACCGCTCGGCTACTCCACCGCGGCTGGAGCTGTAAAGTTTGTCCTCACTCTCTGGTCTAAAATTGCCCATAACCGTTAAATTACGTAGAGAAAAAGCTATTTGTCTATCCATGGGAGATGTTTATAACTCCATTATGATATACAAGGCACGCGTGAACTTTTCTGGCGGTTGTGTTGGCACGTTAGCCATATTAAACAGTTTGTTGTCGAGAATGGAGAGATATTCAAATGTTCAAATGTTTGTTAAGCTTATGGGACTTAACTACGGGGTCATCAGTCCCTAAACTTACAAACTACTTATCAATTACCTTATACTAAGGACGGCACAAATATCCATGCCCGAGGGGGGATTCGAACCCCCGACCGTAGTGGCCGTGCAGACCGTGACTGGAGCGCCTCAGTCCCGTCGGCCACCGCGGCCGGCGGAGAGATATTAATTCAGTCATCCGACTCGTGAGGGTAATGATAGAAACAATATCACGAGGTAGATGCCCAAATCATAACGGTACCTCTCCCATGCCGGCCGCGGTGGCCGAGGGGACTGAGGCGCTCCAGTCACGGTCTGCACGGGGGTTCGAATCCCCCCTCGGGCATGGATATTTGTGCCGTACTTAGCTAGTTCATAAGTAGTTTGTAAGCTTAGGGACTGATGACCCCGTAGTTAAGTCCCGTAAGTTCTACAAACATTTGAACATTTTGAACCTCTCCCATGACTGACTGCAGGAAGCAGTTTTTCCTCATCAGAAGAATCTTTTGAGGTTTCCGAAACAGAAACCTGGTTGTTTTTAGGAAACAATGCAAGAAAAGATTCATGAGAGGATGTCACTTACTTAACAGCCATCAAGTGTCCAGGTTTTATGATAGTCTCGCCACTTCCTTCATAGTTTTGCTTCAGCAACAGCAGCCCTTTCATAAATGTTAATCTACAGCCGTACTGTATTTATCAAAACAACATAAATAAACATTGGTCCACAAATCTTTGCACTTTTCCCTGACGTTTAGTCCAGACCTCCGAAGCTGTCCAGCGCTGCTCTGGACAAAACTTCAGGCAGAACTGCAAAGTTTTATGAACCACTGCCTAATAACTCTGAAGAAATTGAGAGATGGCAGTCCATCTCTCATCTTTATTATGTAATTTAACGTAAAATTAATCATGTAATTAGGTCACTACAAGTAATTTGCTGTTGCTGTTCATGGAATATTGCAGCATGGCATAAGTTTGGCTTCTTTTGGTGTAGGAAGAAGGCCTGGGGGTGACATTCCAGTGTGCAGCTTGTACAAATTTCAGAGTGCGGTCTGAGATTTGAACTGGTACTGATATACGTCAATTTCCGCACTGTTACGAAGTTAAACATTTTGCAGTATGAGATATTTTGACTTGTCAATCAGTATTAAATTCATTTTGACGGTGTTCAGCTTAATGTAAAGCATTGACATAGGGTTATTTTTCCATATATATAGAATTTGTATGAATATTGATGTCCACTTTTAATTGCGACATTGGAGTTATTGTTATACAAATATGTGAACATGGTGATTATAATAAATATGTAGCTGATAAAGTCTGTTTTTCTTACCGAATTCAAAAAACGTTTGTAAATCAATGGGACTCAATAATAAAGTGCTGCAGTCGCTTTTGCCGTGGTAGTTTTGTGTAGTCTGACTACAGTTATTCTTACTGCTCGTCAGTCGTTTTCAGTTAACTTTGGATTTTACCCACTCTCCCTCTTCGTCAATGATGTAGCTTCTTTTTACGGTATCTTTACCGAGACCACTGTCACTAATGAAATGCTAAACAGTGGAGCTATTTGCATCACAGATCCTTTACACACCATCGATTTTGTCTCTGTAGATCAGATGTGGCTTACGTTGAAAAAATAATATCGTCAACCACTGAGAGATTTATTCCAAACAAATTAAGAAACGAGGGGTCTGGCCCGCCGTGGTACACGAAACAGGTTAGATCACTGTTGCAAAAACAAAGAAAAAAAGCATGCCAAAATTAAACGGACAAAATTCTGAAGACTGACATTCTTTAACAGAAATTCGAAATTTTGCTCGAATCTTCAATGCGACCATATTATAATCAATTCCACAAGGAAACCCTGTAACGTAATTTGGAAGAGAAGAAATTCTGGTTGTATGTAGAGTATACTAGAGGTGAAACGCAATCAATACCTTCACTATGCGATAGTGATACTATAGATGACCTGCTAAAGCAGAATTGCTTAACACAGGCTCCTAAATTCAAAATTCAAATGTTCAAATGTTTTTAAAGCTTATGGGACCTAACTACGGAGTCATCAGTCCCTAAACTTACAAACTACTTATGAACTACTTTTGAACTAGGACGGCACAAATATCCATGCCCGAGGAGGGATTCGAACCCCCGACAGTAGTGGCCGTGCAGACCGTGACTGAAGCGCCTCAGTCCCCTCAGCCACCGCGGCCGGCCCTCCTAAATTCCTTAACGAAAGAAGACGAAGCAAATACACCAGAATTCGGATCAAAAACAGCTGCCAGCATGCATAATTGATACCCTTGGCGTATTAAAGCAACTTAAATCACTTAACAAAAGTTCCCCATTAGTTTCCTTCCAGAGTATGCTGATGCATGCAATAGCTCGATCAGCGACCGTTCCGTACCCAAAGACTGGAAAGTTGCACAGGTTACGCCACTATTTAAATAAAGGCAATAGGAGTAATCCGCAAAATTACAGGCCTATCTCATTGAAGTCTTTTTGCAGCAGGATTTTAGAACATATACTTTTCTCAAATATTGTGAACTACCTCGAAGAGAACGACCTATTGACCCATAGTCAACACGGATTCTTGTGGAACACAGCTAGCTAGCTCTTCACTCACATGATGTGATTAGTCCTATCGACAAGGAATGTCAAATAGATTCTCTATTTCTAGAGTTCCGGAAGGCTTCGACACTGTACCTCACAAGCGTCTTCTAATCAAACTGCGTGCTTCTGGAATATCGTCACAGATGTGAGACTAGATTCATGATTTTCTGTCGGACAGGACACATTACGCTGTAACTGTCGGAAAGTCATCCAGTAGAACTGGAGTGATATCTGGCGTTCCTCAGGGAAGTGTTTTGGTGCCCCTACTGTTCCATATTTTTATAAACGATTTAGGAGACCGTCTGCGTAGACTGTTCACAAATGATGCTGTCACTTATCGGTTAGTAAAGTCACTGGAAGATCAAAAGCCACTGCAAAATGATTTAAATATCTGCACGGTTAAAAACTGGCAATTGACCCTTAATAATGAGAAGTGTGAAGTTTTCATATGACCACTAAAAGAAGCCCGTTAAACTTCATTTACACGATAAATCAGTCAAAACTACAGGCCGTAAATTCAACTAATTACCTAGGAGTAACAATTACAAACAAATTGGAAAGAACGCTTAAAAATGTTGTAGGAAAAGCGAAACAATGACTACGTTTCGTTGACAGAACACTTAGAAGATACAACAGTTCTACAATTGTTGCGCATTGTGATATCCCCACCAAGTGGCACTGACAGACGATTTAGAGAAAGTACAGAGGAAGGGTAGTTTGTTTTCTATTATCGCGATGTAGGGGAGAGAGTTTCACGGAAATTATGCACGAGTTGGGGTGGAAATCATTAAAACCAAGGCGTTATTCGTTACGACATCTATTCGTTAAATTTCTTTCGTCAACTTTTTCTTTCGAATACGAATATACTTTGTTAGCACCCACCTACATAGGAAGACATGATCATCAAAATAGGAGAAATCAGATCGAAAACGGAAAGATTTAGGTGTCTCTTTTTTCCGAGAGCTATTAGAGAATGCAACTGTAGAGAATCATCATAAAAGCGATTCGATGGACCCTCTGCGATGCACTTAAGTGTTACTTGGAGAGTATTTACGTCGATGTAGAGGAAGCTAATTTGCCTTCCGGTTCATCAAGAAACGACATTCGCCACAGAAATCTGGTGCTTCGTTCATATATTAAAGTACCAGTATCCGCACGTTGTTCAGAATATTATTACAGTATCCTCCTAATTTAAGTGCATATGCTTCAGAAGAGCATTGTTCAGTTCGTTGGTACGTATTTCACGGCACGTTCATGAAATATAACGAAGGCACATTTTGGAGGAGCACTCTTACACATGCACAACTCTAAATATTGCATAACTTAGTTCTGTTTACGGTAATTATGAAGAGAGCCCAAATCCTTTTAGGAGCCAAGGCAAAAAAAAAAAAAAAAAAAAAAAAAAAAAAATTCACAGTGGTTGGTTTCTACCTACCAAACATGTGTATCACAAACTAACGAGCTGCCCACTACACTACGGCGAACTATTCCGGAACTGTCCTTTAATTTCGTACTATTGATGGCAGGTGTTAACTGCTAAGATAGGACTTTTATACGCTAGACTACAATTTTCGTACTAAAAACGACCTGTTTTTGTTAATTCTTCAGTGCACCATCGCTTTGAAATGACAACGCATGAGTTATAATAAGAAAATCATAAAAAATCTGGCGTATGCCAGATAGAGTTCGGGGGAAGGAGTGTCACGTGACATTACCGAATGCCAGGATTACAATCAAGTGACAGTGTGAAATCGCCGTTATTTTTGCAGATATCTCTGTAACGGTGCGAATTATGGAATTAAAAGAGCGAAGATGTTGAGAATTTTATGCTCCACAAATTTGTTTATTTAATTTTGGCTTTTTTATTTTTATTTTATTTATTTATTTTAGTGTTACTAAGCCTTTTTTTTCTTTGCTGTAATATTTGAAAAAGGGAGGTTCTGGTCTCTGGCGGCCAAAATCTGAAAAGTAGGAACACGTTATAGACAGACATTGTCAAAACTTCGTTATTTTTACAAATATATCTGCAACTATGCGAGATTTTTAAAAAATCGTAACAGAAGACAGGCAAAGAAAATTTTCTCCTCTACAAATTCGTTAAATCAGTTTCAGTGTCAGATGAACGGTTAAACAATAATTTTCATTTAATTTTCGAGCATTCTAAAGTCGATCGCAAAGACCCACTTTCAGTATTACTGCTGTGAGTTGGACCAGTACGAGTATGTTACTACGGTAACAGGAAATGAGTTTCCTTCAGATGTTTGTCGGTCACGGCAGCAAACGACACGGTCGACCGCCTCTGCTAACAGCACGACATGGCCCACAGCGTCTCTCGTGGCTTTTGTGACCTTGTCAGCTGGACCTTAAACGTCTGGAAAAGTCTGGCTTGCTCAGATGTGTGCCCCTTTCATTTGGAAAGAGCTTATAGTAGGGTTTGAGTGTCGTACAGACTAGAGATATGAGTCTGGCATCTACGATCCCTTGAAGTCGAAAGGCACATAGTTCACTGAGTGTCCGGTAGATGTCAATGTGTCGCTTGGCACGCAACAACGAGCTTAAATTTCATAGAGTGACTAACACACGAGTTACAACGCACTTTGCGGTAACTTCTTTAAGCTCGGCCGCAATATTTTTGGTGTCAGTATACTTGAGAGTAATATGTGTATCGTATGTTGTTGTTTAACTTGAAGTGTTGTATTTAGTGTGTATTGCCTATACAATTTTTGCTGATGAAATATGCTGAAAATGAGTTCAGCATGTAAATGTTCAAATCGATCTGATAAAACGACAAGTACTTCGTTCAAGAAAACCAAATGTTTTGCCTTGTTTGATCTCAGTCTGTCTATACTCAAACAAAATTCCTGACTGATGGCACTTAGCTGCCCCAAGAGTGAAGCTACAAATGACCTATCCTGCAATTCTCTTGAAATACAAACCATAAAAAATTTCTCGGTTTTAATCTAGTGTGGTTTGAGATATTTCTTCTTCTGTCGCTCCTATGGTAGACGAGACCACACTTTTGAGCGTCTCCACCTTCTTAAAAAGTTTTTCATTTTTTGTTGACAATACTTGATCTGGCATGGTTGACATGCAACCAGTGAAAAGTGTGAAAGCAGTAGTGGCAGCCATAATTTTTTCACTTGTTTATGTCTGTGTCTTTGCAACAAATATCTACTTATTTCAGCGTGGCAACAGCGAAAGTTATTAATGAGACGTTATTTCGGAGTGGAATGCTTTTGTGACAGCTGACCCAAGCACATTTTTATTGCAATATTCTATTGTCACTTTTTTCTTTGTACTCAAATTTAACGTTCTAAACGTTACTTGTTTCATCATGGCAAGAAGGAAAATTATTAACATCTTATTTCAACGTGAAATACTTTTGTGCCAGATGACCTAGGTGCATTTTTAACTGCAGTATTTTGTTGTCACTTTCCTCTTTGTACACAAATTTCGTCCACAAAAGTTCACAACCAAACCCTTTAATAGCAATATTACAAGTTTGTAGATTTAATAGGTTTCGTAAACACAAGATAAATCTATACTAGACTTTATGAAAGCAGTTATTACAGCACATTAACAAGAGATGCAAATCCATGGTCATGATTGTTAGTCATAGCAATTACTACTCATTGTATGTTTCGCAGCTCGTTTATGCCATGTACCTGCATTAAAATCTACACAAATATTTTCACAGCGGCACTTTCGTTATTATTGCAAACCTCATCTGTTACACTTCGAAATGAAACTGTAATACTGATAGGTTCGTGACATTTCGTTATCGCAATCTTAGGAAATATAAGAGCAGGCTCGTCAATTCTCAGCTTCGAAAAATTCTGACGAAACTTGATGCATATCCGTATACAATAGTCTTTATTTAACACTTGGAACTGTAAATAGGTACAATTCTCGAGTGGGTGTGGCATACGAACTGTCAGCCGATGTCCCAAATAACATGGCAATTTGCCTCAAACATAGCGGACCTATCGCCACTCTATGAAATCTAATCTCGTTGGCACGCAACGATCAACTGCATTCGATTATCCTCGTGCTCGTTCTAGCATTCCATGCTCTAAATGCTCGACCTTCTGCTCTAAGGAAGGAATAAACCTGCTCCTCCGATTTTCATGCCTTAAAAATACTCGAAGGTGTATAAGACTACGGTTCTTCGTTTTCTGTTTCAAATTCTTAGAGAAGAAATGAAATCATTAGTTTTCATTTCGCGTAAGTTTAGTTCACTGGGTTTTCTCAGTCGATTTTGTAGAAAGTAAGCAATAAAAATCCAATTATTTTAACGCGTTTTGGTGTGAGGTATTAGCTTTTGAATAAACCATTCACCTTTCCATAATTCGTAAAGTCTTCCTGAAATGACTCATTTTTTCTGGCACGATGTCTTACACCGAGAAGTGTGACAGTGTGTAGCTAATTGGTCGCTACGAATGTTGTAATTACAAGTGAAATGGAGCTATAGGCCCTTACTACAAAGTAGTTTTCTGAGTAGTACTGCCACTTATATCTGTAGATTTTCTTAAGTAAAGATGTGTAATACAATGGTGTCAATGTCTCTTTAATTTTTAATCGGCGGCGACTCGTTGGACTGGAGAATCATATGCTTAAGGCAGCTTTACGTTATTTCAAAAAAATAAATAAATAATAATAATAAATAAATAAATAAAATCAAAAAATTCTATTTTTATGACGTTTCAAAAAGAGGTCCACCTAACTGCTTTGCAATTTTCTCTCGTAATTCATTCTACCTTCTTAAATACCTGTAACGTCGATCATGACACGTTAAATAATTTAGTGTACTTCTGTGACTATATAACTTTATTTCAGAGTGGTCGAATCACCCTTGTCATATTTATTTCATTCCATTTCTTACCTTTATCCTCAAGGTTATATTACATGAATTCATGTGAACAAATTCCTGCGGAAGTTTGCAGATGTTTAAAATTAAATTTATTTTGATATTACCTGACATCGCCGGTTGTGGAGGCGATCTGATAGATTAATAAAGTAGTTGGTCATCTTATTTTAAAAAATGGAGATTAAATAGTACGTGCTACATAGCATTAAGTCTAAATATTAAAATACATAAGTTAAAGCTAACAGCTTGTAAGAAACTATTACAAGAGTACTACGTTACACGTACTATTCAATCTCCATTCTTTATAAATAAGATGACCAACTTGTAATATTTGATAAGACCAGATGTTGGTGGCATAGCCACTGAAACTGGTCGTCATACAATAAATATTTTGCGATCTTGGCTTGTCGCTTTTGAATATTATACATTTATTTTGCCTGAAATCGCATGCAACAGCGAATTGTAGATATTTTAAGAATTAACGTAATAACTGGAACTTTTCACTGATTCCATTACTTCATTCTTATTTGTAAAACAAAAGGTAAAGCAGTCAACAATCCTAAGATTTGTTTGAACAGTTTGGAGGTGGTATGCCGTTGCCTTTCTCCGACCTTCGAATTGCCTTACCCAGCCAGTTATAGGGGACCTACAGTTTAACATGGACTCCGAACCACGGCGCTACTCCTTAGTTTTTCACATGAGCAATACTACCAGAGGTGAAAGAAGTGGAAAGTGACGCATAAAAACCGTAGGACCTGGCGGGGATCGAACTCGCTATCTACGGATTCATAGTTTTTCATTCTACCACTGTGCAGCCGAGGCTCACAAGCATAAATATTTGTTCATAGAATGAAGGCTTTCACGGCAGGTATCGTCATTACTTAAAGCTTCCGGGCTGAGATGCCGTGGTCCATACATAAAACTTTCCTCCGACGTTTCGCCCTCGTCTGCGGAAGGCATCCTCGAAGGTAAACCTGCGTACTGCAGCTTTAAGTAATAATGATAAGCTTTAAGTAATAATGATAAATATTTGTGTATGGCACACCTGATTTGAGTACTGTTCCGTCAGCCGGTGCGAACGGGTGGTATCAGAACCAGCACCAGCCCTCGGCCACACAGAGCTGCCGTGTCGGCCACAACAGCAGAGCGGCGAGCGCGTCAAGACTGCCCGGTCTCTGCCCTCCCCACCTGGATCGAACACGTCCGCGCTCCGAGCATTACTACTCGAACTATCCAATACCGACCGCGGCACACTCGACGGAGTACGAGCGAGCATCATCGACGATATATATACAGACCTCCAGTACAAACCCCACGAAGCCATGGATCCGATTTGTCAACAAGGCACTGAGCATTATTTCCATAATAGTGTGGGCTGATTTTACAAGGCACTAAGCATTATCTCCATAATGGTGTGGGCTGATTTTACTATGAATGTACTGGGTTCTTTGGTCCAACTAAACCGATCACTAACTGGAAATATTTGTATTCATCTCCTTGGTGAGCGTTTGTCCTGATTCATAGACCTCATGTTGCTAAATAATTAAGGAATTTGTTTCAGCGTACAATGCAACAATTGTTGGCGAATGGCTTTAAGAGCATCCTGGATAAATGCTTTGGCCAGTCAGATCACCTGAAATGAGAGACAACGAACATTTGTGGGACATAATCGAGAGCGAGCACGAAATGTTCACAGGTAACACTTTCGCAGAGTTGAAGTGCTATAATTACTTTTGTAGGTGACTTTCGTTAAGTCCATGCTGCGTCGAGATGCAGTACTTCGACGAATAAAGGGAACTGCAACACGACAGTGTTATCCCATGACTTCATGGGACAGATAGTATCGGTATAATTGATTAGACTGCAATCTGAGTGTGCAAAATGAAAATTATACCTTAGAAAACTTGTATATTTGTCTTCTTAGAAATATTTCAAACTATACACTGGTCGAAACAATTACGAGATCACTTGAGATATCTGGGATCCGAAGTATTGTCATCGGCAGAATGAACTTAAATGCTTAGTCGTGTTTTTGGCGATTCTACGTTACGGCAACCGATAATAAGAGAAAGTTGCGGCAGAGGGGGTTAATGATGACTTGTGTTTACCAAACGAATTACACAAGCAGTGTAATGAGAAGGTAATGAAATGCAACAACGTGAAGTAAGAGCCATAGGAAGGTTGGTAACGGGAGCGGCACAGAGGAAGGTGGCTGAAGGTATTGTGTGCCCCAGACTGTAATTTCCAGGATCTGTACGCGATTTCTGACAACATGAACCATTAACATTAGGTGTCCATGGTAACATGAGCAAGTAATGACCGTTATCTCCCGTTAACAGCCCGTCGAAATAGGAGGGTGAATGCAATTCAGTTGCAACGCACCCTCAAGGCAGCAACAGGACGCGCAATATCAACTCAAACAGTCCTAAATCGTCCTCGGGAATGTGGCCTCTACGCACGGAGGGCTATGGTGTGTTTTCCATTAAAACCACTAAACCGTTTAGTCAGCAGAAACTGGACGGAGGAACATCACGATTGAAGTCGCAACGAATGGCGCCAGGTTCTTTTCATAGATGAGTCAAGATTTCGTGTTCAGCCGGACAAGCATCGCTCTCTCAACTAGAGAAAATGTGGAACTCGGATCATTCCTTTTTATGTGCAGGAAACATCACCATATGGTGTGCGCAAGAGTCAGTATTGGCGAACGTACGTACGTTTATGACGTTCAGAATAGCGCTTTGACTACTCAGAGGTATAGAAACTAGATCCTTCGACCTTTTGTTGTGCCCTACGCTGATGACATAGGAAATGGCGCTGATGCCATAGGAGATGAGTTCCTTCTGGTGGGCGTCCCCACAGAGCTCCACTGGTAGACAACGTGCTTGAAGCTGAGGAAACTGAACGAACGGCCAGCTTGTTTACCGGACTTGAACTCCATTGAGCATGTCCGGGATGCAGCCAGACGAGCACCTCCCACAATGGTTGCAGAGCTGGATGTTGCACTCCTGGATGAACGGCCAAATATCCCTCGAGAGCTGATTGATAATCACATAATGTCCATGCCACGCGGCGTGCAACTTCACTGGCCGTCCGAGGTGAGCCATGAGAATGACTTGTTCACTATTATGGTAGCCCCATGGTGCCTCGCTCTAATTAAACGTCATGTAAAGAGTTGTTAAGAGTTGGGACAGCAAAATATCGTACTGTATCACACGCAAATTACAATCGTAACCAATATCTAAAAAATACGTTACCATACGTATATAGTGTACGATATCTCAACAGATCCCCTAATGGTTTTGAGCAGTGTATAAATACGGTATATTGTTATTTGACACGTAACTTCAAAAGTGTATAAAGCGTACCTGAAATATTACGAATAGCAAATACATTACAAGAAAACATTTTCAAATGTCTACTTCGTGTAGGCCACTATACATGATAGCTAAATACACACACACACAATTACCAAAATATTAATCTCCTTTCTCCTCACACGTTGACTGCGATGTTTCTTCGTCTCCCTCATATACCTGAGAGTCCACTCTACACACGAGTTTTTCGGCAATGGTCTATGAAGTCCTCTGTAAGATCACTTGCTGCTGAGGAAGGTGGTACTGTCAAAATTGTTGAAGCAAGTGAACTCAGGGATTGTTTAATATACAAGCCTTTCCATCATACAAAAGGAAATTTGCCGCAAACCATATACCTTTATCTTGTAAAAAGCTTTCTGCTGCTCGAAATGACGGCGAAAGTTGACATAATAACGACACTCAGTATTGCGAATTAGAGCAAGTATTTCGTCCTCCTGACTAAGAGTCCCCTCTTGAAACTGAAGAGTGTCAACATTGTCTAATTTGTTGCCTATGACCTAAGTTATAAAAAGGAAGAAGAAATTTCCATAAAATTTCGGGCGAACTTCCGGATGTCTGTAACTTCTTGCCACGATATTTCGGCGCAGAGTCTTCTGGCCATCTTCAGATGAGTACCGCCGAAGCACTTCAGCGGTACTCACCTGAAGATGGCTTACAAACTGCTTACGAACTAGCTAAGACTAAGGACAGCACAAATACCATGCCCGAGGGGGGGATTCGAACCCCCGACCGTAGTGGCCGTGCAGACCGTGACTGGAGCGCCTCAGTCCCCTCGGCCACCGCAGCCGGCTTTTGATATGCCCCAGGTGAGGCAAAAAAGCTTTAAACATCACAGGAAGAAGAAAGGTTGGAATTTAACGTCCCGTCGACAGCGTAGTCATCAGAGACGGAGCTTACGCTCGGAGTGTTTGGATAAGCATGTGGAACGAAATCTGCCCTGTCCTGTCAAAGGAACCATCCCGGAATTTGCCTGGAGTGATTTAGGAAAATCATGGAAAACCGAAATCGAGATGGCCGGATGCGTATTTTAACCACCGTCCTTCCGAATGTGAGTCCAATGTGTTACCACTGCGCTACCTTGCTCGGTAAGTTCTCTTATGTGAATCATTCCGTTCATTCTCGTATGGGTGCACTTGACGCCTATGCATTTCAGACAGTTGTATGGTATTGCGGGTTGCCTGACAACCACGATGAAATGAAACAATCTATGAAACTTTCACGCTTTATAAGGTTTAATCCTACACGTTTCTCAATTAATTCAATTAAACCATACTTTTAAATTTGTAGACGTGATCTTTTGTGGTGCTCACTGTACTTGAAATATCCTGAAGAGCCAATGACACTGGTACATATGGCTATAGGACCTCCGCTACCAAGCAGAGGTGCAGCAACATGACATGGCATCTAATCAACTAATGTCTGAAGTCTACGGTCGGGGGTTCGAATACCCCCTCGGGCATGAATGTCGTCTTTAGTATAAGGTAGTTCATAAGCAGTTTGTAAGTTTAGGGACTGATGACCCCGCAGTTAACTCCCATAAGCTTCACAAACATTTGAAACATGTCTGAAGCAGTGCTGGAGGGGACTGTCCAAAAATTCTTAAAAGAACGAGCACTTTGTGAAGCATCCCAGATATGCTCAATAATGTTCATATCTGGGGAGTATTGTGGCCAGTGGAGGTGTTTAAACGCAGAGGAGTGTTCCTGGAGCCACTCTGTAGCAATTCTGGACGTATGGGCTGTCGAATTGTTCTGCTGGAATTGCATAAGTCCTTCGCAATGCAGAATGGGCATGAATGGATGCAGCTGATTAGGATGCGTACATGTCACGCGTCAGAGCCGTATCTCGACGCATGTGGGGTTCCATATCACTTCAACTCCACACGACGTACACCTTTACATAGCCTCCACCGCCTTGAACAGATCTACACCGACTTACAGGTTCATGGATTCATGAGATTATCTCCAAACTCGTACACGTCCATCCGTTCGATACAGTTGGAAACGAGACTCGTCAGACTGACTAGGCAACATCTTTCCACTCATCAACAATGGCATTGTTGACGGGTCCAGGCGAGGCGTAAAGCCTTCGGCTCCAAAAGCCCATATCGATGATGGTTCGTTGAACAGTTTGCACGCTGACACTTGATTGCCCAGAATTGAAATCCGCGCAGTATTGCACTTCTGTAGCGTTGAATGATTCTCTTCAGACATCGTTGGTCCCGTTCTTGCAGGAAGTTTTGATGTTTTACCGGATTCCCAATATTCACGGTGGACTGGTGAAATGGTCGCACGGGATAATCCCCATCTCATTGCTACCACGGAGATACTGCGTTGCATCTCTCGTGCACCGACTGTAACACCACGTTCAAACTCAATTAAATCGAGAGAAAATGCCATTGTAGCAGCAGTAACCGATCTAACGCCTGCGCCAGACACCTGTTCGTCTTCTATAGGCGTTCCTACCGCAACTATTTGTAGAAAAAATCAACTTAAATGAATTCTAAATTCAACACATTAATGTGTCAAAACACCAAATAATTAATTTTAATCAATAAACAAAATAATATTTCTTGTAGAAAAGATATTTTTATATATTGCAACAAAGCTGCTTTTATTTGAAATTCATTTATTTCAAATAAAAGTAGATTTGGTGCAAAATATAAAAATGTCTTTTCTACAACATTTAAGAGTTGCAAAACGCGACATATCAAAAATATCATAATTCTGTGTTTGCATATGTATGCATATACCAGCTTCTTTGGCTCTCCATTGTACAGGATGTCGCAAAAAGAATGACCCGATTTTAAATATATTTATTAGGAAGAAGGGCTTAATACCAATAAGTTGCATACTACATTACTCACAAAAGACAGACGTTTATAAATATCCATCATAAATGTTCAATATGTCTTCAATTGGCTGCATAGACGACATTAGCCGACAGCCTAATTCATCCAAACTGAGCTTAAGATGGCTTCTGTCACTCCAGCTACAGCAAGTGATATCCTGGTTTTTAGTTCGGGTAAGGGAGAAACGTATAACATTGTTTAACATACCACACAGTAAGAAATCACATGATGTTAAGTCAGGGCACCTAGGAGGCCAAGAGGTAAAGCCTGGACTCGCGGTTCTGTAAACGCTATCCAACGTTGAGACACGCTGTTACTGAGGAAACTGAGCTCGTTGTTCTGCTAGCCGATTTTTTTATTTCTTTTTTTTTTTTTTTTTTTTCCTGAAACTCTACATCATGCTGATTACATCCAGCGCTGTTTCAGTTACCTTCACATCTACATATACACGGGATACTCTGCAAATTACATTTCTTCGAACCTCCTTTATACTATCTCCCATTCCATTCTCAAATACCGCGCGGGAAGGAAACACACCTTCTCCGTTCGACGCCTTACCATGTGTCCTCGCCGGCCGCGGTGGCCGAGGGGACTAAGGCGCTCCAGTCACGGTCTGCACGGCCACTACGGTCGGGGGTTCATATCCCCCCTCGGGCATGGATATTTGTGCCGTCCTAGTTCGTAAGTAGTTCATAAGTAGTTTGTAAGTTTAGGGACTGATGACCCCGTAGTTAAGTCCCATAGACTATACAAACATTTTGAACATGTGTCCTCTCTGGCAGGAAATCCCCTATCACAAGTTAGGGCGATATATCATAACCACTCAATTTGATTAAAAGCCGTTTGTGAGGTGACATTTGTCTTACTATTATTACAAGTTAAAATGGGGTTAATCTTTTGGGGACACCCTATATTATCATCTGCTCTCGGTGATAGGTGCAGGCCTGCTGAAGGTTAGATAGCAGGTGTTTTGTTGCAGCGATGGATGAACGACGCTTCGTCGTGTAGCGAGGTACGGCCGCCGTGGTTCCGGCTGTGGCCAGGTAGCGGGGAGCGTTGCATGAAGAATTCAGGCGTGGCGCGGGGCCTTTCAGCGCCTCCCCCCCCCCCCCCAGACACCCAGCCTTTCATGCGCCGCCGCCTCTCAGCGTAAAAGCGACCGCTAATGCCGCCCCGTTTATCCACCACCGCCGACTTTCATGATCGCCCCTGAGTCTTCAGCCGCTCGTAGGCTGCTCGCCCAGCTAACCTCTCCCAGCCCCGGATGTTAAAGAAGACCTCCGCAAGTTGTCGCTTTTTGGGTTCTGATTCTCAATAGGTAAAAATGGAACCCAATAGGGTAATATTTCTGCATCTGACGACTTATAGCTCCATCGTATTAAGTATAGAATTTCTACCAAATAGTAACATGTGAAATATTCGCTGTAGCAAAAAATTTCGATAAATTATTTCGACCACTGTAAGTCGTCGCCGTGCAGGAATACCGGGGGTAGCTGACATTGTGGTGTCGCACAAGTATGAAGTGCGCGCCACGTACTTACGCCACGCGCCGCCATGCAGCACGGCGCGGCGTTCTTACGACGTCAGCCACGAGCGCCCTCTGCTGCAACTCCGCTCGTGGCCACCACTGAACTACATCATTCACTTGGGAATCAGATAGGCGCCAGTTAAGACTTGGCTATCGGATAGGTACTAGGACTCTCGTCTGTAGGCAGGCCTCTATCTAAACATGTATCAGTATTCTGCAGTCAAGAACTATGTAAAAGTTAAGTATTACTAAGTCTCTATGAAATATATATATCGTTCTAATTTACTCTAGTGTTTCTACTTTCTGCTGTCCCACTGGCTGGTCACCCCCGTATCTGCACACGCGTTCATCCTTTATTCCTGTGTCGGTCTCTTTCTATTCGGCCATTGACACCTACGACAACTGGCGGACGAGACACAAAAGCGGCGACGAGGCTGGGACACAAAAGAAATAACGTGTACACGCTGTAGTATATCGCACCTTGTTGTAAGTTGACACCACTGCGTATTTGTTAACACTGAGACGCGACTGTAATACACAATTGACATACAAAGCAGTCGCATCGTTCAAATATCTGGGCGTAACACTGCAGAGCGATATAAAATCTAAGGAACATTTAGGGACAGTTGTAAGTAAAACGGACAGACGGCTGCGGTTTATTGGGAGAATTTTGGGAAGATGTACTGTCAAGGAGACCGCAAATGAAACGCTCGTACGATCACGTCTTGAGCATTGCTTATGTGTTTGGTACCCCCAGCAGAGCATTTTAAAGGAAGACATGGAAGCAGTTCACACGCGAACAGCTAGGTTCGTTACTGGTAGGTTCGACCACTGCGCGAGTGTCGCAGAAATGTTCCGGGAAATCAAATGGGAATCGCTGGAGGTAAGACGATGTTCTTTTCGAGAAATTCTGTTGAGGAAATTTAGATGGCTGGGATTTGAAACTGAGTGTAGCACAATCTTCCTGCCGCCTACTTACATTTCAAGATGTTCAAATGTTTGTAGCGCTTATGGGACATAACTACGGAATCATCAGTCTCTAAACTTACAAACTAGCTAATACTAAGGACGGCACAAACATCCATGCCCCAGGGGGGGGGGGGGGATTTCGAACCCCCGACCGTAGTAGCAGTGCAGACTGTGACTGGCGCACCGCAGACAGCTCGGCCACCGCGGCCGGCACTTACATTTCGCGTAAAGATCACAAAGATAAGAGAAACTTGGCATATATACATTCTTTTTTCCCTCATTCTATTTGAGAGTGGAAAAGGAAGGAAATGCCTTGTGGTACAGTGTACCCTCCGCCACGCACTTTACGGTGGTATGTGGAATATATATGTAGATGTAGATAGATTTCGATGTTACCTTGTATGTTATTATAAACTAGCTAAAAACCCGGCGTTGCCCGGGTATTTATTTATTTATTCCTGCCTTTTTTCAGGTACATATTCATTTGTATATGGTCTGTAAGTCAGTAAAAGCCCTTAGGAATACAGTTATTAGTAAAGAAGTAATAGATTAAAACTGTGCGTGATGAGGCGGTTTTCCATAAACTTTTTATGTGCTCATATCGAACTGTGATACAATTTAGAAGATACAATTATATGCGTGTAAATTGTCTGCAGCTGCAATTTGTAGTGTAGAAATTATAAATTGTAGCGTTATACCAAATGCCCTAGTTTTAGTTCATGGACAGCGGAACGTTACTCTTTATGTGCTCACATCTCATGAACTACGAACTACTATACGTGATTCTTACACTTACGGCGACCGTCTTCGTGGATTGAAGCTTACGTGTACAAAATTTCACAAAGATTGGAGCAAAACTATAGATTTGTATGCAACACGGACACACAAACATACGAATACTCCGCTTTTTATATCAAGATTGCTTTCTGTGCAGGTCAGCCCAAATGTTTAGAAAATTTCGTTATCTCTCAAACTTCCAAAGAGGCCAGTTAGTGGTAGCATCTACAACGAAAATAGTTGCACTCTTTAACATTTCATTAGTGACAGTATCCTCAGTTGTGACAGCACACACAAAACAAAATAAAACATCGCTGCTGAAGAGGAATAGTGGGCGAAACCCGAAGTTCAGTGACCATAGAACATGAAGAATGGTTGTGGCCAGGCACATAATACTACCATGGCTAAAGGGACTGCAAAACTCGACACACTTGACCAACAATCGTGCAAACGTTGCAGTTTGAAACCCTCAATAACAGAAGCCAACACAAAGCTTCAAAGTAAGTGGTGCCACTACCACAGAACGAGGACTCTCGATGGCCGGAAGCATGTGGTGTGATTCGATGAATAATCGTTTTCATTGCTTCCTGCAAACAAATGGGTTTATGTAACAAATGCTCAAATGTTTGTATAGCTTAACTACGGGGTCATCGGTCCCTAAACTTACAAACTAGCTAATACTAAGGATACAAATAACCATGACCGAGGGGGGGATTCGAACCCCCGACCGTAGTGGCCGTGCAGACCGTAACTGGAGCGCCTCAGTCCCCTCGGCTACCGCGGCCGGCGTTTATGTAACGAAAACCACAAAACTACCTTAGCGTACGGAATGCCTGCCTCCTACAGCCAAACATGGGGGCGGTTCCGTCATCATGTGGTTATATCTACCATGTATTCAACTATCGTTATTAGGCAGATAACTGTGGAAGAAGAACTCACCATCCTCGACAGCAAACTGCTTAGGCTCACTAACAAATTGTAACAAACATTGCCATATTCCAGACTAACTAAGTCATACACTTAAAAAAAATAATTAAAAAAAACTGCGAAAAATTTACAACTAGCTGATAAAATAAAAAATAAAACATCATTATCCCACCAAACTCTACATAAAAGTAGTACCATTTGACACCTTTTGAAAATATATTTTATCTATTCTCATAATTTGTCTCGGTGTCAGCTCTGGTTTATCGTTGAAACTTTACGCATATACAGCACCATAGCTACAATAAGAAAACTGTTGTAATGGACATATAAATATACGCCGGTCTGAGCTAAGCCATAAACGTTTCACCACATGATCCTAACTGTAATAGGAACCGAGCACAACGACCCCTTAAATACGCACACGACGTTAGCAAACATGTACGTTATAGTGGTGTAATGATTACCTGAATCTCTATCGAACATGTTGGCTATCATGAAAATAGTTATTCTATCACTGGAATTGTTGCTGTACAACCAACTCTACAATGACATTTTTTTTTAAATTAAAACTCATTGCTATACCTTCACTCAAACGCATTGCTTTCTGCGTGGGTTTTCAAACTTACTGCTTCATAATTTGTCCAAACAATTCCTCCTGGATACCTTATAAGAAAATATCTAGAGTTTCGCCAGAGGATGCACTCTTTCGCAACAGTTCATATTTTATGAGCCTCAACATAACCTTATTTTGAAAGTCATAGAAATTTCATAATGATATAGTCACCAGAAATTTTATGAAATAGATAATACTGGAAATGCAGTTATGATGAACTGTAAATAAGAAAACCTGACATACAGTTGTTGCCAAATGTTTGGAAAAACATTACAGTGTTTTTCTAAAATGATATACCGTTAATAATACTGTTTCTTACATAACGTGTGATACAATAAAATATCAAAGTGCAGGGTTCGGTGAGTAACATGAATGAAGAACACGTACAATGAAACAGAAACACATACCTTACATACGACGATTTACTGAACACATTACGAGAAAACAGCGTAATTGTACCATGTGTGTTCATTAAAACTTTTATAAAATCAATAGTTAATAAGTGGTAATCGATTCTTGTAGTTATCTAAGAGAACATCGATAATGGTTACTGTTTTTCTTTACAGGATTGAGTTTGCCCATCGAAAGGAATGAAATCCGTAGATTCAAAGTCCGGTGAGTGAGAAAAGATTACTGTTAGCTATAGCCGAAGTATAATTTGAATCATTTCCTGTAAAGAACATTCCTAGCATGACAGAGAATACGTTCCTTTCCTTCTTCAATGTCTTATATTCTGCATTTGAACATTTACTTTTTCATTCGTAGCTTCTGACGGAGAACATAGAGACGAAAGTAACTTTTGCTCTTCTCGTTTGTTGAAACTTGTTTCTATATTGTTATTAGTAGTAAATAGTCCACCATTCTGAGTACCCTAAAAGCATTTTCCCCACAAATAATCTGTAGTTTGTAGCTGAACTGTTTCACAAATGTCAAACTACGTAATAAATTTACTTGTGTGAAATCAAGCAAAATTTAATCTGTCTACGAATATGAGGAGAAAGTAAAAGGGAAAATTTCGTGTAAGGCGCGAGAGATATATTCTTGGTAGGTAGTTATTAAAATACTATCTTATAATCCAGAATTTGGTATATGCGCTCCAACATTAGTCTAATATGATTTTCGGTTTAGCGATATATACTAAGAGACACAGTAATTAATACACGAAAAATAGCCAGTACGCTAGCAACAAATGAGTAATGATTACTGCATGGCGGCTGCAATTAGCGAGCCTAAAGGGAATGCTTTCGCTGTTGGAGTTCTTGGTGTTCTCCGTCTTGTACTGTCCCTCTTAATACATACTGATAAAGCGAATATCGTACTATACTAATCCAGGACCGCTATATCGAATTAACGCATAAAATTCCGCTTTAAACATCTTTTGATTTGTAACAGGAAGAAAGAGGAAGTGCGCCTGACGACTCTCAGGTGAGTGACCGACAATTATGAATAAGGTTCGTGTCCGTTTGAAGCAAAGGCCTGTCAACTATGTGTAAATGCAAGACAGTTTCCAAAAAGTGCAAATTTCAAATGCACTCCTGACCAAGAATTCACATTTACGACCTATCAATCTCGGGAGCTATCAAAAATGGGGTCCCACAAGGTTCGATCTTGGGTCCTTTGCTGTTCCTAATATAGATTAATGACTTCCGTATTCACGAAGAAGCTAAGCTAGTTCTTTTTGCTGACGATACAAGTATAGCTATCACGTCTGAAAAACAGCAATTAACTGACGAAATTGTAAATGATGTCATTTAGAAAAATTTTAAGTGGCTCTCCACAAATGGACAAAACACAGCTGATTGTTGCGAACGTTTAAAGTTGACAGAAATACCAACAACTTTCCATATTCCTAATCCTCCAACACCATTCCAAAACTAAAGTATACTTCTAACGTCTATGAAAAGTCACGAAATGAATTTCAAAGACTTCAGGTAAGTGTTTATAAGAAGATCCATTAGAAAAAAGTAGAGTGGTCGCATGTCAGCGCAGTTTTTGTAGTACATCTGGCATCCGATAACACTGGGCGGTCGAATACGAAAACATTGCTCAGAATGCATAGACGGATGGGCAAATTCCAGGACCGCTCGTGTCGGAGGTTTGAGTCCTCCCTCGGGCATGGACGTGTGTGTTGTCATTAGTCTATCTCAAAAGTCAGTCTCAGTTGCAAATTCTTTTTTTTTTTTTTTTTTTTTTTTCACTGACGCGTTTCGCTCTTTTGTGGCATCATCAGATTATCTAAAGTCAAAAAACACTTATGAAGTGGTGCATACTACATATATGTACAGGAACCTTAACAGTTATGAGCAAATAAGAACTCTGAAGGTGGGGAACTGGATTACCATCTATGTCTTAGTTCTGTGCTGTACGAACTAAAAGAAACTATAGAAAGAAAAAGAGAAAAAAACTTACGTAAATATGTGGTGAGCTATTTGTCATCATCTTAAAATATACCATCTAGGAAGAATACCTATCGTCATGGCTGTTTAAAAAAATTTTAAATTTTGGCTTGAAATGAGAGAATGTGGGCAAATGTAAAGTGCTATATGAAGCTGCTATATGCGAATGCGCGACATGATGACGAAAATGGACTGCCTTACGTTAGGCGAAACCAAACAAATGCTGCGCAAAGCACAGAGGGACCAGATAGAATGCAGCCGGTAATGGCTGGCGACCTCGTTGCGGGCCAAAGAGATATGAAGCCATACGCGCAAATAATTTAGAGACCATCATGGTGGGTAGATGACTTTGTTCACCGGTGTAGTTAACAGCACCCATGAGATAATTGTAAAATCAATTATAACAGTTAAAAAGACCCGAAATTAAAATAATACAAAGCAACTAGGGAGTAACTACGAGATCGCAACCTTGTGCAGTCATAAAATAGTAAAAAGCTAGTCAAAACTAGTGTCTAAAATAGTAAAATACTAGCCACAAAAGGTGCAATTAAAAGGAATACAAGTTAACATTAAAAAATTACAAATTCATAAAATCCGCTAAGATATGAAAATATAAAGTACTAGTAAAATGTAGTGCAATTAATTTCGTCCCTTAGAATAATGAACATTTGAACAATTGCAAATTCCATAATGTACTATACTTAACGATTTTTCAAACCAGATTAAAATAATTAATTACGACAAGATTAATTTTAATCCAAGTCCTTATGTGCCTTTTGATATGTGTATTAGAAATGAAGCCAGTGATATTTCGAGTCAATAACAGCAAATAAACTCCGTCTTTGAGAAGCTTACGCTACCGCCAGTTGTAATTAAAATGGCGCAACCTGTCACTACAGCAGAAGTTGATGCGTGTGCCCGCCCAAACCCAGGCACCGTAGCACAGACAGCCGTCGTTCCTGCTTGCGACTGCAGTGTAGTGCCAGTCACGACCAAGCGCCCTTGTGCCGGTAGCAGGGTAGCCTGCATCTCTCGCAGTTTAGCGTGCATTGTTCGATACTTAGCGCAGCGAGGCGTAGAGAGCAGCTTTGGCAGCCAAATTCCTCGGCTTTCTGAACTTAGCGAGCCGCCTGGGACAAGCGTGCCGTGAACGCTACTCCTCAGCTAATGACGGTGTCTGGACCTGTCTGCCGTGCAAGATAACACAACATAACGAGTACACCCAGTGGCGCTTACACACCGGAGGAGAAGACAATGCAGCGAAGAAACTGCCACGTGTGCCATCACCGTGCAATTGGACTAAGACACACCGCTATTGGTACACTCAAAGGCGAAGGTATGACAATAAACTAGTTTTGTGCCCCGGCCTTTCCTTACCTTTATAGACGATTTAGGAGACAATCTGAGCCGCTGTGTTAGAATGTTCGCCGATCACTTAGTAAAGTCACCAAAAGATCAAAAGCGGCTCCAAAGCTATTTAGAAAAGTTATCTACATGGTGAATAAATTGCAGTTCACCCAAAATACTGAAAAGTGTATAATCGTATTATAAATAAGCGAAATCAGTTAAACTTCAGCTACAACATCAATCAGTCAAATCTCAAGGCTATGTAAATTCAACAAAATACCTACGAATTACAATTTTAATTGGGAAGAACACACAGACAATATCATAGGTGAAGGTATCAATGGTGAACCAAAAGTTAATTTTCATTGGGAGAACACTAAGAAGATGCAACGGTTCTACTAAAGCACTGTTTTTTAACCTGTGGGTCGCAAGTCTTCTTCAGGATGTCGCCGCCAGAAGAGGAAATGTTCAGATGTTTGTAAATCTATCGAACCAAACTGCGTGGTCATCCGTAGCTTACAAGCTACTTACACTAAGATAAACTAACCCAAGGACAACAAACACACACACACACACACACACACACACCCATGCCCCAGGGAGGACTCGAACCTCCGACGGCGAGCAACCGCGCGCTTCGCAGCGAGGCGTCTTAAAAGTGGGTTGTCCAAGGCGCGATTGCTGCCTGCGGCTGCGATGGATCGGCTCGTGACGTCGGAGGCTGACTGCTCGCGCATGCGCACTTCGAATTTGGAATGCGGCGCGCGGCTGATGCGGCGACAATCGCGGGACTGCACCAGTGAGCAGTGTTGCGATTGGAGTCGGACGACTCAAGGCAGCGGCAGAAAGATGTCGAGACAAGCGAACCGAAGAAAAACGGATATGAACCGCTCATAAAATATGAGCTCGTCTCGCCATTACGCTATTACCTTTGTACATTGTACATATTTAGATTTCATGGCAATCTAGTGACATATACCAGTAGACTGAAAATATTCGAAGAAATAAAAGAGAAATGACGGTTGGAAAAGGAGCTGTATTGTCCTCTAGGGTTATGGAAATGAAAAATGTGACCGGTGGTAACTAATGTTTTTGTTTAGTTGATCCCACAGGTGTAAGGAAATGCATGACAACATTAACGTAATATTTTCATTAATTTCATTCATACCAATACAGTCCGTTTTGTGGCGCGCCATAAAAATTATTTTAGTTTTTATGAACAAAGATAAATGTTGTGGTGTACCATTTAGATTCAAATGTCTCGTGTACGGTATGGATGACATATTCGATATTTTAAAATCTTTTTGGTTTCCATATTCCCTGGAAGATGGTTTAGGACAGAAACCAGTCAGAATGAAATAAATTATAACAAAACAGCAGTCTTACAACTGTTGTTGATACATTTAACAAGCTACAGAAGAATCTTTTGTTTGGTATGTGTTTGCTAGTTTTGATCTCCCTTGGAAAAAGTTTCAACTGTACGTTTTTGAACACTGGGACTTATTTCAAAGGCAATACAGAAGGTGAATCCAATCAGTTAAAATGAGGGGAAAAAAAGCCTGAGACAAGAGAGATGCAAGCTGCATCAGGAGTTTCAGATAAATACACTCCTGGTCTTATAAACAGCGCCGCAATCGTAAATAAGAAAATAAAAGAACAATTGCCTTAGCGTCACTGCGTTTTATTTTTATCAGTTGCACTGAGATTTGTTGATTCGGTTATAGGATTTTCTCTGTATGTCACTCTCTGCAAGTTCCAATTAATGTGTAAACTGGCTGACATTTAATCTAAACTCAAGTATGAATTTCGTGTCGTCATTTAAAAGGTGCCAGTTAATAAAAATGTTTTAACAGCTTTCATGGTCATGTGTCACAAAAACAGAATCAATAAACAGAAAACCCTAACAGGTAAAATCTGCAGTGACACAGTGAAGTACACGGCAATTTGATGAAATAAAGAACCAAAACTTCCATCCCTTTGGAGAATACACACACAGCTCCATGAAGTCACACATAGAATTAACACTTAAAAAACTGCCATTGATTATGGTTCACAAAGAAGCGAAACGCATTTCATTTAGTTGCCATAGACGGAAATAAACCTCCATAAATATTAAATACTGTTTAATCAATACCTCGTTTCATCGTAAAAAACTATAGTTATTTCTGTATACCTGTAGATATAAAAGCTTTGAGTATTAATGATTGTGTAAAACATGAATTCCTTCACAGGCTATCATTTTAAAAAAGGGTTCAATAACTTCAACAGTTTAGAAGATGTGATGATTGTTACCTCCGCACAAATCAGGTTGCACATGGAGAGACCTGGCGCGCTAGTCGGGACGCTCCCGTACCGTAGTATACGAGCCAAAATCTCGAAAACGGAGACAGGTATCGTCCTGCTCTCAACTTTAAAAATAATTTCGAATTATTGGCTTCATTTCATCCGCAACAATGTAGGACCTAAAATGAACCATACGCAAAGTAGCCAGCGATTACATTTTTCGATGTAAACACTTACACTTTAATGCAATAGGTAACTTAAAAATGAAGTATCTGAATAACTATGAGGAATTTTGAGAAAATAGACACTTCGTTACCAAGCTGGGGTATGAAACTACAAGATATGCAAAAACCAAATTTTCTTGCATTTTAGTTTCTTTAAACTCGTCAGAGATGCAATAAAAAGTGAAAAAAACATGCGCAACCGCAAGTAGTGCTTTTTAATTTTTTAACCGAAAACGAAAATCTGTAACGAAAAACAGAATATGGGAACTGATGTAGCTTTGCTCCCTTAACATGCAGTATTTGTTACAGCAAAAAAATCGGAAATTTTAGTTTGACCATGAATTGCCCGAGTCGCCGACCAAGAGCCGCGCCTTGGTAAACGGCAGCGGCTCGCGTCGTGCTCGCCACTCGCCACCGTCCGCCACGACCGGAAAAGGGAGGGGGGCCGAGCCGCAATCGCAGGTAACAGCCGCGTCTTGCACAGCCCACCTTAAAGGTGGGTTGTCCAAGGCGCGATTGCTGCCTGCGGCTGCGATGGATCGGCTCATGACGTCAGAGGCTGCCTGCTCGCGCATGCGTACTTCGAGTTCGGAGTGCGGCGCGCGGCTGATGCGGCGACAATCGCAGGACTGCAGCAGTGAGCAGTGTTGCGGTTGGAGTCGGACGACTCAAGGCAGCGGCAGAAAGATGTCGAGACAAGCGGACGGAAGAAAAACGGATATGAACCACTCATAAGATGAGTTCGTCTCGCCATTAAGCTATTGCCTTTGTGTGTTGTACATATTTAGATTTCATGGCAATCTAGTGACATATATAAGAGTAGACTGAAAATATTCGAAGAAATAAAAGAGAAATGAAGGTTGTAACAGGAGCTGTATTGTCCTCTAGGGTTATGGAAATAAAAAATGTGACTGGTGGTAACTAATTTTGTTTTTGTTTAGGTGATTCCACAGGTGTAAGGAAATGCATGACAACATCAATGTAATATGTTCATTAATTTCATTCAAACCAATACAGTCCGTTTTGTGGCGTGCCGTAAAAATTATCTTAGTTTTTATGAACAAAGATAAATGTTGTGGTGTACCATTTAGATGCAAATGCCTCGTGTACGGTATGGATGACATATTCGATATTTTAAAATCTTTTTGGTTTCCATATTCCCTGGAAGATGTTTTAGGACAGAAAACGGTCAGAATGAAATAAATTATAACAAAACAGCAAACAGTCTTACAACTGTTGTTGATATATTTAACAAGCTACAGAAAAATCTTTTGTTTGGTATGTGTTTGCTATTTTTGAACTCCCTTGGAAAAAATTTCAACTGTATATTTTTGAACACTGAGACGTATTTCAAAGGCAATGCAGAAGGTGAATCCAATCAGTTAAAATGAAAAAAAGCCTGAGACGAGAGAGATGCAAGCTGCATCAGGAGTTTCAGATAAACACACTCCTGGTCTTATAAACAGCGCTGCAATCATAAATAAGAAAATAAAAGAACAATTACCTTAGTGTCACTGCGTTTTATTTTTATCAGTTGCACTGAGATTTGTTGATTCGGTTATAGGATTTTCTCTGTATGTCACTCTCTGCAATTTCAATTAATGTGCAAACTGGCTGACATTTAATCTAAACTCAAGTATGAATTTCGTGTCGTCATTTAAAAGGTGCCTGTCAATAAAAATGTTTTAACACCTTTCATGGTCATGTGTCACAAAAATAGAATCAATATATAGAAAACCCTAACAGTTAAAATCTGCAGTGACACAGTGAAGTACACGGCAATTTGATGAAATAAAGAACCAAAACTTCCATCCCTTTGGAGAATACACACACAGCTCCATGAAGTCACACATAGAATTAACACTTAAAAAACTGCCATTGATGATGGTTCACAAATAAAGAAGCGAAACGCCTTTCATTTAGTTGCAATAGACGGAAATAAACCTCTATAAATATTAAGTACTGTTTAATCAATACCTCGTTTCATCGTAAAAAAACTAAAGTTATTTCTGTATACCTGTAGATAGAAAAGCTTTGAGTATTAATGAGTGTGTAAGACATGAATTCCTTCCCAGGCTATCATTAAAAAAAAAGGGTTCAATATCTTCAACAGTTTAGAATATATGATGATTGTAACCTCCGCACAATTCAGGTTGCACGTGGAGACAACTGGCGCGCTAGTCGCGACGCTCCCGTACCGTAGATATACGACCCAAAATCTCGAAAACGGAGACAGGTATCGTCCTGCTCTCAACTTTAAAAATAATTTCGAATTATTGGCTTCATTTCATCCGCAACAATGTAGGACCTAAAATGAACCATACGCAAAGTAGCCAGCGATTACATTTTTCGATGTAAACACTTACACTTTAATGCAATAGGTAACTTAAAAATGAAGTATCTGAATAACTATGAGGAATTTTGAGAAAATAGACACTTCGTTACCAAGCTGGGGTATGAAACTACAAGATATGCAAAAACCAAATTTTCTTGCATTTTAGTTTCTTTAAACTCGTCAGAGATGCAATAAAAAGTGAAAAAAACATGCGCAACCGCAAGTAGTGCTTTTTAATTTTTTAACCGAAAACGAAAATCTGTAACGAAAAACAGAATATGGGAACTGATGTAGCTTTGCTCCCTTAACATGCAGTATTTGTTACAGCAAAAAAATCGGAAATTTTAGTTTGACCATGAATTGCCCGAGTCGCCGACCAAGAGCCGCGCCTTGGTAAACGGCAGCGGCTCGCGTCGTGCTCGCCACTCGCCACCGTCCGCCACGACCGGAAAAGGGAGGGGGGCCGAGCCGCAATCGCAGGTAACAGCCGCGTCTTGCACAGCCCACCTTAAAGGTGGGTTGTCCAAGGCGCGATTGCTGCCTGCGGCTGCGATGGATCGGCTCATGACGTCAGAGGCTGCCTGCTCGCGCATGCGTACTTCGAGTTCGGAGTGCGGCGCGCGGCTGATGCGGCGACAATCGCAGGACTGCAGCAGTGAGCAGTGTTGCGGTTGGAGTCGGACGACTCAAGGCAGCGGCAGAAAGATGTCGAGACAAGCGGACGGAAGAAAAACGGATATGAACCACTCATAAGATGAGTTCGTCTCGCCATTAAGCTATTGCCTTTGTGTGTTGTACATATTTAGATTTCATGGCAATCTAGTGACATATATAAGAGTAGACTGAAAATATTCGAAGAAATAAAAGAGAAATGAAGGTTGTAACAGGAGCTGTATTGTCCTCTAGGGTTATGGAAATAAAAAATGTGACTGGTGGTAACTAATTTTGTTTTTGTTTAGGTGATTCCACAGGTGTAAGGAAATGCATGACAACATCAATGTAATATTTTCATTAATTTCATTCAAACCAATACAGTCCGTTTTGTGGCGTGCCGTAAAAATTATCTTAGTTTTTATGAACAAAGATAAATGTTGTGGTGTACCATTTAGATGCAAATGCCTCGTGTACGGTATAGATGACATATTCGATATTTTAAAATCTTTTTGGTTTCCATATTCCCTGGAAGATGTTTTAGGACAGAAAACGGTCAGAATGAAATAAATTATAACAAAACAGCAAACAGTCTTACAACTGTTGTTGATATATTTAACAAGCTACAGAAAAATCTTTTGTTTGGTATGTGTTTGCTATTTTTGAACTCCCTTGGAAAAAATTTCAACTGTATATTTTTGAACACTGAGACGTATTTCAAAGGCAATGCAGAAGGTGAATCCAATCAGTTAAAATGAAAAAAAGCCTGAGACGAGAGAGATGCAAGCTGCATCAGGAGTTTCAGATAAACACACTCCTGGTCTTATAAACAGCGCTGCAATCATAAATAAGAAAATAAAAGAACAATTACCTTAGTGTCACTGCGTTTTATTTTTATCAGTTGCACTGAGATTTGTTGATTCGGTTATAGGATTTTCTCTGTATGTCACTCTCTGCAATTTCAATTAATGTGCAAACTGGCTGACATTTAATCTAAACTCAAGTATGAATTTCGTGTCGTCATTTAAAAGGTGCCTGTCAATAAAAATGTTTTAACACCTTTCATGGTCATGTGTCACAAAAATAGAATCAATATATAGAAAACCCTAACAGTTAAAATCTGCAGTGACACAGTGAAGTACACGGCAATTTGATGAAATAAAGAACCAAAACTTCCATCCCTTTGGAGAATACACACACAGCTCCATGAAGTCACACATAGAATTAACACTTAAAAAACTGCCATTGATGATGGTTCACAAATAAAGAAGCGAAACGCCTTTCATTTAGTTGCAATAGACGGAAATAAACCTCTATAAATATTAAGTACTGTTTAATCAATACCTCGTTTCATCGTAAAAAAACTAAAGTTATTTCTGTATACCTGTAGATAGAAAAGCTTTGAGTATTAATGAGTGTGTAAGACATGAATTCCTTCCCAGGCTATCATTAAAAAAAAAGGGTTCAATATCTTCAACAGTTTAGAATATATGATGATTGTAACCTCCGCACAATTCAGGTTGCACGTGGAGACAACTGGCGCGCTAGTCGCGACGCTCCCGTACCGTAGATATACGACCCAAAATCTCGAAAACGGAGACAGGTATCGTCCTGCTCTCAACTTTAAAAATAATTTCGAATTATTGGCTTCATTTCATCCGCAACAATGTAGGACCTAAAATGAACCATACGCAAAGTAGCCAGCGATTACATTTTTCGATGTAAACACTTACACTTTAATGCAATAGGTAACTTAAAAATGAAGTATCTGAATAACTATGAGGAATTTTGAGAAAATAGACACTTCGTTACCAAGCTGGGGTATGAAACTACAAGATATGCAAAAACCAAATTTTCTTGCATTTTAGTTTCTTTAAACTCGTCAGAGATGCAATAAAAAGTGAAAAAAACATGCGCAACCGCAAGTAGTGCTTTTTAATTTTTTAACCGAAAACGAAAATCTGTAACGAAAAACAGAATATGGGAACTGATGTAGCTTTGCTCCCTTAACATGCAGTATTTGTTACAGCAAAAAAATCGGAAATTTTAGTTTGACCATGAATTGCCCGAGTCGCCGACCAAGAGCCGCGCCTTGGTAAACGGCAGCGGCTCGCGTCGTGCTCGCCACTCGCCACCGTCCGCCACGACCGGAAAAGGGAGGGGGGCCGAGCCGCAATCGCAGGTAACAGCCGCGTCTTGCACAGCCCACCTTAAAGGTGGGTTGTCCAAGGCGCGATTGCTGCCTGCGGCTGCGATGGATCGGCTCATGACGTCAGAGGCTGCCTGCTCGCGCATGCGTACTTCGAGTTCGGAGTGCGGCGCGCGGCTGATGCGGCGACAATCGCAGGACTGCAGCAGTGAGCAGTGTTGCGGTTGGAGTCGGACGACTCAAGGCAGCGGCAGAAAGATGTCGAGACAAGCGGACGGAAGAAAAACGGATATGAACCACTCATAAGATGAGTTCGTCTCGCCATTAAGCTATTGCCTTTGTGTGTTGTACATATTTAGATTTCATGGCAATCTAGTGACATATATAAGAGTAGACTGAAAATATTCGAAGAAATAAAAGAGAAATGAAGGTTGTAACAGGAGCTGTATTGTCCTCTAGGGTTATGGAAATAAAAAATGTGACTGGTGGTAACTAATTTTGTTTTTGTTTAGGTGATTCCACAGGTGTAAGGAAATGCATGACAACATCAATGTAATATTTTCATTAATTTCATTCAAACCAATACAGTCCATTTTGTGGCGTGCCGTAAAAATTATCTTAGTTTTTATGAACAAAGATAAATGTTGTGGTGTACCATTTAGATGCAAATGCCTCGTGTACGGTATGGATGACATATTCGATATTTTAAAATCTTTTTGGTTTCCATATTCCCTGGAAGATGTTTTAGGACAGAAAACGGTCAGAATGAAATAAATTATAACAAAACAGCAAACAGTCTTACAACTGTTGTTGATATATTTAACAAGCTACAGAAAAATCTTTTGTTTGGTATGTGTTTGCTATTTTTGAACTCCCTTGGAAAAAATTTCAACTGTATATTTTTGAACACTGAGACGTATTTCAAAGGCAATGCAGAAGGTGAATCCAATCAGTTAAAATGAAAAAAAGCCTGAGACGAGAGAGATGCAAGCTGCATCAGGAGTTTCAGATAAACACACTCCTGGTCTTATAAACAGCGCTGCAATCATAAATAAGAAAATAAAAGAACAATTACCTTAGTGTCACTGCGTTTTATTTTTATCAGTTGCACTGAGATTTGTTGATTCGGTTATAGGATTTTCTCTGTATGTCACTCTCTGCAATTTCAATTAATGTGCAAACTGGCTGACATTTAATCTAAACTCAAGTATGAATTTCGTGTCGTCATTTAAAAGGTGCCTGTCAATAAAAATGTTTTAACACCTTTCATGGTCATGTGTCACAAAAATAGAATCAATATATAGAAAACCCTAACAGTTAAAATCTGCAGTGACACAGTGAAGTACACGGCAATTTGATGAAATAAAGAACCAAAACTTCCATCCCTTTGGAGAATACACACACAGCTCCATGAAGTCACACATAGAATTAACACTTAAAAAACTGCCATTGATGATGGTTCACAAATAAAGAAGCGAAACGCCTTTCATTTAGTTGCAATAGACGGAAATAAACCTCTATAAATATTAAGTACTGTTTAATCAATACCTCGTTTCATCGTAAAAAAACTAAAGTTATTTCTGTATACCTGTAGATAGAAAAGCTTTGAGTATTAATGAGTGTGTAAGACATGAATTCCTTCCCAGGCTATCATTAAAAAAAAAGGGTTCAATATCTTCAACAGTTTAGAATATATGATGATTGTAACCTCCGCACAATTCAGGTTGCACGTGGAGACAACTGGCGCGCTAGTCGCGACGCTCCCGTACCGTAGATATACGAGCCAAAATCTCGAAAACGGAGACAGGTATCGTCCTGCTCTCAACTTTAAAAATAATTTCGAATTATTGGCTTCATTTCATCCGCAACAATGTATGACCTAAAATGAACCATACGCAAAGTAGCCAGCGACTACATTTTTCGATGTAAACACTTAAAGTTTAATGCAATAGGTTACTTAAAAATTAAGTATCTGAATAACTATGAGGAATTTTGAGAAAATAGACACTTCGTTACCAAGCTGTGGTATGAAACTACAAGATATGCAAAAACCAAATTTTTTTGCATGTTAGTTTCCTCAAACTCGACAGAGATGCACTAAAAAGTGAAAAAAACATGCGCAACCGAAAGCAGTGCTTTTTAATTATTTTAACGGAAAACGAGAATCTGTAACGAAAAGCTAAATATGGGAACTGATGTAGCTTTGCTTCCTTAACATGCAGTATTTTTTACAGCAAAAAAATCGGAAATTTTATTTTCGTCATGAATTTCCCGAGTCGCCGACCAGAAGCCGCGCCTTGGTAAACGGCAGCGGCTCGCGTCGAGCCTTCGACTCGCCACCGTCCGCCAAGGCCGGAAAAGGGAGGGGGGCCGAGCCGCAATCGCAGTTAACAGCCTCGTCTTGGACAACCCACCTTAAGGTGGGTTGTCCAAGGCGCGATTGCTGCCTGCGGCTGCGATGGATCGGCTCGTGACGTCAGAGGCTGGCTACTCGCGCATGCGTACTTTGAGTATGGAATGTGGCGCGCGGCTGATGCGGCGACAATCGCAGGACTGCACCAGTGAGCAGTGTTGCGATGGAAGTCGCGATGACTCGAGGCAGCAGCAGAAAAATTTCGAGCTAAGCGGACCGAAGAAAAACGGATATGAACCACTCATAAGATGAGCTCGTCTCGCCATTAAACTATTGCCTTTGTACGTTGAACAGATTTAGATTTCATGGTAATCTAGTGACATATATAAGAGTAGACTGAAAATATTCGGAGAGATAAAAGAGAAATGAAAGTTGAAAAGGAACTGTATTGGCCTCTAGGGTTTTGGAAATATAAAATGTGAGTGGTGGTAACTAATTTTTTTGTTTAGGTGATTCCAAAGGTGTAAGGAAATGTATGATTACGTTAATGTAATCTTTTCATTAATTTCATTCATACCAATACAGTCCGTTTTGTGGCGCGCCATAAAAATTATCTTAGTTTATATGAATAAAGGTAAATGTTGTGGTGTACCATTTAAATTCAAATTTTTCGTGTACGGTATGGATGACATATTAGATATTTTAAAATCTTTTTGGTTTCCATATTCCCTGGAAGATGTTTTAGGACAGAAAACGGTCAGAATGAAATAAATTATAACAAAACAGCAAACAGTCTTACAACTGTTGTTGATACATTCAAGAAGCTACAGAAAAATCTTTGGTTTGGTATGTGTTTGCTATTTTTGATCTCCCTTGGAAAAAAATTTCATCTGTACGTTTTCGAACACTGGAACTTATTTCAAAGGCAATACAGAAGGTGAATCCAATCAGTTAAAATGAAAAAACAGCCTGGGGCGAGAGACATGCAGGCTGCATCAGGAGTTTCAGATAAACACACTCCTGGTCTTATAAACAGCGCCGCAATCGTAAATAAGAAAATAAAAGAACAATTACCTTAGAGTCACTCCATTTTATTTTTATTTTATTTTTTATTTTATTTTTTTTTTTTTCAGCTGCACTGATAGATTTGTTCAAACGGTTATAGGATTTTCTCTGTATGTCACTCTGTGCAAGTTCCAATTCATTTGAAAATTGGCTGACATTTAATCTAAACTCAAGTATGAATTTCGTGTAGTAATTTAAAAGGTGCCTGTTAATAAAAATGTTTTAACAGCGATCATGGTCACGTCACAAAAATAGAATCAATATTTAGAGAAAACCCTAACAGTTAAAATCTGCAATTACAGAGTGAAGTACACGGCAAAGTGATGAAATAAAGAACTAAAACTTCCATCCGTCTGGAGAATACACACACAGTTCATGAAGTTGCACATAGAATTAACACTAAAAAAACTTCCATTGATGATGGTTCACAAATAAAGAAGCAAAAAGCCTTTCATTTAGTTGTAATAGCCGGAAATAAACCTCCATAAATGTTAAATACTGTTTAATTAATACCTCGTTTCATCGTAAAAAAAAAAACTATAGTTATTTCTGTATACCTGTAGATAAAAAAAAAGCTTTCAGTATTAATGATTGTGTAAAACATAAATTCCTTCCCAGTCTATCAAAAAAAGGGTTCAGTATCTTCAACAGTTTATAAGATGTGATTATTGTTACCTCTGCATAATTCAGGTTGCACGTGGAGAGAAATGGCGCACTAGTCGCGACGCTCCTGTACCGTAGATATACGAGCCAAAATCTCGAAAACGGAGACAGGTATCTTCCTGCTCTCAACTTTAAAAATAATTTAGAATTATTGGCTTCATTTCATCCACAACAATGTATGACCTAAAGTGAACCATACGCAAAGTAGCCAGCGACTACATTTTTCGATGTAAACACTTAAAGTTTAATGCAATAGGTTACTTAAAAATTAAGTATCTGAATAACTATGAGGAATTTTGAGAAAATAGACACTTTGTTATCAAGCTGGGGTGTGAAACTACAAGATATGCAAAAACCAAATTTTTGTGTGTGTTAGTTTCCTCAAACTCGACAGAGATGTAATAAAAAGTGAAAAAAACACGCACAACCGAAAGTAGTGCTTTTTATTTTTTTGATGGAAAAGGATAATCTGTAACGAAAAACTAAATGGTGGAACTGATGTAGCTATGCTTCCTTAACAAACAGTATTTTTTACAGCAAAAAATCGGAAATTTTCTCCCGACTCGCCGCCGACCGCCACGCCGAAAAAGGGAGGGGGGGCGAGCCGCAATCGCAGTTAACAGCCGCGTCTTGGACAACCCACCTTTACACCGCTCGGTTACTCCACCGCGGCGTCAAAGGATGAATTATAGTAGTTGCGCCATAAAAGAACCAGATCACTGTATGTATGAATACTAACGGTTCCGTAATGCAAAAGCAAATCTATACATATATAAATTAATTGCTGTTCTTCTCACTAAAACTCGATAACGGCTGAACCGATTTGGCTAATTTTAGTCTTGAAATATTCGTGTAATTCCAGGGAAGGTTAAAATGGTGATAAAATATGTAAAAGTTGTTCGGAAAAGAGGGAAATCGGGAAAAACTGAAACAGTATTTTCCAGTGCGGTATAAATATTGTTCGTTCAATTGCGATAAAATTTTGTACATTTCATGTTGAAAGCAATAAAAATTTGGAAAAGTCACCAGGAAAGTAGTAAAATTTAGGAAAAACCGAAAGCGATTTTTTTCTATGAATGAAACTCAATTGCCACATAGTTGTAAGAACATCACTTCAGTACTGCTTGACAGGAAAAGGTTTGTATGAAATAATTTATTGGGAAAATTGAGAAAACTGAAAGTGCATTTTTCAATTTGTTTTTGATTGAATTCAGCTCTATAACTGACTATTCGCTCAACGGAGAGGGGAAATACTATTTCTTAGTTTGTTCACTATGGGCTTGTAAACGTTTTCAGTAAAAAAAAAAAAGGGACAGTTATAAAGAAATGTCGCAAAATTAGAACCAATTTTCTTTTTCATTGTGTTTCTAGATGTACTCAACACTATAAGTTGAGAACCGTTCATCCTTGCGATAAAATTTTGATCATTAGACATTCAACGAAAGATGAATGTTCTTATGAACTAAAAATTTGGGCAAGTTACCCGGAAAGATTTGAAATTCGCGAGGAACTGAAAAAGCTTGTTTCAATGGGATATCAACATCATTCGTCTAAGTCCGATAAAATTTTGCATCTTTGACGTTCAAAGCAAGAGTAACGTTCTTATGAAATAAAAATGTGGAAAAGTTTCCCGGAAAATTCACAAAAAATAGAAAGAGATTTTCAATACCATTCATCTGATTGCGATAAAATTTCGCACATTCGACGTTCAAAGCGAGAGGAAGGTTTGAGTGAAGTAAAAGTTTGGAATAGTTGACTAGAAAATAGGAAAATTTGTGAAAAACTGAAAGAGATCTTTTCTTCGGAATTCATATCAAATAGTATTTGTTTCATTCAGAGAAAATTGACTAAAATGTATCCTGCAATGTACAATACTGTACTTTTATATTGTTTTTCCAAAAAGTTGTATCTACAGAAAAAATTTAATTCGTTGCCTCTGAAATTACACACATAGTAGTGGTATGGTTCGGGGACGGGGTGAGGATGGGGAGCTAAAATATTTTGGTTGGGAGGGGATTACGTATTCAAACATGTTGGGATACACTCTAGTAAACCAGCCTACACCACTTTTGTGCGTCCCATTTTGGAGAATTGCTACTCATTGTGGGATCCCCCACCACGTGGGACAGACAGATGAAATAGGGAAAATTCAGAAAAGAGGAGCTCCTTTTTGTATTATCGCGATATAGTTGAGAGAGTGTCATGGAAATGATTCTCGAATTAGGGCGGAAATCATTAAAAGAAAGGCGTTATTCTTTCCAGCGAGATCTATTTGCGGAATTCGTTTTACCAACTTTCTCCTCCTAATACGAACATATTTCGTTAGTACCCACCTACCTAGGGAGACATGATCATCATAATAAAATAAGCGAAATCAGATTCAAAAAGAAAAGATTCAGGTGTTCCTTTTTGTCACCCGCTATTAGAGGATGAAACGGCATAGAAGCATCATAAAATCGGTTCCACGAACCTTCTGTCATCCACTTCATTGTTTTGTTGGTGAAGTCAGACGAATTACTGATAAAGAGGAAGGGTTCGGATGTGGATATAAGACTTCCGTTGCAAAAAGAAATCAAAATTAAATTGTTATGTTACTATAGAAAAGACATAATATACATACAGTTATTCATGCAAAAAATCACTACGCATGGTCCGATAACTAGCGATATGTTAGCCTATACGGTTGAAACTATCGACTTGAAGCCTTCTAGGAACTGTCTACTAGCAAGTTGAAACATCGTTTGCAATTTCCCGTTGCTATTTGCTACGTGTTTAAGAATTTGCGCCGCTTTGAAATGGCCAGCACTCGAAGGTGCCTTGCTGCGCAGCGCGCGACTGCACCCCGTAGGAGGGTCGAATCCTCCCTCGGGCATGGGTGAGTGTATTTTCTTTAGGTTTAAGGAGTTTCTAAGTCTAGGGAGTAATGACATCTGCAGTATGGCCCATAGTTTTACAAACATTTGAACTTTTTTTTAATTTTTTATATTTTAAATTTACAATTCTTCCCGTAAGTGTGAATTAGGTCCTTTAGCCTTGCGCAAAATTGGATATCTTACAAATCTCACAGAGAAGGATCAGCAGTAAGAAATATTCAACGAAGCTGGTATTATGTATATTACCACCTTCCCTTCCAATTATTCTTTATATTAAACTGGGTATAATACACCAATCTTCGAGAAATACAGGGTCAGCTAACGATATCGACCATTCTTCAAAGTAGAGCACAGGAGGACAGTAATACTAAGTTAGCTGACTATGGGGGAAGCGGCACTGCATCTTCGTCTTTACAGAATCAAACTGAGACGATGAGAGTTTTGTGAAAGAGACCCTATCGTCTCAGAACGCAGCACTGGGAAACGTATATTGTACTACGGTGTAACCTAACACGGTCACATAATCACTGGCAACAATGCGACGTTGGCCGCGGCCGAGCGGCCGAGGGCATTGAGGCGCTATGCTACGATGCGGGAGGCCGTTCCCCGTCGGTAGTTCGAATCCCTCCTCGGGCGTGGATGTTTGTGCTGTCTTTAGTATAAGGTATGTCATAAGTTGTTTGTAAGTTTAGGGACTGATGACCCCGCAGTTACGTCCCATAAACTTCTCAAACATTTGAACTTTTTTGAACAATACGACGTTGCAGTGTATCCATGGGGCCTATAGAACACCGCGTCATCACGGGACCTCTGTCATGTTTCATTCTTTGTGGAAAATAGTTCCCATCGTAGGCTTGGCGTATGTCAGTCTTTAACTCGGCCAGAGGTTGGATATCAAACTGTAAATATGTTGCAGAAACAATACCCAAACATTATGCCTAATCCACTTTAAAGACAGAAGATTATCTTGAGATATGTCATGAAAGGTGACATAAAAAGAAGTTGGCATTAGTGGATAAAATTAAGAACGTTATTTGTTTCGGATGAATCTTGTTTCAGACTGTTTCCAACCTCTGCCCGAGTTAAAATCTGACATACGCCAAGCCTACGATGCCAAATACTCTCCGCCAGAGGTTCCTGAAGATGTGGGCAGCAGTATCGCGGTATTCCATATTGGAAACTCACCGCTTTCGCCGATTTGCGCGTACTTCTTTGATGTATGCTGCACGTCGGATCAAGTAACACTCATCCATTCTCTTTGTTTCATAGTAACAACGAGAGCGGCAGCCACGTTTTACCGTTAGGTGGTGTGGCGCCGCGATGTCGATGTTGACCATGAACCCGGGGCCGACTGGTAAATGATAATCACTTACTCAGAATTTTAGTATAAATGAAACGAATTTCCTATGCAGAATATTCTAGAGCACAAGTCTGATCTTAACATGAGTGTACAACTGAGAAATACCGCTGAACTGGAGAAAAAATGTTCAAATGTTTGTTAAGCTTAAGGGACTTAACTGCGGGGTCATCAGTCCCTAAACTTACAAACTACTTATGAACTACCTTATAATAATGACGACACAAACATCCATGCCCTAGGGGGGATTCGAACGCCCGACCATAGAGGCCGTGCAGACTGTGTATGACGCGCCGCAGACCGCTCGGACACTGCGGCCGGCTGAACTGGACAAAGCATTTTCAACGCTCATCTGAAGATATGATAGCGAAGTCTGTCGGTAGAGTGTAACACAGCTGGCAAGAGAACGTTGGGTGTCTGTTACAAAGATCGCGGAACAGGTCAGATGGCCTAATTCTTGAATAACCTCACACAAATTCTGGATGTATGATGTGCACGAAGAAGAGAATAATCTTGTGGATCCATTTTTCGATGTTCAACAACTAACTACTCTATTTCGTAGTTTCCTGTACGTTCTACATTATATCAAAAGGCACGAAAAATCTTAACAACCAAACCGTCTGAAATTTGTATATGCTGATTAGGGATAACGTAGTGGGAAAACTAAGGACCCGAATGTAGTGTCGTCACCTCCTCCTAAAAAATTTAGCAGGTGAGGTCTTCTCCACCTCCGAGGTCCGATACTCATCGAATTCCCCGAGCACGGACAAATCATGATCAGTGACGTGTTCGGAAGTGCCTCAAGAGCAAAGGGTCTGGGCTACTTACGGAGAGAGTGAATGTGCTTCATGATAAAGCGCGTCTCCAGGGTCGCACAAAGTGCAGTGGCCAAGTTTAGGTGGGAGCAGCTTGAGCATCCGCCCTACAGCCCGGACATGTCGCCCGTGACTTGCTCTACCAAACAGCTTCTTAAAGGGAGGCGCTTCAACTTGGACGACGAACTGGAGGACACAGTAGAGAACTGGCTCTTGTCACACCCACAGGAATTCTGGAAACGGAATCCTTAGGCTCTTTAAACAGCGAGATAGTCGTGCTCAGGACTCTGGTGATTACTTTTGAATAAAAATTTCAATGATACCCACAGTGTCGTTCCTTCTCATAAAGCAACTTAAATCAACATAAGTACGTCTCCCGGTCCCGATTGTATACCAATTAGTTTCCTTTCAGAGTAAGCGATGCAGTACCCCATACTAGGGATGGGAAAAACCGACCGGTTAAAACCGATACCGGTATTTTTCTTTGGAATAACCGGTTTTTATCGGTATTTATTTGGTGTCGGTAGTAATCGTTTTTTTTTTAGATATTGCCAAGAAGCGGGTAAAAAAACCGGTTCGACTACTTCCTGTAGTAGTGGTTCAAAATGTGTTTTTGTAAATAATTTAAAAAAATTAAAACTAGTAGACCCTAATATTTAGGACTATTCCTACACTTTCCACTGCTGTGAAATATTAGGTCATCGCAGAAACTAAGAAAAGCGATCAGTGATAATTTAAGAACAATCCCGGCCGTCAGAAAAGCGCAACAAACGCGTGGCATAAGAACTTGAGAACTGGTGCAGCTATTGAGGCATCGATGCACCTGTTGGCGTGTGGCGTGGTCTATTAGACGACGCGCGTGCACCGGCAGTGTACAACACTTGCCTCCGTCTGGTCATGCGGCAGTTCCTTGCTGTCGTCGACAGACATCGGTTGTGTCTCAAATGGCACCATCCCGAGTGTGGAAGTACTTCATGGGAGGAGGGAGCAGTGAGGTACAATGCTCCATTTGCTTTAAAAAGCTGAAAACGGGTGGAGGTACTACAAACATGCTGTGTCATTTAAGGAGAAAGCATCCAAAATCTTCCTTGGAAGAGAAGGTTAATTCTATTCATATACCTATTATGTAAGCTTGGAATAATAACTTTTAATGTCTTATCATATTGTTTTATTAATGTGATTCCTAGAAAGCGAGGGGCTTTTTTAATAACCAATATGGGTTTAGGTAAAATTGATCATGTGGTGCTTCGCGACGTAGCCGTGCGGTCTGAGGTTCCATTTCACGGACTGCGGGGCTGCTACAGTCGGAGGTTCGAATCCTCCCTCCTCCCTTGGTCATGGGTGTATATGTTGTCCTTACCGTAAGTTAGTTTAAGTTAGATTAAGTAGTTTGTAAGTCCAGGGACCGATGACCTAAGCATTTAGGTCTCATAAGAACTCACACCTCTTTCCTAGTTAAATTTGCGTAAATTTACACTGACAACAATCATACTGTTAGTCGGAACTGTGACTTTATTTTTCGAAAAACTTTTGCAGCACTGATTGACGTTCATTTACTGACTGTAAGTGTGTGTGTGTACGTATATGACGATATATTCGTATGCGCTGGCTCACAAGTCCAACTTAAGGAGTTTCGGTTTCGGCCGAAACTAGAAGACCCGACGATTACGGTTTCTTTTTCGGCCGCAAAATATGTTTCGTTCGAACTCTACTGAAAATAATAGTTTAAAAAACCGGTTATCTTGAGCAATTTTTACGGTGCGGTTAAACTGGAAATGAAAAGAACCGGTATAACCGAAAACCGGTTGTTCCAGCGATAACCGCCATCCCTACCCATGTTATGAAACACTGGTGTTACCTAATTACGTGTAATTCCTCTGCTATGTTTCAAATGTTTGTTAAGCTTACGGGACTTAACTACGGGGTCATCAGTCCCTAAACTTACAAACTACTTATCAACTACCTTATACTAAGGACGGCACAAATATCCATGCCCGAGGGGGGATTCGAACCCCCGACCGTAGTGGCCGTGCAGACCGTGACTGGAGCGCCTCAGTCGCCTCGGCCACCGCGGCCTGCCCTCTGCTATGGTACTAATATCTTTCTACATAGTTTCTATTAAAATGTCTCGTATCGCCGAGTACCATATTTTGCGTGGAAAAACTGAGACCAGTGTTTTTCATGATCGAGTGATATGCCAAATTTGAATGGTGAGTAAACTACAATTTTTCAGAACAAAAAAAAAAAAACAAAAAAAAAAAAAAAAAAAAACAAAAAAAAAACCATTCAACTGATCATAGCACAAAATGTGCTGAAACATGTTTGGGAAAAATAACTAAAATTAAGTGCCTTGCATACGGCGGAATATCCTCACCATTTACTTAAGCAAGCGCGGAAGAAACAAGAGCAGCAACATCTAGAAGATGATTTTGCTAAATATAATTGCGAGCGATTTCGATAGATGAAGACCAAAAGGTGTACCTTATAAGTCTATTTGTAGTACTCAACGAAATTCATTATGACTTTTAACCGACATAACTCTGCGAATATCTGCAGAAGGATTCATTACTTTTTTGTCTGCTCGTTTGCGACCGCGGGAGGATGGAAGTACCTCTTTCAGAGAAGAGGCAGAGACAAAGAACTGTCACTGGATCGTGAGAGGATTCTGCCCGCACTGCCCGCCAGCTACGGTAAAAAATTCAGCGGACGACTCAACACCCGGCTGAATCTTTCACTGGCTTAGTTAAAGAAGAAAAGCCCAACTCTTCTCTGTTACAGTGTTTGTGTTTTCACTGACTGTTCCGTCGAATCTTGACAGAATATTTGATACATTATGAATCAAATACGCCATAATGAGGTAAGATCATTGAAACGTAACAGCCGAAAACCGGTTCGTAAACCAATAAATTTTCAGAATATCTCATAGTTATCTTGTGTATTTCATTCATAGTGTTTGCGTTTGAAACTTTCCTTACTGTCTCCATACAAATTATCTTGTAGATAACTAACAGCGTATCATGGCTATACATGTCATATACCAGGCAATGGACTTGACTTTGTACATAATGGGGATATGCAGCAACGATATAACATCAAGGGGGAAAAATCGAAACTCACTTCGTACAGCCGTTAAGAAAGTTTATAAATTTTCTTAAGCTTCTCCTAGAGGAAAAATGCTTTGTGTTGAATTCACTGAGCTATAGAACAACCTGTTTTAAAATACATGAAGCTGTTGACATCCGCCGGTTGGTATGTGAACATATATTCAAGAATGGCCGGAAGAAAGAGGTACAGTTTCATTTTAGGTTTGATGATTTTTGGCGGTGCACTAAATGCCGTCCCAGATTCAGTCCAGTTTTGCAAAAGGAATGACCTAAAATTCTGGAACATTTAAGCGGTATCGAATACCTGTGTGAGTGCGAATAATATAATGCTGAAAATGAAACACTAAATAAAATAATAGGTCGCACACATGGACGCAGCAGCAGAAGATAAGCGTCGTATTGATAGACTCCAAGTAACAAACAATAAGAAAGTAAGACTATTTCGTGAAAATTTAATTAATGAAATTTATCAGGCTGTGAAAGTAATTGACTTTGTGCATATTTTCAATAGATAAAATTTCATGAATTTTATGAAAATTATTACGATATACTTTTTAAAGCTGTGTCAATAAAATCTGAAGCCCAATTGTCAAAAAATGAAGGTTACGTTATCTGTTTTTACTTTCCGCCCCCGCTATTTGCTGCTCAGCCATTGTACTTTTAAAGCTGTTGCGATGGAGTGGCCGAGCGCATTGAGTTGCTATGATCCGATGCGCGAGGCTGTTCCCCGTCGAGGGTTCGAATCCCCCCCCCCCCCTCGAGCATGGATGTTTGTGCTGTCTTTAGTATACGGTAATTCATAAGTAGTTAGTAAGTTTAGAGACTGATGACGCCGTAGTTAAGTCCATAAGCTTAACAAATATTTGAACATTTATAGCTGATACTAGTTCATTTTCCCTCTAATAACATCTGATCTTGTGTTCATCGAAAATTGTCAACATTTAACAAATGTACTCATGTAATATAGACTGTCTTGATCTAATTACGCATATAATTTTGTTGCAGGATTATGATGCGACATGAAAGGTTAATTTTTTTCAAATAATTCTCTTTAGAAATACAGTTACCGGTACCTTTATAGGAGAGATGCTTTACAGGGCCGCTGAGTGCGGGGTGAACATCAGAACCAATGAGATGCGAACGTTCGGGGCGGGATTGCCGGAGACTACGCGATTCGTAACTTAAAGTAGAAACCTTAACGTGTAAAAGACTCGCAGCTTCGTATATAAGTGCCACGAGTTCTTCTTGAGGAAGCAGTATTTGATAGACCAAGAGTTCTCTGGTTATTGTCCTTTTCTTTTATCTAAGGATGACGTAATCGCACTACAGGCTGGTATGCACATTTTTCTAGACTTTTGTCAGTAAAATATGTAGTCTATACACAATTTAAAGTCTTACTTGAAACCGATTTTTGCAGCAAGTGTAGAATAATCTAAAAAATATCTCCGGTATGTCCAGAAGGCTTTTGTTGTTTGTATAGCTTATGGGACTTAACTACGGGGTCATCAGTCCCTAAACTTACAAACTACTTATGAACTAATACTAAGGACGGCACAAATATCCATACCCGAGGGGGGATTCGCACCTCCGACCGTAGTGGCCGTGCAGACCGTGACTGGAGCGCCTCAGTCTCCTCGGCCACCGCGGCCGGCTGTCCAGAAGGCCTTGACTAGTTACTACAAACATATATTTATAGTACACGGTGTATTTCAATCATATAATGACATTAACTAAAGTTTTAGATAGTTTCACCAATTTTTTGGAATTTCTTTTTGTTTTTTGTTCTTGATGATGCAGTTTTGCAGTGTGCGTCTTGACAATAAACTCTTCGTCAAAAATTATGTAAAAAATTTACACTTCCACTCAAGTTTTGGCGTGCAACTTCATTTCAACGTTCCGCCAGGAACAAGAGAGCTGGTGTACCCGCCTTAGATACCACTTATTTGTCTACCATATGTATCCAAGTGTGATTAGCAGGTGAGGAATTTTAGGTGCAAATTTCAGTTGAAAAGAAAGGCAAGGATGTCAAATAAGTTTTAAAAAAAGGGGGTGGGGATAGAAGATGTTGGTTTATTCGACTAAAAATTCTTTCTTTTATTCTAGTTTATGGAATTACAAAGAAGTATCAAATTACCAAGTAAAACACATGATGATATTGCACTTCAAGACATAAAGAACTCTATATTTTTAAAAGTTTGTGTATTCCTTTTGGGCGCGTCAGCAGCACTCACAGGAACACTAGCAGAGTTATAGCTAAGCAGGAGCGAACTATTGTGATTTATTTGTGGGCTGAGCAGTGTCAGTTTCTATAAACACGCGCTAGTAACAAGTTACTTTACTCTCTACAGGCAATGGTAGATTTGTTAGGATGGATAGGACGTGTGACTGCTGCTTACGGAAGCAGGAGGAGCTGGCCGCTGTTCGCGACCAGCTGAGCGTGTTGTTGGCCGCGGTCAGCCGTCTTCAGGCTGCTGCCTCGGAGTGTTGCGGCCGTGGGGGCTCTGGAGCGTCGCATGGGACACCAAAGGTGTTACATGCTTCAACCACGGTCCCTGTTGTCGGGACATCTTCGCGGTGCCGGACGCGGTTGTGCCACCCTCTCCTCAAGGGGTGTGGCGGGTTCAACGGCGTTAGCGTCGCTCGGAGCGAAAGGTCAATGTGGAGGCTGGCCGTGCGGCGTCACCCGCTCTGCCTGTGAGTGGACATGCGGTCGCTCCTTCAGCAGGGTCCGAGCAGGCACACTGGGAGCTCCAATGTTAGGCAGGTGATGGAGCCCCTTAGGGAAATAGCAGAAAAAAAGTGTTCAAATGGTTGTATAGTCTATGGGACTTAACTACGGGGTCATCAGTCCCTAAACTTACAAACTACTTACGAACTAGGACGGCACAAATATCCATGCCCGAGGGGGGATTCGAACCCCAAACCGTAGTGGCCATGCAGACCGTGACTGAAGCGCCTCAGCCCTCGCGGCCACCGCGGCCGGCGAAATAGCAGAAAGGTCGGCCAGTGTGCACTCTGTTTGCTTGTCAGGGGGTCTCATCCGAGATGTGGAGGAGGCCCTTCCGGCGGCGATAGAGAAATAATGTTCAAATGTTCGTAAATCTATCGGACCAAACTGCGTAGTTATCAGTCCGTAGCTTACAAACTACTTAAACTAAGGTAAACTAACGTAAGTACAACACACATACCGACGCCCCAGGGAGGATTCGCACCTCCGTCGGGAGCAACCGCGCATCCGCAGCGAGACGCCTTAGATCGCTCGGCTACTCTACCGCGGCGACGATAGAGAGCACTGCGTGCACCCAACAGCAAATTGTTGCTCATGTCGGCGGAGTTGATGAAGGCTGAAAGACTCGCTCGCGGGGTGGAATCTGAGCTATTTGTGGTGTCGTTACCAGAACCGATAGCGGTCCTCTGGTTCGGAGCCGAGTGGAAGGCTTAAACCAGAAGCTCAGACGATTCTGCGGAGATCTAGGGTGCAAATGTCTCGACCTCAGCTAGCGGGTGGAGAAATGTAGGGTTCCCATGAATAGATCACGCGTGCACTACACGCAGAGTGCAGCTACAAGTGTAGCGGAGTACGTGTGGAGTGCACATGGGGGGGGGGAGGGGATTAGGTTAGACAATTCCCTCCCTAGGCCCGACAAGACGCCTCCTCAGTCGCAACAAGGTAGCGGTAGGCAGATCACAACAGGGAATGAAAAGATCGATGTAATAGTAGTTAACTGCAGGAGCGTCTGTAGAAAGGTCCCAGAACTACTCCCATGAATAAACGGTCACAATACCCACATAGTACTAGGGACGGAAAGTTGGCTGAAACCAGATGTAAACAGTAATGAGATTCTAAACTCAGACTCGAATGTATACCGCAGGCTGGACAGTGAAGGGGGAAGCCCGTTTATAGCGATAAAAAGTGCACTCACTAGTATCGAAGGAAATAGACGGAGATCCGAAGTGTGAAATAATTTGGGTGAAGGTCCCTGTTAAATCAGGCTCGAACATGATAATTCGATGTTTCTATAGGCGGTCACCTTTACAGACGAATCACACGTTCTCAAAATTCTCCCACTAAAGCGAAATCAACCACTTGCCTTTCCCATGACTGTCATATGTTCGTTCCTTTTCATATCCCTGTGCAGCGTTACGCTTAGGTATTTAACAGGCGCGACTCTGTCACGCAGCACACTACTAATGCTGTTTTCGAACAGTACGGGACTGTTTCTTCCACTCATCTACATCACCTTACATTTTTCTACATTTGGCGCATTTTCCATTCCTCAAGTAAATTTGGTCCAAGTCATCCTGCATCCTACTACAGTCATTCAATGACAACCACATAATCATCAGCAAAATGCCGCATATTGCAACTCACTCTGTCCGTCATCTCATTTATATAGATAGAAAACCATAGCGGTCCTATCACACTTCTCTGGGACACCCCTACCGATGCCCTGATTTTTGATGAACACTCGCCATCGAGGACAACGTACTGGGTTCTATTACGTAAGTAATCTTGGAGCCACTCACATATTTGGGTACCTATTCCATAAGCTCGTAAGAGTCGACCTCCCACATGCCTCCTAATAAGTGATATTAGAATTTTGCCGCTTCACTTCATCCAATTGAAAGCTGAACACGTTATTGCACGTTGAATTTATATGTTATTAAATAAAGAACAGAGAAGTGTTTCACTCTTGCAAATCACAATCTGATACCTTCACTCTTCGAATTTTCTGAAACTTAGATATGTTTCATGAAAAACTAAGGGGCACGTGTTTCTTTAATGGCGGTAAGGGGTGAAACGGTCCCTCCACCATAGGGGCTAAAATGGAAAAATTGCGATAACTTAGAGATTAGAGAAGATATTTTAACCACTTAATGCCTGAATTAATTTCTACTGCAAGAAAAAAAAAATAAAAAATCATGTATTGTGCTCAATATTGGGGTCTTAGACCATTTACAACATCAAATATAAGAAATGTTATACATAGTTGGTATAATTAGGTATGTGTCAAATTTGCGACAACAGGCATTTGAGAAATAAAACGCTTACAACTCTTCATTGAAGGAATTTTTTTTATTGTTCTCATAAGATTTAAGGAAATAAATGAACATGCGTTTGAATTACAATTATGGTTACTTATAAATCTAATGCAGTGGATCAACATTTCTTTGCTCATGAAATTGCCTAAAACAATTGGAATTTTTGTTTAGGCAAAGGTGAAGTTTGCATTTCGCACACATAATGACTGTCTGCCCTTTACAGCTAGGTCTTTTTCATCTTTGCCTTCCTCTTACACAAGGCCAATGACCTACTTCATCGGTACGGGTAGATTTATCAGGGACTGGTTTCATTGGACCCCGACGCTTCTTACGTTGAATTTCCGTTTCCATACTTAGTAAGGGCCTACCTCTCTTTTTTCGTGTCATGTCTTTTCCTTGCTTACAGAGAGCATCTGCTATTCTGGATTTGAATTCCAGAAGATCGTTTTGTTTGCGACGTGGAATTTCCAAAGCATCACAATCCCTTCGATACAGCAACCACGAATTCACTATCACAAGATCAACTAGGTGGAAAAACAATCTATGGTAATATTTCCTTGACTTTACGAAAATCCTATAACAGGAAATTAGAGCGTCAAGTAAATCCACCCCTCCCATGAATGTATTGTGAACTGCAACAATGCTAGGGCATGGTACTTGAGTGCGTGCTTTTTCTTTCGGTCCCATCTTTTTATTGTGATCACCGAATGAGCAGATGCAAATGCAGTGGCAACAATTACTCCTCTGTTGTCAAACCATCGTCCTTTCTTCGTTTTATTTTATCGCTTGCATTTGCCCATATAAGTGCCCAAGTGCCTGATGATGCATATTTACACAAACCGTATTTACCTGTTCACTGAAAGTTTTATCTGCTTTATCACATCTAAATATGATATAAAATACTTAAAAGATATTAGAAAAACAAAATATAATTTTCAAAATGAAACTGAGCTCTGTATTTAGCTGTATTTCACGGAACAATGAACACAAACTCAGGTCTTGGTTAGCAACACGCACACAATACACAAATGTTGTCATAGAAAGACAGTCAGTGCTCGGTAGATACTGGAAATGTCACACGCACTGCGCCGGTCCCTGTACAATCTGATACAACCGGCGCTGTGGTCTGAAAACACTTACTCTTCCATATATATGGGTCACAACGGTATGAGGCGAATTTGCGACAACCGGCATTAAGTGGTTAATGATTTTTCTTATGAAAGTATGATAAAAGACGAAATTAGGCCTACGTATAGTGGAGGGGGAGTGAAAATTAGGAGTCCAACTACAACAATGATGACCATTGTTAAAATGGCAGCCGAGTTTACGTTGTTTGCCGTAAGGAGCGTTGCAGCTCGTGTGTTAGCCACTCTATGAATTTTAAGGTCGTTGGTGAGAAAAGCTCTGTTCTGTGATGTCGAGCGACCGTCTTTAGAAAACTTCGATTGGCTGTTACTTGCTGACAGTTCTTACGTTTAGTTGTTAAGGAACCTACAAGCGAAGATGTAAGTGGAATGGACATTCCAAGAATTTGAAATAGCATATAGACTGACTATTACTGGAAGCAGAGTAGCAGAATCAGAATGTCGCCTGGCACGCTGGGTGTCTGGCAACCCGCACAGCAAGTGTTGTTCAGGCTGGGACATCGCGTATACACAGGCGCCTGAATCTGGTAATTTACAGGTGCGTTTGACGCCACTTGCTAGCGGAGGACCGACAGGGGTTCTTGCTGTGCGATTGTTACTTACTAATCATAAAAATACCATCGTTATTCTGAAACACAAAATTACCGTTACAATACTGACTGTTCTGCAGTAATTTTAACCTTGACAACTCCAAACTCTCATTTTCACAATTTTTCGAATGCGAATGTCACTTCAAACCATAGTCTGTTACTTTATTACGTCAAAAGTTATTACTCAATGTTAGAATCAGATTGTAATTACATGGTATAAGAACATTTTGCGACTATGCAAAGCATTCATGTATTTAGTATTTGTCATCACCAGAACCATATAAGTAAATGGATCGAGGCGTGTAATGAGCAGAATGATAGCAGAACCATCTAGCGGCAGTTACTGTAGCTCGCCGGCCGCAGTGGCCGAGCGTACTGCGGCGCGCCAGTCACGGTCTGCTCGGCCACTACGGTCGGGGGTTCGAATCCTCCCTCGGGCATGGATATTTGTGCCGTCCTTAGTATTAGCTAGTTCATAAGTAGTTTGTAAGTTTAGGGACTGATGACCCCGTAGTTAAGTCCCATAAGCTCTACAAACATTTGAACATTTGTACTGTAGCTCGTACGTGATGGTAGCCGGCCGCGGTGGCCGAGCGGTCTGCGGCGTGTCAGTCACGGCCTGCACGTCCGCTGTGGTCGGGGGTTCGAATCCCCCCTCGGGCATGGATGTTTGTGCCGTCTTTAGTATAAGCTAGTTCATAAGTAGTTTGTAAGTTTAGGGACCCCGTAGTTAAGTCCCATAAGCTCTACAAACATTTGAACATTTTGAACGTGATGGTGCCTTCTCGTAAATTACGCGTACACGGGCATGACAGTGTGGAAGTATGGTGTTTCCACGTGCAAAGTTTACTTACCGGAGTCGTGACACTGAAACACACAAGTAAGTCACTAATGTCCGCGGAAACGCGGCTTTAGCGTAAGAAATTTTTTGTAAAATCGAAAGTGAGTGTTTAAAGAAGTAATGATAGCCAACAAGTAAATGTTTAGTAAGGTTAAAAACACTTAAATTTTCACGGCTTTAGTACTTTAAGTATACTTTAAGTATACAAGTAAAATTTGTAGAACACTAATGCTTCATCCATTCGGCTATGAACACTTCTCGCAAATATCAGGTTAATATATCCTAAAATACAAAAAAGGGAGCATTGATGGCGTCATGATATGTAGATTGATAGCGTAATTTACTGTGGCGTCATACAGCAAATTTTAGTAATTTAATGGATATTCTAAAATGTTTACGATGATGTGAAATTTATGTGGCGTGAAACCTGTATTATTTAGAACCATTATTTACACAACACGAAATAACGCATTATTTCGAGTTGTGTACATAATGCTTCTAAATAATACAGGTTTCACCTCACATCAATTTCAAATCATCGTAAACATTTAGAAGCATTATGTACACAACACGAAGTAACGCGTTATTTCGTGTTGTGTACGTAATGCTTCTGAGTAATACAGGTTTCATGCCACATAAATTTCAAATCATCGTAAATATTTCAGAATATATATATATATATATATATATATATATATATATATATATATATATATATATATATATATATATATATATAACTGAAACTATTACGGACTAGACCACAGTGCACTCCGTGGGAAATAACAAAGCTAGTTATGACATGTCTCGATGGTTGTGAGATCTACCACGTTACGCACAATGGATGATTCAGAATGAGTCAGCATTTCATAATTAAGTTTTTTGTACCACCATGCATTTTCACTATTCTCTTAATGACTGCCAATTTCGATGTAATGCAAATTCAGATTTGTCCTTTTAGTTTTAACTGGAAATATATTAATTTTATATGACCAACTTAATTTCTGCTGGTAGGTGCACTGCAACGAGAAGTGGAATTTAATTCCTGCCTAAACTTTGTCGATCTATGAATGAGTGGAGGTCCGTTTGAGAACGAAAACTCAATCAATGCTAACTTCAGTCCGTAGAAATTGCATCACTGCAGAAAAATTATTTAATTTACATACATGTGGTATCTGTTGTTTCGGAAATGTCCGAATGAACAGACGTCGCTTTCGATTCACAGTTATTATATATTCATTTTCACCGAATGTATGACATTAACTGCGAATGGGCAAAGTTGAAAATCATTTGTTGTAAAAATTCTTATGAAGATCTACTAATATCTTTATAATATTCCTAAAACCACAAAATTCTGTCCATCAATGGAAAAACCCATCTTCATTTGCATTGATTCGGACTTGGAGCCGGCCGCGGTGGCCGAGGAGACTGAGGCGCTCCAGTCACGGTCTGCACGGCCACTACGGTCGGTGGTTCGAATCCCCCTCGGCCATGGATATTTGTGCCGTCCTTAGTATAAGGTAGTTGATAAGTAGTTTGTAAGTTTAGGGACTGATGACCCCATAGTTAAGTCCCATAAGCTTAACAAACATTTGAACATTTTTTTCGGACTGTAGTTGATAAGTAGTTTGTAAGTTTAGGGACTGATGACCCCATAGTTAAGTCCCATAAGCTTAACAAACATTTGAACATTTTTTTCGGACTTGGATGTGTATGTTGTCCTTACGATAAGTTAGTTTAAGTAGTTTTTAAGTCTAGAGGTCTATGACAACACCTGTCTGGTCCCTTACGATTAAAAACGTTTGAACATTTTCCGTAACTCGGAACAGGAAGCCATTTCCGTCATTTATAGCTAACGTCAAGCATAGATGTTTGGCAAGAAAACTTTTTAACGTACTCCAACTGTTATTAACGTTATGTCTCCACAGTTCGTAAAATTTGTGCGAAGGTTAATTTTTTTATATCAGCTTTCTTTAAACGTAATGACAGTTATTTGTGCAAGGAAAAACTGCAGTTCTTAAGGAAATACATTTGTTGCACTGCGAATCTTTGGTTTGCAGCTGCACAGAAGTAGAAGACAAAACATCAGCTTGAAAAGTAACATCAGTTTCCTTACCAATCCTCATCAATAAGTGTAAAATGTTTTGTTGTGTTCTTTTTAACAAATGTACCTGGTTAGTATTCATATTTTCCGATTTTTATACCGTAAAATCGTTTATAATTTGATTTTTACCATATATAATGATGCCAATTCGTGAAATAAGCAAAATATTGGCTATTTACATTCAAATAATGTGATAGAGAAACATTATCGATGCACTCCATAAGCTGAACTGTTTTTGCAGGTATAACGAGTAGTTAACATTCACCTTTAGCTGAGTACGACGTTATTGCGAGTATATCTGCGCCAGATATGACTTACATCCTGAGTTATAAGCTCACTAAAGAGCAACTCTAATACCGGGTGATCGAAAAGTCAGTATACATTTGAAAACTTAATAAATCATGGAATAATGTAGATAGATAGGTAAAAATTACACACATGCTAGGAATGATATGGGGTTTTAATAGAATGAAAAATGGTGATGATCGTGTGCTCAACCGCCACTTTCGTCATGCTTGGCCTCCCAGGTCTCCAGGCCTCAGTCCGTGCAATTATTGGCTTTAAGGTTGCCTGAAGTCACACGTGTATCGTGATCTACCGACATCTCTAGGGATGCTGAAAGACAACATCCGGACATTCTTTACAGTGCTGTTCACAACATTATTCCTCGACTATAGCTGTTGTTGAGGAATGATGGTGAACATATTGCGCATATCCTGTAAAGAACATCATCTTTGCTTTTTCTTAATTTGTTATGATAATTATTGCTTTTCTCGTCAGATGAAGCCCCATCTGTTGGACATTTTTTGAAGTTTTTTTTTTTTTTTATTCTAATAAAACCCCATGTCATTCCAAGCATGCCGGCCGCGGTGGCCGAGGGGACTGAGGCGCTTCAGTCACGGTCTGCACGGCCACTACGGTCGGGGGTTCGAATCCCCCCTCGGACATTTATGCCGTCCTTAGTTGTAGGTAGTTTATAAGTAGTTTGTAAGTTTAGGGACTGATGACCCCGTAGTTAAGTCCCATAAGCTTAACAAACATTTGAACAATTTGAACATTCCAAGCATGTGTGTCAATTTTTACCTCTCTATGCACATTATTCCGTGATTTATTAAGTTTTGAATTTTATACTGACTTTTTGATCACCCGGTATTTCCTTTCGATAAAAACATTAACCTGTACAAAGAAAGTAAAAGAATAACACTGCAACACAAATGTAGGGTTCTGTAATTCTGTTTCATGTTCAGAGAACTGTCCATGTGTTTCACCTGGTCACATGTAAAAACGATTATCGTCGTATTAATCTCAGTAATGTTGTAGACATCACGTTACCTTTACTGCTAAACGTGTAATGGGAAAACGGGATGTCCTTTAATGTTAGAATCAACGATTGATTTCAGCTATGAATGATAAATATTGTTGCTTGTAATGACGAAAACTCAGTCACGTGACTCACGGCATATACATGATATGTTAGTTTCAAACCACGGCAGAAACAGGTAAACGCGCAGCCTATTTTATCTTTGGCCTGTGAAATCAGCAGAGAGCTCAAAGAATCACAGGGGCTCAACAGTGAGCAGCAGCATCTTTTTTCCGAGCGAAGGCTTTCATTTCAGAGATGCGCATTGGGGATTTCGCTCGCTCGCACTCGCTCGTCGTCGCTGCGCTAGGGTTGGGCGTATTCGAGTGTGAATGCTCGGGGCGGGTAGGCTGTGCTCGATGAGGCGCCGTGGTAGGTGGGGGAAGGGGGGAGGGGGTGAGAAGCCGCCGGATCTGTCTGCAGGCCGGGGTTAATTCTGGTGCACTGACTAATCCCACCAGCTAATGGAACCACACTCACATCAATTCCAACATGTCTGACAGAGCAGAAACTATTTACATAATTGCACACTCCTGTCCATTAAAATTGCTACACCACCAAGATGACGTGCTACAGACGCGAAATTTAACCGACTGAAAGAAGATGCTGTGATATGCAAATGATTAGCTTTTCAGATCATTCACACAAGGGTGGCGCCGGTGGCGAGACCTACACAACGTGATGACGTGAGGAAAGTTTCCAACCGATTTCTCATACACAAACAGCAGTTGACAGGCGTTGCCTGGTGAAACGTTGTTGTGATGCCTCGTGTAAGGAAGAGAAATGCGTGCCATCACGTTTCCAACTTTAATAAAGGTCGGAATGTAGCCTGTCGCGATTGCGGTTTTATCGTATCGTGACATTGCTACTCGCGTTGGTCGCGATCATATGACAGCAGAATATGGAATCGGTGAGTTCAGGAGGGCAATACGAAAGTCCGTGGTGGATCCCAACGGCCTCGTATCACTAGCAGTCGAGATGACAGGCATCATATCCGCGTGGCTGTAACGGATCGTGCAGCCACGTCTCGTTCCCTGAGTCAACAGATGGGGACGTTTGCAAGACAACAACCATCTGCACGAACAGTTAGACGACGTTTGCAGCACCATGTACTATCAGTTCGGAGTCAAAATCAAAAAAATGTTCAAATGTTTGTTAAGCTTACGGGACTTAACTACGGGGTCATCAGTCCCTAAACTTACAAACTACTTATCAACTACCTTATACTAAAGACGGCACAAATATCCATGCCCGAGGGGGGATTCGAACCCCCGACCGTAGTGAGTTCGGAGTCCACGGCTGCGGTTACCCTTGACGCTGCATTACAGACAGGAGCGCCTGCGATGGTGTACGCAACTACGAACCCGGGTGCACGAATGGCAAAACGTCATTTTTTTCCGGATGAATCCAGGTTCTGTTTACATTATCATGATGGTCGCAACTGTTTTTGGCGACATCGCGGTGAATGCACATTGGAAGCCTGTATTCGTCATGACCATACTGCCGTATCATCCGGCGTAATGGTATGGGGTACCATTGGTTACACGTCTCGGGCATCTCTTGTTCGCATCGACGGTACTTTGTACAATACGCCAGCCACTACTCTTCATGAACTGTGGTATCGTGTTTTAGGTGCATGGGCATCTGTACCTGTACACGCCAACCAAGCTCTGTTCGATTCGCAGTGGTAACACACTGGACTCGCATTCGGAAGGATGGTAGTTCAAATCCACCTCCGGCCATCCAGATTTAGGTTTTCCGTGATTTCCCTAAATCACTCCAGGCAAATGCCGGGATGGTTCCTTTCAAAAGGGTACGGCCGATTTCCTTCCTCATCCTTTCCCAAAATTCCGAGCGTTAGCTCCGTCTCTAATGACCAAGCTATCGACGCGACGTTAAACCCTAAGCTTCCTTCCTTCCTCCGTTCGACTGAATGCCCAGGCGTATCAAGGACGTTATTACGGCCGGAGGTGGTTGTTCTGGGTACTGATTTCTCAGGATCTATGCACCCAAATTGCGTGAAAATGCAACACATGTCAGTTCTAGTATAATATATTTGTGCAATGAATACCGGTTTATCAACTTCATTTCTTTTTGGTGTAGCAATTTTATGTCCAGTAGTGTATATTTGCCTCAAACAGGCAACTGACAATTTCAATTAGGACGCATAATACGCTGCATCCCTTGCGGGAATCCAGTATAGGCTGCGAGTGGAATCAAATGGTCAGAGGGAGAATAATGGTAGTGTGCTACAAGGAGAGAATTTGAGTGGAAAGGGAGGCGTGCCTGGGTAGCAAAACTGGTTAAGGCGACCGCTGGCCCAAAGCGGAAAATCCGGGTTCGAATCCAAGTCCAGCACAAATTTTCGTCTTTGCTATTGGATTTACTTCAGTGCCTGAAACGGTCGCTATTTTTAAATATTTCGAATTAACAGCTAAAAAATCTGAAAACAGTTTAGGTCACACAAGCTGTGGGTGTTCATAAATTTTTAGATTAAGCTGAGCATAGAACTCTCAAGTAGCATCCGTTTTATAAAAGTTAGGGTTCTAAACAAATTTGTACAAATTATCCACTACCAACAACAACAATACTGGTAATAATAAGCAAAATTTTTCTGACGAAGGTAAGAACTATTTTCTGAAATTTTGTTGTTTTGTACACAATTATGTGCAGGTTACGGCAAGACTGAAATAATGTAATGTATAAGCTTTCGCTACTCTCCGTTTTGTGAGTCACCAAAGGGTTTCCGCTCACATGTTCTCCTATGAGGAAGGAAGAAACCGCACAATTTCTGTTTATGGCGTATCCTGTCCACATGTATGACTTAAGATGATATTAGTATGTCTGTAATTTTTTTTAATATTTATGGATTCACCTTTGAGAAGAAGATAGATAGTCTTAGGTCAAGGATCGAACATTGTAAACGTACCGACGCAAATCTGTGTGCTTTTAATTTTGTTTGTGTAAAACACTTTGTCTTCAGCTTCCACACAACACAAACAGATTTTAAATCAGATTTACTTCAGCCGGACGCATATGTGGGGAATCGCGAGAAGTTTACGACTGTTGCTCTGAAGTTGTTTAATTGAATGATTCCTTGTGTATTATTTCCTGCAATACTTATGAACAACAACGTGTTTCTTGCTAAGGAAACCTTGAGCTTTACCATCGTTTCTTAAATTACTTGAATGAGCCGATCCTCTAGTTGCTATTCCCCCAATGTTACATACGTCACTGACAAGCTCACAGTCACAAACTAAATGATTCTCAACCATTCTCGGCATTCACGAAAAGAAAAATCAGTCAATAAATGGAAACAAGTACATTAGTCCCGAAATAAACTCAAAATAAATGAAATATAAAGAGCTTCCACACACTCGCTGTAGAGGACTGGACCGGACACAGAAATGCTTTCTGGCTGCTGGGTCTGCTTGGTAGGGGGCAGGCGAGCGTTCGCACAACACTGGAAGGCGCTCGGCCACACCGCAGTCGGCAAGTGCCAGCTCACCACTCAGCTGTTCAAAATGTTAGTACAGCTTATGGGACTTAACTACGGGGTCATCAGTCCCTAAACTTACAAACTACTTATCAACTAGCTAACACTAAGGACGGTACAAATATCCATGCCCGAGGGGGGGATTCGAACCCCCGACCGTAGTGGCCGTGCAGACCATGACTGGAGCGCCTCAGTCCCCTCGGCCACCGCGGCCGGCACTCAGCTGTTCAGTCCAGTACCACATCACCAGCGCACATTCTACCCCCTAGCACTTCATCAGGCTCTTAGGTGTCGCAGAGGCGTTTTTATTTATTCGATGGCAAACTACTTCGCCTTACTTTCAACTTTATAGAATAAAAATTCGGTTTTTAAGAATTTGTTAATTTTTGTTCTTCCATACTTCGCAAAATATTGATCCCAGCCCTTTCAGTCCTGAATTATTTTACAAATAGAATAAAACATATTCTTACACTTTTTATGTCCATAACACCTTATCTATTGTATATTTCAGCAAAATTTAATTTTTTTAATTGCTTCCAAAATTTAAAAATGCCAAATAAATTGGACACTGGGTCTGGAAGGCAGTTAAGGATGTGAAATAAGAAGTCACTCCATATCTATATCTATAAATGTGAATGTCTGTTCGGTGTACGTTTACCACGCCTGAACCACAAGACATAAAGAGCTAAAAAATTTGTACAGTTGCTAATGTCTACTCAGGGGAGGCCTTAGGCACGGTTTTATGGCAATTGGATAGCTATTTATATATATATATATATATATATATATATATATATATATATATATATATATATATATATTAATGTGAATGTCTGTTCGGTATACGCTTATCACGTCCGAATGACAAGACGCAGAGACTTAAATATTTGTACACTTACTAACTTATACCTGAGTAAGGTTTTAGGCACTGTTTTATAGCGATCTGATAGATATTTAGTTATTTGAAGAATATAACGCGAAATGCGGAACAATAATTACTCTTTGAAAATGGTTTTATTGGTTGATTGTTGCTTGAGGGTTAATAATGATAAAAGGGTGGAGTATACTGGGAGGCAAAATTATTGGTGAAAATAAATTCTACGTGTGTGTGTGTGTGTGTGTGTGTGTTAATACTTCGCTCTGCAGCGAAAACTACAGAACGCAAACGAATGGTCTGTGTGTAATTGTTGTCCGAAGTCTCCCGTTGTACACCATAGCAGTTCCATGCCGATAGCTATAAGAGGGTGGAAGATATGGTGGTTGAAAGTCGTCAAATTATTAAAAAAAAATTCGGACTGAAGGCCAGTGATAACGTATGCGACTCTAAAGCAAGGAGGTTACATACAGCGAAATGTGATGCCACATACCATAGCTTTGGTCTATGTGTGCAACAATGTCTTCAGCTTTTTCTCTGTGAGAATAAGCATACGAATAAAGAAATATAAGAATAAAAAAATAAAGCAGTAAAAAATAAATTTCTTTTAATACAGACATACAGCATTTTTACAAATGCAATTGTACAACATATAACTCAATAAATATGATATCGTACGCATTTTATATGTCATTTGTGTTTTGATTACTATCTTTCTTTGTTTGGGTACTTATAATTTTGTACATTATGTGAGACAGCCTTATTTCTTATTTATTCTCCAATAAATATAGCATGTTTGTAGAAAAAAGGAGATGGACAGAGAGAGAAAGGATAGGAGAAGTAATAACTCAAAGCTGGAATAAATAAATAATTACCCGGGCAAAGCCGGGTTTTCAGCTAGTTTATTATGAAACTTATCTCGAAAAGTGGAATTTGTGGAAAATTCTTAAATTAATACATGAAATAATTTCAACGAATGATACGTCTGATGCACTCCGCAAAGGGTCCGTCATGTTCATTGTAGCGCGATATTCTGGTGAAAGATGGCTGCAAGAAACACGAAACTAAAAGTGACAGATGTCCAGTAAACAGGCTAATGGGTATCAAAGTAAAGCGTATCCGTATAGTGTTCTAAAATTAATACAAAATCGGTGTCAAGTTTAATGGACATCAGGTCAGAAAGGGCTAGAGAAATTGTGAAGAGGAGATAGTTTGTAGTATACTTTATCCAGTTTAATTTTGTTCTCTTGTACTTTTCCGCTGAGAGAATGCTTTTCATTTACGAAAAACGTAAAAAGTGTATCAAGAAAGGGCAACCCACGTTTGAGCTCACCCCAGAGGTCGGGACGTTTAGTATGGCGTTCATGATGGTACCTCTACCACTGTACAAAAATTTGTGACTACACGATTTTTACCCTATTCGCCAGTTTTAGGTCTTCGCTCATTTTGTTATTATTCAGAGATAAAGAGGCTTGCACAGGATAGAGTAGCGTGGAGCGGTACACCAGTTTCTAGAAGTAATGTCAAACCATAGCAGTCGTGGTCTTCCCCTTGGTCTCTTGCCTCTGGTGACGTCTTCCACTAACTGCCAGATGTTCTGGCTTTCTTGACGCATTACGAGTCTGTAACACTTCAGTATTCTTCCCTTCATCACTGCCACGATGTCCATTGATTTGAATAACCCGTGCATTTCACTATTCTTTTTTCTTCTCCATTCACGAAATGTCTTCACGGAAGAACACAGAACCCCAACGAGTGCTTGAATAGTGTGAAATGGCATCGTCTCACAAAAACAGTGTTTGTCGGTATTAATGCACTACATATTCGGTGTATGATTATGTGGCAACTTTCAGTCTTGGGAAAATAACAAGGTGCCACAACCTTGAAAAGTTGGGTTTGCGTGTTGATTCCTGCACAGTACGTGCTGTGATGACAATAGATCATACAGACTAAAGCATGCTGACAAGGCATTAGTGAAAAAAAAAAAAAAGGACTATCAACTATGGATCAGAAATGTTTTAATCTTCTTTCTCCGTTCCTCGAATGATTACATTTTACTTCTTCTAGGAACATTATCTGGTGAATCTATAAGTCTGAAATTTTTATGACTTAGTCACATGATCTTCTTTTACATACCGTCACAATGATTGTTTAAGTACTTGATTTACAATGACTTAGGGGTGATAATCTAGTAAAAAGTGGTGGAAAATTTTACTTTAAAATAAATGTAAAATATCTCTGTAAGAAAATACTTTTACAATAAACTGTTGTTTCAGTATTGTCATAACATATAAATGAACACACAGTAAAAATTTTGTCTATATCCTTTAGTTTGTGAGAAAATGTTTCCTATAGTGTGACATTTTAACATTGCAGGGATAGGCGCTTTCGTATCCCCTTAACCCTTTCATGCGTCGCGTCCTCAAATGAGGACACTTAAATTTTGTGTCATTTTGTCATATTTTACATATGAGGTATAAGGACTAATAATGAATGCTAAAATGACTCGTTGACGGCAGTGACAGTCGTTGGGCTAACAAAGAAATGGATACTAGAGATTACAAGAAATAGTAGAAGCATGCCTTCAGATGAAAGCACTTTGTTGTCTCCACATCGGATAAAAAAGAAAATCAACGAATATCGCTTCGATGAGGTATAACATTGGCCAGCCAAGTAAGGTGATCCCAATGCTAAGAGGTTTCATGATATGGACTGCACGCAACATCTGAGAAAAGTGTAAAGTTCCTGTGTGCCCTGAGTGCTTGGAACAATTTCATTGTACGAAAAATACAAAATAGTGTACACTCATCATGTATTCTTCGATATTATTATTAGATGTTCCATGTAAAATGTAGCAGTTTTCGTACTCACTGCCCTCTTTTGAGAATCCCTCCCTATTGGTTTATGAAACAATTTTTTTTTTTTTTTTTTTTTTTTTTTTTTTTTTTTTTTTTTTTTTTAGATAAATTTTGATGAACTCTGCGCAAGGTGAGCCTTAAGTTTCAAAATAATGTATCAGAAATTTGTTCACTGTCGGCTTGGTAATTCGTGCATGAGAGGGTTAAAACCGGTCCTGATCGAAAAATCAAGTGCAACAAATGTTTTTTTGAGTGCTGATGGCTGCGTAAGTTATAGAAAAGAAACAAAGGCATTCCTTCGCACAGTTAATAGAGAAATGGCTGCCGGTAATGATCTATAGAGTTGTTTTGTTCATCTACGCGCTTGACAGAACGCCGGCTGACAAAACCGATCGCGGCGCGCGTATTGTGACACCTGCCGATAATGCGCTGCACAATTGGCGCCTAGTGGCGGCGCGGCGGGGGCGGATTGCGGCGCCGAGTCGCCGGGGGCGGCGCTGGAGCACAATGACCGCAGCCGGCATTGTCCGCGGCCGCTCACCAGGAAATGAGGCGGGCGGCGGGCGCCGGGGGGCCGGAGGCGGAGGCCGGGCCGGCAGCGCCGCAGCGCCGGGGGCGGGGGGCGGCGCAGGGGGGCGGGGGGCGGAGGCGCGATGCTCCTTCATTACGACGGCGCGCCGATTCAACTGCATCCGCCCGCGCGTCCCCAACAACCGCCGCTTCCGGTCTTCAAGTGCGGCCACAATGCTCTTCCCACAAACAGTAGCCACTGACGCTGCCGTTTTATCGGGCGCCGCATTGCGTCAACTTCGAAAAGAGAGTCACTGGCACAACAGTAATCTCCACAGAATTTAGATGTTTGGGGGTCTTGTTGGGCGTATGTGGGCATGATTATCAATGTAACTGGAATGAATATAAACAGCTGAAAGATAAACATCCATAAATGATTTTTCAACACAAAAAGTAGCCTATAACGCTTACTTTCACTCACTTATGACGTACGGCATTATTTTTTGGGGTAAGTCGCCTGATGCAAAAGGATATTTCTGGATCAAAAACGGGCGGTCCGAGAAAAAAAAAAAAAAAAAAAAAAAAAAAAAAAAAAAAAAAAAAAAAGAATTCAAATGTTTATAGAGTCTATGGGACTTAACTACGGGGTCATCAGTCCCTAAACTTACAAATTACTTATGAACTCCGCAACCTGACTGAGGCGCTCCAGTCACGGTCAGCACGGCCACTACGGTCGGGGGTTCGAATCCCCCCTCTGGCATGGATATTTGTGCCTTCCTAGTTTGTAAGTAGTTCATAAGTAGTTTGTAAGTTTAGGGACTGATGACCCCGTAGTTAAGTCTCATAAGCTTTACAAACATTTAATAATAAACTCCGCAACCCAGACCAGGCAGGGACAGCACTAGTGCCTACCCTTTTACACGCAAATCGTTTCATTTATATGCGGTACCGGATACACGTACACATCAAGATGGCAAAGTTCATAGCTGTTGCATCTAGTGTGCATCTAGATCTACTACAATGACGGCAACTCGGAATCAAGTGTAGTTCGTCAACCGATACCTTTCAAGACCAGTAAACAACTAAGGACGAGAAGGCTTTTCTCATTGGTTGTGTTACCTCGTACGTCGAACCATAGTATTCGTTTGCCAGCAAAATTAGGAACTTGTAGCCAACCTCTGCCGAGGATACACTAACATCTAGTTTAAAGCTTCTTAAGTTGCTATCCTACAGAGGCGGGAAACGGTCGATGTAAGGGCGGTCAAACAGTGTCGATCTGCCATGTCCAGTCGTTCAAATTATCTGTTGGAACAGCCCTCGTGACTGATAGCCATATTGAGAATTTATAATAATTTGGGACCCATAAAAATACACTGCGCCCCCCCCCCCACACACACACACACACACACAAACAACCCCCTCTGGTAAGGCAAGCATCAAAAATGTTCAAATGTTTGTTAAGCTTATGGGACTTAACTACGGGGTCATCAGTCCCTAAACTTACAAACTACTTATGAACTAGCTAATCCTAAGGACGTCACAAATATCCATGCCCGAGGGGGGATTCGAACCCCCGACCGTAGTGGCCGTGCAGACCGTGACTGGAGCGCCTCAGTCCCCTCCGCCACCGCGGCCGGCGGTTCGAGCAATATGTGGTGTAAGTTCACGAACGTCATGTCGACCCCTTTTTACTAGTCTGGGAATTTTGACACTGGCGTCACAATACTTTTTTTCTTTAATGTCGTTTGTTGTTAAAGTATCAGCTTATTCCCACGAGTTAGTAGCTTTCGAATCTACATATGCATCACACCACCTTGACACTTGTGCAGAAAGGTGTACAGTATTCTGCAGCATCCATTTTGCAATAAGCTACCACAAGAAATAAATAATCTTAGCACTAACCCACACGCTTTCAAATCTAAATTGAAGACTTACCGCATGGCTCGCTCCTTTTATTCTGTCGAGGAACTCTTAGAAAAGTTAAACAATTAAGCTAATTCATTTTTTTTTCTTTATTGACTCTTTTCACTTTGTCTTAAGATCGTCATGTACATAGGACTACTTACAATTTTCTACTACCATTCTTGTCTAAAATTCATGTATTGATTTGTTCCATGACCATGGAGTCTCACTTCTAAATTGGGTCCTATGGATCAGAAAACCATAATAAATAAATGGCCAAAAGTTCTATATTGTGTTTGTGTTTAAACGTTTCAGGAAAAGCCCATCTTCAGAGCACCATGAAAGAAACTCTACAAACGTGAAAAGCATGAAATGCCGATTTAGTAAAGACCATCTATGATACAACGGTGACATTTATGTATGTGGTTTGTCAATGTGCATACGTCGAGTGTTCATACTATACTTGACGTATGTATATTGAAAGACCACGTGCATTAATGTCACTATTGTATCATAGATGGCCCTCATTAAATGGCCATTTCATGCCTTTTAAGTTTGACTAGTTTCTTTCATAGTGCTCTGTAGGTTGTCTTTACCTGAAACGCGTAATCACAAGTAAAGTATCTATCTCCATCTGGATGTTTTTCTTTCCAACAGCCTATCAGCTGTTTTAAATTCATTCTAATTCCATTGATATCAGAAGTATTGTATACGTTACTCCAAAGTTCGATGGCCTGATGTAGCAACAGTGAATCCATATTTGAATTGAAAACCAGTCGCTGTTACGAATTATAATATTTATTACTTCTAAAGCTTTTTGCGCATCATCTGAAAACTCGAAATACAGCTGGATGGCATTAGTTAGAATTAAAATACACGATGATCATTTTAGACTAGATAAAATACGACAATATAATCAGTCCAAAACCATCGTCAAATGTTAAGAGAGATGGGGTAAAAAGTGAACACGGATCTATCCAACACAACGCTGCTGATGTGGAACTTTTTGCCCCACCTCTCTTAACATTTTCCGATTCTTTTGGACTGATTATATCCTCGAATTTTATCTAAAATTCTGATCATCGTGTTTTTTAATTCTAATGCCATCCAGCTGTTTTTTGAGTTTTCAGATGATGTGCCAAAAGCGCGAAACGCGTTAGAAGTAATAAATATTATAATTCGCAACACGCTTTTCAATTAAACAAAGTTGTACGTCGTCAAGAAAGTTGTCCTGTTCCTCATCACACTGTGAACTACCGATAACAAAGGCAAAATATTTGGAAATAATTGACACAAGCGAAGGGGTAACTTCAGTAAAGCATTTTATGCCACCTGAGGAAGGACGATCAGGTTTTAATGTTCCGTCGATAGCATTAGAGATGGGACCTCACGCACGGAATTTTGGGTAATCGGCTGTGCTCTTTCAAAGGAACCTGCCTGTAGTGAAATAGGAAAATCGCGGAAAAACTTAAATCAGGTTGGCTGGAGGTGAATTTGATCCAACGTCCTTCCGAATGCGCTACCACAGCCCCTCGTCGCGGCGCGGTGTGGTTGGATCGTGCGAATCGGAGAGCGATCCCAAGCGAAACGGTATGATGGAGCAGCTATGTCCTATGTGCGCAGCCAAACCACGCAGCGGCTGGTCCCAAAACATGGCGAAAATGACTTTTTCGGTATTCTTGCTGTAAAAAGTTTTTCTAAACTACTAAATCCTTTGCTTCACTTTGTAATCTGATGGGTGGATAGTGGTTTAACACATCGGCACGTTTGAGGGATATTTCTATAGTACTTGAAAGTGGCGTTAAGTGCAAATTAACCATCAGTGCAAGACTTCCAAGTTACGTTTTTAGTGGATTCGACTTGCTCGATCATTCGACTTAGCCACGGATAAAATTCGGGTTCCATTAGTTATTTTAAATCGAGCCATTACCTTTGGGAATTACCTCAGCTGACAGATTACTAATAGTAGCTTACACCTGTTCATTTACACAAGTCGCTATCTGGCCTTCTTTTGTTGTTGCCGAGGGTCTAACTCCGCAAAGCATTGCATCTTGTGCGCGTTCTTTATTTCTTTTTTTCTCTGCTGTAATGACTAAGTCGTCATTCGTTGTTCACGATCACTTAAGTATTCTTGTCCGACTCGGGTACCCTATACTTCCGTGATAAGTATTCTATACGCAATCCTAGGCCCGGCGGTTCATATTTTTTTCAGAGTAGTTGTCCGAAAGTTTCCCTCACTCCTTACATCTCCCTCTCCCTGCTGCCTGTAAACTGTATACGAAAAAAATACGTACACATAATTGACAAAGAGAGTCATTTTAAAACGACTGTTACGAATTAAGATTAGGTTAATGTTTTAATAGAAAGGTAACATGCTGTACTACCACTAATCATAAAATCTCATCTTTAAACCGTGTGCTCCATAAAAATAAGGTATTTTTTTATTTTCACGAGCAATGGAAAACATGTAAGGAAAAAATAAGTTGAAAAAACGTTGTGGGTTGGTCAACAGTTTTTACAGCGTACAAATCGGAAAAATTATTTTTCCCAGCCTCGCCCGACCGGGAGTGACCACCCCCGCGCGGCTGAATTTAAATAAACATTCCTTCAAATCAAGAGTGGGTATTTTACCCACTCTCAGTGATAGGGTACAGCTACGACGGTACCCACTTCAACCGCCGGGCCTGAGTGAGGAATTATTTCTTGAACGTGATCTCGTGGATAATTTCCTAACTGTCGTCCCAGTTCCTCACTTGCTCACTGACCTTGTTTAGCGGCTCACTGTCGAAGCTGAATGCTCTCTGAAGACAAGTCTTGCCCATTTGCTAATTATGCTAGTATTTAGGCTAAAAATTTTACGTGTCGCAAAGTCTCTGTGGCTAAATCCTTAGTTTATTTCATATACTTATCTGCACTACCTTCTTTCCCGAATGAACATTAAATAATTGGTCTTTTCCTTTTTACACTGGGAGTGGGTTATCATTACAACTAATAAATCAATTATAATAACACCCTATTATCTCAAATCGTGCTAAAACATTTTATTGCTTAATACATATGCACAAAATATTACGAAACAATACATTCAGAAGAGTAAGCATAAATGCAAGTTCTTTTAATTACTATGAAAAATTCTACTTTGGCAGTAAACAGAATGTTACTACCACTTTAACACTTTAAAATAGTTAAAATATCGTTCCCAGTCGTTTACTAAAAAAATTTACGACAGCTGAGCCTTAGCCGCTGTAATAAGAATAATGTGCCTGAGTTGGTTCGCTGTTTCCTCACCAAATTCATGCCTAATGGGCTTTGAATAGTTCCGACAGTATCTGTTATCCATGTACATGGTTTCATTTGGATGCAACAAAATACAGTCAGTGATTAACAGTACAATAATACAATACAATGTCTGTTTGAAAGAGTGTTAGTGTAACAACGTATATGCATATTATTTAAAGCATGAAATGTTATAATGTATCGTTTCTACTTTTTTCTGGGCTTATCATTTAGCCATGTAGCACCTCCACGTGTGACAATTTCTACATAGGGAAGAGCATATTAACCTTCAGTTATCCTAATATGGGTGTAAGATGCATCACTGTAAATATTTGTAGAGGTGACTCAGGTCAGAGTACCGATATAAGGGTGTTTCGTCATACGAAGACTTTTAAAAGTCGTTTCTTTTCAGGTTAGATAGTACCTCCAAGTATGCCTAGCGCAAGTACGTCTGTATTCTCCGAGATAAGGAGTAACACATCACGACAGTGAGCTTTCGCTTCTGCAATGGTAGCCCTCGGACTAGTGATAATTTGTATACATTTTTGAAGAATGGGCATATTGAAGCAACGGACAGTAAAGGGGGAAAGTTTAAATATTACATACTTCTGTAACCCAGTCAATTTGAGCAGGTCGGTATTATTTTGTACATTACGTGTTGCCTGTGGTGGTCTTTATGCGGCTTGTAAAATTACCGTTTATTACTGGATGGTTTCTGAGGGAGACAAGAAAAGCAGCTGTTTGAAAATAAAGAACTCAGATGGAAAACCAGTTCTCAACAAAGAAGGGAAAGCTGAAAGATGGAAAGAGTGTATAGAGGGGCTCTACAGAGCAAATAAACTTAGAGACAATGTTGTAGGAAGGGAAGAGGAAGTAGATGAAGTTGGAGATATACTACAATGAGAGAGGAATTTAACAGAGCACTGAAAGTCCTAAGTCGGGACAAGGCTGCTGCAGTGGACGACATTCCATCAGAAGTTTCTTGGAGAGCCAGCCCTGATGCGTTACAACAACCTACAAGATCCATTTGGAGCGCAAAATGCACTAGTTTGACAGCGGAGAGCGTCGAAAGTTGCGACGACTTAACAGTCAATCAGCGGCTGCAAGGAGGTAAGAATCGCCCAGCTACACATTGGCGGGTGGAGACCACGTGGAGAACACGCTGGCGCACGTGACGTCATGTTCCACTGCCATTTTTCCCGCCGTAAAAGGGCATGTCTTTATTTTTAGACACTACGCTAACACTATTAGAGTTGCAGTCTAGCACGTAGAACCAAATGAGAGAGGAGAACAGTGCGATTCAGATGTTGTGTTGACATCATTCATATTAATTTTATATCAAAAGTTATTCATAAAATGAATATTTATTCACTTGAAAAATCTATAGGTTGAACTAATTGAAGTACAGTAGCGAGCGAGGGCTCAAATGAAAGGTCTCATCAAGACGAATAGTTTCGTGAAACCGTTTTATCTGCAGCATTTATATTGCACATAATAATGCACTTTTAAGGAAAAACAATAATAACAATCAATACATGACACCCAAACAGCGAGGTAGTAATAAGTTGCAGGTGTCGTAAATACACATTATGGCCTCTTTAGTATATATTAGTTTTGTTTATTTTAATATGTTGTCGTTGTGTAAACTGAGTTGCTTTGTTTATCGACCGTGATTTGTTTAAATTTATGAGCACAGTAATTCTTAACAGTGCATTGGAAAAAGGGCTGGAAAATCTACCGCAAAAACACTTCACCTAATTAATTTCTTAAATATTCTTTGGGAGACGGTCGAAAGACTTATTTATAGGTCATGCTGAAAATATTCATTTGTTTAATCTTAAGATTTTGGAGGTACTATTGCCGTTAGAAATTAAAGTATGTATTTACATTATAATCTTAGCACGTATGTAACGATGCTGTCATATTAACATTTCAATCACTATTTTTTTTAATTGTACGCTACTGCGAGAATCACTGAAGGTCGTTAGGTGACGTTAGGTGACGTATTACTGAAACGACGTCACAGATTGTATACCACCGAAGCGTCAGATGTACAACACGAATGTAGTGAAATCCAGTGTGACGATGGATGTTCAACATAGCCACAGTATCCGGCGCACTGAATTTTTTTATTTTCATTATATTTATTTATTTATTTAATTATTTTTTATAGAACAATGAATTTAATAGGAATTATTTTAGGACCATTAACAAATGATTAAATATTCATACAGCTATATTGTTAGCAATATTGAGCACTAGATGTAATCATATCTGATGGAGTCTTACGAATTTGGTGTTTCTCGCCAGACATAATTATACAATGGGCAATAAACAATTTTAGTAAAAACGCAACCCTCATATCGTTGTGAGATATTTGATGCCGCCCTAGCTGAAAATTCCCTTACATTGAAATTGAAAGTTTAGTTTTACAAAAAAATGTATACGTGTACAGACAGCAGCGAGCAAAAGGTAGTAGGAATAAAACAATGTAAGTTGAATTAAGGGTCTGAACCGTTACAATGACAAAACTATTTCGCCTAGTGCGTAAGACATATGAGGCAGGGGAGATATCCACAGACTTTAAGAAAAATAAAATAATGACCATTCCTAAGAAAGCTGGCGCATACAGGTGTGAAAAATAGAAAACCATCAGTTTAATAAGTCACGCTTTCAAAATTTTAACACGAATTATTTACAGAAGGATGGAAAAGCTGGTAGAAGCCGATCTCGGCGAAGATCAGTTGGGATTCAGGAGAAATGTATGAACACGGAAGCAATACTACAGCTTATCTTAGATTAAGGAAAGGGATACCTACATTTCTAGCTTTTGTAGATTTGGATAAAGCTTTTGATTCGACTACATTCTATCAAATTCTGAAGCAGACAGAAGTAAAATAAAGGGCACGGAAAGTTATTTACAACTTGTACAACAACCATCCAGCAGTTATCAGAGTTGAAGAGCATGAAATTACTACATTGAGCAAGGTATAGAGGAAAGCAAGGAGAAATTTGGAGAAGGAGTTAAAGTTCAGGCTGAAGAAGTAAAAACATTGCATTTTGTCCATGACATTGTACTTGCCAAGGACCTAGAAAAGAATTTGATCGAAATGGACAGTGTGTTGAAAGGTGCATATAAGATGAAAGTTAACAAGAATAAAACAAGGATAATGTAGTGAAGTCTAAGAAAATCAGGAGATGCTGAAGGAGTTAGTTTAGGTAACGAAACAATTAAGGTGGTCGATGAGTTATGTTAATTGGGCACTAAAGAAACACATTATGGTCGCAGTACAGTGGATATAAAATGCAGAATGGCAAAGGGAAGAAAAGCAGTTTTGGAAGAAATTTGTTAACATCGAATATTGATTTAAGCGTAAGGAAGTCTTTTCTGAATGCATTTGTATGGAGCGTTGCTTTGTACGAGTGTGAAACGTGGATGATGAACAGTTCGGACACGAAGAGGGCAAAGGCTTTTGAAATGTGGTGTTACAGAAGAATGCTGAAGATTAGGTGGGTAGATTGCATAAGTAGATGAGGCACTAAACAGAATTGGGGGAAAATAAATGTTTGGCATACCTTGACTAAAAAAGGAATCGATTGGTAGGACATAGTCTTAGCCATCGAGGAAACGTAAATTTAGCAATGCAGGGAAGTGTGTGGGTTAAAAATCGCAGATGGAGGTCAAGAGACGAATAGAGTAAGCAAATTCAAATGGAAGTGGGTGTCTGTTCTTATAAGGAGATGAAGTGTGTGTGGCGTTGCTCCACAAATTGTACCTTATATACATTAGATTTAATGTCTTTTATTCCATGAGGTGGAGATAGCCAATTATGGGCACTTGATTTTGTTTTATTTGACAACTACTTGTATGTGAGCTAATTGTTAATCTTCTGAAGAAGGGAAAGTTATTTTTGCCGAAACCTGGGTCAAGGTTTACGTATATAAACCATTTTATGTAACTGGTCGACTGAAAAGTGTTCACAATTTGATCGTGTTCCACCGTTGCTGAACTGCAGCCATGTTTAACGATTCGGTTTCTGTTCGAACATTATAAGTGATTAAAATGTGTGCCGTGCTTGAGTGGCCGAGCGTTCTAAGGCGCCTTATAAAGGTTATATGTGCTCACTGCTGTCATCATCTACATATTTCAAAACAGTTGTTGAGCACTGCGATTTCGTTATGCAGTCGGACCTGATTGGTATTTCTTCAGGTTCACACGCCATATTTTGAGACTGATGTTTATGTCTTCTTTGTAAAATTCATGATCCCTCTTCAAGTACAACTGTCACTTAAACATGATTCTCGGGTTTCCTTCCGCCATAGCGATGGATGAAATAGTGCTGTTCTTCTTGCTGACGTAGATGGTGCTCTCAACAGCCTGCACTACGGTAACCCATAGCGGCTAGAAACATTGTTTTAACTCTTATAAACCCTGCTAGTATTCAGTTGATATGTTTTTTTATTATTATGAACAAACTTTATGTTATTTGAGCACAACATGCTCTAATTCTTACGTCTCGTGTCATAATTTTACACTTCTGTTGAAGACACCCTTATATGGTCTCGAAATCTACAAAAAGTTTATTTCTTGCAAAGCTACTTACGGGGCTGATTGTTTCCACTTACAGTGAAAATACACATTTTCTTTTCCACAACGTATTGCATTAGTAGCTGATCATTATTTTAAGGATGAATTGCATGGATTTGCTAATACGAAATGTATTAAACGGAAACAGTTGGACGGTGGTATTCATTCCGTCGAGACGCACTTTAAAGAGATCATTCATCTTTACATTCATGGATATTGTATTTACGTCACTTGTAGTGGTCAAGTGGGAACATAACTTTTTGTGCAATAAATATGGTCACCAACATTTAAGAAATTTTAAACTGACGCTAAGAGATTTCGTTACGCCCGATACTGGTTTTGCATAAGGAAAAAGTGCTTCCTAAAGCGATATATAACCACATGTAAGTCTTTCGGCGGGTAATTTTTTTCCCTCAATGAAATTGAAAACGGCTTCTGTGCCATCCACGACCTGTTTTCATGTTCCGATGCTGAGAAATAAGCGGCGCCGTACTAAAAATAAAAATGTTTTCGATGTGGCATGTTCTATCGCACTCCATTCTGCTCCGGCGTGTACGTATCCTAAACAGTATTTCCTACGAAATCAGTATATTTAGATATTTATTAAAAGCTTAGTCAATGAAAACAGTTTCTTATTGATATCAACATATCAACGAAATAATATATAAAACACTGTTCTCTTTCTCTCTCTCTCTCTCTCTCTCTCTCTCTCTCTTTCTTTCTGTGGTCATCAGTCCGTAGCTACGTAAACTAAGGTAAACTAACCTAAGGACAACACACACCCATGCCCCAGGAAAGACTCTAACCTCCGACGGCAAGCAACCGCGCGCTCCGCAGCGAGGCGCTTTGGACCGCTCGGCTACTCCACCGCGCCTCTCTCTCTCTCTCTCTCTCTCTCTCTCTCTCTCTCTCTCTCTCTCTCTCTCTCTCTCTCTCTCTCTCTAATGGCTTGAAAAGGCGAGATCGGAAACCTCCAAAGTAGCGTCCGTCAGCTGTTCTACATGCCGGGCAAGGGGATTACTGACCGATTCTTGGACCCTCTCTGGGCGCAAGTTACACTCGGCGCATATTTCAGGACACCAAGGTAAAAATAGACAGAGAGAGAGGGGGAAGGATGAAATGGACAGAAAGACGATGGAAGAGGAGATAGCCTAAAATAATACTTGAATTAAGAAATATTTGGTCAACGCCGGGTTTTCAGCTAGTAATGTATACAATGCGCAGTGAATAAATAAAAGTATCACTTCTGCTAGCAGTCACGATTTTTTATTTTGTTTAGCACGACGGGGTTTCGGGAAATAATACCCCCTTTTAAATGCGATTTTGCGCTCTACCATTTTAATTGCGGTGTTTCTGACATTTGAGGGTCTGCAATGATTAAATGTACGAATTTTAGTGCAGGGTTCAAATGTTCAAAAATCTTAAGGGACTTAACTACAGGGTCATCAGTCCCTAAAATTACTAAAGACGACACAAACAGCTATGCCCGAGAGGGCATTCGAACCCCCGACGGGGAGTGGCCTCGCGCATCGGAGCATGGCGCCTCAATGCTCTCGGTTGCTCCACCGCGGCGAATTTTAGTTATTGATCTGTCTTTATGCATAGTTAATGGCGAAATCGTTTGAAAAACTTCTACTTACAGTTTCTTTATGGTCCATTTTTGTAGAACCTCAGCTATATCAAACATCACACCTAACATTCTGTGCACGGTATACACAAATGTTTACAAAACAAACGTACATTTATGTGTACTGTGCACATAATGTTAGTTGTTAAGTTTGATATGTGTGATATTCTACACAAATGGACCATCAAGAAACTGTAAGTAGAAGCTTTTCGAAATATTTCGCCATTTACTACGTATAAAAGACCGACCAAGATGTAAAATTCGCGCATTTAATCGTTGCAGTAAAGACAACACTATCAGAACCTCAGAAACACCGCAACTAAAGTGGAATAGCGCAAAAAACGCACTCGAATATGGGATTTATTTCCCGAAACGCTCATAGGCACAGGCTTTCTAAATCAATTTCAAGTGGATAAAATCAAGTAATGCACGGTCGTTTAAACGTGCGTCTATGCAATGTCAGCCACTTTTAGGTACTGGCTCGCAGAAGTTGCGTACAAGCGGTGGTGGTTCCTTGGTTGACTGTCACGTCCCCTAGCAGCGGCGCTGCCCCAGTCTGCCGGCGTATCGAGCGGGCAGCGGCAGCTCAACAGGTCTCCCGCCACCTGCTGTTCTCGCCACAGGTTGCCCGCAGCCGTCGCCGTCCGCCGCTGCCACCACAGCACCTGTTGGCCACAACACCTTACACTCGACTAGGTACTAACTGCAAGGAAAGTCGGTTAGCACGTAACAACAGGTTTTCGGTTATACCGGATCTTTTTGTCTGCAGTTTAAGGTAACAGTCAAAACAGCTCAAAATAAACCGATTTTCGGTCTTCTATACTTTTGCTAGTTATAAACGTGAGTCACACTTTCTTAAGTAATGATTGGAAATGTGGAGGATCCCCCCCCCCTTCCTTCTACAAATCTCTAAAGATCCTAGAACGCCATGAACTCCGCCTCGCCTTCCGTATCCCCCTTTATCCCCAATCCTCTATGACCTCATCCTCTTTCCCCGCCTTGTCCTCTTTATTGAACATCTCTGCCTCCGCTACCTCTCCCACAAATTATACCCACCCAATCCTCTCGTCCAACCCCTCCTCACTGATTCTGGCCCGCCCCCGCGCCTCCCCCACTGTGTTCTGCCCGCCCTCCACCTGTCCACCCTTCGTATTCCCCTCCGTGGCAACTTCCGCATCCTCCCCCTCACGGATGATGCCCACGGTGTCGCGAATTCTGGGCCCAGTGAATTCTGGGCCCAGTGAATTCTGGGCCCGGAAAAGGTCGGGCCACTAATCCTCCTCCCCCCCCCCCCTCCTCACGCCGGGATGGGTGCCGGCACTCTGCAGTGCCTGCCGGCAAGTAAGTGAGTCGACTTCATTATTTTGCTCCGCTAGCTTGGTTCATGTAAACACACTCGGCCCTGAAATACTTTTCTACAAACATTACAAGGCAACAGTGACCGGCATTGTTATAGTACATGTGGCTGCAATTCGAGTGGTTCCAATGTTGCCAGAAAACATTGTGGGCCAGTGTTCTCGGCAATAACAATTTTTATGGCCCGTTCAAACGTAGCTTTACGTGATGTACTGATGAAAGAGGTGTGGAAATGATCAAAGAAGAACCAAAAGTGATACAGTTGGAAGTGTTCATGAAATTTCTGTTTGACAACTTTTATTTATGATTGGATATTCAGAAGCTACAATGGTAAACCAAATTACAAACATAGAATTTTAAAATCACGTCTGTTTGACAAAGAATATTTAAATTAACGTAAAATAAAATCTGTTCCACACCCATCGACCTGCGAATGTTAGACCTACATGTAATGTACATAAACCAGGAGTGTGCACGTATAGGTGAAATAATCTGCATATTTCTTCCCATCTCACTCATTGCGCTAAATGTGAAGGGCCCCTACATATGACTTCGAAACAGGAAAAACCCTTTCTATTTTGTAATTATAATCCTGCATAACGTTATTAGTATTGCCAAATGTAAAATATATAGAATCAACAATATGAACGCGCGTATTAAGACATACATTAAAACGAGTATGTGAACCATACAATAATTCACATAATAAGAGTGCGTGTTTACGGCTACAATGAATGACATGATTTTCCATACCATGACAGAGAACGCATCGTAAAACAAGGAAAAACGGGAAAAAATTAGAGCCAATGCAATACGCGTTTGAAAGAGGGAATATCGTTGAACATTATGTTAACATTCAATGTTGTTCTTCCGGCAGCAGGACATTTTGTTTCCTTTGGTGGTCATTTTAAGGGCGGTGTTAACGCGGCGGTGTTAACAGGACGGCATAACATCATAAATCTTAAAGTAGGCATTAGGAGAAAATTAATTTTGCTCATTTATTTTTGCAATCTGTATCTCCAACGTAGAGTCGCTTTTGTGCACCATTTCCATTTGATCTTCAATATTATCTATGCTAAATTGCTCCTTGTCAAAATGCAAACCTAATGCCATTTTCTTGCTACCATAAGTATTTTCTTCAAATCGCCACGTACGAAGGACCTTCGAGTCTGGCCAGTGGAGGGCTTCTCAGTGACAGAACATTCATAAACCCCGTAATTTGCATATTGCATATTTTTTGTGGTATATTTGCATATTGCATATTTTTTGTGGTATATTATCACGCAATCTCACTTTAAGATTATGTGTCGTTCTGAACGCAGTTTCAACTCTCTGCTTCCAAAAATGTATGTTAAGTTTTTCTGACGGCTTGCCAGTTGTTATTCTGTTTTGAAATCACTTACAGGATATATGCGTATGCAGTGGTAGGAGCGGAAGAAGAAGCCATGTACAGCTTATGTCACCTACACACTGTATGTGAGTTATTTCCAATGATCTTTAATTATGTGCATAATCCTACCCTCTTTTCGTACGCCATCATATATTATGTTCTTTACATTACATATACCATCCAGAGGTATGAGGAGTATATTATTTTAATTTATTTTAATATAAAGTTTCGTAAAGAAGAATAGATACGATTTTTAAATTACATTTTTGTAATTAGGTTTTTAAGTTTTCCATTGTTTTTGGAGGTAGTTGACATTGGCTGAAACTGGTCATAAGTAAAACCTTTTTGAAGATTTAGATGTAAATGATTGCGTCAGAGTGACAATATATTACAAAAAGTCACAGTGCTCCATATAAGTAATTCGCTTTTTTCAGGAAGTGATCACGTTATGTTTACGGAATTTTCGTAATAAACAGACTCCCATCACACTTTATCCACTGGCTAAATGACGAGAATACATTGTCATTCAGGCGTGTTTAAAATCAGTTTTTTTTATTTTATTAACTTTTAAATTATTATTTCTTTGTACATTTTTTCACATACGTTGTCTCAAACTAGGCCAATGAATTTATTCAAATTTTTGAAGGTAAGAGATCGCTTTCAAACAGGCCCTGATGTCACCATCCTCTTCGTACTTTTGTATTATTTTTGCCATCCTTTCATCGAGTTTCACGTGTTTAACTCTGATCTCATTAAAGCATGTGCCGAGTTCTCTGCTTCCGTCTTCATGCACTTGATTACGTCTTTAATTTTAGGATTCGGTTTCCCAAGCAAATTATTAATCTTGTTGTGCCAACCTTCTACAGCGTTGGTGGTACGATGGCGTAGTCTGTAGCAGCTCCAAACTCTGATCGGGACTTCATCGTTTTCTAACCACCTGTCTAAGAAATAGTCGAAAAACTGAGACAGCTTTGGGATACCTGGTGCTTGTGAATGGATTTCGAGCCAGCCATTGCAGACATCTTCCGGTCGAAGGAATGCCAGAGAAGCACACATCTGAATTTGCAACCTTACTTCTTCATTTTTTCTGTATTCGGAAGCAAGTCCCAAGTCTTGCACTTTCCTCCAGAGAGATTTCTTCATGTGGAAATGGCAGCCATGAACTTGAACCGACAGGAGCACAACTTTTAATGCAGAAATAGCAGCTATTTCAAAATCAACGGTGTCATTTTGAGGATTCCATTCTTTTATATTATTTTTAAGATTGTTGAAAAGACGAATATATGTCTCTTTTCTTTTGTTGGGTAACAGTACAAAGGCCATACTTTGAACTTCGAAAGTCTGCATGTATCGTATATATTTGAGCAAATTGCTAGCTACAACATTTGAAGGTCCCATCCATAAAAAAGTCTCGTTTAGTCTTTAAAGCCTCTCTTCCTGCTTTTCCACTAAAGACTATCACCCTATCTCCAATGTTGTCATCGCTCAAGAGAAAACTGCTACCGTCTTTATATTTAGTAGCTCAGGCGAAAGATCGACTTCTTGTCTCGTCTCTGGCTCTTTCTGATCTCCGCGTGCTTTGGACCGATGCTTGTATAATATTCGTGTCATTTCAGACACAAAATGATACCCTCGCTTGTGGAGGTCACCTAACTCTTCAGTATATATTTTAGAAATCGAAGTCTCTTCGTCTCTCGATCCCTTCTTAGCCCGATTTATTGCCTTCTGTATTTCTATGCGAGCGTCATCCGGTGGTCCACATTGATGCTCGTTTGAACTAAGCACTTCACAGTCTTTCGTCTCAAGCACTCCTCGGCAATACTTTGTTCTTTGCTCTGAACAGCACCAAATCACAGTCCCACAGTCCCATCTGCTTTAGTTCTCCTTATGGTATATGAGCAGCCGTCATAGTGCGCACATGGCTTACCACGGGTGGTCATTGACACTTCCATTTCGAATTTAAAGCACACTGGGAGACAAGATGCACGAACTGAATACTACCACAGACAAATATGTTACTCTGTGATAGTACGCAAGTTAGAGTCTACTGGCAGTGACTATCTAAGCGGTCAGCCACTGCGTTGGACGAGACCTTCGGGACCGAGACTGACAAGGAGCGTTCTTGGTGGGGGGGGGGGGGGGCGGAGGGTGGGAGGGGGCAGGGAGGCTCTGCCCTCGCCACAGGCAGGTAGTTTCCAGGAAACTGGGCCCAGAATTCGCACATTTCTGGTTGGGCCCAGAATTCACTGGGCCCAGAATTCAGTGAACCGATGCCCACCGCCCTGACATTTATCCTTCCTATCTTCTGTAATCCTCCACCTCCCTCCCTCCACCTATCCCTCCCAAAGGGCCCCGTCCCCCCTGTCTCTCCTACCCAGTCCTCTCTCCCGTTGCCCCTCGGGCATCCTTCCATTCTCCCACCCCTCCAGGCTTCCTGGAACATCCTGCCTCGCTTTCCTCCCCCCCCCCTTTTTGCTCCTCCTCCCGCTCCCACCTTCTCCATAGCTGGCAGAGGGGACTGAGGCGCTTCAGTCGCGGTCTACACGCCCACTACGGTCGGAGGTTCGAATCCCCCGTCGGGCATGGATATTTGTGCCGTCCTAGTTCGTAAGTAGTTCATCAGTAGTTTGTAAGTTTAGGGACTGATGACCCCGTAGTTAAGTCCCATAAGCTGTACAAACATTTGAACATTTTGAACATCTCCATAGCTTCCAGCCCTTTCATTCAGTGCCATCACTCTGTGCTGGTGCTAGGCCCATGTTTATTTTTACAAAGTATGTGTTTTTTAAAAACGAACAGCTAACGGTCAAAATGCGGCAGTCACCGTTTCAAATCGACAGTGTTTTTTCCATCACCCTTTTCCCCCTTTCCCCTCTCTACCCATCTATGATCTTCAGTGTTTTAATGTGTGCTATTTTAATTAACTGTGAACGGTCAACCCGCAGCCGACACCTTGTGTTTTCTTTTAGATGTTTTATGTGCTGTGTGGCCTCCGAGTCTATTTTATTTATTTTTAATCTTCATTTTGTCACCATGTCCATGTTAGCCTGCGTTCTTTGCTCCATTTTCAAACTCATGTACTTATCCATCAGTGTCATCATGTCAATTTTCGCTACGGTCGGGGGTTCGAATCCCCCCTCGGGCATGGATGTTTGTGTCGTCTTTAGTGGAAAGTAGTTCATTAGTAGTTTGTAAGTTTAGGAACTGATGACCCCACAGTTAAGTCCCTTAAGCTTAACAGACATTTGAACCGTTTGTCAAAGTTAAAAATCTTCACATTTACTTTCATGTATGTTCCTCTGTATACCTCTCTCGGCTGAAGAGCGCCTGCGTGCGCTGATAGCCCGCCCCTTTTATGGGAATTGAAATTACAATAAAGCTACAACAAAAAATGTGAAGGAGCTGGCACTCGCTCTGCTCGCCGCTCCCCTCTCTTTCACAATGACCTTTCCTTCCCTGACAGTGCCAGTAAAGCAGTACACTTTGTCACGTGCCTACCCGATGTCTTCTCTGTCCCAGATAATTCCCGTTGTAATTACTCCCGCTTCCCTGAAATCCATGAGCACACAGACACCTCCATCCCTCCGCTCGTCCCCGGCTTTCAGTACTTGGGCATCTCCCACCCCCTCTCAGAACTTGACACACCTATCACCATCCTTGATATATAATTTACACTCCGCACGAAACGCATCACCACTCTCGGTCACGACAGCCTAACCGACAGACACCTCTGTGCCTGACCTCCCTCACTCTACATCTACATCCATACTCCTCAAGCCACCTGACGGTGTGTGGCGGAGGGTACCTTCAGTAATACTACAGTTCTCCCTCCTATTCCAGTCTCGTATTGTTCGCGGAAAGAAAGATTGTCGGTATGCCCTCGGTAAAGGTATGTTCTCGAAACTTCAACAAAAGCCCCTACCGAGCGACAGAGTGTATTTCCTGCAGACTATTCCACTGGAGTTTATCGATTATTTCCGTAATGCTTTCAGGATTACGAAATGACCCCGTAATCAAGCGCGCTGCTCTCCGTTTGATCTTCTCCACCTCCTCTATCAAATCCCACCTGATACAGATCCCACAGTGGTGAGCAGTATTAAAGCAGTGGGCGAACAAGTGTATTCTAACCAAATTCCTTTGTTTTCGGAATGCAGTTCCTTATAATTCTTTCAGTGAATCTCAGTCTGGCATCTGCTTTACCGACGATTAATTTTATATGGTCGTTCTATTTTAAATCACTCCTAATGCATACTCCCAGATAATTTATCAAATTACCTACTTCCAGTTGCTGACCTTCTATAGTGTAGCTAATGATATATGTATTTGTAGAACATTATACTTGTCTATACTGAGATTCAATTGCCGTTCCCTGCACCATGTATCAATTATTTGCAGATCCCACTACATTTCAATACAATTTTCCACTGTTAAAAACCTATCTCTATATGCTACAGCATCATCCGCAAAAATTCTCAGTGAACTTTAGATGTAATTCACAAAGTCATTTATGTATATTGTGAATGGCAATGGTCTCACGACACTCTCTCTTCCCTGACATCCATGAGCACACCGACACCTCTGCCCCTCCGCTTGTCCCCTGCTTTCAGTACTTGGACATCCACTTCATATTCAGAAAACCAGCCTCCTTTTCAAGAACAAACTACACCCAATTAATTCGATTCATTGCTTCCTTTCTCTCCCACCGCCCATCCTTCGTCACTGTCAACAATTCCAGCTTACCCCTCTACCAGAGTGCCCCCGGAATCCGTCCTCTCCTGATCTACTCGGCAGACATGCCACAACCTCAGCCTCCCGTCCGTTTCCTTCAATATGCTGATGACACCGCGTTCCTAGTCCTCTCCCCCTCCCCGGGTCGCTCCCAGTACCTGCTGCAGTCCACCTATCCGAATTCTCTACTTGGTGTAACCACTGGCTCCTTACTGTCAACCCCACCAAATCCCAGGCAATCATCACAGGTCGCACCACTCTTTCCTTCCGCCACCGAGCTCTTTACCTTACTCTCCATGACCACCCTGCCCCTCAAACCTCTATCCTCAAATTCCTCCCTCTCCTCGAAATCCCACCTTCAGTGTGTCCATCAAAAAGCCCTCTTCGGCCTCTACCTACTCAGGCTCCTCTCTGGCAATGGGAACTGAACCCCTTCACCATCCTATGTACCAACTTTTTCTTCATTCGTCCTGTACTGTGCAGTTTGCACCCAACCTGGGTCTCCGCCTCCCCTGCCTGTTATGTCCCTGCAGGTCTTTGAGCGCCACGCCCTCCGCCTTGTTTACCCCACACCTCCTCAAATTCCTGGAGCATATCTGTACCCTCTATGTTTCGTGTAAAATAGGATCCTGTAAAATAGGATCCCATCACCCTGGTTTCTCCCCTCCTGGGCCTCTGCCACGCCAATGTATCCCTCCCTCCACCTCCGTACACTCCATAGCACTTCTGAGGGTAACTTCCATCAACTGCCCCAGCCAGATGACACCCTGCATCCCGACAACTATCCTTCTCACCAGCCATAATCCTTCTTGGTATTTAGTACGACTTCTCTCTTCCCCTTCCCTCCCTTTACCTCCTTCGCTTGTCTCTCCCCAACCCCCCCCCCAAAGTCCTTACGTCCCATCCTCCACCTTCTCCGCCCTCCACACCCCTCCTTCCTCCTACCACTCTGCGTTCCCATCCCTTCCGTGTCCCCTGTTGGGTCTTCGTTTAGGATTTTAAATCGTGTGCCAGTGGTTAAAAAAAATTTTTAAAAAATCACTTCGGCAACTTCAGTATCGGCAGGCCAAAGTGTTGCACAAGTATTTTTTATCAGTACCCCCATTTCGTCGTCAGTGAACAGTGTGGTGTTGACATCAGTGTGTTTTCAGCCACCGTGGAAAATATTATCTCTGAACGTGTAATGTTACAATCTACTTTTAATGTCATTTTATTCACCATCGTTTCACCTTTTAAAACATGAAGATTTAAAAAATACAACGACAAAGTGGTAAAATTGAAGCACATAAACTTTGACACAATGAAGTTTTTTGCAGAAAAACAACACAGAAAGATGAATAAAATACATTTAGTTCGTTAAAATGTTTGTGCCACGCTGACAGTAAAAACACACAGTAAGCAACATGAACACTGAAGAGATGGAGAAACACTGTAGACTCAATACAGAAATGCGGCGACGACACTTGTTTGTGGAAGGTAGTCACACTAATAAAAGACACTGATGCACTGTAGACGCGACGCACTGGACGGTGGACTATTAAAGGTCAGCACTGAGGACCGCACAGGGAAAGGTAGGAAGAGGGGAGGCAGGAAGCGTGGGAGAAAAAGGCAGGAGGGGGTGGGGAAGGAGAGTAGGAACTCTGCGGAGGGGAAGGGGATAGCCAAGTGGGGGGAAGGAAAGGGAGGGGGAGAGGGGACGTTGCATACACTGGGTGAGGATCAAGGTTGGTGGGAGGGACAGATATGGACAGAGGGCGGCATCAGGTAGCGAGAGGAGACGGAAGTTACCCTGGGAGAAGATGTGAGCGTATGGAGGTGAATGATGGGAGGGGTGCAGTGGTAAAGGCGTGGCAGAGGCCTGGAATTGGTCAGGGATCTGTTTCTCGGGTATGTAGAGGATCCAGATGTAGGTACTACAGGAGAAGAGGGTGCGGGATTATATCGTAAAGGATCCATGTGGGGGAGGGGAGCCAGATGTGGTAGGCGAGGTGGAGGGCGTGGTTCGAGGATTTGAACGAATAGGTAGGGGGAGAGGAAACCAAAGGCGGGATGGAAGCTGTAGAGGGCAGAACGCATTATGTATTTGTAGGTGTATAGGATAGTTAATGGGTTGAGGACCCACGTCTGGCCAAAGAGGCGTTTGAGAAGGATGAGGTGGGACATTGCTTTGTGGTGGACGGTGCAGGGTTGGAGGGTCGAGCCAAACGTCAGGAATCACCTGGACGCTGTCAACGGCCAGCAGTGGACAGAACGGGGGGGGGGGGGGGATCAATGCCTTGGCCACCCTTGTTCACCTGATTTTACCTATTTAATCTGCGTGGTTTTCTTCCTTGCGGTCATATTAAAAGCCTCGTGTATGAGAGTCCCGTCAAATCTGGAGAAGATCTAGTTGGCCGCGTGTCTGTTGCTGCTGGTCATGTGGTCGACATGCTTTGCCTTCTTTTCGCAAAAACTTTTGTATGACAGACAACCACAGTTAAAATATTTATACCTATTTAAGGCACTTTCACACAGTTAAAACTAGGTATTAAAATTGTTCACTTTAGCTGTTTTTTTACTGGAGTCGTGGAGACCCGCACTACGGTTTCATAAAAAGTTGCATCGTCAGGTGCTTTTTAAAAGTTTTCAACGTTTTTTTTTTTTTTTTTTTTTTTTTTTTTTTTTTTTTTTTTTTTTTTTTTTTTTTTTTTTTTTTTTTAGATAACGGGAGTTAATCGTGAGGTCCTACCGCGTCATTTTAGGTACCGTACTTCGTAAAATACTTCCAAATCAGGGATCAAGCCATTCTGTAAGACAAGTGATGCATCAGGATGAGCGACAAATTACCGTTTAGATCTAGTGGGAACAAGTATTACACACTGCACATTCACTTGTAGAGGCCATTCAGTCTGGAAACAGGGAGAACATTGTCTCAGCAACCCTGTACTAGTCCTTGTTTCTTGCTAGATTCAACTGTCTACACTTTTACTAATATGGAATTTTCTGTTTTTATCATTTTTGTATAACCACCCAATACTTCAAACCATGCCAAGTTAACGTATAAACATTACCCATTAAAAAAATCATTCTAATACTGAAACTTTTAGTATCACTTTATTATGTCTTTATCATTCCTAAAGCCGAAATTATAGTCCAACCTAAGCTTCCAATTATTATCTTCCATTCTCGTCATTAACTTCAACGCATCAGCTGTTAATGTGATCATGCGATAGTTCTCGCACTTAGCTGCTCCTTGCTGTCTTACGAATTGTGTGGCTGATATTATTTGAAAAGTATGATGGTACGTTACCAATTTCATAGATTTTACACACCAACTTTAATAGTCGTTTCGTTATCGCGTCACCAAAGTTTTTAGAAATTCTGATGAAAAGTTATCTATGACTCCTACATTATTTATTACAAGTCTTCCAGAGATCTTTTAACCTCTGGCTCAGACATAGCTTCACCAGTGTCTCAATTAAAACGTAGCTACAGCCGGAATAAGTTCAGTGGAAAATTTTACCAAGAGACAAATGGTGTTCAGAAAGGATAGATCGAATAAAATAAGGTATTGGCTTATTTATTGTTGTGACAAGCTATTTATCCTACAGCGAAATTGCAGGAGATGGTTCCTGTGAGTTGGTTTAGGTAGAGGTTATACCTGACTAACCGAATAAATTAACAATAGCCTCTTTTTACCGAAGCCCTAACTCGGACTGTTCGAAGAAAGCTTGGATCTAATTTCGAAAACGTAACCGAAGCATACAATTATAATTGACAGTAAGTTACACTTATCCTCGATATGTTGGGAAAACATCGTCCGAAATGGTACTCCGAAAACAATCTCAAGCAGTTAGTTCAAAAAAATGTTCAAATGTTTGTAGAGCTTATGGGACTTAACTACGGGGTCATCAGTCCTAAACTTACAAACTACTTATGAACTAGCTACAACTAAGGACGGCACAAATATCCATGCCCGAAGGGGGATTCGAACCCCCGACCGTAGTGGCCGCGCAGATCGTGACTGAAGCGCCGCAGTCCCCTCGGTCACCGAGTTAGTTCAAGAACCCACAAGAATAGTAAATGAATGTGCTAATAATCCAAACAGGCGCAGGGATCAGTGGACACGCTATTGTATTAACGAGACTGAATATTAAATTCCCAAATACAGAAAAATTAAACGAAAAATATAAATATTCAAAAAAGGAGATAAAAATTCGCTTAACGCTTCCTTGAATGAGTCTGCGGTCTTTCGAAACCAACAACGTGAATGTAGAACAGATGTGGCTTAGATTCAAAGAAATAATATCGACAGCATTAGACAGATTTATACCAAACAAATTAACAAAAGTTTGATACTCCGTGGTACACAAAAGAGGTTACATTTTTGGAAAAACAAAGCATGCCAAATTAAACAGTCACAAAATCCCCAAGACTTCTTGGCTTCTCTGATGTCAAAGCCATTTTAGACTTGTGGCACTATTATATTTTCCGACTTTCCAACTTCATCATGCCACTGGCCAAATAAATGACTTTTATTATCGTCTTCATAGTCTGTTCAATGTAAAGATACACATTTCAGTTACTATGCTGCATGTCAATAATTTGATTTCATTTAGTGCTTCAATAGTAAATAGTTCAAGACAGATACGTGACTTACATTAGAGTAAAGATGGCCGTGTAAGCCGAAAACCGGCGAAGGATTTACAACTAATTTGTAGAACATACGCAAAATTATGATTTTTAATTCATTATGGTTTTTATGATTGTTATTATTAGTTTTATTGTTATTTTCGGCAGACAAATCATAGAAGATGATGTTGTTCTTGTTTTGTTGTCTTCAGGCTGGTTTGATGCAGCTCTCCAAGCTGCTTTATCCTGTGCAGGAATCTTCATCTCTGAATAACAAATGTTCATATATTTGTGAATCTAAGGGACCGAACTACTAAGGTCATCGCTTCCTACACTTGCAAGCTACATAAAGTAAATTAAAGTAACTCATGCTAAGGACAAAATACACACACACATACACACACATGCCGGAGGGACAACTCGAACCTCCGACGGAGTAGCTTACCGCCTTAGACCACGCGGCTATTCCCTCGATGCTCTGAATAACAATGGCGACCCGCATCCAACTGAATTATCCTATTGTACTCAACTCATGCTGCTTTCACCTCTCATGTATCCCTCCAAAACAAAATTGAGAATTCATTGATGTTTCTGACTGTGTCCGATCAGTCGATCCTTTCCCTTGGTCGAGTTATCCCACAATTTTTTTTCTCCCCAGTTCTATCCAGTACTTCTTCATTACTTAGACTGTCTACCCATCTAATCTCCAACATTCATCTATAGCACCACGTTCGAAATTTTTTATCCTTTTCTTGTCTGTGTATCGTTCTTGTTTCTCTGGCATACATGACAAATGCATTCTACAGAGGCTTTCTAAGACGCTATTATTCGATGATAACAAATTTCTCATTGTCAGAAATGCTTTCCTTCCCATTGTCATTCTGAATTTTATATGTTATAAGCTTGTTTCATCATATTTTACTGTCAAATTCTAGAAAACATCTAATGCTCTCATTTTTTTCGTTTCCTAATTCCTTCAGCATCTCCTGACTTAATTCCACTACATTCCGTAGCCCTTGTTTATCTCTTGTTAAAGTTCATATTATATCCTGTTTTCAAGACACTGCCCATTTCCTTCATTTGATCCTTCATGTTCTTTGCTGTATCTTATACAATTACAATGTCATGGTCAAACCGCAAAGTTTTTAATTCTTCTCGCTGAACTTAAATACTTTCTCCAGATTTTTTCTTTGGTATCTTTATAGCTTGCTCTATGCACAGATACACATTTTAGCTACGTGTGCTGTACGTCACGAATTTTATCTAGTTTAGTCGCTTCAAGCATTTTACACAATTTTTCAATCGAATACTTCACGACAGATGCTTGTACACCCTGCTAAAGGTCCCATTACACACGAGAGGCGCACGTGCTAGTCACTAATGGAATTGCTGCTAACCGTCGCGTTCACGTGTAAGAGAGCTAACCAGACGTGCATAATCCAATGACATTACCAGCAGCAGCCAATACCTGCAGGGTCAACCGCTTCGCACAGGTCAAACGCCTGTCCTGTTCTGTCCTCTTTAGTTAACTAGTAAGGCTCTAAAGATAACAACTTTTTTGCTTCACTCTATTACGTTAGTCTGGAGTAAGAAACAAAAAACAACAAACGATTATTGAATGGCTAGAATAATGCCGTTTTACCTAATGAGACCGAAAGACAATTAGTTTTCGTATCGTCATGTAAGTTTTATTTATTCGTGTCAGAAGCATCACCAAATTATAAATTTACATATTATTACTCTACAGCTTTAAATTTAGGATATTATTGCTGGTAACAATCATTGATATTTGCAAAGAGTACAGAATTAAATTTTGGATAATGATAACAGTACAAGTAACAAAAATAAAGTATGGTGCAGTGCTAAACGTATCTTGCCCAAACGAATTATAAATGTAAACCATGTACACATCAAATACTAATATGAAACTATGAATTCCAAGCTAAACGGGCGTCGTCAGTTGCATTTGGACTTACTGCCATAAGGTCCTCTGTGGTACCACTGACGGTACACAGTGGGCAGGAGAACATACGTAAAGTAGTTTTTGGTACTCCACATTCAGAGAGGACAGACTCTACAGAGTATATCCATTTACGAAGAGTGTCTCTTGATCTTGTAGTGGCCGTTCGTAGCCTGTTGAGTGCCTTCCAGGTTTCTCAGTTTTCGTCACATCCTGGTGCTAGCGCCATACAATTTGAGGTCTTCCTCCAAAGATCCACTCTGCTTTTGTGTTATTCATAGTCTTCCGTTAATATAACTCCATCTTGAACGGAGAGATGCAGATGTTTTTTTTCTTCCCGCGCACTATTCGAGAAGGGAATGCGAGATCAGTAATATAAAGGTGGTTCGATGAACCCTCTGCCAGGCATTTGAATGTGATTTGCAGAGTATCCCATGTATATGTAGATTTTAAGCGCTGATGGACCAGAAGGCGCACATGGCGGAGGTGACGTTCACATTATGCGGGTTTCAACCTTTCTTTAAAAGCTGCTGCCTCCCTGCGATGGTCAGAAGAGGCGATGCCAGCTAGATGTTGGATCTCCTCCTGAGGGACGAGCTTGAAGCTTCCTGTGACGATTATAGTCGTCTCATTGAGGGCAACGTGGCCTGTTTTGCGTGTACTGAGTTTTACCACACCGGGCAAACGTACTTGCCTGCAGCGTAACACAAGGTGAGTGCTCACGTTTTGAGGACCATGGCTCTGGCTCCCCAGTTAGAACTTGTAAGCTTGCGAATGGTATTATTTCTTCCATTCACTTTTAGTTTCGTACTCAGCCAGTGTTGTTTGTATGTTACAGCCATGTCTATACTTACATTTAGATATTTTGCGTTGGGGCAGTGCTCTAAGAAAACTCCTTTTCAATCTGTAATTTTCTGTTGGCCTGGTCGTTCCGAAGGCGGAAAGCATGGAAAGCACACGCTTGCGTTTTTGATGGATTTGGCTTCAGCTGGTTCCTTCTGTAATACGTATCTAGCTCTGCTAGGGCCCTGCCCAGCCACTGTTCCACCTCCTCAAATCTTTTTCCTTGTGCTGTTACTGCCCAGGTATATATAGCTATTTGTGCCTGCGGGGAGGGGTGGATCGTTGGTGTAAATACTAAAGAGCAGTGGTGCCAACACATTATCCTGTGGCAGACTATTCCTCTGCTTTCTCCATCAGATTAGTTTTCCCTGAATCTCCACTAGGAACCTCCAATTGCGGAGCGGTTTCTGATAATGTTTTTTTTTCCGGGACGAAATACAGCCTGTACCGGTATCAGGTTAGGTTCCATAGCACTGTGACACGGTGATGTATCATTCTTTCAAAGATTTTGTATGTGTGGCACAGCAAAGAGATAGGACGATAGCTCTTTGGAATGCCGGTTTCAGAATAGCTTTTCGCCAGATGCTAGGGATTTGGCATTGTTGCAGGCAGCATTTGAACATGTCCAGTAGCCACTGTTTTGTTCTCGCCCCGAAATGCTTCAGTGAATATGTCGCCTAGTCCAGCGGTTTTCCGTATTTATCAATAACTTTATTCAGCTCTTCTGTGGTAAAAGAAGAGGACAATTTGGTCGTTTCCTTGCTTTCTATTCGGTTAATATTTGTATAGTATCTGGTGGCATTTGAGTTGACCAGCTATTTGATCTACATCTACATCTACATAGATACTCTGCAAATCACATTAAAGTGCCTGGCAGAGGGTTCATTAACCACTTTCATAACTTTTCTCTACCGTTCCATTCTCTAATAGCGCGCGGCAAGAACGAACACCTAAATCGTTCCGTTTTCGATCTGATTTCTCTTATTTTATTGGGATGGTCATGTCTCCCAAAATATTTTCATATTCAGAACTAAAAGTCGGTGATTGAAACTTCGCAAACAGATCACGCCGCAATGAATAACGTCTTTCTTTTAATTATTTCCACCCCAATTCGTGCAACATTTCCGTGACGCTTCCCCCCCCCCCCCCCGCCCCCCCCCCCCCGTAACGTGATAAAACAAAACGAGCTGCCCTTCTCTGAACCTTCTCAATGTCTTCCGTCAGTCCCACCTGGTGAGGGTCCCACAAGGGGCAACAGTACTCCAGGAGAAGACGCACAAGTGTGATGTAGGCAGTCTCTTTGGTGGAGCTGGTGCATCTTCGAAGCGTTCTGCCGATGAAATGTAACCTTTGGTTCGCCTTCCCCACAATATTTTCTATGTGTTCTCTCCAGTCAAAGTTGTTTGTAATTGTAACTCCTAGGTATTTGGTAGAATCTACGACCTTAAGGTTTGACTGATTTATCGCGTAATTAAAGTTCAGCGGATTTCTTTTAGTGGTCATGTGTATTACTTCACACTTTTCTTTATTTAGTGTCAATTGCCAATTTTCGCACCATGCAGAAATTTTGTCTAAATCGCTTTGCAGTTGCTTTTGATCCTCAATTGACTTCACTAACCTATAAACGACAGCATCATCCGCGAACAGTCTAAGGGAGCTATTCAGATTGTCTCCTAAATCGTTTATAAACACGAGGAAGAGTAATGGACCTATAACGCTTCCCTGTGGAACGCCAGATATCACTTCTGTTTTACTCGATGACTTACCGTCAATTACAACGAACTGTGTCCTTTCTGATAGGAAATCGTGAATCCAATCGCACAATTGGGGAGATATTCCATAAGCACGCAATTTCATAAGAAGCCGCTTGTGGGGTACAGTGTCAAAAGCCTTCCTGAAATTCAGAAATATGGAATCGATTTGAGATCCCTTGTCGATGGCACTTAATACTTCATGTGAATAAAGGGCAAGCTGTGTTTCGCAAGAGTGATACTTTCTGAATCCGTGTTGACTACTGGTTAATAGGTCGTTCTCTTCGAGGTAGTTTATAATATTCGAACAAAATATATGTTCCAAAATGCTACTGCAAATCGACGTCAATGAGATAGGCCTGTAATTTTGGGGATCACTCCTATTGCCTTTCTTGAATATTGGAGTAACTTGGACAACTTTCCAGTCTTTGGGTACGGATCTTTCGCTGAGTGATCGGTTGTAAATTATAGCTAAGTACGGAGCTATTGCATCAGCATACTCTGCGAGGAATCTAGTTGGTATACAATCTGGCCCGGAAGATTTATTTTTGTTTAGTGACTTAAGTTGTTTTACTACTCCAGGAACATCTACTTCTAAGTTTCGCATGCTGGCAGCTGTTCTTGGACTGAATATTGCTGTTACGTTGGCGTGGGTTCTTGAGTAAGTTGATTTAGTCGTTTAAGAAGTCTCCACGCTTTGTGGCTCCACGCTTTGTCTCCACGCTTTGTCGAGCTCCTCTATTACTTTGATCCAGTTCTCTCTCGTGGCCTCAGATATTGAACATTAGTTTTTTATCTGCCTCTATTGCGTCTTCTCCCAAAGGATTGAACTCGAAGAGAGGTATCGTCGCAGCTGGGCCTTCGTCGCTATTGTTAGATCTTGTATATAGTTAGTCCTTCTGTGATCTTTTTTATTTCCACAAATCTTAATATGAGCTTGGGATAGTTATAAGGGTAACCACGGCATTATGCAATAGTTTCTGGAACTTAGGCCACTCGAATTTTTAACCCGTTTGATCCCAAGAAGGTTTGCCTTTCAAATCTTTTACGAATTCCTGTTTAAATCTTATGTTTGTAGTGTAGATAAGTCATAAATACCACTTTCATGTTTGTAACAGTATATTGAATACAAAAAAAATTGACGTTCCGAAAATGGAACAGCGGGAACCGGATGGTACAGGTAGCGTGCATGTAATACTGTGAGAAACGAATGTAAATTTTTCATGTTTACGCTTATTTTTCTCACTACATATTTTATACAGCTCATACACTGATTACACCAAATGCGAAAACATAACCAAATAAGGAATAAACAGGATTACACTGTGTTTTAGTTAGTTCAGTTTCAAATTTAATTTGTATGAAACTGCGCATAACAATTTGCATGCAAAAAATTTTATATATCATGCATTATTTTGTTGTGTTTTTTCTTTCACAGCCCACATCTTAGTTGTCTCAAAATCTGTCATCTTTGCATAAGCTGCTGTTACCACAAGCATGATATATCTCACAATTCTCTCAAATCTTCCCCTTGACATTGCTTTTCACACAGCTAGAACATGACAATCCTCGATCGTTTGCCAGCACATTCTATATCTTGGTAAAGGGTTGTAACTTGTCAGAAGAAATATGGCAAAGAATACTCTTATTTCTGAAACTGACACATTGAATGTTGTACCTCCCTGCTGATGAGCGTAAATATTTGTGTAATTGGCTACCAAGTCCGCAATAATGTCATCATAAAACTGTTCATATAGCTGTACTGGTAATATTTCTTGCGTCAAAAATTCTGGAAGTATCCATGTCTTCATCTGCACTTCATTTATATCATTCTGAGTTCATCTCCTATCAGCCCTCTTTCTTCTGCCGGTAACAGGAATAATATTTGATGTTTAGATGATTTATATCACTTTCACACTCTGACCGTCGTGGATCATCAGGGGGACTTATGTACAAACCTGCATCAGAAAAATCAAAATCCTCTTCCAATAAGGCTATAATTTTATCGGCAGTCAACATAAAATGCAAGTGCACCCATTCAATCCCACTGTTCCAAAAATGGAACACTCAGCCATAATGTGTTATAACCCATTGTTGAGAACAGATATGAACAAATAACTCACACACACACTATCATTCTTGTATATATACATCATATTTAGGAACGGTAATATCGTTATCCAACTTACTTACCCTTTCCTTGTGCTCATTTTCCCATAAACAGCAATTACTACAGCACCAACAATGTTGTCATGCAGATGCTAGCAGCACAAAAAAAAAGCAACGAGCATGTAGAATGTCAGTAGAGTGACAATATTACCCAAAACTAAAATCCCTATGCACAAAAAATTACAAACTTTTGTTCAAAAAATGGAACAGCGAGATAAAATGGGTTACAGTTGTATATGCGTCGGAAGGGGATACTATGGTGTCGGGCTATAGCAAAAACCTGACACATGATTGGCCAGTGCTGGGTGTTTAAAACTGGTTTGCATACTCTTGTGACACATTGGTGGTTCATCCGGTCACTCAAAAATATCAGATTTGGATCACATCCTCTACGCCATATGGCACTGTTCAAGGAGGCTGGTAATTTATTATCTTTTAGGATAACTAGACTATTTGTCCAATGGATCACTCTCTCCTCGTACTTGTGATCGTTGGCATGTGTAGTAGGGTGGGCCGAAAAAAGTGAATTTTTGAGTATCGAGTTGTAACAGGGCTCGAAAGTTGCATATTTGGTTGCTGATTAACGAAAAAAGAATTTAAAAAATCTAACTTAATATCTTCAGTTCGCGCAAAGGACTTAAAGTTTCTAAAAAAACGATACATTTGTAGAATTTCTGAAAGGTCATATAAAAATATATCTTTCAGTATCACGTCCTAATAGGACTCAAAAACTGTGTATCCGTGTATAGTTTAACATAAAAATATTTTTGATAGTCCTAGCTTATGTAATCAGTTCGCGCTAAAGGCCTTAACTATCGAAATATGACAACATTTGTAAATGATCAAAATGTTACGGAAATTTGCTAATATCTCGTATTTATATCTATGTTTTAAATATGATAGGTTTTATTTATTGTGATTTGATTATTTAAAGAGATAACATCATAACTTTGCAGCTCTTCGTCCATTTCACCAGGAAATTTGGTTAAATGATCCAGAACTCACCACGAGGATGTGGCTGCAATTCGAGTTCCGCCCACACCCTGCCCAACCAACCAACCGCCCAAGGAGGTCATCCTAATTATATATTAGGACGTGATACTGAAAGATATATTTTATATGACCTTTCAGAAATTATATAAATGTATCGTTTTTTTTTTGTTTTTTTTTTTTTTTTGTTTTTTTTTTTTTTTTTTTTTTTTTTTTTTTTTTTTTTTTTTTTTAAGAAACTTTAAGCCCTTTGCGCGAACTGAAGATAAGATATTAAGTTAGATTTTTTAAATTATTTTTTCGTTAATCACCACATAAATACGCAACTTTCGAGCCCTATTACAACTGGATACTCAAAAATTCACTTTTTTCGGCCCACCCTAGTACACATGCCAACGATCACAAGTACGAGGAGAGAGTGATCCATTGGACATATAGTCTAGTTATCCTAAAAGATAATAAATTACCAGCCTCCTTGAACAGTGCCATATGGCGTAGAGTGACAAATGTTACTGTAAAACAATGTGGAAATTGTGACGTGACATTCAGAAGAAGAGGCGTGCAGTGCTTACTGAAGGCGTTGCGCCGCTCCACGACAGTTCTCCTCCCCAAACGGCTCGGCGCACAGCAACTGTTTCGCTTAATGACATTTTACTAAAGAAATTCCAATTTGCTGCTAAGTTTACGTATTTTTATTAAGTCACAACAGACTGTTTCGGCGCATTAATGCCATTTCAAGTGACCTGCAAATCTAGGTAATAATTTTTACATAGTTCTCGTCGTTTTAATTATAAATCTTATTCTTGAAGTAATAACAAAGGTTTTTTACTTGCGTCTAGATGAAATGATGTGCATATATAATCGAATAAGACTCTCTTCTGGCGTTATAAAATTTTTAAAATATTTTAAATTACGTTTGACAGTTCCGATGATATATGTTTACATATTATCTTTTGATGGTGACAAAGATGATCTATTTATCACTATCAGTTGTAGTTGCGATCTCTGGTTGTTGCATTACGATTAGATGCACCGATTTTGCAATTAATATACCGTATATAAACGTCATAAAATCGGCGAAAAGTAGATGTTGTTGTTGTTGTGTAATGCTATGTGCAATCTTTTATCGTATTTCTAATGTTTGGTGCTACATTTTCGTATTTTACGCTTGTTGATATAGCAGCGTAACCAGCGATCGCAACTACAACTGATAGCGATAAAAAGATCATCTTTGTCATCATCAAAAGATAATATGTAAACATATATCATCGGAGTTGTCAAACGTAATTTAAAATATTTTTAAAATTTTATGACACCAGAAGACAGTCTGATTCGATGATACATGCACGTCAGTCCATCTAGACGTACGTAAAAAAATCTTTGTTATTACTTTAAGAATAAAATTTATAATTAAAACTACGAAAACTATGTAAAAATTATTACCTATATCTGCAGGTCACTTGAAAATGGCATTAATGCGCCGAAACAGTCTGTTGTGACTTAATAAAATACCTAAACCTAGCAGCAAATTGGTATTTCTTTAGTAATATGTCATTACATGATCTTTATTATGATGCAGGCCCCAAAGAGCAAAAACTTTTGTTTTGCCTGAGTTAGGCTGGGAACTGTTTGAGCATCCTACATACAGTCCTGACCTTGCTCCTAGCGATTTCATTGCAGATCAAGATATAGCTGTCCTCCGACCAGCGTTTGACAACGACGAAAAGCTGCAGATGACTTCAGTACTCCTCCGAACACGAATTAAGATTTCTGGTTACTAACAAGACAGGAACAGAAACGTAAGTGTGCGCTCGTAAAGAATCTCTTCTTCCCAGATTCCAAAAACAAAACTCAGCTCACAGAGCAACGTCTTATTTCGCCCTATGTGGAGTAATCGGCTGTAAAATGTAACAGTGACACTCTTCTCTTGCCTGAATTAGACGTAAATACATTTCTCTCTGTGTAGGTGGTAAGGACGACTCACAACCCACAGAGCAACGACTTATTTCGCCCTATGTGGAGAAATCGGCTGTAGAATATAACAGTGACACTCTTCTCTTGCCCGTATTAGACGTGAAGGTGGTAAGGACGGCTCAGCTCACAGAGCAACGACTTATTTCGCCCTATGTGGAGAAATCGGCTTTAAAATGTAGCAGTGACACACTTCTCTTGTCCGTATTAGACGTAAATACATTTCTCTCTGTGAAGGCGGCAAGGACGGCTAACCGTCTCGGTGAGAATTTCTAGCGTCTTCCTTTCCGGACCCTCGCGCAAGCCTTCGTCACAGAAAGGGTAGTTCCTCGCTTGTAAGATGCTATCTCAAAAGACCCCAGGCTGTCAGCGAGCGGCTGTGTGCACCGACTTTATCTAGCAACCTCGTCTCCCACACCGTCTTTTAAACGGGGAGGTTACCTTTAGTGTTGTAATACGACCGCCATACTGTTCTTCTCCGGCACGTAAAAACTTTCCTTCCTTTCAGTGGTGGTTAGCTCCCTTTGTTCTTTGTCACAAAAACGTATAAATTTGCTGTCATTCCACGGCTCAAATCAGAGTCAATACTTCAGCAATCCATTTAACTCAGATCCCAAATCAAACAAAGATGCAAATTATCGTAGAATGTTGCACTTATGGTGGCATAATATTGCCGCCTTAGAGCAGTCATTAATTAAAAGGCGAATCAAAAGTACCCTTTACTACCAACAAATCATTAGGGTGCAAATATTTTACCGAAAATATTCTCCCATACTAGTCCATTACCAAATATTTTCCAAATTACAAACAAACACTCACAGCCGCTACCCAGCTCACCTCATCTTTATATTAGTCCAACGCCTCCTCTCTCTGTTCATCCTTTTCTACCCTACTCAATATCCATTTTAGTTCCGTTTTCATGCTGCTCAATTCGTGTTACGTTTATCTCCTGTACTATGGGTCCTACAATAATATAGTTTTACAGATTCGTAGAGGACAACATTAGAACACTACCTGTGAAATTTGTTTCGTGGTGTCAGTAGTAAATACGTAATAAATTACATCATGAAAGCATTGCGAAAGATTTTCATGCATTTCATTGTTTCTGACGTCATATCTCATAATGTTCAAATGTTTACCCCTCGAGGACCAAACTGCTCGGGACATGGTCCTTATATCCATAAACTACTTAAACTAATCCAAACTAACATGCTAAAGAACACACACACACAACACGATGTCCGAGGGATGGCTCAAACCACCGACCGAAGCTCCCGCGCAATCTGCGACATGGAGCACTTGGTTCAAGAATCATGAAAGAAGGTTGTATACGTGGAAGAGACCAGGAGACACTGGACGGAACCAGATAGATTTAATAATGGTAAGACATATTCAGGGGCAGATATAGACCCTGACCATATGTTATTGGTTATGAACTGTAGACTGAAACTTAAGAAACTGCAGAAAATTAGGAATATAAGGCGATATGACCTGGATAAACTGAAGGATCCTGAAATTCTTGGAAATTTCAGAGTGAGATTCAGGCAACAATTGACAGAAGTGGTGTAAAATAAAACAGTAGCAGAGGAATGGGTAATTTTAAGAGATGAAATAGTCAGGGCAGCAGAGAACCAAATAGGTAGAATGGCAAAATCTACAAAAAATCCTTGGATATTTCAGGAAATGATACATTTTATTGATGACAGGAGAAGATATAAAAATGCAGTTAATGAAACAGGTAAAATGAGTACAGACGACTAAAAAATAAAATGACAGGAAGTGCAAAAGGGCTAAGCAGGAGTGGCTAGAAGCCAAATGCAAATCTGTAGAATAATGTATAACTAGGGGTAAAATAGATATCGCCTACAGGAAAATAAAAGAGACATTTGGAAACAAGAAAAATAGCTGTATGTTTATGAAGAACAGACGAAAAACCAATTCTGAGTAAAGAAGAGGAAGTTGAAAGGTGGAAAGGGTATATAGAGGGACTCAACAAAGGAAATGAACTTAGTATTGTAGGAAGGGAAGAGGAAGTAGATGAGGATGAAATAAGAGATACTATACGAGAGATGAATTTGACAGAACATTGAAAGACCTCAGTCTTAACAAGGCCCCTGGAGAATATAATCCCTCAGAGCTGCTGAAGTCTCTGGGGGAACCAGCTATGACATAACTATTTCAGCCGCTGAGTAAGATGTATGAAACAGACGAAAAACTCTCAGACTTTATGAAAAATATAATAAACCCCATTCCAAGGAAAACAGGTGCAGACAGGTGCGAAAATTACAGAACAATCAGTTTAATAAATCATGGTTGCAAAATTCTGACACGAATTATTTACAGAACGATGGAAAGGCTGATAGATGCTGACCTTGGGTAAGATCAGTTGGGATTCATGAGAAATATAGGAACACGGGAGGCAATACCTTATGACTAATCTTAAAAGACAGTTTAAGAAAAGCCAAACCTACATTTCTAGATTTTGTAGATTTGGAGAAAACCTTTGACAGTGTTGACGAATACACTCTCTCAATTTCTGAAGTCAGCAGGGGTACAATATAGGGAACAGAATATTATTTACAACTTTTAGATTAACCAAACAGCTTTTATTAGAGTTGAAGGGCATGAAAGTGACGCAGTGGCTGGGAAGGGAGGAAGACAGAGTTGTAGCCTTTCTAAAATGTTATTCAATTTGTACATTGAGCAAGCTGTGAAGGAATGCAAAGAGAAATTTGGAGAAGGAATTCAGGGTCAAGAAATAAGAAAAATTCGTTATGCTGATGACATTGTAATTCTGTCAGAGACAACTAAGGTCCTGGAAGAGCAGTTGAACGGAGTGGACACTGTGTTTAAAGGAGCGTATAAGATGAACATTAACAAGACCAAAACAAGGGTAATGGAATGCAGTCGCAAAAAAATCAGGCAATGTTGACGGAATTACATTAGGTAACGACACTACAAAGGTGGTAGATGAGTTTTGTTACTTGGGTAGTAAAATAACATATGACGGTCGCAGTACAGAGGATATAAAATGCAGAATGGTAATGGGAAGCGTTTTTGAAAAAGAAAAACTTGCTAACATCCAAAATTAATTTAAGTGTATTAAGTCTATGGAGTCATTTCTGAATGTACGGATTGAATAACGTTGGGGAAAGGCTACAATCCTGTCTTGCTCCCATCCCAACCACTACATCCTTTCATGCACTTCGACCCTTATAACTGCGGTACGTTTTTTCTACAAGTTCTTTTTTTATGGGACTTAACTACGGGGTCTTCAGTCCCTAAACTTACAAACTACTTATGAACTACTTACGAACTAGGACGGCACAAACATCCATGCCCGAGGGGGGATTCGAACCCCCGACCGTATCGCCTCAGTCCCCCCGGCCATCGTGGCCGGCTACAAGTTCTAAATAACCTTCCGTGCCCTGTATTTTACACCTACTTGCTTCAGAATTTTAAATATTCCAATTAAGATTTCTCCAGATCTAAAAAAACTAGAACTGTATGTTTTCCTTTCCTTAATTTATCCTCTATGATAAGTCGTAATTTGAGTGTTGCCTCGCCGACCGCGGTGGCCGAGGGGACTGAGGCGCTTCAGTCACGGTCTGCACGGCCACTACGGTCGGGGGTTCGAATCCCTCCTCGGGCATGACATTTGTGCCGTCCTAGTTCATAAGTAGTTTGTAAGTTTAGGGACTGATGACCCCGTAGTTAAGCCCCATAATATTTACAAACATTTGCCTCGTATTTTCCTAAATTTCTCCTAAATTGATAATGAGCGTCCCTGAGGTCAACTTCTACCAACTTTTCCATTCGTTTGTAAATAATTCTCGTTAGGATTTTGCAGTCAGGACTTACTGAACTGTTGGTTCTGTATTTTTCACACCTCTCTGCATCGTCATATATATATATATATATATATATATATATATATATATATTGGAATAGTTACATCTTTCTTTATGTCTGACAGATTTCGCCTCACTCATACATATTGCACATCAGGTGGAATAGTTTTGTCCTAGAGACTACGTTAGCTCTGACAGAATGTCTTTCACTCCAAGGGCCTTGTTTCGACTTACGCCTTTTAGTGTATAATCTGCTATCTCCATCTACTTCCTGCCTACCACATTGTCTCGAAGTGTATTTCCTTTGTAGAGCTCCCTATATATTCTTTCCACCTTCCATCTTTCCTTTCTTTGCTTAGAGCAGGTTTTACCAGCTGCTGATATTAATACAGCTGCTTGTCTTGTCTCTAAATGTCCCTTTTATTTTCTTGTAGGCGGTACTTATTTTTCCCCTAGTTATACATTCTCCTACATAATTGCATTGACTCTTTAGTCACTCCTGCTCAGCCATTTTGCGCTTCCCGTCAATCTCATTCCTTAGTCGTCTGTACTCCATTTTACCTGCTTCATTTACTACAATTTTATATCGTGTCCTTTCTTCAATTTAATTCAGTATTTCCTGTGATATCCAAAGATTTGTTTTTAGATCTCGCCTTCTGACCTATTTTGTTCGCTGCTGTCTTTCCTATTTCATTTCTCTTACGTACATACTTGTATACAAACATACGTTTTTTTAGTATCCATAGACTGGATTTAGGATCGGGTGTTACCTACTCTCCATCCATTTGAGCTTCGTTTTCATCATCAGAACCCTTATCATATCTCTTGAACACTAATATAGTTTTCCAGGTTCGTAAAGTGGAATATTAAAAAAACTGTCTGGATAGATTAAAGTTAGATATGGTGGGGATTAGTGTAGTTCGGTGGCATGATGAACATAATTTTTGGTCAGGTGAGCACAGGGTTATAAATACAAAATCAGTTGGTGGTAATGCAGGAGTAGGTCTGATAATGAATAAGAAAATAGGAATGCGGTTAAGTTAGTATGAACAGCATAGTGAACGCATTATCGTAGCAAAAATAGACACGAAGCCAATACCGATCACAGTGGTACAACTTTATATGCCAAGTAGCTCTGCCGACGATGAGGAGATCGAAGAAATGTATGAGGAGATAAAATAAGTTATTTAGACCGTTAAAGGAGAAGAAAACTTAATTGTGATGGGTAGTGGCGGTGACCTTCCAGTCACGTGACACCGTAAGCAGCACCCCCTCCTAACCTAATGCATACGCAAAGGCTGCTCTCCCCCAACATCTTTTCAAACAGTTAAATATTTCTTACATAAGAGATAAATGTCATTTACCCTCAAAATCGCGACAGATTTGCTAAAACGTCCAAAGATATGTGGCAAGTAACAAAACAAATGTCATTGTTTCCGTACCTGTTAAAAAGAAGACCAGGTTTTAAAAAAATACTTGCACTCCCTCTCGAACCCACAATTTTCGACGGCGCAACGCGTTACTGCTAACCACATGGCTATTCTTGCTAGGCGGAGACCAGTGACTTCAATATTGTTCACGATCGATTCTGAAGGCTTTTACATTTGATGCGTCTTTAATTTATACTTATAAGATATTTTAGCAAATATAACGCGTTTTTGATGAATCTTCAATGCGCCAAAAGCAAATATGAAGGGCGGTTGATGCCTTAATGGAGGATTTATCGATGTGCAAGGCGAGGTGCGCAGTAGCTCCATTGTCTTGCTTCGGGACAATTCGTGCATAACAGTCAGAGCTCGAGTTGCCAGGAACTGGCGTCTCTATCAGCTCCAACGCCAATATTAAAAACGGAATTTCTCCTAGCCCCTCCCTGCTGCGGGAGCGGCCATATGCTGCCTCCAGGGGGTTTAGAAGAGAATTGAACCTCAGCCGCGCATGCGCATTGCAACGCTGCGGTCACTGCCGCCTATATTAAGCGGCCGCGCTACGACTCGTATACGTGCTGTTTCCGCGACGTTCAACGTTTCTCATGTGATAAAAATACTTTGAATGTGCATATAAAATTATCTGAAGAACGAAACGAAGAATGGCAGTTTAAAATCAATTTATTTTATTTAATTTACTTGTTTTTCACGGCGAGCTTTTTTCTGGGGTTTCACTGAACCAGTAAACACATAACACGCGTCGCACATTAGTAATGGGGGACTGGAACTTGGTCGTAGGAAAGGGAAAAAAAGGAATTGTAGTAGGGAAAACGAAGAGGAGATCGCCTGGTAGAATTTTTTGCAGAGCACAATATAATCATCAGAAACACTTGATTTAAACATCATGAAAGAAATATGTACACTTGGAAGAGACCAGGAGACACTGGAAGGTATCAAATTGTCTTTATAATGGTAAGGCAAAGGTTTAGAAACCAGGTTTTAAACAAATCCAGTGGCAGATATAGACTCTGACCATAACTTATTGGTTGTGAACTGTAGGTTAAAAATTAAGAGACTGCAAAAAGAAAATTAATGAGATGGATTCTGGACAATTGAAGGAACCAGAGGTGTTTGAGAGTTTTAGAGGGAGCATTAGGCAAGGATTGTCTGAAACGGGGGATAGTAATACAGAGGAAGAAGAATGAGTACCTCTGAGAGATAAAGTAGTGAAGGCCGCAGAGGGTCATATAGGCAGGAAGGCAAAGCCTAATATACATCCTTGGATACCACAGGAGATACTGAACGTAATTGATGAAAGGAGAAAATATAAAAATGTATCAAGTGAAACAGACGTCTAAAAAATAAGGTTTACAGGAAGTTCAGACTCGCTAAGCAGGAGTGGCTTGAGGAGAAATGCAAGATCTTAGAATATTGTATAATTAGGGGAAAGATAGATACCGCCTACAGGAAAATAAATGAGACATTTGGAGACGAGAAAAGCAGCGGTATGAATATCAAGAACTCAGACGGAAAACTAGTGCTAAGCAAAAAAGAGAATGCTCAAAGGTGGAAGGAATATATAGAAGGCCTATACAAAGGAAACAAACTTGAAGGCAGTATTCTAGAAATAGAAATGGAAGACGAAGTACAGGAAGATGACATAAAAGATACTATACTGCGAGAGAGGAACACAGTGATTTCAGTACCTAAGGAAGCAAGTGCTGACAAATCTGTAAATTACAGAGCTATCAGTTTAATAAAACATGGTTGCGAAATACTAACATGAATTATTTACAAAAGATAGAAAAACTGTTGGAAAAGTAGGAACCCATGAGAAATACATTACGATTTACCTTAGAATATAGACTAAGGAAAGGGAAACTTCCTTTTTTAGTATTTGAGAATCTGGAAAAATCTGTTGACAATGTTGACTGGAATATATTTTTTCAAATTCTGGAGGTAGCAGTGGTAAAATATAGTGAGCGAAGAGTTATATACAACCTGTACAAAAACCAGGCAGCAGCTATTAGAGTGGAAGGGCATGAAAGGGTCGCAGTGGTTGGGAAGATAGTAACACAGAGTTTTAGCCTTTCCCAAGTGTTGTTCAATTTGTACATAGAGCAAGCTGTGAAAGAATGTAAGGAGAAATTTGGAGAAGGAATTAAAGTCCAAACCTTGCGGTTTGCTGATGACATAATAATTCTGTCAGAGACAACAAAGGAGGAAGAGCAATTAAACGGTATGGATACTGTCTCGAAGGTATACGATTAACATTAACAAGAGTAAAACGAGGGTAATGGAATGTAGTGTCAGAAAATCAGGCGATGCTGGAGGAATTAGATTGGGTAATGAGACAAGAAAAGTAATAGATGAGTTTTGTTATTGGGGTAGCAAGATAACTTTTGGTGGCCGAAGTAAAGAAGATATAAAATGCAGAGTGACTACGGGAAGAAAAGCGTTTCTGAAGAAGCGAAATTTGTTGACATGCAGTATTAGTTCAAATGTTAAGAAGTTCTTTCTGAAAGCATTTGTCTGGAGTGTAGCATTTTATGGGAGTAATTAACTTAAATAATGAGGGGGGTGCTTAACGGAATTGGGGAGAAAAGGAGTTTCTGGCATATCCTGACCAAAAGAAGGTATAGGTTGGCGGGAAACATTCTGAAACCTCAAGGAATCGTCAACTTAGCATTAGAAGGAAGTGTATGGGGTAAAAATCGTAGAGGGAGCCCGAGAGATGAATACAGTAAGCAGATTCGAAAGGATGAAGGTAGCCGTACATATTCTCAGATGAAGAGACTTGCTCAGGACAGGGTAGCGTGACGAGGTGCGTCAAATCAGTCTGCGGACTGAAGACTACAAAAACAACGTCTGCGGAATGTGTTGCAATTAGTGTTGGTAGCAAAGCCGCAATAAATTCCAATGCCTTGCGTGATGGGGCTGATGCATTTAATTGTTTCTGACATCTCCTAATGTCGTGATTAAGGTTAGTAGTATTAATAGCAGTAGCAGTATAAATCGAAACGTCATGCGTAATGGAGAGCTTTATCAAAATGTCCAAATGTTTGTAAACCTGTTGAACCAAACTGCTATGGTTGTTGTCCCTAGATTTACAAACTATTTAAACTAATTTACGCTAAGGACAACACACACACACACACAGACACACACACACAGACACAGACATACAAATGCCCGAGGGAGGACTCGCAACTGTGTACAGCACTTAATCTTTATCCTACGGATGATAGGAAAATTATACAACCCATCCCAGTGCTGCATAAATACAATGGGTTGGAAGCGTTGTCAGGATGGAAGGCGGAGCGGTGAAGGATTGTGGGCGCCCTAGGAAACACACACACACACACAGACAGACACACACACACAGACACAGACATACAAATGCCCGAGGGAGGACTCGCAACTGTGTACAGCACTTAATCTTTATCCTACGGATGATAGGAAAATTATACAACCCATCCCAGTGCTGCATAAATACAATGGGTTGGAAGCGTTGTCAGGATGGAAGGCGGAGCGGTGAAGGATTGTGGGCGCCCTAGGAAATGGTGGCTGAATGGCAAATAAAAGGTAGAATTCAATTAATATTTGATATATTCTAAAATACGGGATACATGACGGGACTCACCCTGGGTACGGATGTAATGAATGAATGCCAGTCTAAACGGATTAGAAAACGTAAAAAGGTAATGGTTACGGTAATGGTTATGGTTCACACAGTTGGTGACTGATACCGAACAGCCGCTAGGCGGGAGCGGAAAGCATGCGGCCGTTCGCCCCGCACAGAGGCTGTACCTCTGTACGAGAACTCAAAACGAAGAGAGCGAATAAACTGATTCTCGCACCTCTGAGTCCTGCTATTGGCTCCACGGTAGCAGGGAAATGTCAGTAGTTTCAGCACGGACGCCAGAAGGGTGGCGTGATTTTAGAATCAGCATTCAATACTGGTTCTGGCCGGCTCTGTCCTGCAAGGTGGACAGGCTTGGTCACGTTGTCAAGGCGTATGTCGCGGCGGAAGAACACTTGTAAAACTTAGGCGAAGTTTTGAAATAAAAATTTGAATTATTTCCCGAAACTATTTTAGACTGGCTGGTCATCCTGTACAACTGCGGCAGGAGTGACCACCTAATCCGTAGTATGATGTCTTAGACTATGCGTCCACTCCTGCACAGGAAGAGGTTTCTCGTGGACTTATTATTGCCCTCATATCTCTTGAACTATGTGCCGTACTATGGTGTAATTTCGATAGTACATTCAGTGGTATGTGTGATTACTGTCTGGAAAATGTCTCACGTTTACATTTAGCATAATAAAAGTAATACATTGTAACGCCATTTCAAATTCCGAAGTTCTACTGGATGAACAGCGGAAAAGTAGTAAGCGACAAAAAATTATCAAACTTTTTGTTGGGATTATCAGCAGTAAATAGTTTCGTGATAGTTTGGAATGACGTTTTAAGTTTGTTGTAAGTCGCTAAGGGCTCTCATTCTCCAATAGTGAATGAATAAAGTCTCATTATTCACACATCGTGTGATGGGTCAATTTTGATTGTTTGTGTCGGCATAGCTCATTAACTATGACTCGTACATGTCAAGCCGTATCATTGAAGTAGTTATATTGAAAAATAGTGTCGTGTAGCTAAATGATTAGGGAATGACATGGTATATTTGAATTCTGAATAAACTGTTGTAGATCTATGGGATTTAACTACAGTGGTTTTCAGTCCTAGGCTCATAAATTACTTAACTCTAGAACGGTCGGGCTGGGTCTGTGAGACCCACTAGTTTCTATTTCAATGAATTTTTATGCTTATAGTCGCTGATCTGACTCGAGCGGTCTGCTAGCTTCCTGACACATCCAAGAGAAAGCATTAACATATGAATAAGGTTTAAAATTATATAGATATTGTTCGGCAATTCAAAAAGTGGGCGGGTTTGTAAAACACAGCCCGACCATTTACGTTATTAATTTCTATCAGTGCGAGCCGATTTTTATTTGGCGTTTCATCCAGATTAAAGTTACTTTGTGAACTATTTGTGATGTCCTAACACCAAATTATCATTGTCAATAATTTACAACATAAAATTTCAGAAGAAAGTGTTTCATACTGCAAAATTTTCAACATTTTATACGATGATGAAAATGAAGTTGCCGATTCTGGAGCCGACCCAGACTCCAGACTTCAAAATAAACAGTGATCATGACAGCAATAGTGCAATAAGTGGGGATGAAGGGGAAGATGCTGTAAGTGCAAGGACAGCAAAACTAAATACTTATGAAAAATTTAGTTGTGCATGGCACACTCAGAAATGTTTTGTGTCGGCTGTTACGAAAATTAACGATATCAGATAAACTATTAATTATATTCACTATTTCGATTTATATATAAATTTATATTTCAATCCAATTTACTTGTACTTTCAGTGTGCTTACATTTATTACTACAAAGAAGTATTTTTTCTTCGATTTTTTTTTACAGTAATAATGAAATTCAGAACGTTCACATACTGTCCCTACAGCATTTAGAAGGACCTGAACAAATTAAAAACTCATCATTTTCATGTAAATATTCTCTTTGGTACTTGTAATAAGCGTTTTAATTATTGGGTCCCACAGACCCAGCCCGACCGTTCCCGAAACTATATTTCGGCCGACCGTTCTAGGGTTAAACTAAGGTAACGCGCACACGTGGCCGAGGGAGATCTTAAACCTCTGCTCCGCAGCAAATGCTGTTTCAGAAAAGAATGTGTTACTCGTTGATCTCCCCACGTAAATAGGCCTGTAACGGACTAACAGGACGAGAGACATGTGGTTGTGAGCTGTGCGGCGCTTGTCCAGTGATAAGATGGTTTGAGAACAGCCCTCGGCCGCTGTCACCTGCCAGGTGATTAGGGTAATGCAGGGCGACGCCACCTGAGGCCGGACGCGAGTGAGTGGGCGGCAATTAGGGCGGCGTGTTTACGACTGGCAGCCGCGGCAGCGTTTGTTATTAACGCGGCTGCAAGTGGCTGGGGAGGAGGGAGGGAAGCTAATGGCGCTAACACGTCTGCCGACAAAAGGCAGCTGGAGCGTTTGGAAAAGTTCTAGAGGGACAAGTTGCATGTCTACTCAGAGTTGCCGAAGGAAGGAAAAGACATATTACAATAATAATAATAATAAAGACATTAAAGATAAACGTGAAGCAATGAATTAAAATTTGTGGTGCGGCCGGGAATCGAACCCAGACATGCATGCTTACTAGACAGACGTCTTACCGTTTTGTTTTTTTTTTTTTTTTTTTTTTTTTTTTTTTTAGAATTATTCACAATCGCCGAACAGGTGTAAAAAAAATTCCGAGCAGGATTTGAACCCGGATCGTATGCTTGACAGTCTGTTGTTTTCTGTTTTGCTTTTTTAAATTTTTAAAAATATTTTTAGATCACTTTTTTTAATTATTATTTTTTTATTATTTTAGTTCTTTGTTCTTTTATTGTGAGGAACTGGGATTTTTTTGTTTTATTTATTTATTTATTGATATAGTTTATATGACATTTGCCATTCTCAGCTTCCTTCAGCGAGGTAAATAAAGAAAAGATTTGCCCCTCTAGCGAGACGCATAATTTCAAACGTCATCGCTGTGTGGAGTATATCACACACTTCTCGACCTCTTAAGGGCACACAGAGTACAAAAAAGAATGACAGCCAACTTAAATGCCATGGGAATAATAATTTTCAAATGAAAATAAAATAGACTTCTTATATATCGTATGTCGTGTCGTCAATTTATCGTACTCATGGAGTGTTCGTTGATAGTGAAATAACTAGAAACTTTTGGAACATATCTTTGTACTTTGGGGTTTTCAGTAATTTATGGTGCTCACTTGACAAGTAGTGCAAAAAGTCACATAGCGATTTACTCTTAAAAAACTATGGTATAGTACACGTAATTGCCAAGAATCCACACGTAACTATTTTTTTTTTTTTTTTTTTTTTTTTTTTTTTTTTTTTTTTTTTTTTTTTTTTTGCTTTAGGGAAGAAAGTCCAGTCCGGATGAAGTATGTGCGTGGGTGGTATATGGGCTGCTGTTGTTCGGGTTATAAGTGCCAACTTTCTCCGTGTCCAATTCCATACTTCATTTTGGTCTCTGCATGTAAATTTATGTACAAGGGTATCAATAAGCTGACATTTATCACAATATGGCGTCGGTCGAAGGTGTATTTTATGTAGTTTCTCGCCGGTAGGGATGACTTCATTTACGACTTCATACCACACGGCTCGAACTTTAGAAGGAAGTGCCTTGTTATGGACATTCTTCCATATGTTTTCCCAAAGGAAAGTCTTGTATTTTCTCTGAATCGGATGGGTCGGTTGGTTCGCAGTCAGTGCACGGTACAGTTCCTTCGTGTTGTGTTCACATCCATCTTCACCGTTAGACCATCGCACCTCTAACGACTATGCAGCCACGGAATAGTCTAAGTACTATTGCCTGGAGACTGCATGGAGGTCCGGGTTCGATGCCCGGCCGAACCACAAATTTTAAGTCATTGCTTCATGTTTATCTTTAATGTCTTGGACGTATTCGAGACGAAAACCCGTCTCAGGGTTTTCTCAATCTATATTTAAATAATAATAAAACTTTCCAATCAAACTCCTTTCCGGTCGCACATAGGGCCTCAACCCTTCCACCATCCTCTTCACTTACTGTTCCATCATGCGTCCTATGCTGCTTCCTCCCCACTTGGGTTTCCACTCCCCCTGCCGACAACCACTCCCTAAAGGTCCTTGAACGACATGCCCTCCGCCTCGCTTACCACATCCGTCTCCCCTCCCCCACGCGGATCCTTTATGATCTTATTCCTTTTCCACACCTGCTCAAGTTCCTCGAACACCTCCGTCTCCGTTACCTAAACTTGACTCCCAGCACCCGATTGAACCCCGTGTCTTTCTGCATCCTGGACCTCTGCCAAGCCGATACCTTGTAATCCCTCCCTCCCTTCACATCCTCTCCGAGGGTAGCTTCCATGAAACACGTCCACTGATTGTGTGGTCGTGTTCCTTTTTGATTGATTCATTAACCTAAAGTCTTTCTGTAACATTAATGCTATCTATTTTTGTGTAAATTATTTTATTCTTTTTATTAATAATCAATGCCTCATGTGTATATATGTTTGCCTCCAATTTATATATGTTTCCACCCGTGTGATTGAACATGTGTGTTCATGTGAATGTGAATGTGTGCTCTTCATATTAACTGACTGCCGTGCAATGGCATACAGTCGCCGACTCCCGCTTTAGGCCTGTAGTTAAGAACGCATGGCTTCATTTGTCCTCTGCGCTGGCGTCTGCTGGCTGACCAGGGACAAGCTTACCTGGCAAGATGGCGAGGTGGCCATGTTCTTAGTGTCGTACCAACCCAATCTTGGACGAAAGAGGTGACAGGAGATCTCTCTGGGAGCGGTTGAAGAGGGAAAAGTTTTGGCCACGTAGCAAGGGTTGGTAAACACTAGTCTCTGAACGCACTCTGCTTCGCTTTTAGCGCGCACTACATCCGGTATATGGTGGGGGGGTGAGGTTTTTATGACGTCTTAGAGCTTCACTCTTCATTCTGGTTCCGACGACTGAGGAAGTAAGTACCCCGCTGAGGGGAAGGCATCCTGTTAGGACTTTATTTGTGAACAGGCAGTCTTGGTTCTTCAGTGATAGTTCTCTTGAGTAATTCTTTTGCTATGAGAGGCGAAGCATTTCTTAATTTACAGAACTCGAGTAAATTCAGTGTAAAATAATTATTTGAATTTTCATTCCAGTGATTATTGTTTGTCTGGTTTTGCTCAAGTTTGAATATATGTGTATGGCCTTCATCCTTTGTGTAAACTTAGTGTGTTTGAATTTCTTTGTGTTTTTAACTAACTTTTCGCGTCGTTACTGTATCCACGAGTATGTTAAACATTTCTCGGATTTTATTATTTGATTCCGTCTTTCCTGTCTTGTATGACCGATTGCACCATGTGCTTTCGTAAAGGTCGTTACTTCGGCCTTCAGCCATGCTTTTGTTAATGCTATCATTCTTGGTTATCCTGAAATAATTCCTGTTTGTAAATGTTATGAAATTCGGCGTGGTCGCACACTATGTGGTACTTAAGAATAGCGAGCCGCTGCGTGCAGACGAATGAGTTCGTTTTAGTGCACAGTATCATTAAATTTGTGAACAAGACACCTGCCATCTCGTCAAGACGCCACTGACGCTTCGTTTTGCCGCTGCTTTCAAGTGTTCCAGTTTTTATAATGTACTGCTAAGCATTGTGCAAGTGTCTGTGAAAGAATGTGCTTTCAGCTACACATCGTGTATGCGATTGTAGACTTTCTCGGCGTATTCCATTAATGAAGTCTTCTCGGGTAATGAGCCGAGTGATGGCGTCGTCTTGTCGCAACGTTTCGATGAGCTTCGTGCTCATCACCTTCTGGCGAAGTGACGGGATTTTCACGCTCACGCTCACGCTTCTCTTGACGGACCTAGACCTTGGTCCGATGGGTTGCAGGCTAAGCATTTACTCCTGTTCCTGCGGTACCTGAAACATAGGAAACACATATTAATGGGCTGACTGGAGGAAGGGTCTTAGGGTGTCAGATAATGACGATGTGGTTTCTTCCACAGTTGATACGAGATTATAAGATTAATCTCGTAGCAGGTCAGGCCAACGAGTCGTTGGCCTGAAGTGTTGCTGTGTCCCGGTTTTGGGACTGCTGCGACTTCTCGTAGAACTTCCTGGCGGTGGCGCGGAACCTCTCCCGGAGTGGCAAAATGCCGACTTCGTCATGAAGCTGGGCGGTGGAGTACCGCGTCGGAAGATGCAGAGCAGTCTTCAGGGCGCGGTTCTGGATCCTCTGCATCGACTCGATGTGTAGGTCTGCGGCGTTTCCAAATATTGGGGACGCGTACTCGAGCACTGGGCGAACCAGTGACAAGTACAGCGTGATCCCATGTTGCGGCGGCAGCGACGACTGCGGGTTTAGCAGCGGGTAAATTACGCGCAAGCGCCCAATAGTCCTCTGTCTTACATCACTGACCTGATGTTTCCAGGTGAGCCTTTGATCTAGGGTAAACACTAGGTATTTCGCCGTCGTGCACCAGGGGATGGGAGCCCCCAGAATATCGATCGGCGGTAGCCCAATAGACACTCGTCTTCTAGTGAAGACGACTTCCTGGCTTTTCGCAGCGTTGAATTTCAACCGCCACTTAGTGGCCCATGCCCCCAGGGCGTCGCATGCTGCTTGCAGGCGGCGTCTCATCGTGTGCGCGTTCATGCTGCGGGTAAACAGCGCTGTATCGTCGGCGTAGAGCGCCAATTCTACGCGTGCTACCCGAGGTGCGTCGGCAGTGTACAATGAGTACAGCAGGGGGCCGAGAACGGACTCCTGCGGCACTCCTGCACGTATCTGCCTTTCCGTCGATGTACCGTCTTCTGCCCTCACATGAAAGGTTCGTTCAGACAGGTACGACTGCAACAGTCTCCCATGAGACGTCGGAATTCCGTGCACAAAGAGTTTGTACACGAGTCCGTCGTGCCAGACGGGATGACAGCAGGCTGATGGGCCGGTAGCCTGGCGCGAACCCTTGCCGGTTTTCAGGATCGCAACCACTTCCGCATGTTTCCTTGCGTTGGGGAAGACTCCCGATCGGAGAATCTCGTTAAAAACATCGGCAAGGAGCCGATGCGTTCCCTTAGGTAGGTTCGTCAGCAGGCGGTTAGTGATACCGTCGCTGCCTCCCACCTTCCTCTGGTTCAACGAGCGAAGCCGCTTTGCAACCTCATTCTCCGTGATCGGCTCGATGACGTCGTCTTCTTCCCTGGCGGCGAGGAATTACGGGATGTTGTATGCCGCACACCTTATATAGTCGCTGTCCGCTGGTCACCACTAGCGTCCAGCCAGTCAGGCTCCTTCGGAAGAATGCGCCGCGTGCCAGCCGGCGGCCAATCGGACTCCTACGTAAGCCGCTGCCGCGTATCCAGGCGTTCCTGACCAATTTTGTTAATTCTGGGATTCCATGCTGCACTGAGCTGAAAGCCGCTGTCCCGGTTTACCAAGTTGTTTTGCAAACGTATCTCCACTGCCTCTTTGAGTCCCAGAAACCACTGGCACTGCACAACTTTCTTCTTTTTTCGAATTCGAAGGTGTGCCCTTCGAAAATGCTGTGTTCTGCTACCGCGGACTTGTTTGCCCGTCCTAGTCGTACGTTCCTGATATGTTCGGTAAGGCATTGGGAGATATAACGTTGCGTCTGCCCGATATATTCCATACCGCATTCGCATTCGCATTCAATGTTGTAGATGCCCGGAGTCTGCAGCCCTAGCTGGTCCTTGGTCGAGCCGAGGATGTCTTTAACTTTTCGCGGTGCGCGGAAGTAGGTCGTAACTTCATGCTTCTTTAGAATTCTAGCGATCTTCGCTGTCGGTCAGAAATTACTGTTACGTAGACAGATACCGACGAACTATTTTACTTCTCGTACGAAGTGTTCTGCACTCCATTTTGAAGAAAAACATTATATACCACATATGAAAATCGGCAGTTGGCTGGGATGATGTTAGCTTGTAACGGCAAAGATATGTTTTCATTCCTGTTGGGGTAACAGTTTTTAACACTCGCAGACATCCCCCTCTCCACCTCCAGTAGCGCCAAGTAAAGAATTGAGAGAGGAAGTACAACAAAGTTGGATTAGTTTTCGTTGTTTCCTCAAAATGCCAAACGCCTCCAGGTCTCTACGAACGACGCGATCCTATTTACTAGTAAACAAGATTGGAAGGGTTGTTACCTAGTCGTCTGAGGTCAACGCTGACGATAGGTGCTGGGTTGGAGTCCCAGGCAGCACAACGTTATTCATTGCGCTACTTCAAAATGTTTGTATATATCTGTAGATCTATCGGATCAACTGCTTGGTCATTAGTCTTGCTTACAAACTACTTAAACTAAGGTAAACTAACCTAAGAACAACACAAACACCCATGCCCGAAGGGAGGACTCGAATCCCCGACGGCGAACACCTGCGCGCACCGCAGCACAGCGCACGGCTAATCCGCCGCGGCTTGCACTAATTCTAGCCGAACACATGCACATCCCACTAATGGTGAGAACAGTAACTATTTCATCTCTTTGCGTATATATAATAAATAGCGAATACAGCCGGGGTTGAGTCCCTGTCAGGAAAGAAGTCAATTGTATCGTCGTTTCCAGTTCAAATATAGCGCTATCTGTGAATTTATTTAATATCTGATGTGTGATCGTGCTTAGTTAACGATTCATATAGGTACTGCGTTCTATTCCACAATTTTATGACCTCTGACACCTGTGAGTTGCACTGTATTATATACCTTTAGTGGTTACCTCTCAGAAACAATTAGAACTTCATGCAATTCCTGGTGCAATGCTGAAGTTAACCACACATTTCTGGGTTCGGACATCGTGATTGTAAGCCGATATCAATGAAAACGTCAATGTTTTACGTTTCTTTATGCCTAATCTAGTCTCGATCAGAAACGCAAGCTTTTTTGGTCAAAATTGCGTTCAAATTCAGAGCACGAACAAAAACTCATTGTGTCATTGAATGTGTTTGATAAGGAATCAGATTTGTCACTTATTGTAATGAAATTGAGTTTACGTTGCTTTATCGTCTCTAATAACTTGTATTTTAAAGTTATTTGTATGACAGTATTTAATTACATGTGGACTGACTACCATAAGGAGCAATGTTCTCTACTGCTTCTTATGGTACCCATTGTGAATAGTCGAACGACTGTATTCCACAGGGGTTTGGTGTTGAGACTCGTAGAGGGATTTCACGTTGGTTGTCTTGTATTTTGATTTTAGCTTGTGACTTGTAGCTGGAGATTCGGCTTGACGTACACAGTTGTAGAGGATGGATAGGTTCAAAATTTTGTCACCTGAGTGTGAAATTTGAGTTGCTAGACCTGGTACTTCTTCGTAATTAATAAAATTTATATCTTTGTTGAATTTTTCATACTGTAAATATTGGTTCTGTGTATCATTTAAAATTAAAGACTTTTTATAATGTTTGAGCATGAAATTCCGTTTTTCAGGGCCTGATATTTAATAAACCGAAAAAATTGAATCATTGAGTCCCAGTAGTTCAGACATTTTGTAGCCCGTCACAAAAGATAATATTTGTATCTGATTCCTTTCTATCGAACTATTCTTTAGAAAAAATTTCATTAGAAGTTTCTTCTAATCCTGTTAGATATTTTCTTTCTCTTATTACCTGATTCATTACGAATTTCCCAGATATATGTTCACTTTATAATCTTTATGGACAATATTAGGGTACTAAATACTTGAATAATTGTTTAATACTTGTTTAAGTATCACAGATTCTCTATTTTTAATTTAATATTCAATTTCACAGAAAACACTTTATGAGTTCACAATGCGTGATTATTTTCGTCAAACTCTCACTTATATTAAAGTCTCTGGATCCTGTTACATTGCCTACGAACTTATTCCAAATACGTTTTTTTTAAAGTTATTTAATTAATCTTGACAATAAGTTCAAATTCCAAAATCACGAATATTAATCAGTTTATTACGGGAGGCAGAAGTTTATAATTATTTCGTCCTAGCCAATACAGATCAAAGTCCAAAGATAATGTACGCATTCGCGTATGATCACGATATGAAAGTTTATATTAATACATTCTTTTTCTCGGGTTCCTTCCTATCTTGGTAATAAACTGAGTATAATACCTTGAAACTAATCACGGAGAGCTATCACATAGAGAGTTAGACACTTCGATACATAGTAACATAAAGAGTAAGTAACGTACTGCGGGTACTACGAGGCGCGTCCAGAAAGTAAGTTCAAAATGTTCAAATGTTTGTTAAGCTTATGGGACTTAACTACAAGGTCATCAGTCCATAAACTTACAAACTACTTATGAACTACCTTATACTAAGGACGGCACAAATATCCATGCCCGAGGGGGGATTCGAACCCCCGACCTTAGTGGCCGTGCAGACCGTGACTGAAGCGCCTCAGTCTCCTCGGCCACCGCGGCCGGCAAGTAAGTTCCGTTTGGCTATATAAAACGAACGGATACAGATACAGAAAAAATGTTGATTGTACAAAAATCTACAACTGTTAAACTACTTTTCTACATAGCTTTCGAAATTTTGTAGGCTATTGTCATAGCATGGCAAAAGGTTTTGTGTGCCTTTTTCATTGAATGTTGCCGTCTGTGTATTCAACCATGTGGTAACATGTTCTTTCACCTCGTCATCATCGTTGAAGTGTTGTCCACCAAGGACATATTTTACGTGTAAGAAGAGGATTACTGTCAAAAGATTTTTTTTTTTTCACAATAATGCCTGACATCACGCACCGAATGTGAGCAAACAATTCTTACGGAAATTTCAATGTGACCCGTTTGATCATCTTCCATGCAACTCGGACCTCTCTCCTAGCGACTTTCATCTCTTCTTACACCTCTAATCTTCCCTTGGTGGTCAATACTTCAACGACGATAAAGAGTTGTTACCACATGGTTGAATACACAGGCGACAACCTTCTGTGAAGGATGCATGTAATAACTTGTGGCACGTTGTAACAAGTGCCTAGAAAATTTCGGCAGTTATGTGGAAAAGTAGTTTAAGAGTTGTAGAATTTTGTACAATAAAAATTTCTTCTGTATCTGTGTTCAATTTCATTTTATTACCAAACGGAACTTACTTTCTGGACGCGCCTCGTATTTTATAATAGCAACCTGACAAATGATCTTTGATATACGAGGTGTTTTGACCTACGTATTCCCTGGATACTGTTATTCTAAATTACTCTGATCTAATTTGAATTTACTAAAAAATTTTGAAAAATGAGAAATTTCTGCCTCTAAACAAATAATTAAAACTACGTAACGATGAAAAATGTTGGAATATGGTGTTTCTAGTGCTATGGTCGCGATGTGGTGTTACAGTATGCATAGTATCCGCAACGCAACTACGTTAGTTGTGTTGCATTCAGCAGTGATACACTTTTTTGTCTGTTAACTGTACATCTTAGTGATGTTTTAGAAACAGTAGCAGAGCGCGGAACTGGCATCAGGCTATAAGCAAGATTCAGCTACAAGTGATTGTGGTTGCATGAGTGAGGTACCTGCCAGCACAGACAAATATATACAGACGGGAATCCTCCGTAAGGGCCCAGTCCTACGCTCCGGGGTGCGGGGAGGGAGGGTTTCCAGCAGTTCCGTAAGATGTCCCATGATGGCCCTGCGGTCAGAAGCAGCTCTTTAAACTGGCCAGAGCAGGCGGCAGGTAGCGGCTGCCCCCACCACCACCTCCCCTCAAACGCCGGCACACCGGACACAGCCGTAGCCTCGTGGCAGGCGGCACGAGCTCTCCCCTCAGCCTCCCCTCCACGCTACCCTCTGACGTGCGAGAGGCACCCTAAGCCAGCGAACCGCCTGACACCAGCTAGCATCTTACGGAACTACGAGGGGAGCGTAGGACAGTGGTTTAGGGGGGGCTGCTCCTCTGTATATGTTACTCTGTGTTACTCTGTGCTGCCAGTAATGCCCAGCCTTCTCCATTTGCCCGCAGGAGGCCCGCATGGGCGAGCGCCACTGATGTCGCCCAACAGAGCCATGAAGGCGCGACACAACTTCCGGCGCCGCTTCAGCCTGCAGCCGTCCTTCTTCAAGGAGGACGTCGAGGAGGACGAGCCCACCAGCCACAGGTACGACTCTCGCCTAAATTCAATACGCAACCACTTCCATTTTCCAATATTTTACACCAGCCTTTTTTTTTTTGTTTTTTTTTTTTTTATTATTTAACATGCCGCATTACATAGTAATATAACATGTTTCATGGTTAGATTCAGACGGTTACATCAGGTATTTTTTGCAAACACAAGTACAGTACATAAGTTGACAGAGTTTGCAAAGGAATAAACGATTTTATACATCAGGAAATCTTATTGAATTACAAAAATTGTAAAAGTCTGCAGTTAATTTATGTAGCGATTCATATTTACAGACAGGCCATCCTCCTCCTTTGGCAGCTATTTTTTCCCTGAGATGGTCCCTCTCTTTCAATAAATTGCAGCAGTCAAAAAGCAAGTGGTCAATAGTTACATATACACTTTCCGTCTTCAATTATTTTGAACCGCTAATTAAAGGGTTTCAGTTTCCCATTTTTGTGCCCCAGCCTCGTCGCCACTTTTGTGTCTCATTTACGTCGTAGGTGTCGGTGGCCGAGTAGAATTTAACCGACACAGGAATAAAGGATGCACGCTTGTGCAGGTAGGAGGTGACCAGCCAGTGGGACAGCAGAAACTAGAAACACTAGAGTAAATTAGAACGAGATACATATTTCTTAGAGACTTAGTAATACTTAACTTTTACATAGCTCAGTACTGCAAAATGCTGATACATAATTGAGCTAGAGGCCTGCCTAGTGCCTGACCGATAGCCAAGTCTTCACTGGTGCCTACCTGATTCCGAAGTGTTAACTGGTTCGTATCTCAGTCCCAAGTGAACGATGTCGTTCAGTGGTGGCCACGAGTGGGATCGCAGCAGAATGCGCTCGTGGCTGACATCGTAAGAACGCCACGCCGTGCGTGCATGGCGGCGCGCGGCGAAAGTAGGTGGTGCGCACTTTATACTTGTGCGACACCACACCCATGACCTGTTAACATAGCTGTAAAATTCGGAGATATTGAAATTTTAATCGTTAAACGTTGACGGAACGTACGAAAATACGGTTTAGTGCTTCCCCCGTTTTTTGTTCTTTGCCACTCAATGTCCCATTTGTTCCTAAACTCTTCTCGAAGTTTCTTCCTTACGGCACTTGTAGGTATTTTGTTGTAGCGTATTGATTGTCGTGATCGAGCTGCTCTTTTAGCAAGGTTGTCAGCTAGTTCATTTCCCCATATTCATTGATGTGCCTTAACCCATTCGAAATGCACCAGCCAGTTGTGTGTCTGCAACCTTCTGATTTTACATCTTATGTCTTCAATGAAGAAGTTGTGGTTCTTCGGGTTTCCCAAAGAGTCCAAAGTAATCCTGCTGTCTGTGTGAATTACTGCAGTTGTATCAGTATTCGAGAGATTGTTTATGAACTCAAGAGCACTGAGGATGGCAAATTGTTCCGCTTGATTGTTCGAGCATTCATTAGACAGTTTTAGCTGTACCTGATAAATAAGCTTCTTATTAACAAATATTGCTATCCCCGCACCCACTCCGTCGTCTGACTTGCTTCCATCTGTGTATATTTCAACAGCCTAGCTTTTGCTGGCGTCCTTCTCAGTTATCCTTGTAAAGTCTGCCGGGTGTGCCCAGCCTCTGTACTCTAGGGTGATGTCGATTGTCTGTTTGGCGTCTTTGGTTTTGACCAAGGTATAATATTTGGCTGATTCCTGTATCTAAAGAGTTATGGGCATGAGACCTGATAAAACACAGAGTGCTTCCCTGGATGTCGTTCTGTAAGCTTTGACCATTTTTAAATTGATTAACCGTTGGACTCTATTAATTTTGGTACGGTTGTATTATCGCTGTCAAGATCATTTGAGAAGCAAGACATTTACAACATTTATGGCGGCCACATCACAGTTATAAATTTTCTTGAAATAGATTGCAATGATAATGTAGGAAGATGAAACAGTTAAATGCAAGGTGCGACTGAAAAGTTTGGTGAATGGTCCCAGGAAATGTAGAAAACAAGAGTACAGGTAAAATACTTTTACTGGTCTTCAAAGAAATCGCCATTGGCTACAATACACTTCTGATATCGGTTGTGCAGCTGTTGGAAACTGTCAGTAAACGCTTCTTGCGTAATCGCTCGAAACACCTAGGTTACACGTTGTCGGATCTCTGAAAGCGGAAACCTCTCGCCGCTAATTTAAGGAGAAAAAGGAGGATGTGGAAGCACGGTGACCTTGCGTCTAGCGAGTGAGTTGAGGACGCGGATCGCAGTGTGCGGACGAGCATTGTCGAGCAGGAAATTCCAGTGTCCACTGCGGTGGTACGGTTGCGGCAGAACTCGTCGGATGCGTTGCAGCAGCCGTTTCAGAGCCCCATCGCAAATTTCCGCGTTGAGAGTATGACCCTCGGGTACAAATACACTATGAATCAACACCTTGCTTTCGAAAAAAATGGAATCAACATCTTATCTTGGATCTTGTAAGCCAACTATTTTTGGAAGGCGGGGATGACGTTAAACACCATACCACGGATTGTCGCATCGACTCTCTTCAGTAATTATTTTTTTCCAAACGTTGTAGTACAAACCGGCTACAAATCTTTCACTTCCCAAAAGGTTCGTGAACAATAGGGCTTACAGTTCTTGTGCTGATCTTTTGGTTATCAGAGACAGCCGCCGATCATCCACAAGCATCCGACGCACTCGTTCGATGTTGTCTGGGGCTGTGATTGTGGACGGTCGACCGGAACGCAACTCATCCTCGACACCCTCCTTTCCGTCGCTAAAGCGTTTAAACCACTCAAACACTCACTTTTTACTCACCGCTACATCATCACACACTTGCACTAACGTCCAATGTGTCACCGTCGTCATTTTTGCCTAATCTGAAACAAAACTTCACGGCGAGTGTTCATCAGAGTCGAGTGTATCGTCAGGCGTGCCCCAGGAAGTGTGATAGGACCGCTATTATTTTCTATCTATATAAATGACCCGATGGACAGAGTAACTTGTGATAGATGATGCTGTGGTGTATGGGAGGGTGTCGTCTGTAACTGACTAATAGCATACAGGATGACTTAGACAAAATTTCTAGTTGGTGCGAAGAATGACAGCTAGCTCTCAATGTGGAAAAATGTAAGGTAATGCGCATGAGTAGAAAAAACAATCCCATAATGTTCGAATACAGCATTAGTAGTGAGCTTCTTGATGCTGACGCGTCGTTCAAATATCTAGGCGTAACATTGCAGAGAGATATGAAATGGAACGAGCATGTAAGGACAGTTGTGAGTAAGGCGGACAGCCGACTTCGGTTTATTGGGAGAATTTTGGGAAGATGTACTTCACCTGTAAAGGAGACCGCGTATAAAACGCTTGTACGACCACGTCTTGAGTATTGCTCAAGTGTTTGGGACCCGCAGCAGATCAGTTTAAAGGAAGGCATAGAGGCGGTTCAGAGACGAGCATCTAGATTTGTAGGTTCGACCAATGCGCGAGTGTCACGGAAATGATCCGGCAACTCAATTGGGGATCGCTGGAAGAAAGACGACGTTCTTTTCGTGAAATTCTGTTGAGTAAATTTAGAGGACCAGAATTTGAAGCTGAGTGCAGTACGATCTTGCTGCCGCCTACTTACATTTCGCGTAAAGATCACAAAGACAAGATAAGAGAAATTAGGGCTCGTACGGAGGCATATAGGCATTCTTTTTTTCCTCGTTCAGTTTGGGAGTGGAATATGAAAGGAAATGCCTAGTAGTGGTACAGTGTATCCTCCGCCACGGATCTTACGGTGAATTGCGGAGTGTGTATGTAGATGTAGATAACATGTTGCCACATTTTGCACTTCATGCTGCAATAACACGAGTTCTCACACTGACCCTGTTAGCTGGGTCGCAGCGTGTACCGCCGCTTCACTGCAGCGCTTTGCACGATAGGGGGCGCTTGTTGACATGTCCCTCAATGTGTATGCGCTGGCGCCTCATCCCCACCAGTTGCGTTTGTAAATGTGGGACTATTCACCGAACTTTTCAAACACACTTTGTAATCCTATGTAATTGGCTGAATTAAGTACAATAGTAATTATATTGTACTCCTGATATATAAGCATTTACATTATCTGACATATCTACAAATCTAACATTTGTTTCATTTCTGGGGAACTTGCTGGCGCTTTTCTCCTACCAGATTTCCAGTATCTGGATTAAAAGACAGAGAGCAATGAATCTTCATTTTCGCTGATAGATATTATCAGTCCATAGATATCTGTCAGCAGTTTTTGCACACACAAGTTTGTACCAAAAATGCATAAAATCTGTGCAGACCTTTTTTTTCCAATTTCAAAGTACCTTTCACCTTAACAATAATATATGTTAGAAATTCTTACTTTAGGATTTTTTTAAACTGAATCGTTCTCTAAATAAAGTAATTCCAGCTGCACGAACGTCGAAGCAATTTCAACCTCAATGTTGAAAGGTCCATTGGAAAGTGGAAAATTTTCCTATAACATCTTGAAATCAACAAAACATTTATCGAATTCCCTTTTTATTACATAAATTTTATCAGCGAATTTTGAAAATGAGAGACTTTAATAGTGTCATCTTAACTGTTCACAACTACGAAAAAAGGTCAAAGCGTTGTTTCGTACGTGATTGTTAAACAAAGTAAATTTTACAGAGCCTAAATCTGCATCGTACCTCATCATTACTAACTGGTCTGTACTTTACAATACATTACTTTTATTCAAATGACCTGCAAAATCCGTTAGGTCCTGCAATCACACTGGATCTTTTATGACAGATATAGTTTTTGACACAATGAATTATCATATTATCAGTCAACAGTTCCGAATGGTTTTTAACATTTACATGCTTCAGTCCTTCTGAATCATCTTCAGAATCTTGTAGTTGCATCTGCAACCCGTCTCGTCCATGTTGTGACAAGTTTCATTGTCTTCCCCCTTTCATTTAGAGAAATAATAAAAGAGAAAAAAATCTGATTGTGAAAGGACAATCAAAAAACATTAGTGTAAAAAGAAAGGACTTCACATTCTCATTCTAAATCTTAAAGGAATGAAGAAAATTGGCATTGGTTAACTGCTCTTGATCTGATCAAATTCACTATATTTCTGTTTTGAGAAATGGTCCATTTTTAACCATTTTAAGGCAATGAACCGTTCTAATTTTCGGTTTGTCTAGATGCCAAGCCTTTATTAGTCTTGACACGAAACGTACTTATCAAATTTTCACCAAAAGCAATGAGGTGGTGAAAGTCATACATTTATACGCACAGATATGGATGTCGCTAGTCTCGCGTACAAAACACAAAGAAGGAAGGCTCATTGCCAAAGCTCTCATTTGTATTCCGGTAAAACATGTGAAAAGATTTCTGGCTTAATATATTATAGCCGTAGGACGGTAATTTACATTCTTTAAATGCAAAATGATAGTTGGAGCTAGAACACAGGACATTCCAATTCGGAAGCCATTAGGATATTCAGTATTCACATATGCGCAGTGCCAAGAGTAAATTTCACGCATTACGTATTAGGGACACCATAGTGGTCGACGGCCTGCATTTAATAGCTGAGGCCAAGAGCCAAGAGACAACTGAACTGACAAACGGGGCTATGGGCTATGGCAGCAGACGAGCGATTCTACCGCCTTTGGTAAAAGTACCACAGCGCCTGCAGCAAATCTCGTAGGATCGTCACCATAAAACATGTAAGGCAGTTAACATACCGCAGATTGGTTTGAACACCGCAGTGCTATACTAGGCGTGGTCCTGTTTGGGGATGGTATGCCGTAGCCTTCCCCCGTCTTCGCACTGACTTACACAGACAGTTATAGGGGGACCTACAGTTTAACCTGGATTCAGAATCACGGTGCTACTCGATATTCTTCACATCAGTCACGTTGCCAGAGGTGAAAGAAATAGAAAGTGACAGGACTTGGTGGGGATCGAACCAACGCCACCTAGATACAAGGCCTGTGGTTTGGCTGCCAAGATTAGCCATAACACAAACAAACTGATTTTTTATATAGCGTTGTGCTGAGTTTGGGAATACGTACACATTGCACACTGAGTTTCAGAATGTTCTTAATGTTATTTATGCAATTCACAGACTAATTTGTTTTGGAATAAAATATTTATGAACTATTAGTAAGGGTCCTTTGCTGTTCTTAATATATATTAATGACTTGCCATTCTACATTCACGAAGAAGCTAAGCTAGTACTTTTTGCTGACGATACAAGTATAGATATCACACCTGACAATCAGGAATTAATTGATGAAATTGTAAAGGACATCTTTCAGAAAATTATTAAATGGTTCTCTAGAAATGGACTCTCATTAAACTTTGATAAAACCCAATATATACAGTTTCATACAGTAAATGGCATGACACCATTAATAAATTTAGACTTTGAACATAAATCTGTGGCTTAGGTAGAATATTCAAAATTTTTAGGTGTTTGCATTGACGAGAGACTTAATTGGAAGAAACATATTGAAGATCTCCTGAAACGTTTCAGTTCAGATACTTATGCTATCATAGTCATTGCCAAATTTGGTGATGTACGTCTCAGTAAATTAGCTTACTACGCCTATTTTCATTCGTTGCTTTCATTTGGGATCATATTCTGGGGCTATTCAACACTGAGTAAAGTAGTATTCATTGAACAAAAGTGTGTAATCAGAATAATTGCTGGAGGCCACCCAAGAGCATCCTGCAGACATTTATTTAGGGATCTAGGAATCTTCACTGTAGCTTCACAATATACATAGTCACTCATGAAATTTGTTATTAACAATCCGACCCAATTCAAAAGTAATAGCAGTGTGCATAGCTACAAAACTAGGAGATAGGATGATATTCACTATTCAAGGTTAAATCTAATTTTAGCTCAGAAAGGGTGAATTATGCTTCCACAAAAGTCTTTGGTCACTTACCAAGTAGCATCAAACGTCTGACAGATAGCCAACTAGTATTTAAAAAGAAATTAAAGGAATTTCTGAATGGCAACTCCTTATACAATGTAGATGAATTTTTAGATAAAACTTTAAAAAAAAATAAACAAAATTAAAAAACAACCAAAAAAGAAATAAAAAGTCTTTAAAATATTGATTGTCAAGTGTTGACAACTTTTACTAAACTGACACGTTCTACATCATTACGAAATGTCGTATATATGATCTATGGAACAAGTATTAATCTAATCTGTTGTTGTTGTGGTCTTCAGTCCGGAGACTGGTTTGATGCAGCTCTCCACAGTACCCTATCCTGAGTCAGCCTCTTCATCTCCACATAAGAACGGCAACCTACATCTGTCTGAATCTGCTTACTGTATCCATCTCTTGGTCTTCCTATGCGAGTTTTACCCCACACACTTCCCTCCAATGCTAAATTCACAATTCCTTGATGTCTAAGAATGTGCCCTACCAATCTATCCCTTCTTTTAGTCAAGGTATGCCAGAGATTTCTTTTCTCCCCAATTCTGTTCAGTACCTCCTCATTAGTTACGCGATCCACCCACCTAATCTTCAGCATTCTTCTGTAGCACCATATTTCAAAAACCTCAATCCTCTTCCTATCCGTATTGTTTATCGTCCATGCCTCACTCCCATACAAGGCAACACTCCATACAAATGCCTTCAGAAAGGATTTCCTTAGGCTTAAATCAATATTCGATGTTAACAAATTTCTCTTTTTCAAGAACGCTTTTCTACCCATTGCCATTCTGCATTTTATATTCTCTGTACTGCGCCCATCATTTGTTATTTTACTGCCCAAGTAACAAAACTCATCTACCTCCTTTATTGCTTCGTTACCCAATCTAATTCCTTCAGCATCATCTGATTTTCTTACACTGCACTCCATTACCCTAATTTTGCTCTTGTTAATCTTCATATTATATGCACCTTTCAGCACACTGTCCATTCCTTTTAACTGCTCTTCCAGGTCCTTTGCTGTATCTGACAGAATTACTATGTCGTCGGCAAACGCAAAGTTTTTAATTCTTCACCCTGAATTTTAATTCCTTCTCCAAATTTCTCATTGCTTTCATTTATAGCTAATCTATCACACAGATATTGGAATCGGACGATTCATATTTGGCATTTTGTGTCATACCTGCAAATGTCTGCACGGAGAATCACACAGATAAGACGGAAAACATTCTGAAACACAGTATGCAACAGACTCAGCACAACGCTACGTAAGACAAATAGTTTGCTTTGTGTTATTACTACTCTTGGCCGGCAGCGCACAGGCCTTGTAGCTAGGTGGCGTTGATCGAACACGCGACATTTTTATTCATAGTCTGGCACTGTACCACTGTGCTACCAAGCCACCCAGTTGTACACCACCCTACTGGAAAACCATGTGGTGATTAGATGAGTTCCGATTTCAGTGGTAAGAGCTGACTGAATTGTATCGAGTGTTGCTCAGACCTCACGAAACCACTGACACAAGTTGTCAACAATACACTGTGTAACCTGATGTCGGCTTCATAATAATTATTGTGCGGGCTACGTTCACACGGAATAGATGGGTCTTCAGGTCGAACTGAACCAATAATTGACTGAAAACAATTATCTACAAATACTTGCAGACCATTTGCAGCCATTCATGAACTTCATGTCCCCAAACAACGATGGAATTTTCATGGATGACAATGTCGTCGGACCACAATTGTTCGCGATTGGTTTGAAGAACGTTCTGGTCAGTTCCATCAAATGATTTCGCTACCCAGATCCCTCGACATCAATCCCATCGAACATTTACGGGACATAATTGACAAGTCAGTCCGTGCACATAATTGTACACCGGATTTGGACGGCTACTAACGATCTTAGAAGCACCAAGACTCAGTATTCTTTCAGGATTCTTGTTGACTTGTTGCACTCTGCCCAATAAAGGACGGTTTTAATTTTCATATTCTTCACCGTCGCAGTTGCACATTTATTTGAAATTGTGATTATTTAAATGTGAACTGCGATGGTGAAGAATCTAAAATAAAACATTACTTAAAGCTTCCGGGCTGAGATGCCGTGGTCCATACATAAAACTTTCCCCTGGCGTTTCGCCTCGCCTGCGGAAGGCATCCTCGGAGGTAAAGCGGCGTACTGGCAATTTTTGACCCCTCAGTGCTCATCCGCCCATCAAGACTAGGTTTCCTGGTTTCTCTTAACTTGCTTTGACCTCTGGCTGGGAGGCGCTTTCATGATGAAGGATGATTTTCTTCCCACCCAAAGTTGTCGACTGTAACCCTTTCTGGCTTGCGTCAGTTTACGTGCTGCCGGCATCTCTCCAAAGCTTGACACACGGTTTCTTCCACCTTGTATTACGCGCAAGGACTGATCTGCAATATCCTGTCCCCTAAAAACGGTTGGCTTTGCAGGTGGAACAAATCTACCGTGACACTCAGGCTAAACATCAAAGCAGTGTACATTTCAATCCAAGGCCGGTAACAGATTTTAACTGTGCCCAGAATGAACTGAACGACCACTCTTGTAAGTAGATATGTTACTGCAAAGAAAAGAGCTGTTCTACTTAGAAGTAAAAATATAGTTTACTAGCTGTAAACCCGGCGTTGCCTGGGTGTTCATTTATCCTACACTCTCGTAGTCCACATCCCCTCCCCCCTCCCCTCTCGCCATCCACCCCTTTTTCTCCCATCTCTCTGTTCGTTTCCACCTTTGCCTCTCTCCGCACCGTCACGTACCATTCAAACATTCATGTACCCAGATCTTCCTCTTAGTTTAAAGATCATGTCACGTGTGCAAAATTCATAAAGATTGGACCAAAATATGCATTTTGTAAAATTCCGTAATTTAAGTACCCTCCACCATGCACAAAACGAAATTTTATACAGACAGTGATATTCCTTTTGTTTCTAAGGTAGAGTGTACAAAATTTCATCAATATCGGAGTAAAACTATAGATTTCTATGCAATAGAAACGTAGGGACACATTGAAAAACGCACTTTGTTGTTCTCAAATATTCCAGTTTTATTTCATACAACCCTTGTTCTGAGAAAAACGAAAACAACAAAGAAGTCTTGCTCACGTTATGGCGCGAACAAGGTATTTAGGAATCCCCCATGCACTGTATGAAACTTAAGGTAGACGGTGCCCTTCCTCTTGTTTTGAAGGTAAAGTGTGCAAGATTTCGTGAAGATCGGAATGAAACTGTAGATTTCGTGAGTCTGTAGGAGAAGTAGGCTCCGCCATGTACTTATCACAAAATACTTTCTTAGCTAGTTTTCTACATACAAACTACATTCCTGCCAAAATTCAGCTTCATGGGTGAAGTAGTTTTCGAGATTTCGTGTTTAGTCAGTGAGTGAGTGAGCTTATGGGACTTAACTACGGGGTCATCAGTCGCTAAACTTACAAACTACTTACAAACTAGCTAATACTGAGGACGGCATAAATATCCCTGCCCGAGGGGAGATTCGAACCCCCGACCGTAGTGGCCGTGCAGACCGTGACTGGAGCGCCTCAGTCCCCTCGGCCACCGCGGCCGACTGAATGAGTGTCCTTTCGCTTTTATATAGTTAGAGATTATCTTTAAAAATCGTAGAAATAAACAATAAGTTATTAATCATTTAACAAATTGAATCTAGTAATAATGGATACGATTCCACCGTTAATGACATCGTTTCGGTAACTCAAACTGCAAATATAGACAAAATAATTATCAGAAGGAAAATATCCATCAGAGCTGGTTGAGATACCGCGCCTACACTTGATTGTATAATTGAATTGAAGGGGCAGTCGCAGTAAATACAGTGAGTAATATTGTTTCGGTTCTGGTGCTGTTGCACAGAGCCGATCTTACAGACACAAAAATCAGTTTTGCGTCAGCACACGATTACCGTTCGCTGAAGCAGCGGCGGCTGCATCCCGCGACGCTGAAATCCTATCAGAACTAACTCGTTTAATCTGTAGATGAAGTGAATCAGCTAGAACTTCCTTTCAAACTTAATGAAGTCAAACCTCGCTAACGTACCTAGTCAAAACTGATTAAACAGCCCAGCTCACTGTAGAGCCTTCTCGCTGTCATCCGCAGACGTGAACTAATTATTGTAGACTCCGTGAAATTACCTTAATTACAAGTGAAGCCTGCAACTCACCACTGAGCACTGTGCACCGCTGTTTAAGCCACTAGGCAAAACCCCAGCGAGTCGCTAATTATTCTCACACTGTCTAGTTGCCAAAGAGGCAGACAGATGGAGTGGTCGCCAAAAAGGCTAACACACACACACACACACACACACACACACACACACACAGAGTCTGAGCTTTTGTAGCTCGGTGAGCTACATATATCTTTTGATATTTTTCCTGCATTTGCAGTCCGAGATCCAAACAGCCAATGAGAAGCGCCATACCATACATCACGTCGAGCCAATGAAAAGTTACACGTTAAGAATATGATGTAACATTCCAAGGTCCACTGTCACTAATGCTGAGTGGCCTACCACCTGGGTGAGAAAACACATCACATAAAGAACGCGAACGTTTGTAAAACCCCTGTTGTCTGTTAAAAGCCTTCGCTCGGTCAGTCAGATGCTGTGTGGGATGGGGCTTTCCCCACAAGGCGGAAAACATCTTCTTCCTGAAATTAAACACGGCTTTCGAGCCACGCTATGCAGTTTAAAATGTCTAGCGCCAGGCTCTTAATACACGTTGCGACAGTGTGCTGAAAGGTGCATATAAGATGAACATTAACAAGAGCAAAACTAGGGTTACGGAGTGCAGTCTAAGAAAAGCAGGTGATGCTGAAGCAATTATATTAGGTAAGAAAACAATAAAGGATGTAGATGAATTTTGTTACTTGGACAGTAAAATAACAAATGATTGTCGCAGTACAGAGGATATAAAATGCAGAATGGCAATGGGTGGAAAAGCGTTCTTGAAAAAGAGTAATTTGTTAACAACGAATATTGATTTAAGCCTAAGGAAGTCCTTGAAGGCATTTGTGTGGAGTGTTGCCTTGTATGGGAGTGAAACATGAACAATAAACAGTGCGGACAGGAAGAGAATAGATGCTTTTGAAGTGTGGTACTACAGAAGAATGCTGAAAATTAGGTGGTTGGATCGCATAACTAATGAGGAGGTACTGAACAGAATTGGGGAGAAAAGGAATTTCTGGCATATCTTGAATAAAAGAAGGGATCGATTGGTAGGACACATTTTTAGACATCAAGGAATTGTGAATTTAGCGTTGGAGGGAAGTATGTGGGGCAAAAACCTCAGAGGAAGACCAAGAGATGGATAGCGTAAGCAGATTCAGACAGATACAGGTTGCCGTTCTTATATTGAGTTGAAGAGGCTTGCTCAGGATAGGGTCTTATGGAGAGCTGCATCAAACGAGTCTACGGACTGAAGACCACAACAGCAACATTAAATGCAATGACTTCTGCAAGTGCAGTAACTACTATCTCTAATTACGATCATAAATATCATGTCTGGGGTATAAAATTGCCCAGAACCGTACGTATATGCTGTTTAAGTACATGAAAAGACTTGCAAGGAAGTATTTCTTGATTCCTTACACCTCCATTGAACTCGATGTCGATGGGAACCTCAACCGCGGCGTCCCTTTCTGTGCATTTTATCAACAGATGCCACCAAAGCCATTTAAAAGAAGAACCATAGCTACTCGCACTCATTCAATGTAATCATCTAAGTTTTCGTCTTCACATGCACCTTGTATAAATACCTTTCTATCATGTGTCCTTGTCAACGTGTGTTAATGCATTGACCTGATCTTTCGGGTGCAGAGGAAGAAGAGGGTTTGGCATCTTACTAAAGCGGCTCCTTACATCCGTTTGCATGCTAAGATGTTCTGTACACCCAACACCCTGGTCCACACTAGCTTCACTCCGCTGTCCCCAAGGATAAACCAAAATACATTATCATAACATGAAGGGAATGGGGATAGATAATGGTAACTCTCAAATTTCAATTTTTTAAACTAAGTATACAGCAAGACATTGGTAACCCTGGTCTGTGCTAACTGGCGTAACGATTTCGACTTACTGATGGCAGATGGCAGCACAATGTTGATTTGTTTCCGTGGTAACCCACATACGTTAGTGAGAAACAATGATAAGCCACAAATTCAAAATGGAGGGAGCAGAAAATTGCCGCGAGGGCAGTCGTGATATTTTAGCATTTTTAAATGAAGCATGTGGTAATTCCAGTGATTCTGACTCCCCATTGATAAATAAAAATAACGTCTTCCACACCATCAGGCCGTCAGCACTTAAAGCACTGTGTATCCTACTCCTTTAAATGCTGACACTTCAGTCTCGTTATTGATACTCTCCATTAAAAAGCAGCCAGAATGATGGGGTGAATGAAGGATAAAAAGGAAGATTACGGTTTGTCTAGTACACATCGGGGTCATTAGAGACGGAGGTGGGGTGAGTGTGTGCTTCTGCTTTGTTTTCAGTTGTTGTTATGTAAAAGAAACGTGGGTGTAGTGAGGTTTTTATGTGTGTGTGGACTCCATAATGAATTGTACATCAGACCATAACAATATTACACTACCGGCCATTAAAATTGCTACACGAAGAAGAAATGCAGATGATAAACGGGTATTCGTTGAAATAAATCGCAATTTGCGATCAGTTATGGCTTCACTGTACTAGGTTTAGATGGAATACCAAAGTGCGGCGAATGAAAATTTTTGCCCGGGCGGGATTCGAACCCAGGGTCTCGTGCTTACTACGCAGACGCGTTGACCACTCCGCCACCGAGGACACAGTGAGCAGGCTGACTGCAGAGGACTTTTTCCTGCACGTCTCCCGCCACACCCAAATCTCCATTCGCCACGCTGTCTCTTTCCTATACCACAGTCTATTTTCTTCATTCGCCGCACTTTCGTGTTCCATCTAAACCTAGTACAGTGAAGCCATAACTGATCGCAAATTGCGATTTACTTCATTAAATGAACGCTGTAACGTCGTCAAACAACATATAATTGTAAACGGGTATTCATTGGACAAATATATTATACTAGAATTGACATGTAATTACATATTCACGCAATTTGGGAGCATACATCCTGAGAAATCAGTACCCAGAACAACCACTTTGGGCCGAAATAACGGCCTTGATACGCTTAGGAACTGAATCAGAGCTTGGGTGGCATGTACAGTTACAGATGCCTATGCAGCTTCAACACGATAGCACAGTTCATCAAGAGTAGTGACTGGCGTATTGAGATGAGATAGTTGCCCGGCCACCAATCACAGTTCATAAAGAGCAGTGACTGGCGTAATGCGATGAGCTAGTTACCCGGCCACCATTGACCAGACATTTCCAATTGGTAAGAGATCTGCAGAATGTGCTGGCCACGGCAGCAGTCGAACATTTTCCGTATCCAGAAAGGCTCGTACAGGACCTGCAACATGCGGTCGTGCATTATCCTGCTGAAATGTAGGGTTTCGCAGAGATCGAATGAAGGGTAGAGCCACTGGTAATACATCTGAAATTTAACGGCCACTGTTCAAAGTGCCGTCGATGCGACAAGAGGTGACCGAGACGTGTAACCAATGGCACCCCATACCATCACGCCGGGTGATACGCCAGTATGACGATGACGAATACTCGCTTCCAATGTGCGTTCACCGCGATGTCGCCAAACACGGATGCGACCATCATGATGCTGTAAACAGAACCAGGATCCATCCGAAAAAATGACGTTGTGCCATTCGTGCACCCATATTTTATATCACGCCACCAAGCCGGAATTTTGTTACTTTCATTAGTGGAGTTTTGTTGTGTGCTTAATTTGTAAACAATGAAGGTACAATTCAGCAATGTTTCATAGATCTGGAAAAGGCTTATGACCGTTTTCCTAGGAGAAAGCTACTGTCAGTTCTTCAAGATTATGGTATAGGAGGCAAACTTCTGCAGGCAATTAAAGGGCTTTACGTAGACTGTCAGGCAGCAGTTAAAGTAGATGGCAAATTAAGCTCATGGTTCAGGGTAGTTTCAGGGGTAAGACAAGGCTGTAACCTGTCACCAGTGTTGTTCATACTATTCATGGATCATATGTTGAAAACAGTAGACTGGCAGGGCGGGATTAAAGTAGGTGAAAACAAAATAAGCAGTCTCGCATATGCGGATGACTTAGTTGTAATGGCCGATTCGATTGAAAGGTTGCAAACCAATATTTCAGAGCTCGATAAGAGGTGCAAGGATTATGATATGAAGATCAGCATCTCCAAAACGAAAGTAATGTCTGTGGGAAAGAGATTCAAACAGATTGAGTGCCAAATAGGAGGAACAAAGTTAGAACAGGTAGATAGTTTCAAGTACATGGGATGTATTTTCTCACAGGATGGCAACATAGCGAAAGAACTGGAATCGAGGTGCAGGAAAGCTAATGCAGTGAGTGCTCAGCTAAGATCTACTCTCTTCTGCAAGAAGGAAGTAAGTACCAAGACTAAGCAGTGCACCGCTCTATCTTTCGACCAACTTTGTTCTATGGGAGTGAAAGTTGGGTGGATACAGATTACCTTATTCATAAGATAGAGGTTGCAGATATGAAAGTAGCAAGAATGATTGCAGGCACCAATAGATGGGAACAATGGCAGGAGGGTGTCCATAATGAGGAAATCAAAGAAAGGCTGGGAATGAACAACATAGATGAAGCAGTTAGAGCGAACAGATGGTGGGGTCATGTTACACGCATGGGAGAAGCAAGGTTACCTAAGAGACTCATGAGCTCGTCAGTGGAGGGTAAGAGGAGTCGAGGTAGACCAAGAAGAAAGTACTTAGATTCGGCGCAGAATGATTTTGAAGTGAGAGGCGTAACATCGGACGAGGCATCAATGTTAGCATTGAATGGAGGAATTTTATTAGAGGTACTATGCTCCAGACTGAACGCTGAAAGGCATAATCAGTCTCTAATGATGATGATGATGATGATTCAGCAACAAGCCTAATCCTCAGCTGTTGCGCAGTGGAGTACAGCAGACGCCAAAAGCCCCGTTTACTACCACTACTTACAAACTACAGATGTAGGTTCAGGCTGTAATAACAGAATGTTCACAAGTTCATGACTTACATATCACGTCTGTTAGCAGTGACTTTGGCTTCCAGGTCGTCAAAACGAGGCGAATCGGACACAGAAGCTACCTCTGGCGCCGGCACGAGACACAAGGTGGTGGTGATGGGCGCCGCCAAGGTGGGCAAGTCGTCCATCATCTCGCGCTTCCTGTACGGCACCTACTCGGACAAGTACAAGCGCACCGTCGAGGAGATGCACCACGGCGAGTTCAGCGTGGCCGGCGTGCGCCTCACGCTCGACATCCTCGACACGTCCGGCGCCTACGAGTTCCCCGCCATGCGCGCCCTCTCCATCTCGTCGGCGGACGCCTTCATCCTCGTCTACGACGTCAACGACTCCGAGACGTTCGACGAGGCGCGCGTGCTGCGTGACCAGATCCTCGAGACCAAGGCCGGCACGCCCGCACCCATCGTCGTCGTCGGCAACAAAATTGACCTCGCCGACGAGCACCGAGAGGTGAGTCCCACGGGTCTGATATGCTCTTTGACCGAACTTCCTTCATTTCAGCGTCTTACTTAACGACAGTACGTAAGATTGAAGCCTTTCCCAAATGTTGTTCAATATGTACATTGGGCAAGCAGTGAAGGAATGGAAGGAGACATTTGGAGAAGGAATTAAACTTCAGGGAGAAAAAATAACAAAGTTTGCGGTTTGCCGAGGACATAGTAATTTTGTCAGAGACTGCAAAGGATCTGGAAGAGCAATTGAATGGAATGGACAGTGTCTTGAAAGGAAGATATAAGATGAACATTAACAAGACTAAAACAAAGGTAATGGAATGTAATGTCAGAAAATCAGGCGATGCTGAAGGAATTAGATTCGGTAATGAGACAATAAAAGTTGTAGATGAATTTTGTTATTTGGGTAGCAAGATAACTTCTGATGACGAAGTAAAGAAAATATAAAATGCAAAATGGCTAAAGGGAGAAAAGCGTTTCTAAATAAGTGAAACCTGTTAACATCCAATATTAATTTCAATGTTAGGAAGTCCTTTCTGAAAGCATTTGTCTGGAGTGTAGCATTCTATGGGAGTGAAACGTGGACGATAAGGAATTCAGACAAAAAGATTATAGAAGCTTTTGAAATGTGGTGCTACAGACGAAGATTAGATGGGTAGATCACGTGACTAATGAGGCGGTGCTTAACCGAATTGGGGAAAAAAGGAATGTCTGGCATATCCTGACTAAGAGAAGAGATAGATTGGTAGGACACATTGTGAGACATCAAGGAATTGTCAATTTAGCATTAGAAGGAAGTGTGGGGTAAAAATCGTAGAGGGAGACCGAGGGACGAATACAGTAAGCAGATTCAAGAAGATGTAGGTTGCCGAACGTACTCTGAGATGAAGAGACTTGCACAGGACAGGGTAGCGTGTAGAGCTGTATCAAACCAGTCTGAGGACTGAAGACCACATCACATCATCACATAAGATTCTACCATTGTTGTTGTGGACTTCACTCCGCCGACTGGTTTGATTCTCTCCACGCTACCCTGTCCTGTGCAAGACTCTTCATCTGAGAATACGAACCGCAACCGACATGCTTTTGAATCCGCTTACTATATTCGTCCCTCGGTCTCCCTCTACGATTTTTACCTCATGCACTTGCTTCTACTGCAACGCTGACGATTCCTTGGTGTCCCAGAATGTGTCCTACCAACCTAACCCTTCTCTTAGTCAAAAAATGCAAGAAACTCCTATTATCCCCAATTTTGTAGACCCACATTTCGAAATCTTCTATCATCTTTTTATCAGAACTCCTTATCGTCCATTTTTAACTCGAATACAATGCTACACTTCAGACAAATTCTTTCAGAAAGGACTTCCTAACATTTAAACTAATATTGCATCTCAACAAATTTCGCTTCTTCAGAAACGCTTTTCTTCCCATAGCCATTCTGTATTTTATATCTTCTTTATTTCTTCCATCAGAAGTTACCTTGCTACCCAAATAACAAAACTCATCTATTACTTTTATTGTCTCATTACCTAATCTAATTATTTCAGCATCGCCTGATTTTCTGACACTACATTCCATTACCCTCGTTTTCATGTTCATCTCATATCTTCCTTTCAACACACTGTCCATTGCATTTAATTGCTCTTCCAGGTCCTTTGCTGTCTCTGACAGAATTACTGTATCATCTGCAAACTGCGAGGTTTTTATTCCCTCTCCAAATATATCCTTGCATTCCTTCATATCTTGCTCAGTGAGCAGATTGAACATTGGGGAAAGGCTACAACCCTTTCTTACTCCCTTCCCAATCACCGCGACCCTTTCACGCTATTCTACTCTAATAATTGCAGTCTGTTTTTTGTACAAGTTGAATATAACTCTTCGCTTCCTATATTTCACCCCTGATACCTTCCGAATTTGAAAGAGTGTATTCCAGTCAACATTGTCAAAAGCTTTCTCCAGCTCCACAAATGCTAAAAACGTAGGTTTCCCTTTCCTTAACCTGTCTTCTAAGATACGTCGTTAGGTGACTACTGCCTCTCGTGTTCCTACATTCCTCCTAAATCCAAATTGATCTTCCCCAAGGTCGGATTCAACCAGTTTTCCATTCGTCTGTAAATAATTCGCGTTAGCAATTTCCAACCATGAGAAAACTTATAGTTAGTAGCAAATCTTTTAACAAACCACAAACGTTTTTGGACTTAGTAGGTCATTTATGTAGTACGTAATGTCAAATATTGTCATACCATTTGAAATTTTAGATTGTAAATCGTCAATGGTACAAAAGGTGATATGGTTAGTGAAGGAAATTAATGAAGGGTGCAGCCCATCTGCCCCGTTAATCAATCTGCACACAGAAACAGGTGTGTCTGTGAATATTCTCTTCTCCTGGTTCCGAAAGGTATCAGCAATACACATTCATGCCTGTAGCATGTTCAAGTAGATGCAATTTCTGATCGTCACCTCAGACGGTATCGTGAGCAACGCTACATAGACGAGAGTGATGGCAACTGCTTGTTTATTATTATTATTTATTTTTTTACACCAATTACGAAAAGTCTTCTTTTAATATCGTTACAAAGTTACCGTTGACTGATGTAAAATTGGTGGTCAAAACAGTCTTAATTTTGATTTTTAGGATCGATGTCATTCCTTGTATTACTGTCACTTGCAATTTCTTGTGCACATTTTGTTGTCACATCTTTGATGTTAATCGACGTAATATATTAAGGTAAGACAGTCTGCAACACCGTAACGTTAATAACGATTTAATAAAAATAATATTAAGAAATTACGAAAGTAATGTTTTGGAAGACCGGGTCATACATATTCAAAGCAGTATGTGTTTTCCCTTTTAATGACTTGAACTAGGTGAAAAATATGAGTTCCAGAAATATGTAATTTTATTTAGAATCTCATTTTTCTACTCTTGTGTATGGATAAATTTTCCATTGCTTCCAAGATGATCCTTTTTCACCTCTTCTTAAAAGTACTTTAGAATCATTGTCTCGTGCCGTTCGTACGTTTCGGTAAAACTGGCGTGTTGGCTTTAACAATTCTTAAACTGTCGTTTTTAGAGGAGATTTTTATATTTCTGTACGTTTGGTCACTGTAGTATTTATTATAAGGATTATAAAGACTGCATCTTACTTTATAGACTTCTGATTGACTCACTCTCTCAGCTGGTTATGAAATGCTGTACGCGAGTTCCTTCAGTAAATTGGTTGTAGTAAAAGAAATTCTGTCACCTGTGTTTTTAAATAGTTTCGTTGTTTTGTCGTAAATGACCCCTAAGTACGGTTGTACACTTAGGTTTTCGGTGTTGTTGTAGATGACGATTTATCAGTCTATTTCTCTTTTTCCTACATTCATCATAGTTGTCGTTATTTGTATTCGATTTGTTATTCCTGTCTCGCAATCTGCAGCACTAAGGAAGATTTCTGTGCCCTACATAAGAAAGATCTGCATGATACTTATTTCTGTGAGTTTGGGTGAGTAGTGATATTGCTTCAGATTTAGTGGTGGCCATTTTCAAGAGCACAGTCGACAAGAAGGGCAATATTATCAGATCGTATCGCTAGTGCTATACTAGTAATGACTATCCTATGTGACCAACAACAATAACATATAGAAGCAGATAACATGTAATAATAAATATAATGTGCATAAAAAGTGCATTCGATCGCCCCTCCCACCTCATAGAAGATATGCAGTAAGACAGAGGTACCCTTTGCATTCGCTATAATAATCTCTTTTGGAACGCGAGTGAAACATTCTGCTGGAACTAGTCAATGGGTTGGAAGAAAATATCAGAAATGCTTGCACAACAAATTGTTACGACATATTCTGCCAATAACTAAGCCATACAAACTCTACCACATTCTACATCTATATCCATTTATCTACAAAGGCAGCGAGAGTACTTTACAAACCACACTTATGTGCCTGTCAGAGGATTCATCGACCCACTTTGACCACTATTCCATTCTCGAATAGCGCGAGGAAAGAACGAACACCTCGGTGTATCGAGCTCTGATTTCCATTTTATTATGGCGATCATTCATCAGTAAAGGAGACCACATATAAAACGCTTGTGCGATTACGTCTTGAGTATTTTTCGAGTGTTTGGGATCCCCACCAGATCGTTTTAAAGGAAGATAAAGAAGCAGTTCGGAGGCGGGTTGCTAGGTTTGATACTGGTAGGTTCGATCAATGCGCGAGTGTTATTGAGATTCTACTGTCGCCAACCTACATTTCGTGTAAAAACCACAAAGATAAGAGCAGACAGATTAGGGCTCGAACAGATGCGAACAAGTATTCGTTTTTCCCTCGTTCCATATGGGAGGGGAAAAAGAAAGCAAGTAACAAGTAATGGTGCTAGGTACGCTCCGCCTCGCGTCTTTAGGTGAATTGTGCAGAATGTATGTAGATGTAGATTTCTCCCTATATATTTGGGCGTTATCTACACATTTTGGCGATCGGAGGAGAAAGTTTGTGACCGTCGTAGATCTCGCCACAATGACAAATATCGTTGTTGTAATGATTCCCAACTCATAGATTACTTCATTATTTCCGAGACTCTCTCCCCTGTATCGCGATAATACAACGATGAGAAAGACGACAACGCTAAGAAGAAGGAAACACTCTACAAAACGATTTTTTTTTTCAGAAAGACAGTGTTGAGTGGCTTTATCAGAACAGACCAATTACAAACAGAGAAAGTGGAGGATACAGGCGAGGAATGTAACATGCTAGGTTAATCTGTCACCATGCAAGTCTTAGGGGAATCAGTTAAAAATCACATCAAGAGTAGACTACCTAATTGGCTCGCAGAACTAAAGAAGCTACAAAGTAAACCAACTAATCTTATCACGATGAATTTTTTCTTAGGTTTCTACCCACATCAAGTGGATTAAATTCCACGATTTTTCAGCTAATTCTCTATGGAGGAAAATTAAGAACTAAAGACAATTATCAGAAAAACTCTCAGAAATGCATGTCATATATTAACAGATGTAAGGAAAAATAATTTACATGGGCACCAATAGATTGTGTATTTATAAGATGATTAAACATCTAAACAAAACCGAAAAAGACATAGAACGATTATACGTTATAGAAGAATACTTGTTGTGTGATGAATCAGAAGAAGAGAGAGATTCTTCACGCACAAATTCAGTGTCGACTTAATATCAAGGGCGGAATTCAAAGAAGTCCTGAAAGTCGCAGGAAAAGATAAGATTAACGTAGAACTTCTGAGGTATTCCAAAATACCCGTTGATTTAAAACCGCTTCACTTCTACAAGAGTTTGTAGTAATTACAGTGGGGTAAGTATTATAAAAGCATACTATAAAATCTATGCAAAATCCATACATTGCGGAATGAAAGCATTTACGGACTCTTTACTCCTTGAGAACAATGAGCCTTTAGGCCAGGTGCCACGTATATTGGTGACGGATTTCACAGTATTCGTAGTGAAGTAAATTATTCAGATAAATAATTGAACTCATCTATCGTCTATGTAGTATGAAAAGACATTCAATTGTGTGAGATTCTGGATAGGCAGTTAATTAATATTCTAAAATTCTGTATTGCCGCACCAAAATGGTCACAGAGGCCAATGAAGACCATATTGAACCAATAAATGTCTACAAGGGTCTACATCAATGCTGTCATCTTTATAGTTTAATATTTATATTGATAACTCAATTATGAACATTATTATTTAGAAAGTGAGAAAAGTCGAAGACTCGTTTCATTTGTGAAAGATCAAGTAGTTTTTGGGAAATCAGAAGATTAATTGCAGATGGGTTTGCATTAATTGTCAATAAGTATAATTTGAAGATCTCCACAAACAAGTACAAAGTAGTAGCATTTAGAGGATCATCCTATAAGAACCGAGTCGTCAGTTATGGAAAAAGAATAGAACAAACGAAACTACAAGCATCCAGTCTCTGATATACCACATATTAGAAGCATTGAAGATTTTTTTAAACTGTAAACAAGTTTTGTGTATAATAATAATAAGAACATTAAAGAATAAAGTTTATAAGAAAACGTCAAGAAAATTTATAGAACAATTACAGTCCGTAGTCTGGAACACGGTTAACGGGAGAAGAATAACAACAAACAATGCCACCAGAAAATTTTTTTTAATCATGAAAGATATGTACAAGGCAGAATGGAATAAGAAGTGAATATTTTCGTCCTGAACTAAACACATTTGCCATGAATGAAAAGAGTACCAACTTCAGTAACAAATGGGATAAAATGTGGAGGACGGAAGAAAATTAACTACGAAGACTGCCAAGGAGTAAAAGAGCCATTGTCCAACAGTGAAAAAAAATGGAAGGATAATAGAACAGGTCAAAGGTCCATAACGTGAAGAAATGAGAAGCAGAAGAAGAAAGGATTATGTTCAATCAGTAGCCTGAAACGTCAGCCATACCCATAATCGTGGAATTTTTTAGTGTGAACACAATAGATATATCCGCGTTTGCTATTTGCGGATGCATTGCGTTTCAGTCATATTTCTGGATATTAATTTCATGGGAATACTGCACCTAAGCCGTAGATGGAAGCATCAGTTGCTTCAGTTAAGGATTTTTTTGTTCATATGCCATAAGGTATTACAGATAGAGTAAAGCATGTTTGCGGAGAAATTTGAAATAGTAATTCCAAAAAACAAACATAAATTAGAGCTGTCTTTACATTATTGGAAAATGTCAGTTGCTGGATTACCTTAAATATATTGGAGCGTGGGAAGCACTAAGAACATGACGAAAATATACGTGGGGGATCAATATATATACTGTGTTGCATTCCAGACTGGCTTGTTGCAGTATATCAAATAGGGCACCAATAATGGCTGTGAGTCATTGCATGTTTTTTATCCTAAATATTCAAGCCGCGTAGAATAATTAGTGCCTGAGGGGTCAGCGCAAGTGCTTCCCCTTGCAGGTCTAATACGTCTGCTCTAACGATTCGCAGTCACACATTTGAAAGAGCCAGTCACTTCAAATACCTGGGCTCCAATGTCACTAGTAAAAATGATACCTTCTACGGAATAAAGAAGAGAGTAATTACACCTAAAGAGCTCATTTCGCCTTAAGCAAACTTCTGTCTTCAAGGTTCTTAACTAGAACCACAGAAATAACGATATATAAAACTCTGATGAGACCTGTGCATATGTATGCCTCTGAAACCAAGTTCTGACAGCAAAATATGCCGAATCGCTGGACACATTTGAAAGAAGAATACTCAGGAGAATTATTGGCCCAATCTGGAGAAGAGAAATATGGAGGACGAGATACAACCACGAGTGATTTACAAAGATCAACCTGTTATAATAATTTTGAAGCCATCCAGGCTGAAGTTGACCGAATACGTAGCACGGTTGAATGATACGGAAATACCAAAAACGAAACAATGAAATTATGTTACTCGGATAGCCAGGTGGACAGAGAGGACGTGGGCAATCGAAAACTGTATGGGCTTTCAGAAAATGGGCTACAGGGAACTGGAAAATGCAAGGAACCGAAATAAATAGAAAAAGTTGAAGAGGCCAAGACTCACGTTGAGCTGTAGAGAAGTACAAGAAAAAACGTCTGCTTTAGATAACACCTTGGGGTTAGGCAGAATGGAACATCGTTGCTGACAAAAGTTGCTGATCTGTATGGTGAACAGCCTTATAGTGGAATAATTGAAATACAGAAGCAAGTAAGGAATATTAGCAGTATAAATGACTATGTAATTTCCCATCTTTCTCGTAGACTAGAGATAGATTAGTGGCGGAATGTCGATGTGTCATATACTTTGTAAAGTATACGCTCTTCTGAGAGAACTTTATGACGACCTACCTAATAGCCCATATTTTCACCTCAGGGATGGATAACAATGAGGAAGCAATAAGGCCGTGGTAGATCACTGGACAGAGGTGACACCAAATCTACGCGCACTCACACCACACACACATACACACACACACACACACACAACACACAACACACACACACACACGTAATTCCCGTAAACTCCAGGCAAGGGGGCGAAGAGCTCTGGCTCCATGGCGAATCAAATCCCAGATTAGTAAATTAAGTACAACTCTGGCGAATTGAGAGTCCAGCACATCAACTACAACTAGCCACCGTGTTCCACACACCTGGTCTTGGGACATAGCGCATTATCTTGATGGAAAATGGCACTGATGTTGGGTAATGTGATCTTCATGAAAGGCTGTGGTCAGCAATCAGTGTACGACACTTCTTGGCCGCCATGATGCGTTGCTCCACTCCACTCACTGAACCGCCGCCAGCTTCTCTCCCTTATGCAGTACAGGTGTCAAGGTTTCCCTGAATGACGACTGATTCTTGCCCTCCCATCGACATAATAAAGAAGGTAACATGATTCGTTAGACAATGCAACACTCTGCCAGTGCGCCATCAAGTGACGATGGCCACATGCCCATTTCAGTTGTAGTTTCCAATGTCACGGTGTTAATATTGGCACATGTATGGGTCGTCGGCTGCGGAGGCAGATGGTTGGAACTGTTCGGTGCACTATATGATCACGGTAAAATGTAAAATTTCATGGCCGGAATGGTCAAAATTACTAAAAATTTCCGGGCTATTATGCCGTGGTCTAGTGGATTTATTGTCGGAACCCAACGTTTCGTCCCCGACTGCGGAGGACATTCTCAAGGGGGATCGTGGCACTTTGAATGTCCAATACACACCCTGGCTCGCTACTGACTGAGAATGTCCTCCGCAGTCGGGAACGAAACGTTGGGTTTCGACAATAAATCCACTAGACCACGGCATAATAGCCCGGAAATTTTTAGTAATTTTGACTATATGATCATAAGCAGTTGTACTGTGCGCACAACGATTCACTGCCTGTCCTGTTTTACCAGACTGCTAAGCATAAGACGTCCAACATCTGTAATTAAGGGCGGGCGGCCAAACTATAGAGTTTTGGACGTGGTTGGACTCTGAAACACCTGACAAATCCGACAGTTTCCAAAATGCTCGTGCCAAACTTTCGGGCGATCAGAAAATGCCTTCGGCCAAACTCAGACCACACATCTTCCCCAGTCTATTGTAAATGCGACATAAAGTCACTGAGGAGATAGGCGACCATGATGAAATGATTAGGTAGTAGTGCTGTGAAGCTGGTTAGGTCGGAAATACTTTATTATTGGTCACACTTCATGTACAGCGTGCTCTCAAAAAATGACGCGTTTCGGAATTACCGTAATCAGATTAGCATCTCTTCCGTGCCATGTGCACACGTGAACAGATGGAAGATGTTCTTCAGTATACATACAAAAGCAGACTACCTACTTTTGTATGTATATTGAAGAACATCTTCCATCTGTTCACGTGTGCACATGGCACGGAAGAGATGCTAATCTGATTATGGTAATTCCGAAACGTGTCATTTTTTGAGAGCACGCTGTACATGAAGTGTGACCAATAACAAAGAATTTGCGACCTAACCAGCTTCACAGCAGTACTACCTAATCATTCCACAGTCTACACTCGGACAGAATGCTCACTAATCCTACCTTCACCTTGCTCGTTTTGATAGGTAGGTGTTATTATATTTGTGCTTCAATGCTGACCATTTCCTGCTCCGTCTCTACTGCTACAGGTGGAGCGGGAGACGACCGAGTCGGTGGTGACGGTGGACTGGGAGAACGGCTTCGTGGAGGCGTCGGCCAAGGACAACGTGAACATCACGGAGGTGTTCAAGGAGCTGCTGGCGCAAGCCAAGGTGAAGTACAACCTGAGCCCGGCGCTGCGGCGGCGCCGCAAGCAGTCGCTGGCGCGGCACTCCATCTCGGTGGACCAGGGCCAGCAGGAGGCGGCGGCGGCCACGGCGGCGGCGGCGGCTGCGGCGGCGGCGGCGGCGGGGGCGGCTGGCTCGCACTTCCCGTCGCCCCAGCAGCTGCAGCAGCTGCAGCAGATCCGCGAGCGCCAGGGAAAGCGCAACTCCTGCTGCATCTCGTAGGTGCGTCCGCTTTCTCTCATCCTACTGTGCCCTAGGAGCACGCTGCTGTTGTACGAATGTGTAAGGCAACACTTGAAACGTCTGTTTTGATTGTACAGTTCACATTGACCCCTCCCAAATTATTAAACCATTAATATTTCGAGGTCTGATGATCCATTTGCTGTAGTTACTGTAATTACGAGGGTTGGAACTTAAATGGTGGCAATTATTTATTCACAACCGATACAAAAGCGTTACATGTTTGCACCTGTTACTGGTGATATGTAGAGCTCCGTTGTTTCACGTAGGACGCTTTACCTTGATTTGACTAAAGAAAAGTGTGAAGTAATACACATGACCACTAAAAGAAATCCTCTGAACTTCAATTACGTGATAAATCAGTCAAACCTTAAGGTCGTAAATTCTAGGAGTTACAATTGCGAACAACTTAGTCTGGAGAGAACACCTAGAAAATATTGTGGTGAAGGCGAACCAAAGATTACGTTTCATTGGCAGAACACTTCGAAGATGCATCAGCTCCACCAAAGAGACTGCCTACATCACACTTGTGCGTCCTCTCCTGGGGTACGGTTTCCCATTGTGGGACCCTCACCAGGTGGGACTGACGGAAGATATTGAGAAGGTTCAGAGAAGGGCAGCTCGTTTCGTTTTATCACTTTACTGGGAGGGAAATGTTGCACGAATTGGGGTGGAAATCATAAAAAAGACGTTATTCTTTGCGGCGTGATCTGTTTGCGAAGTTTCAATCACCGACTTTTACTTCTGAATGTGAAAATATTTTGCTAGCGCCCACCAATAAAATAAGATAAATCAGATCGAAAACGGAACGATTTAGGTGTTCTTTCTTCCCGCGCGCTATTATAGAATGAAACGGTAGAGAAAAGTTATGAATGTGGTTAATGAACCCTCTGCCAGGCACTTAAATGTGATTTGCAGAGTATCTAAGTTGATGTAGATGTAATGGGCAGGCAGATAACCAAAAATGGGATCTGTTGATGATGTTCAATGCCTTTGTTCATTCCATTTTGGGCTGTGACTTTTCTAATATCAGGCGGCGCTATGCCAGCAAGGCAGTATAGTTTTTAACTGGCGTTGGCCTTAGGCAACCCGTAACAATGTGTCAAGTTTCGTTGGGAGCCACATCCACTTGTTTAGCGTGGCATGATTTATACCATACTGGACACGCGTATTCTGCAGCTGACCAGGCTGGAGATGTGGAGAGCAAAGAGTGGGGACCTTGGTGGCTGGATGACCCCAAAGGAAGCGCTCCCACCTGGTTACGAGGAGAACTGGATGACATGAAAGTCCCTCAATATACTGCGGGCCAACGTAGCCAGAATGAAAGTCAAAATGACAAGGTAGAGCCTCTCTGACGCATCTGTCATGTGCAAGTGTGGAAAAGGACAAACCACCGAGTATCTGCTACAGTGTGAGCTTTGTCTACTTTGTTGTATCATCGAGGATCTGACTGGTGCTGCCCGTGATGCATGTGATGTAGCCAGATTTTGGGCTATCATAGTTTAATCCTGGGCAAAATATTATTGTACTGTTAAAACTGGACTTGTAAATATGTGTACTGTTAATGGTTAACATGTATTTATATTATTTGATTTTGCTTTCTACATTTGTGTTCAAGGTATGTTTTTTGTCACATGCATATGTCATAAAATGCTTCTGACACGAATAAATAAATAAGTAAACTGGTGATGGTGCGAAAGGGCCAGTTTACTGCCTGTCGAATCTCTGGAACAGTTCTGAAGCGAATGCCAAGAAGAGGTTCCTTCGTCTTCTGAATCAGATCGAAGTCACAGTGACTTCAGTCCAGAGATTATGGCGGATAGTACAGTACCTTCCAGTCCCATGGACCGAACAGAGCAGCCACAGCTTGCAATGTTTGCGCGTGTGCTTTGTTGTGCAAAATGATGGGTGGGTTGCGCAGAAAGTGTTGCCGCTACTTTCGCAAAGCTGGTCGCAGGTGATGCAACAAAAATGAACAGTAGTACTGTGCGTTGACGGTCTGCCGTGGAGGAACGTAATATATTAGGACAACACCCCCACAATCGTACACGAGAATCACCATAACATTCGACTTTCTCGGCGAGCCATAATGACGCCATTCGTTGGGTTGGCGTTTCATTTTTGGCTCGTACGATGTGGCCCATGTCTCTTGTGTTTATTTCTCATATTGGGATGTCGGAGTGATCTTAATTCAGCTGAGGAAAGAATCATTTGCTAAGATTATAAGGATACAGGATGGATTTTCACCCTTACATTTCAAATCCTTTTATCAGAACAACTCACCGATATATCATACGTCAGTTTGCAATTAAAAGAAAGAAACGATTAATGCACTGTTCCATTTGCATATTAGTAATTAATTAAAAGAAAATTTAACTAGATAAATAATTCTTTTAATCAGAAATTGAAATGTGTCGAAGGAAAAGAGTGCCAAGCCGCGAAAGGAAAAAGTGGTAGGTGGTGTGGGCGGTAGCGCAGTTTAGATAAGGAGGGTCGAGACTCTCTGGTGAGGCGCGTAATGCTGGACAAGTGGAATTTACACATGACGTGTGTCTAGAAGATATCTAGACTAAGTGAATCCTAGAGCTGAACAGAAGATAAAGTTGGTGGCTCTATGATCTTAGATAGCATGAAACGATGTGCACATAAAGAAAACATTAGAATAATTACTTTATGAGGCTTTCAATCGAAATAAGATAGTGTTTGGGGGTGTCGGAGTAACAGGGTATGCAGACAAAAGAAGCACATTATAAATCTGGGGAACATACAAATTTAGTCTGGCGTTAACCTGTAAGAGAGAGAAAAAGTGACGCAAGAGAGAGGAAGGATAAAGAATGCAGGAGGCGATAATGTGAACAGACCATACGCAAAGTTCTGTTTCTAAAAAATGGAGACATTACTCAATAGTTGATTCTTCATAGATGCAGAGTTGGGGTTTCAAAGATTTCGTTTACAGAGGTAAATGGAGGAATAAGATGCTATGTCTATGTAGGCAAAGACAAATCATATTTAAGCAGAGAGCTATATAGGGCTTTAACATGTTGACATTCACAGAGAAGCCAAAAGTTTGACATGGACGAATAATGTATCATGTATCACTTTGAGAATTAAATTGTTGGACACTTGTTCATTGATACTGATATTGTATTTCTCGACAGAGAATACGTGACAAAAGCCACTATAGTTAATTGTTCTGGCGATAAACGCAATTTTGAGACTATGGAACAAAAAGTTCTCTACATCACAGAAACTTAAGACAGTTTACAGCTGAGTTAAGTCAGTCACATGATAGTAAGTAAAGAATTTATAGGTTCACAGTTGAAAGACATACACCAGAGGCAAATAACAGATGCTGTTGCTGAAAGACAGACATGGAGAGAGAGACAGAGAGAGAAAGACGGAGAGACGCAATTTTGGTTTAAGTTAAAGAATAGTTCAGAGCACATTATTTCTTGCTTGAATAAAGAACAGTTTCAACTTTTGTGTCAAGTTAAATGAAAGTCGAAGATAATATCAGTTACCGAGTGTAGAATTCATATATTCAATGTCGTAGAATAGAGTAAGAATTTAGAATTGGGTTGTACAAAGTTGTAATGTGATTAACATAAGCGGGGCATTGTGTCAAGGAAAAGTCGCAATTTCAGGTTATAAAAAAATTGCATGAAACCTTGATTGATTATGTTAAGCATTTTGTATTTGCTTGATTTTCTAGTAGTATTGAAATGTTGGGAATACATTATGTAAACAATTGGATAATTTTATTATGAGGTAGAAATTGCTTTATTAGTATTTGTTAAAATCCGTAAGATTTTATTATTAAATGTGGTTAGGGGTTAGATATGTGAATGAATAGGGAAAATTTATTTTTGACGCAGTAGATAGAATCATAATTTTTTATAATTAATTTCAGCATTACAATAAAGATTAATCCGTTGACGTGCTGCAACGTTGGAAAGGTAAGAAGCTTTCTACAAGACAGGGCGATCGCTCCTTGCGAGAGCAGCCGGAGGAGGAATTAGCTTCCCTGTCTTATGAGTGGGGATTGATGTCCCGGTGTTTGGGGGAGGCAGGGAGGGAGTCTTTCCCCTAAGGTAGTGGCCCCCGACCACCAATGCTGCGGGCGTGGACGGTCGAGCCTAAGAGTCCACTAACAATAGCTCAACAGATTAGGATCTTGTTGCCATAGAAGGCGATGGCGACGCTGATGTGCCGTAGGATGACATCGTTTTAACAGCGTGAAGCTTGCGATATTTCCTTTTCTGCCTGTGCATAAGGTCAGCCTGTCCAGGGTCTTATATTCCAAAATTTTGCTTTCTTTATACAGAACTGTGTAGTCCGGCGAGCAGGGAGAGGGAGTGCTGTTCGCAGTTAACACAGACGGAAGAGGGTTCGGATTTGACGCACTTCCACACTCCCGATAGTTGGGGTTGGTACCAACGCTGTTGTCTTCAGGACCATTATAGACGCACTAATTTGGCGCGCAATTCGTCATCAAATTTCAACAGACCATATTTAAGCTCTTGTGTGATCGAAATTGGAATATCACCCAGCTCGCCACAGCCCAGCAGGAGATGAGGTTGTTATCGAGACCCAAATCTCAGACATTCCCTCCACTTCTCCATACTTATCGTTTACGTTTTCAACGAAAAACGCCTTGTCGTAAAGTATTCTCAATCTGTACCAGAACATACCAAGTATGACTTGATTTCCGGCTTACCAAGTATGACTTGATTTCCGGCATGACATTCTTACTGTGGTGTGGTCAGGAACTGGAACGATTCTGGGTCTTAACGATCAGCATTAAACTGAAATGTTAGAGCGTTCGGCCACCAGCATTAGATTTCGGACGCTTGATGGTGGTCACACGAACAGCTACAGTAAACGGTCCACCCAGACAGATCCCGGTGTGAGTTTTAGATAATTTTTTATGAGATTTTGACCTTCCTCGGAACCCGAGCGGATAAGCGAAGACCCCCGAGATCTGTAACATGCAACATTCCACCGTCACGACATACGGTGGCCGCTGAAGCACGCACAGAGCTTACGGCTGAAATAAATTCAACTGCGAAGTTAGAAATTTGTGTTGGACCGGGAGTCGAACTCGTTTTCTCGCTTCGGGCCACAGCTCGCCTTAACCAATTAGTTTATCAAGGAATGCTTCCATTCCTGCCCAAATTCTCAACTTATAGCACACTACAATGGTAGTGGCCCGTACCCATTAGTTACTCCTGCTGACAGCCTATAATGGATCCCTGCAAGGGATTGAGCGTATTTAATGCTTCCACATTGCCATTGCCAGTTGCCTGTTGGGGACATTATACAATTATTTTATATGTAAGAATGTAGGCTTTCGCTGTCATTATTGTTAACGTTAAAATACTTCTGAGCTATTTGCCGCGTCATGATAATAAAATCTTTCCAATGTTTCGGGTCCGTTGCAGGATCCTTCCTAAGGGAATGCTGAGGAAAGATCCTGCAACGAACCCGAAATGTTGGAAAGATTTTATCATCATGACGCGGCAAGTAGCTCAGAAGAATTTTAACGTTAATTATTGATATGGTTGAGATTGTGGGCAAGCGGGAGAGTGCTTAGTTAGCCTAATTGGTTAAGACGATCAGTTGCACGAACCGGGAAATCTGGGTTCGGATCCCGGTCCAGCACGAATTTCCTTCTTCGACGTTGAATTTATTTCAGTGCCTTGAAAGGGCCGAGAAGTTCCAATAAATGGAATTAGTAAAATTACTGTCGTTAATGTCAATCGTTCGAATGCTAAGAGCCTAAAGCTAGGGCACTAAAATGCATACCAAAGAACTATGAAATTGTACTATAAATCAAATTTTTAAAAAGCCAGATAACATGGGCTCTAAGTTCTAAACGTAAAGGACTATCGATGAGTATATATTAAGTATAACGATGAATATGAACAAGTGCTCATAGCTCCTAGGATGTAATTTTAGAACCCATGTTTCCTCGACATCTATTCGTGTTTTGGTCCACTTTATTTCCTCCCTTGTTTGCATAGAAGAGATTTTTTTCAACAGTATCGAAGCTAAAAACAAAATTTCTTTTTAGACGCCATATTTTCTAGGTTTCTTTGCTTAGAACTATCTTGCTTGTCATATCGCTGAAGATTGATCATCCCTCCTAAGGCACCGTGTATAATTGAATGTTTAGTGTGATCATGATATACTGTTTTTAGCATTTAAGCATCCTTAGTGTGTTTATAAATGATGAGTATGCAATTACTGTGTTTCTGTAGCGACATGTTACAAGGATGGATATATTATTTCAGTATAACGGAACGCCAGTGCATCGTAGTCATTATTAGCCACTACGTAATACATCAGGTAATACATTACCTCCTCCAGAAGATGTACTGGCGAAAACGGTCTTGTTTCTCGGTCACAAAGATCTTCTGTAGAATTCTGCTAGTTTAATGACAAAGCCAACAAAGAGAATATAAACAAATAGATGAACTGTCTGTTCGGACTGTGAGGAAAAGAAAACCAATACGATTTCACAAAAACTACACTTAGTGTTACATTGAAGGTGAAGGTGGAATTTGTGAACTGTGAACTTAATCTTATACCTTTGGTAACGTCTTCCATGAATTTTTTTAACTCGTTTGTAACAGCTGTATCACTTTAATGAAGAAACCTATTGTATGGCATTTTTATTCTTATTATTCCACATTACCACCTAATTTTCCACACGTGACTTGCACACACACACGCATATATATATATATATATATAAGAGTGAGAGACAACTGTTTCTGTAATAGAAGCTTGTCCACGACGTAAAAGTTAAAAAAGTTACCATTCATTCACAAGACTGTAACATATGGTTATCATAAATAGGAAACGCAACGTTATACCCAGCCTTTAGTTATTCTCATTTGCCGTTGTTATTGACGTCTGAGCATCAATTTACGCAGTCGTGATGCGAGTAGAGAAACACTAGCACTTCGTCCCTCCCCCCTCCCCCATCCGTAAATCCATTACTGTGACTGACGGGCCTTAGACACAAGTCCTGCAGCACTATTAATATCAGAAATCTCATTGTAAGCGCCTGACATCCATTAGAAGTCTGACATCAAAGACTTTTTAACCGATATTTACAGGTGCCTTTTATGCTATCAGACATAACATGTAATTCAAAGCTATACGATCCCTTTGAAAAATATTACGCAATATCAAAGACTAAAAACGAAAGTTTTAGCAATCGGTCGGTCTAACTACGTGACAGAAAAGAAAATGCATGTCCCTCACTTTGACAACACAACATAATAAACTGGCTCAGGCGGCCCTACAATGCGTCATGTCTACTACTTTACAGCACTTATTCGTTCTAAGCAACTAGCACTTCAGGTTGATGTATTATCGAAATCAACGTCATCCCAACACAAATATGAATACATTACATTAGTTGTTTGTTCCGTAGATTTAGATTGAGGAGATCCTCGAGGATGTGGAACATTAACAATAAATTTCTTTTATACAAGCTAATAATATAATAATACTAATGGTATGAATACAGATACATAGTACATCATTTGATTCTATTTAAGAAGTCATCATTTTAGTACAAGGAATTGGCCACTAGTAAGACTTTTAGGCTCATGTTAAACTGATCTTTATTTGTAGCTAAATTTCTTATGGTTGCTTGAAATTATTGAAAATGTGTGTTTCCTGAATAAAGGACCGTCTTTGTGAAGTAAAGTAAGAACTTTTAAGCCCTTGTGTAGATCGTTTTTGTTCCTAGTATTGTAGGTATGAACTGAGCTGTTTGTTGGGAAAAGGGATATATTATTTATGACAAATTTGATTAAGGAATAAATATACTGAGTGGCAGTAGTTAGTATACCCAGTTCTTTGTAGAGGCTTCTACAGATTATCCGTCTATTTACTACACACATAATACGAATTACACGCTTTTGTTGTCTGAAAACTTTTGCTTGGCTTGAAAAGTAACCCCAAAATATTATAACATACGACGTTATGGAATGAAAGTAAGCAAAGTTTGAAATCTTTTTTATTGTTATGTCTCCTACGTCTCATAACACTCGTATCGCCAATACAGATTTGTTGTGTCGTTTCTACGGTTCTGTGGTGTACTCCTCCCAGCTGAATCTATTATCAAGCTGTAATCCCAGGAATTTTATACTGTCGACCTCTTCTATCTGCTCTTCTCCATACTGTATGCATATGCTGAACCGAAACCTGTTACATGTTCTCAGGTGCATGTAGTGAGTCTTTTCAAAATTTAAAGTCAATGAGTTAGCTTTAAACCATTTATTAATATTCATGAAAATATCATTAGCAGATCTTTCTAGACCTATGCTCGACATGCTATATTGCAATACTTGTATCATCTGCAAAGAAAACTAAGTCTGCTTCTGGCAGTGTAAATGATGACAGGTCATTAAAAGCAATGGCCATAAGATGGATGCTTGTGCAACAACACATGGAATTAATTCCCAATACGACGATGACTGCTGCCTTAATGCACCAGTCCTTTGCACTGACACCCAAGGTTTCTTGTTAGCGAGGTATGACTTGAACCATTTTGCAGCAATACCCGTGACACCATAGACTTCTAATTTATTTAAAAGGACGTGGTTCACACACTGCCTTTGACAAATCACAGAAAATACTGCTGCTTGTACTTTATTGTCCAATAATTTAAGTACATTCTCACTGTAGCTGTAAATCCAAACTTTTCAGAAATCCAAACTTTGTTCTCTTAGAGACCCGGGTTCGAAATATGAAGGGGTTACTGCAAGCTTGTTGCGCAGTACAACCATCCTCCCTTACGGTGGCCGCACGTGGTCAATTCAGGAATGTCCTGTAAATTCGAAACTCTGCATTTATCTCGTTGCCTTGAATCTTTCGTTTGTTTTTAACCCGCCCATCGGGTATCACTGATTTCCATGGATCTTTTTCATTGTATCTATGCATCCATAGTGTGTACATGCCAGCTAAGAGTTTTAATTATGTCCATAATGGATGTGAGGTCGTGGTTCTATTACTTAATTATTTTGTCAAGTAGGCTCAACCACAGATATAGTGTAAAAACACTAAAATATGACGCGTTTCAAGGGTCAAGCCCTCATCATCAGATAATCTGTACAAGGATATTAAAACAAGAGACAATAAAAATATAAAACGTAATAAAAGAAAACGTGGTCACTTCCCTTGTAACCTTGTCTACAGTTACAGGGAAGTAATAACGTTTACTTTTATTACGTTTTATATTTTTATTGTCTCATGTTTTAAGATTCTTGTACAGATTATCTGATGATGATGGCTTCAACCCTGAAACACGTCATACCTTAGTGTTTTTAGACGATATCTGTGGTTGAGCCTACTTGACAAAAATACCTTAGTGTTTTTAGACGGTATCTGTGGTTGAGCCTACTTGACAAAAATTTCAGCTAAGATTTGCTTCTTGCTAGAAATGTCTTCTTATTTCGAAACTAAACTATCATTTTATTTCGTTACCGTGAATCTTTTGTTTTTCTTTGACCCATACAGAGGATAGCAAGGGTTTGCGTGACGTTTTTCCATTGTGCGACTTATCAATGCATCTAAAGAATGGACATGTTTGCTAAGAGTTGTGTGTTGGAAGAAACTATCTGTTATTTGGAAACTAAACTATCAATTTATTTCGTTGCCTAGAATCAGTTGTTTGTCTTTTACCTGTCCAGTTTGTACGGCTGCAAGACACGATCTGCTTTGAAAGAGAAATGATGCAATTTTTTTATTATTGTACGGCTAGTTTCAGCAGTCTAGCTGCCATCTTCAGCTGTCTAATTCTTCAAACTCTCGTCTTCAACAGGCATAGTTACTCCAGGTGACTTTCAGTACTTGTGTTTCACAGTGTCCACAACAGTGTTGCATTGAGCACATATTTTCTTCAGTCACCTGGATTCACTGTGCCTGGTGAAATCCAGAGTTTCAAAATTGAGGGATCTGAAGATTGCACCTAAACTGCTGAATAAAAAAAATGCAAAAAAGGAATCTTTGGCATTCTAAAAAATGTTCAAATGTTTGTAGATCTTATGGTACTTAACTACGGGGTCATCAGTCCCTAAACTTACGAACTACTTATGAACTAGCTAATACTAACGACGGCACAAATATCCATGCCCGAGGGGGGATTCGATCCCCCGACCGTAGTGGCCGTGCAGACTGTGACTGACGCGCCGCAGAACGCTCGGCCACCGCGACCGGCCTTGGCATCCAGAATGAAACTTTCACTCTGCAGCGGAGTGTGCGCTGATATGAAACTTCCTGGCAGATTAAAATTGTGTGCGGGAACAGGGACTCGAACCTGGGACCTTTGCGAAATGTTCAAATGTTTGTAGAGCTTATGGGACTTAACTACGGGGCCATCAGTCCCTAAACTTACAAACTACTTATGAACTAGCTACAACGAAGGACGGCACGAATATCCATGCCCGACGGGGGATTCGAACCCCCGACCGTAGTGGCCGTGCAGACCGTGACTGGAGCGCCTCAGTCCCCTCGGCCACCACGGCCGACGGACCTTTTCCATTCGCGGGCAAGCGCTCTACCAATTGAGCTATCCCGACACGACTCACGATGCCGCCTCACAACTTTACTTCCGCCAGTACCTCGCCTCCTACTTTTCAAACTTCACAGAAGCTCTCCTGCGAACCATTCAAGACTAACACTCCTGGAAGAAAGGATATGGTGGAGACATGGCTTAGCCACAGCCTAAGAGATGTTTCCAGAACGAAACTTTCACTCTGCAGCGGACTTTGCGCTGATATGAAACTTCCTGGCAGATTAAAATTGTGTGCCGGAACCGGGACTCAAACCTGGGACCTTTGCCTTTCGCGGGCAAGCGCTCTACCGACTGAGCTATCCCGACACGACTCACACTCCGTACACGTTCTAGAAACATCACTTAGTCTGTGGCTAAGCCATGTCTCCACCATATCCTTTCTTCCAGGAGTGATAATCTAGCAAGTTTCGCAGGATAGCTTCTGTGAAGTTTGGAAAGTAGGAGGCGAGGTACTGGCGGAAGTAAAGTTGTGAGGCGGCTTCGTGAGTCGTGTCGGGATAGCTCAGTCGGTAGTGTGCTTGCCCGCGAAAGGCAAAGGTCCCAGGTTCGAGTCCCTGTTCCGGCACACAATTTTTATCTGCCAGCAAGTTTCAATCCTTGGCATCATTTCTCTACTTTGCCTGTCCATTGAAAATCATGCGTTTGTAACCACTTTTTCTATTGTGTGTGTGTGTGTCTGCGCATCCAGTGTGTGTGTACCTGCCTGCTACGAGATGCTTGTTGCCAGCAGCCGCTTAGCGTTGTTGGGCGCTCCTGAGGTTTTCCCGTCTGACTTGCAGGACCTCTTCGGCGGCCGGCGCGGGGCGGCGGCGTGAGGCAGGCAGCGCCGGCACGCAGCGGCCCCGCGGCAGGCGGCTACTCTCGTACAGTACGTCTGCCGTACGTCTACCGTACGTCTACTGTACGCGTACTGTACGTGCTCAGCGACAATCTCACTCTCCACCCTCGCGCGCGGCGGCCCAGCTAGCTCTGCGGCCGACGCGCCCTCCGTCATCACTTACTGCAAGCAACAAGTAATAACGTCACTCATAGACTCTCCATAGAAGGGCAACTGTATCCACTCTGCGCTGGACCGACCGAGTTAACACCAACTGTCGACTCGTGCCTGGTTCACGTACTACTTTGCTCACTTCGTGTATTCAGTTTACATCCGTTCTGTAATTTTTACTTTTGTTTATGAGAGATAGTAATTTTAATAAGCATGTATCTTTAGAAAGATATATTTACGAATAAAGTGAACTGAGATTACTATTAGCCAACAGAAGTCTTTCATTCCTCTTTCCATGAAACCTAGTTTCTAGCATGTAATATTAATAAGTTACTTCTTTCCCTGAAATTGAAACTGTTTAAGAAACACTACAATATGCCTCTCCACAAATGGAAATTAATAACGCAGTATTACTAGCAACTTGTACGAACGTCAAGTCAGATGATGCTCTGTCACAGAGAATAATATACATGAAATGCCACTGGTTTCCTAGCGTTTTCTGACGTAACACAGAGTATTCAGTGAGACGTATTCATTGGCAAATAAATCCTGTTTTCTCCCGTTATTGAAAGCATATGTTGACTATTCGTTGTGTCACATGCATGAGATGTATAAGCATTTCTGACGAGGAAGGATGTGTTATAAAAAGTCACAGTCAAAGTTTCTGTTAAGAACAACATTTCGCTAAGTCAAAATAAGTGCAACGTTTCAAACAAATCAAAACAATTCTGTCCCTTCTCTCCCTACACTAAGTGCAAAAACTGTTTCTTGATATAACTCTGTGCATGATTGACTAAGGTCCGGTTCGTCCATCTCTCGTTAATCTTTTAGTTAGTAAACGAGAAGATAGCTTTAACGTCGCCGGCCGCGGTGGCCGAGGAGATTGAGGCGCTTCAGTCACGGCCACTACAGTCGGGGGTTCGAATCCCCCCTCGGGCATGGATATTTGAGCCGTCCTTAGTATTAGCTAGTTCATAAGTAGTTTGTAAGTTTAGGGACTGATGACCCCGTAGTTAAGTCCCATAAGCTTAACAAACGTTTGAACATTTTGAGCTTTAACGTCCAGTTAAATGTGCTCGTTAAATGCATTACCAGAAGCTCCTCTCGTTTGCTAACATGGAGAAAACTAGAAGGTACGATACTTTCGACTATGTTGGCAATAGAAACAAATGAAAGTGCCCTATGAATAAACAGCTGTTCGCCATATTTGACTAGCAGGGAAAGACAAACGTGAAAGAAGCTCGAATTTTAAAGAAGTGAGTGCGAGAGTCTTGTGTCATTAATAAAAAATATAAGGATACATTGGACTGAGAGACGCTAGTGCCACTGTCACCTCCCAAACAGCTTTCCAAGCAGACGTTTTGCAGACACCAACAAAGTCTCCTGTGGCAATGTACATATTGTCAAGTGTATAGTACCTTAGTGCGTGGAATAATTTGCAGATGGGCGAAAGTGCACTGTTCTTGCAGATTGGAGAAAGGAATCACTTTTAGGCCTTACACTAAGCGCAACAAGCAAAAGTAAACAACGGATTAATAAGCTTGCAGACATAAGTATTGTATTCTGTTTTCTATTACAAGAGAACTCTTACAACATACATACGCCTGTTGGACTTTTCACATGGTCGTGGAGTTTTCATGCAGCTTTTCCACAGTGGCCTTTCAAAGACGAAATCGCGTAACAAATTCTTCATCATCCCAACATTTAAAATGATTTGGAAGAAAATAAATACGTCTGGACGCCTTATTGGCTCAATGACCTCTAGATCGTCCAAAATATTTACATCCTCTTCATTGTCAATCAAATCTCTTATTCTAACAATTTTCATCCTACCGATTCTCACTTTACTAGTCGTTACCCGTAAGTTTGTATTTTGATATCGCAACAATATTGTAAGGTTATGTTATGTATCTGCAATATATCAAACTCATCTAATCGCTACTGATATGGATGGGGCGAGAAATGTGATGATAAAACTTTCCAAAAGCTGTTTTCCACATTAGTTTTTCATGTAAGTAGTGCTTCTGTTATTTTGTTCGATAAATAACTCTTTATCACGTGAATATATTGCGGTATTTTAACGCTTTGGAATCCTGCCATTTTCTTACAGATTCTCATGTAACTGGTCGTTAGCCGAGTAACGAGCAGAATTCTACTCGTTAACTTAACGGCCAGTTTAAGGTCAGGTTAACTGATAAAACATTGACAAACGGAATTCCCCGCTAACGACAAGTTAAAATCTTAACTGGAACTTAACGAGACATTGACAAACCGGCCCTAAATCAGTTATTCGACACAAATCACCTGCAAAGCTATTTCGAATGTTTACAGTTCTGGGAGTAATTTATCCACGAATTACATCTGTCGGAATACAAAAATGTGTTCTTTGTTAAGGACAACAGCCAAGATCGCTTACAATATTTATTTGGATTACCGATTTTGGCAGAGTAAACTGCCATCTTCGAATCTTTTATTTCATTCATCACGTCACAAGTAATGTGATGAATGAAATAAAAGATCCGAATAAGCCGGAATCGGTAATCGAAATAAAAAATATAAGCGATCTTATATATATAGCACAGCGTCCGTGTGTTTCTTTGTGTGTACGTATTGCACACAAATCTACAGTTTTGTTCCAATATTTATGAAATGTATACACGTACGCTTCAATCCACGAGAACGGTGGCCGCAACACATTGTTCACGAGATATGTCATAAACAATGAGACGAAAAACTGCTGTATCCAACGAAAATGTTGCATGTTTGCTCCTAAACCACTGGACCGATTTAAACCAAATTTGGTGCACATTTTTCTATCGTGAGGTAAGAATGTTGTCGGGGTAAGAACCACATACGACGCATGGTTCAGGAGATAAAACGTCATGAACAATAGGAGTTGCAACAAATTTCCACACAATGCGACGAGACTTTATTCACAGACTGAGTGAGAATGACACTATTTAGCGACTTGCAACCGAATTTAAACATAATTTCAAACTTTTGTTAAACTTTTTTTCGCTGACAATCAGACCAATATTATGAAAGGAAAAAGTTTCTCCCTTACCACATTTCCGATCTTTATGGACTAAAACTATAGCATTCGGTATGACATTACAATTTATAATTTCTATACTACAAATTGTAGCCACAGGAAATTCTACAGACAGTATACACACATATAGCTGAATGTGCCTTCGAAACTGTATCACAGTACAACACGTTGTTCATGAGATATAAGGACATAAACAGTAACGCTCATGAAAACTCGCCCCATCACGCACCTGATTTTAATCTATTGCTTCTTTATACTAACTGTATTCGTAAAAGATTTTACCGACATGCAGCACTTATACAAATGAATATATATCTACAAAATTAAACAATTTTACAACATATAATTCAATAAATATGAGATCTTATATACTGCGATGGGTAACAACGTTTCATATGATGCAACATGTTTTCATACATTTACGTATTTACTCCTGAGACACTTCAGTATTGCAGTCAGCTGAAAGAAATTCCTGAAAGCTGATATTGTCGCGTTGCAATGGAAGCAGGTTTGACTTCGAAGGCAACTGAACACAGCACTTACACTGAAAGCACGTTTATTACGAACTCAACATACACGCAGCACTGACTGCCTCTCAGGCAGAGTGCTCTGCTATTTAAACACAGACAGAATTTACCAGAAATTAGAAGAACATTTAACATAAGAAACAAGTAGAATTTACAAGTGAACATAAGAAAGATGTAGAACCTTCTGGAATTGTCAATTACAAAGAAATAAATTTTTGCCCGTGGGCGGGATTGAACCGGCGACCTTCTTCTCCGCAGTCCGTGACGCTATCCCCTGCGCCACGCCGGCAGTTGATGTTCGTCGTCTCTCGCGGCATTTCTCCCTCTCCTGGAGAAACAGCGACCCGCTGTTATGATCCCTGTGGAGTCAGCCGCGATTATCGACGACAGAAGTTCCTGTCGAGGCTTCATCAGGAACATTACCGTCCTTAAAGTCCTTGAACAAGAATCCATTGTCGTCTACCTGCTCTTCAGGATCGTAGTAACGCTTCATGAGCAGGACGTGAACAATGTCTCTTCGTTTTTTACGTTTCGACGACGGCTCATAATCCTCAAGTTCGTATGTGACGTCTGACAGGCGGCGTATGACACGATACGGATCAAAGTATCGCTTCAATAACTTTTCTGACAGTCCAACCTTCCGTACAGGGGTAAAAATCCATACCAGATCTCCTGGGCTGTACACAACAGGTCGGTGCTTGTCGTTATACCGCTGACGGTCCTTCTCCTAGGCGTCCAGTGTCCGTATGCGAGCCAGCTGTCTTGCTTCTTCGACCCTGATGATGAGCTGTTTAACATAGTCATCCTGAGTGTCGTCCGGTTGGAACGGGAACAGTGTATCCATTGTCGTCTCAGCTCCAAGGCCATGGAGCAGGAAAAACGGAGTGAAGCCTGTGGTGTCTTGTCTTGCGGTATTGTAAGCAAATGTCAGAATTGTATCCCAATCCTTCTGCTCAACATCGACGTACATCGACAGCATGTCGGCTAACGTTTTGTTAAAACGTTCCGTAAGACCATTTGTCTGAGGATGGTATGCAGTTGTCATTCTGTGGACAACGTTGCACCGTGACATTACCTCTGATACTAGTTTTGACTGGAATACTTTTCCACGATCAGATATCATGACACGTGGTGCTCCATGCTTCAAAATAATGTCTTCTACAAGGAATTTTGCGATCTCTGGAGCTTCTGCAGTCGGCACAGGTTTGGTGAAAGCGTAGCGTGTGAGGTAGTCAGTGCAGACTATTATCCAACGGTGGCCGGTTGTCGACTTCGGGAACCTCCCTAAAAGATCGATCCCAACTCGGTGGAATGGAGCTGCTGCCGGCGGAATCGCTACGAGGTGTCCTGGAGGTAATTGCGGCACATGCTTCCGTCGCTGGCACTCTTTACAGTGACTCACGAAGTGCTTGACAGATCGGTAGAGACCTTTCCAGTAATACCTGCGTCTGATTCTGTCTAGGGTCTTCACGAATCCCAGATGACCGGATTTTGGAGCATCATGGAAATATTTGAGAATAGCTGGCTGGAGATGAGCTGGAACAACAAGTAGCCATTTGGGGCCCAGTGGATCGTAGTTGCTCTTGTACAATGTTCCGTTTATAAGTTGGAACTCTCCATTGGTCTATTCTCCTTTCTCCAAGGCCTCTATCATTTTTAATAGTGTTGGATCTTCCCTCTGTTCAGCTGTAACGTGATCTGACTCAGTGAGAGCTAAAATTTCATTAATGCTGTTGTGTTCCACTAATGGATTCCTCGAAAGGCAGTCGGCATCCTTGTGTTTGCGCCCGTTCTTGAATACCACTGTGACATCGTACTCTTGGAGTCCTGGTGCCCATCTTGCTAGTCGACCTGATAGATCCTTCAAGCTAGTCAGCCAACACAAAGAATGGTGGTCTGTGACGACGGTGAATGGTTTGCCGAATAAATACGGCCGGAACTTGTTGATAGCCCAGATAACCGCGAGACACTCCTTTTCAGTTGTAGAGTAGTTTATCTCGGACTTTGAGAGTACTCATGACGCATAGGCTATCACTTTTTCGGCACCTTCCTGAACTTGTACAAGCACTGCACCAATCCCATAGCCACTGGCGTCTGTGTGAAGTTCCGTTTCTGCATTCTCGTCGTACAAGGCTAGTACTGGTGCGGAAGTTAGAGTCTCCTTAAGTGCTCGGAAAGCTCTTTATTTTGTCTCATCCTCGTAAAATATGACGTCTCCCTGCAGAAGTTCTTGTAATGGACGTACCTTGTTACAAAATCCTTTTATGAAACGTCGGTAGTATGAGCACAGCCCGAGAAAACTTCTCACATCACGAATGTGCTGAGGAGTTGGAAATTCTGTGACTGCCCTTACTTTATCTGGATCAGGACGGACACCATCTCCGTTGACTAGGTGCCCCAGGATTTTTATCTCTTTGGCGACGAAAAGGCACTTCTTTGGATTGAGGTGGAGACCTGCAGCCTGAACACACTTCAACACAGTTGACAGGCGACTCAGATGTTTTTCAAATGTTTTCGAGAAAACGACAATGTCATCTAAATAGCAGAGACAGGTCGTCCACTTAAGGTGTCGAAACAAGTTGTCCATCATGCGTTCGAATGTGGCTGGAGCATTACATAATCCAAATGGCATTACTTTAAATTCATAGAGGCCGTCACGTGTAACCTGTCTGCATGTCCATAGTTGAGAAGTATGTAGCTCCTTTCAAGCAGTATAAGGTGTCATCAATACGTGGCAATGGGTAGACATCTTTCTTTGTGATACTGTTCAGCCGCCGATAGTCAACACAGAATCGCCACGAGCCATCCTTCTTCTTTACGAGGACCACCGGAGACGACCAAGGACCCTCCGAAGGTTGAATAATGTCATCTCGCAACATCTCCACTTCCTCCCGAATAATCCGTCTTTCAGCTGGCGACACTCTATACGAACACTGGCTAATTGGCAGATGAAAATGTTCAAATGTTTGTTAAGCTTATGGGACTTAACTACGGGGTCATCAGTCCCTAAACTTACAAACTACTTATGAACTACTTACAAACTAGGACGGCACAAATATCCATGCCCGAGGGGGGATTCGAACCCCCGACCGTAGTTGCCGTGCTGACTGTGACTGGAGCGCCTCAGTCACCTCGGCCACCGCGGCCGGCTTGGCAGATGATCCCCAGTGTTGATACGGTACTTTATCGTGGGCCGTTTCGTCTCACTTTTCCTCTGCTGAGGTGTGAATGCACCCGAAAATTGGCGTAGTATACCTAACACCCGCTGGCGTTGTTCCTTGGTCAGTCCAGGCCCTATTGGCAGTTCCACGTTTGTTTCCTCCAGCGTGTTGTCTGTACTAATAGCAGGGCATGGGTCTTCATTGATGACGTTGAGCTCACCGTCCTGGATTGGTTCAGCTGTCCCGATACACATTCCCTTGGGGATAAGTTGTGACTGCTTGTGACAATTTGTGATCCAAATCTCTCCTTGACCACCAGTAATGCTTATGATAGCCGCTGGTATGTGAGCCTGATAAACGATTTACTATCAACAAGAACTTCACAGTTTAACCAGTCATCTGTGTTTGTGACTGCAACTCTTCTCATTGTCAACGGCGGTATCGTCACATTGTCAACGACGAATAACTTCCCAGAAAATTCTGAATTACGTGTATCTGGCGGAACAACTTCTTCAATTTGCAGCTCAGATCGTCCACAGTCAATGATAGCTTGGGATGCCTGAAGGAAGTCCCATCCGAGGATGACATAGTGACTACATTTTGTTAACACGACAAATTCAAACGGCTGAGTCCTGCTGTTGATGGTTATTCTTGCGACACAAGTTCCTGCTGGATGGACGTACTTTCCATTCGCGACCTTCAGCACAGTTGCTCCCGTATCACAGAACATTGTCTTCTTTAGTGTGCGGCGGTAATTATCCGATAATACAGAAAAAGAGGCTCCTGAATCAACAAGTGCCCGGACAGGTTGGCCGTCGATTATGACGTCGATGAGATTTCCCGACATCTTGGCGACTGTCGTCCATGGAGGATTTTCATCTGCGGCGGCCTCACCTCCGTATATGGTCGCCTCGCTTAGTTTTCCTGGGCGCGGCGGCTAGGGGAGCGGCTGGGACCTCTGTACGGCGACGGTGAACGGCTGCGGCGCGTCGGGGAGCGACCTCGTCTAGGGTACGGCGATGGGCTTCTTCCCATAGATCGACTGAACTCATCAGCAGGTGACTGCCTTGGATAGAACTGCTCCGACGGCTGACGTCTTGCGGCAAAATAATCATCGAATACTCGCCTCCTCTCTCTGCAGTAGCGTACGACATGTCCAGGGCGTCCACAGTGGAAACACAGTGGTGTGTTGTCTTCTGTCCTCCAGACGTCTGTTCTTCTGTGGGGCGTCATAGTTACCGGGGGAGTTGGCTGTGGTCGCGTCGGCCGGTTCATGGGCTGCCGTTTGGCGGCTGCAGCGTTAAGTCGTAACAGGGCGACGCCATTCTTCACGTCGGGTGCGATTGACGGGGCAGACAGGAGCTAATGTTTGAAATACCTCGTCCTCAGCGGCGTCGGCTACCTCATGACTTACAGGGCTCACATCCATGGCCATAATCTGATGCTCGCTCGGTCTAATAGTCCCGACTGCCATGCACTGTTGTAATTCTTCTCTCACGATTTGTAGTATGAGAGAAGCCAAGTCCTGCTGGTCTTCCACAACGGCCATAGGGACTACATTTGGGAGTCTGTCATACTTCTTGCGTCCAACCCTCCTTTATTGCATCTCTCCAATACGCTGGCACCATTTGATGAACTCTTCTGTCGTAGCGACGTCTTTTATCAGAAGAGCTTGGTACATATCTTCTGCAATTCCCTTCATCAGGTGCGTGATTTTGTCCGCTTCAGTCATGTTCGGATTGACTACGTTACACAGGGCCAAAACACTCTGTATGTACGATTGTGTTGGCTCACCATGTCGTTGGGCCCGGTTCTTCAGTTGTTCTTCCGCCGAGCGGATTTGTCGCTGGCGGTCTCCAAACGTCTTCTTAAGTTCCTCCTGGAACGTCTCCCAGTCATTCAACTTGTCTTCGTTGTTTTCGAACCATTGCTGGGCTGTTCCATCCAGGTAGAAATAAACGTTGGCCAAGCACATCGTATGATCCCACCTGTTGTACTTGGCGACTCGCTCGAACCCTTTTAGCCATTTGTTGGGGTCCTGTCCAGCATCTCCAGAGAACACCGACGGGTGTCTGATGTGCAGCTGGCTTATTGCTGGTTTCGTCTCCATCGTTCTTCTGATAATACGGACTTTTGGAAGGATGTACTCGGTGTATCCCTTGTATTCCGGTTCCAGTCCGTGTAAGCGACGGCTTTTACGTTGCCTAATCGGAGCCACGGTGATGCAGCTGTTGCACATTGTACCCGGCGCTCCACCAAACAATGTCGCGTTGCAATGGAAGCAGGCTTTACTTCGAAGGCAACTGAACACAGCACTTATACTTAAAGCACGTTTATTACGAACTCAACATACACGCAGCACTGACTGCCTCTCAGGCAGAGTGCTCTGCTATTTATACACAGAGAGAATTTACCAGAAATTAAAAGAAACAAGTAGAATTTACAAGTGAACATAAGAAAGATGTAGAACCTTCTGGAATTGTTAATTACAAAGAAATAAACTTTTTGCCGGTGGGCGGGATTGAGCCGGGGAACTTCTGTATCGCAGTCCGTGACGCTATCCCCTGCGCCACGCCGGCAGTGGGTGTTCGTGGACTCTCGCGGCAATATTACAGTGCCATTGACAACTGTGAAGCAGCGGCGTATTTTTTTTTTTTTTTTTTTTTTTTTTTTTTTTTTTTTTTTTTTTTTTTTTTTTTTTTTTTTTTGTGGGCTGTCGAGATGCAGCGTCCCCCCCCCCCCCCGCTTCCCCAGCTACAGAGAAAGGAAGAGAATGAAACAGTGTACATCCAACGAATACCCTTTATTTCCGACAGATCTAGCTTTTAACTTCAAGAGACTATAGTTTCCAGTGAGGCTTGTATTTTCTATTACGATTAATAAATGACAGAACAACCTATTAAATACTGCAGAGGTGTGTTGATATCTCCATGTTCTATGTTTCTCACACGGCTAACTACATGTCGCTTGCTCAGGGGTGGACTTTCCAAAGAATTTATTCATATTAGATTTTGAATAAGTAACCAGAAATATTGTTTATAATTAAGGTTTGAATTAAATGAATGCATTAAGGTTACACATCATCTGCATTTTGATGACTAACTTTCTTTTGTACCTTACGCAAGACAGCCTTTTCTCTTCAATACTATCCCATAAACATCATAGGTTATTAAAGAAAAGGAGATGGAGAGAGAAGGGATATGAGAAGCACTAACTCAAAGCTTGAATTAATAAATAAATAAATACCCGGGGAGCGCCGGGTTTTCAGCTAGTTATAATTAAAGAAGTTCGTATAACAGTGTAACCGAAACAGGGAAGTAAGGAAAGTAGCGAGGACAGAGCTGATTGGTTTTCCATGATTATTGTGGACAGTCGTGATCACAATTTAAATTATTGATAAGCTCTGATTGAGACAAAGATTTTCCGAATTAATTTAGTGCCAATTCTGAATGGTCGCCAGACTGAGAAATGGCGTCGTTTCTCATCAAGTAAAGATAGAGGTCACTGTTACGTCGAACCAGTTATTATTCCTCTTATCTCTAGTTCATTACGTTTACTTCACTTCTTGTACAAATGCCTACAGTCACGAGTTTATTTATCTGAAGTCATCAACAATGAGTTACTTTGTACGTCAGAGGACGCAACTGAATCTCATCAGAAGATTGCATTTCTCAACGGTGTGCTGATTTCTTCTGACGAGTAATTCTTGAACAATTTACAGCTCGTAGACTGTTGTTATAATCAAACATTTCGCTAACTGACAGAGCCGCTCCAACAGCAAGCAGCACGGCAGCCAGAGAATTCAAGTAAGTTCCTTATTTTTCATTACTTACTACTTACTTACTACTTACGATATTATATGAAAATGCAACATTCAGGTAGGAAATAAGAATCGGTATACCAATAAATTCCAATTATATTTTTAAGAAATTGAGTTTCGGTAATCTGTAAATTTAATTGGTCGAAAATTCGAACACAGCAATAATATTTATTGTTGTTTGATATTTACTCATTAATTACTTATCTAGAGTGGATTGCAATAATTCACTATGTCACAAGGCAAATGAGCAATCAAAATCATTAGAAATAACTTTAAATTAAAATCAGGACTTACAAACACAAAATTCTGACAGTAATGTCCAAAAGGCGACATACGCCCAATCTGGTAACTCTACACTGGCTTTCTGCTTCATTGTAACGAAGTGTATAGTTTATTAATTGGTTACTGTACTATAACTCAACTTACTCTACATCAAATATTTGAAATAAGCAAAGCTGCATTTTGAATTTTACAGTTTTCTCCCCACTGAATTGGCTGGCTAGAGCGCTTTACCAGTTCTATGAGTGGGGACCCTTCGTATGTACTACTAATTTATTTAGACTTATGCCAAATAACTACCAACTTGTAAGTTATCATTTACTGTAACTTACCTAGATAATGGAAACACCACTTTCAAATAAAAACATGGGTGCTAATCTTGCTTGTTTGTTTTATTGATGAATTATGAATAACGAGTGATCAGTTGTCAAATCCCACTATGATTTATAATTTCCAGCTAGTTCTACTTGAAAACGGTGTGTTACAATGCGAACTCGGATCTCTGATATCCACTTTATACCCTGAACTGAAGCGATTTTAAGTAATAACTTTTTTTTAAGGATAAATAACTTCGAATCTGGTTAATTTTCTTTTTCATAGAAATGTTTATAGTTTGGAGCGAATGCTAAACGGTATTACACTTCTGGAGAATTAAAATAGATAATAAAATACGTTACACATATTTGTGTGTTGGAAATGATCTTTGAAAACTGGTTTCCAATTCCATGATCCCTGTAAGTGTTATTATTATAGTTCCCACCTGACCAGTTTCGACAAGCTTGCTGTCATCATCCGTTCCCAAATGTATGGCAATTGTGTATGCCTAAATTAAGGAATAGGTTTTTACATCAGTAATTCCACTGATGCGAAATGCTACGTATCTAAAGTGCAGATAAAGAAAGGATTGAAATTATTTCGTGTATAGGTTACCAAACGTTTTGTTCATTGATAAATCACACACAAACCGAAACTTGACTTCTAGTGGCTAACTGCGTCTAGAGCTGTCTTATACGTTCATCGATAAAATCGCTAATTAAGTGACTCCGATGTAGTATGTACACTTTCTTATGTTGTTGGTGGTGATTATTGTGATATGATTCGACAGGGGCAGCCTCCTCAGTAACAAGCTGCGTGCACTGCTACTGGGAGGGTTTTGGAGAATATTTAGCGCGAATTCAGTCTGTCATGATCAGGATTCGGAAGTTGGAACATTTAGTTTGAGCATGGACGAGGCTAAGACGTTAGTACATTTTTGCTTATACCTTTCGAGTCAGTTATTTTTTACCTCACTCAAAGTGACGCATTTATCCTTAGCCATCATTCTTGGAAGTTTGTAACTTTATCACCCTGCATAAATACGTTCATGATGATGGAGTAGGTGAAAGAACTATCACCACATTTCGGTGATTAGAAAAATCTCGAGAAACTTAAACAAACAATGTTTGTACAGAACGAAATTTAGCCTCCTGAATATGGAATCAGTGTTTTTATAGATGCACTTCCTCATTATGTTGGCTTTTGCTAATGCAGCTAATATTTATATTGAGTAGACCATTTGTTTGGCTGTGTGTTGTCAACATTTGGCAGAATCTGAAAAATAATTAAGGTCTTCTGATTGGTACTTCACTACACAAGGAAAGTAATAGTTCTCATTAGCCGTAGCTTCTCTCACTGAATCGGTAATGAGCGATCTGGTGATAAGAAGTTGACTAGCTGCACTAAATACCGGGGGAGTTGGAATATTGTTTTCACAGAGATACAATGTATCTCCCGTCGCTGTGAAAATTTTAATAACGCTTTCAGTCAGGTATTTTGGGTTACAACAGTATGATAAAGCACCTTATAAAGTAAACATGAGCTTTAATATGCGGTTTGAATTATTATTTTGAATTTGACTCATTATTGAAAATTGTATTTCTTGTTGAGAAGCCCATAATGTCACCTGAGTACTATGCAGCCTTTGATTAGACTAACTAACTCTCTGAGAAGTAACGAAATTGGCGGGAAGTCCTAATCACTGAATTTCATACGAACATATTGCTATTAGCAGACTGAAGTTGTTGCCATTTCTAACAGTTGTGCCACCGGTTCTATATGGATTCTGATTGTGAGAGTGCGTAGCCCGAAAGAACAGAATATTGAAAGTAACACGACATTCAAAATTTGTATTAAGAAGTGCGCATTCAAAAACTGTACTTGTTGTTTAGCACGCATTTCGTGGTAGCGTTTGTGACATTGACGCCTAAATATTCAATATAAGAATGTGCCGTATAGCTTACCTCCTGTTCTTAGTTAACCCTTATGTCCGCAAAAAATTACACCCTGTTCTATAACCAGGTTACCTGGGTAACCCAATGAATTTATTGCCGTACAATCACGGTTGGCAACACTTAGCCCTGGCTGTTTACACAACTGTTGCTGCTGTTTCACAGCGTTGTGAACTGTGAATTATTGTGTAAGCTTTGTTACTGTGTAAATCATTTCTAGATTCTCATGGATGACAAGCTGGAACTCGACAAATCTGAATACAGCATATTAAGCTATGAAGTATATTAGACAGTTATTGACTATTGATACAGAGGAGGATGTTACTTCAGATTTCTTTGACGAAGATTCTACAGATGAATGGATTCTTAGAAAGGAGGATGATGCTGCTTCACACATTGAATATGTTGTTGGTGCTTGTAGTGATATTGAAGTTGAAATAGAGACAAGTACTAGTAGTAATGAATATGACTGAGCTGATGAAAACAGTGAAGCAACTGTGTTTTCTGCAGACATTCTACGTGACAAAGATGGAGCGAAATGGCGTAAGAAACCCTTCGGTACAAGAAATTTGTTGAAGCATAATATCTTGCGGAAAAGGGCTGGTCCAACACGTATATCTTTCTATAAAGACTATATTTACAGAAGAAATGTGTCATATAATAACACATGAAACCAACAGGAAGTCAAATCAGGTATTCACAGACTATCATATCAATTCAGATGTACGGTGGGAGCCATTGAGGTCCTAGGATTTTTATCTGTCACTTTCTACTTCTTTCACCTCTGTCAGTGTTGCTGATGTGAAAAATACCGAGTAGCGCCGTGGTTCGGAAACCACATTAAACTGTAGGTCCCCCTATAACTGGCTGGGTAAGTCAGTTCTGAAGATCGGAGGAAGGCAACGGCATACCACCTCCAAACAGGACCATGCCTAGTAAAGCACTGTGGTGTTCAAACCAATCTTCGGATTGTTGACTGCTTTACCTTTTATCTTGGTATGCTGATTACAGCTGGAGTAAGATTATCTAACACTGAACACACGAAGTAAACGTGGAAAATAAGTGCATTCCCATTCTATCGTGCAAGCCTATCGCTCAACAGGTTTCGGCAGATAAGCAGATTTATAAGTTTTGAGAATGTGAACACTAGGAGTGAGCGATTGAAAAGTGACAGAGCTACTACAATATCTGACATTTTAGAAATGCTAAATTCAAATCTTCGTAAATGGTTGCCTAATACATAATAAAAAATCGAAATATTATATAAAATAAAGTATTACATTTATGAACTTCGCGCCTGTTATAATGGAGATATATCGTTACCTGGGTAACCCAAATATAGATTAGAGCCGCGGTGGAGTAGCCGAGCGGTCTAAAGCGTCTCGCTGCGGAGCGCGCGGTTGCTCGCCGTGGAGGTTCGAGTCCTCCCTGGGGCATGGGTGTGTGTGTTGTCCTTAGGTTAGTGTACCTAGGTTTAAGTAGTTTGTAAGCTACGGACTGATGACCACGTACTTTTGGTCCGATAGATTTGCAAACATTTGAACGTTTTATAGATTAGAGGATATGTTCTGTTGCTCTCCATTTAAATGCTCTTCTATGAAAGTAATGAAATTTTTCTTGTTGCTATGACGTTTATAAAGATGCAAATGACGAATAACCTGAGCTTGTGTCCGCTAGTTTCATTGTACCTGAAAAATGGGCCGTTACAGTTAGAAAGGTGATCCTGGTAACCTAATGTGGACACAAGGGTTAATCTGAAGCAGAAATGTAAAAGAAACAAACAGAAGACTGACCTACTAGACTACAATTTAGCGATACATCCAGTACATTCAGTTTTTAAACATTCTCAAAATTTATAGAGTCCATTTACACATTTGTAGAGTTGAATGAGGCGAGCAATAGCCAGAAAGGAAAACAACGCTGTCACAACGCCATTGCGTATTTTGCATCCTGTGCAGAGGCCTACCACAGTCTTACATACACAGTCTCGACACTTCCACTGATTTTTGTCACATGCCACGACAGCAGCGCTCCAAGCGTCTGGTAAGGTACATTCCTGAATAGGATATCGGATGAGTGTGAATAGTATCGTTTAAACTGATTTTAACGTCATTTTTTTTAAGACAGGGAAGGTGTGTAGTGCCATAAAAAGCGGCAATAACTAGAAAATAACTCCACATTTGTCTTTTTAAGATTTTCTAAGAACCATTGGAAGGTATGAAAATGTATATTTCAGGACATTTTATTTAAGATTAATATTCACAGAATATATGACATCAACTGCGATTGGGCAAAGCTGAAATGTGTACCCAGCCGGGATTCGAACCCGGGTCTCCTACTTTCGAGACAGTTGCGCGTCCGCTGGGGACATAGTGATCACCGCACCTGCAAGGACTACCTAAGCACGCCTCCCGACAGACACAAATTCCCAGCTTCGCCCTACCCACAGTACTCAAACTCGTAGTTATTAAACTAATTCCCGTAAGAGTAAGGGCTTCAAACTGGCCCACCCCTCCCCACTAACGATAGGATCATTGCCCGTCACCAGCATGTTATATATATATATATATATATATATATATATATATATATATATATATATATGGTGTCTGTTCCGAAAGAACAGACGTCACTTCTGATCCTGCAGTTGTTATTATTTAATATTCACAGAATATTCACTGTGGGTAGGGCGAAGCTGGGAATTTGTGTCTGTCGGGAGGCGTGCTTAGGTAGTCCTTGCAGGTGCGGTGATCACTGTGTCCCCAGCGGTGTAGGGGTCAGCGCAACTGCCTAGAAAGTAGGAGACCCGGGTTGGAATCCCGGCTGGGTACACATTTTCAGCTTTGATGTCATATATTCTGTGAATATTAAATAATAACAACTGCAGGATCAGAAGTGACGCCTGTTCTTTCGGAACAGACGCCACATGTATATATTATTTAAGTTTATTTTGAAAACTATGCCATTTTTATCTGATAAACAAAATAACCGACCTTTTGCAGAAGACGTCAGTTTTCTACTCAGAAATGTCAAGGTTTCTTCACTACAATTCCAGTCAAATCAGTAAGTGTTGAACGAAAGAGCCTTATATAGAATTCAATACCTACATTATGTAATGTACCAGATCAGTCATCTCAGTTGTATTTGAAGGAAAATCCTCATACACGTGACAATAAAACATTAAAAAAAATTTAAAAAAAAGATGCAAAGCCAAAACCAATTACACAATTGTTGCTATGTCTGAACCAGAAACGGCAACAGTCTTCAAGACATTCGTTTTACAAGCAAAAGTAATTGGATTCAAAGGTATAGGCATTTATAATAAGGACGAGTGAAGTGGGGGAAATGTCTGGATCATTAACCTCCATAGCAAATTGTCACACATAAAGTGCCTGTGATATAAGAACTGACCACAACAGGAAATATTATCTTACTTTCAATTGAGTATGGTCAAAATATAGACATATTCGTAAATATTTCCTCATGAATAAGTTCTTTTTTAAATCACCGAATCAGGGAAATTCGCCTGTTTCTACATTTATTTTACGATTATTTATGTCCCTCTATGTTTTACTATTGCTTGGAAGGCAAAAATTACAGAAACTATTACGTAGAAAAGTTATTATAAACAAACATTACTCTTACGACAACTTACCCACCACTAGGAGCGCTAGTGTCGTTTCAACTGTCAGTTGGTAATAACTGCCTCTCAGTATATTTATTCCTTAATGAAATTTGTCATAAATAATATATCCCTTTTCCCAACAAACAGCTCAGTTCATACATACAATACTAAATGATCTACACAAGGATTTAAAAGCACTTACTTTAGTTCAAAAAGGGGTCCACTACTCAGGAACACACATTTTCAATAATTTGCCATCAAGTATAAAAAAGTGTATGTATTTGTATTTATATTATTAGTATTATCTGTTATTCAACTTGTAAATATTGTTTCTTGACATGTTCCACACCCACGAGGATCCCCTCAATATGGATCTACGGAACAAATAACTAATCTAATCTAATCTTCACAGCAGTGAGTGTCACGACTGTAATGTTAGACTGTGGGCCTACTGAAGTTGTCATTTTTGTTGCGCTTATTCATTACAAATGTTCATTTTAAACTTACTTGCTATACCTTTTAAGAACCATAGCCTTAGTATTTTTCAAATTTATCTTCATTCAGCGTTCTTCAAAGCCGGTGTTCACGTCCTGCATCATATTGTTAACCTGTTTGTTATTTTCACTTGGTAATACCATACCATCAACGAATCACATAATTTGATTATGTTTCTCTTATTTACATATCAGTTTTGTTGGAGGCAGTTTTAATAAAACGTCATCTAAATACATACTTTACACACCTCCCCTTCTAAATTTAATGCTTTCTGTTATTTTAAACTTTTAAATAAATGCTAGGAGGGTACCATAGAAAATCACCACCGAAGATACAGCGTTGTTTTGTAGCGAATACTGCAATAAATCATTGAGCAGCAGGTGTCAGAAGTGGGGGAGTCCCACCCTCTTCCCTCCCTGCCTCCCTTCTTCTCCCCCTCCCCCTCCCCCCTCTCAGACAAGCAGAGCTGCTAATGGAGGCTCAGGACGCTCGCCAGCAGGCAAGAGCGAGTCCATTAACACGGCACCATCGCTCTTTTTATCTTAATGAATCTCTCGGTAACTGTGATAGCCTTGTAATTAAAAGCAGTTGTGCGTCACCCCTTGCGATAACAGGGTAAATAATTTTTTACAACTATCGCCCTAAACAACACCTTTAACTACACGAATACGTATCATTAGCAAAAGTCTTTTACGTAAATGATATGAATTAAAACTGTTTCAGAGACAACTTTTTTGTCTTTTATTGAAAAGCACACTATTCATTGCGAACCTTGTGGGTCCATCATCAAGTGCAAATCGTGTAAATGCGAGATTTATTTCTGCTTTTAAGTGAGACGAAATATACGTCCCTTCATTATTAGGTTTCGTATTTTGTGAATCAGAAACAGTGGAAAAGCAGTGAAAACCTACTAACCAATCAAGTAAAAACAATTTAACTCTTTCAGACCTGATTTTTTTTTCTCTGTGAAGGAAATTATTTTTAATGCTGTAATACTCTTAAGTTAAATTTTCAATGATTTTAGAAGCAAGATTTATGCAATTATATGCACCCATTTTCATTCTACAATACTACGTAAACTGAAAAACAAGGCTTTTTAAGGACTAAATTAATTAATTTTGTAGTACTAACTGTTGTACTAAATCAACTGATCATTCAATAACTACATCACAAAATATCAACAACTACTTTCAGTTATATAGTGGAATACAAGTAACCCACAATTTCCGTGTTCTTTGAAGTTCTCCAACTGCTGCGCAGTGCAACACCCGCTTCTTAATATTTTTATAGAGATCTTCCGCAGGTGGCAGTAATCGTGCATGATGAAATGATTGACACTCAGGTGTCGTATACATGTTCTTCCATTGAGAAAAAACGCTTCTGAACCATATTAGACACCGTAGAAGTTATGTACACATTTGTAGCCAGAGGGTCCGAAAGGTTAACGTTCCAAAGTCAGAACACGTAAGTATATCCATGCTTTCGTCCTTTTCAGTTGTCTGGCCAAATCGTTATTACTGCTAGTCGGTCGTTACCCTGTTTTGTGTACGCTGGCATTTCCGAGGATAATGTCAGTAGTGAAACGTTTAAACAGTGCAGCCATTTTCGTCAAAGATGTTCCCACTAACTGCGCTGCATGGAGTTGGACTGTGGAAATCTACGAGCTAAAGAATTTCACTGATCGTTGTGTTGACCGTCGCAGATGATGTTATACTGAAGAGTAACCAAGGAGGTTAAAATAAAGGGATATGGCGATATTTATGCTGAGCACATACTTCAGTTGAAGCCTGTCCCCCATCTTGGTGAGTTGTGGAATGCTATTTCTCCGTTTAAACTATTAGTTCAGTGGCACTCTTAGAATTGACAGTCAGTGCGAAGTGTGTACTTTCAAACAATATATTTTCTTTAATAAATAAAAATAAATACTCATCATATTAAATTTGAAAAATTAATGTTAACGGTGATGATCATGCTGGCAAAACCGCCGCACGTATTATTTCCGTTTTAAGTGACATAAAACATCAGCTCTACGATACGAACACTTGTCTCAGTCTCAGCAGTATGGCTGTGGTAGGCTTCACTTTTTTTTTTTAATGTTAGGGCGTCTCTCTGTGTTTTAACCTCCTTAAGCGTAACGTCCAAGACCACAGACATTGATTAACTAGACAGGCAATGCCGTATGCAGTATCATTGGTGTCACTGAAGCAGTCGTCGCCATATTACTGCCATAAACGGTTAGCGAAGAACAACTAACCCCTAGTCTTAAGAAGTGTTAAAAGTACGCCACCTTTATAGTGTTGACGTCTACATAATGGTAAAGAGAAATATCTTCTGTGGTCTTACTGTATTTATTATTCTGTCCCAAGTTTGAAGCAGCTTCGTCTTTTTCTAGGATACCATGTTCGCTTTAAAAGTGCTTCGGTTCGCAGAAATGGTTGTTTATTGTTCATAACGAGTGTCCGTATTCATTGGCCTGTTCTTACGAAAACTGCAGTCTGCCTTAAATATATGCGTATGTATCTTACTCTTACTCTTATAACACGATTCTCTGTTAAGTCAATACTACTTCAAAAATATTTAACTAAAAAAAAATCTTTTTATATTCCTTTCTTTCCCTTTTTAGTGTTGACACCTACGTCCAATGTCACATTGTACCTCGTATCATATGTTACGTTGTGTCTGTATTGCTCACATATCACATAATGCCACAAATAAAGCGCCATGAAAAGTGTGTCACATCCTGTCCTGTTGTATAATACATCACATCAGGCACATACACTCCTGACCATTAAAACTGCTACACCACGAAGGTGACGTGCTAGAGACACGAAATTTAACCGACAGGAAGAAGATGCTGTGATATGTAAATGATTAGCGTTTCATGGCATTCACACAAGGTTGGCGCTGATGGCGAAACCTACAACGTGCTGACATGAGGGAAGTTTCCAACCGATGTCTCATACACAAACAGCAGTCGACTGGTGTTGCCTGGTGAAACGTTGTTGTGATGCCTTGTATAAGGAGGAGATATGCGTACCATCACGATACTGATTTTGATCAAGTTCGGATTGTAGCCTATCGCTATTATGGTTTATCGTATTGCGACATTGCTGTTCGCCTTGGTCGCGATCCAATGACTGTTAGCAGTATATGGAATCGGTGGGTTCAGGAGGCAATACGGAACGCCGTGCTGGATCTCAATGGCCTCGTATCACTATCAGTCGAGATGACAGGCATCTTATCCGCATGGCTGTAACGGATCGTGCACCCACGTCTCGATCCCTGAGTCAACAGATGGGGATGTTTGAAAGACAACAACCATCTGCACGAACAGTTCGACGACGTTTGCAGCAGCATGGACTATCAGCTCGGAGACCATGGCTGCGGTTACCCTTGACGCTGCATCACAGACAGGAGCGCCTGCGATGGTGTACGCAACGACGAATCTTGATGCACGAATGGCAAAACGTCATTTCTTTAGATGAATCCAGGTTCTGTTTACAGCATCATGATGCTCGCAACCGTGTTTGACGACATCGCGGTAAACGCACATTGAAAGCGAATATTCGTCATCGCCATACTGGCGTATCACCCGGCGTGATGGTATGGGGTGCCATTGGTTACACGTCTCGGTCACCTCTTTTTCGCATCGATGGCTCTTTGAACAACGGCCGATACATTTTAGATGTGTTGCGACCCGTGACTCTACCCTTAATTCGATCACTGCGAAACCCTACATTTCTGCAGGATAATACACTACCGCATGTTGCAAGTCCTGTACGGGCCTTTCTGGATACGGAAAATATCGACTACTGCCCTGGGCAGCACATAATCCAGATCTCTCACCAACTGAAAACGTCTGGTCTATGGTGGTCGAACAGCTGGCTCGTCATGATACACCAGTCACTACTCTTGATGAACTGTGGTATCGTGTTGAAGCTGTATGGACGTCTTTATCTGTACACGCCATCCAAGCTCTATGTGACTCAATGCCAAGAAGAATCAAGGCCGTTATTACGGCCAGAGGTGGTTGTACTGGGCACTGATATCTCAGGATCTATGCATCCAAATTGCGTGAAAGTGTAATCACATGTCAGTTCTAGTATAATATATTTGTCCAATGAATATCCGTGTATCATTTGCATTTCTTCTTGGTGTAGCAATTTTAATGGCCAATAGTGTATGTTGTAATGAATGTCAGATTTTGCCACATTACAAGTTGCATGTAAAATCTCGGCCCATTACGTTTCCGTGTGGAATGTAAAACATCTCTTGCAGTATACCCTTTCACATTATGTGGAACATGCCATTTAATGTCATGATCCTTTCTCCTTTATCGTGTCCAAGATATCAATTATCTTATAATAGTACAATACAACAATTACCTTACAATATTATTAGGGAAGTGGGAGTTAAATGCAATAATAGTCTATCAGAAGTCAAGAAAACATTTAAATGAGCTGATTTAATTCTAAAAGAGATTCTAAATTCATATTCCCCATTCCCCATTACGTTGCAGCACTGAATGGCATTTTTATTTGCTGCGGGTAAATCCTCCATCGTATACCATTCGTCCAGCTTCCTACAGACGATTAGCTGTTGTGGGTCTTGCAGGTCTCCACAATTGCTTCAGTGCTTTCCAGATCGTATATGGAAGTTCGAAACCAACTGCAGGTTGATCTCTGGAGCTCTTCCCTGGTCGTTCTGGTTCCAGGTTTCAAAAAATGTTCAAATGTTTGTGGAGCTTATGAGACTTAACTACAGGGTCATCAATCCCTAAACCTAAAAACTACTTATGAACCAGCTTATATTAAAGATGGCCCAAACATCCATGCCCGAGGGGGGGGGGGAATCGAAACCCCGACCGCAGCGGCCGTGCAGACACAGCAGAACGTGGAACCTGCGGCAGGTTCCAAGTTCTGCTGTGATAAGCTATATAATATCGTGATTCAATGCACGATACACGTGGAGTATGATAATACAGAATATTGTACTGCGAGGTATCGCATCGGGTTTCCGAATTAATACGTTACTTCGTTTCGCTTTGTTCAACATGTTGCGTCACGCCATATGACAAACCATTTCCTGTGAGATTATGTATTATGTCAGGATATTATGTATCACATGACACACGACATAATGTCTGCCAACAGGGGTATCTCGTGATTTATAATACAACACTACATGTCACTGACGTTTAGGATCCACGCGCCCCTGTTCAGCAACACTTGCAAGCACAGCTAGCATAGACTTGCAACAAACATTATATTCGGCCGCACGCCGAATATTCTGTGGGCTTTCTAGCGGAATAGCCGAATATTAGGCAAAATTATTCGGATAGTGTGTGGCGGGGAAACTTGTATCGACGTGTTTGTTTCTCGTTCGTGTGTTCAAAAGTATGTACTTTTGGTTGACGGAATTATTTTCGGAGAAAACCGTAACACATTCTGCCTACCTGCAGTTGACATGTCGCCGGCCGCGGTGGCCGAGGAGACTGAGGCGCGTCAGTCACAGTCTGCACGGCCACTACGGTCGGGGTTTCGAATCCCTCCTCGGGCATGGATATTTGTGCCGTCCTAGTTCGTCAGAAGTTCATAAGTAGTTTGTAAGTTTAGGGACTGATGACCCTGTAGTTAAGTCCCATAATCTGTACAAACATTTGAACATTTTTTTTTTTTTTTTTTCAGTTGACATGTCCTTTTTTCAGTATTAATGGTTTGTAATACGTTTTGATAACTCGATGGTAACATTATTTACTGTTAGCAAGGTGTTAAAAATGACATATACTAATAAAGCAGTTACATACAGAACACGCTTCGTAATCAATTTTATTACTTGCAACAACTTTCACTGAATTTGCAGTTTCGACACTGCGTTTCACAACTCAGATTAACGATTAACGATTAAAATTAGAAATCGCCAGTAAATCTGCTGTTCGTCTGACATGGCACCAACATCTATCTACATCATCCAGACAATGGCTGCGTTAAGTGTGGCGATAATCGGGCGGTTTTCATAGCTCTGTGACAACAATACAGCTACTATCCAGCCACAGTGTTGCACAGTTGTTACAGTGATGCGTGTCTCGTTGACAATTTTAGTGTTTGCTACTGATCGTGAGCGCAGTTTGTCGCACTCTGCGCTCTCATTACTTTAAATTATGTAGAACTAATACGTAAAATAATTCATTATGGTCAAACAACTTACGGGTATGCTGTCGGATGACGTCGTCGACAACCGCCGATATTTCGGCAGGAGGACACCCTGCCATTCTCAAGGCACAACTGCACTTACAGAAGCATTGTGCAAGCGTATTTAATACCTCGGTTTGCAAAGGCTGAACAAGGAAGATAAAACACAGTACAAGTCACAGAAGAGTCAACACAACCAAAGATGACCAAACATCAAAAATATCGATAGTGATAGGTGAGGCAGCATTAATTTTATCCCTCTGTTTTTTGACGAGAGACAGTGCCGGATTCCAAGCAGAATTTAAACAAAAACCACCATCTCTGTTTATAAGGTCGCTTGCTAGTTTAATTTCAACAGCTTCCTTAATAACACTATCCCAATAGGTGGAGGTGCATGCCAGGATCTCCGTGTTGTTGTATTCCATAGAATGACCGGTGTCAAGACAGTGTTCTGCAACAGCGGATTTAGAATGAAACTTCACTCTCACGATGCCGCCTCACAACTTTACTTCCGCCAGTACCTCGTTGTGAGGCGGCATCGTGAGTCGTGTCGGGATAGCACAGTCGGTAGTGCGCTTGCCCGCGAAAGCCAAAGGTCCCAGGTTCGAGTCCCGGTTCCGGCACACAATTTTAATCTGCCAGGAAGTTTCAACAGCGGATTTGTTTGGCTGTTGTAAGCGCGTGTAACGTTTATGTTCAATACACCGGTCTTCCACAGTCCTGATTGTCTGACCAATATATGACATGCCACAACTGCAAGGAATACGATATACACCTGCCTTACGCAAACCAAGATCATCCTTTACGAACCCCAACAGGGCTTTTATCTTAGAAGGTGGTCGAAAAACACATTATAAAGACTCACAATTCATTATGGCTTCTAAAAAGTAAATCACCTATATGGACATAATTCGAGGACGATGAGAATAAGCCAGAAAGTGTTATGTGCAAATTGTGCGAAGTAAAAATTTTTCGTGGTGGTGTTGGAAAGAAGGCTACGAACGACATCAGGGATGACAAATCATTTGAAAAACAGACACAGCAACGGACATCGAAAGTTGCAGCCTACGCTTCCAAAAGGGCAAGAAGGTGAAAGTAAACCATCGCTTTCAAAAAGTAATTGAGGAACAATGAGCGGAATTACGTAATTCATGGGATATTAATGATCGTAGGGCTAAGAAAAACCTTATCGTTACTGCTGAAATGAGAGCGTTTGACAAATAAATCAGTATTTTCATTTTATCAATTATCAGAATACAAAAATCATGTATTAGAAGTATTTTATCCAGGCCAGCAACTGTTCAGGTTTTAATTCATAAAATGCATCAATCAGTAGCATGTACTAATTGCGACGACCGGTTTCGGGTGCTTGATTTCCCTTCTTCTGATTTCCCTTCCACCCTTTTTTAAGAAACCGAAAATCCTGAATGGGAATGGCAACTGCTAGAATTATGTATTTGTTTTCTTTTCCCGTACACAATGCCACTGTGGAAAGAGTATTTTCGCTGATGTCGGCTCAGCGGAATGTCGAAAGAAACTGACTTGCCAGAGACAGTGGATTCTGTGTTACTGTGCCAGCTTAACTACAAGCTGTTGTGCAACGACTTTTATAAACACCTGAAAGACTCGCCGAGAAACGTGAAATCTGCCGAAAAATATGGCATACCATCTAATTCTACCACAACAAGTTCCGTGTAACCATGTTCGAGATGCAATGTGATTATAAAGCAGGGATGTAGCAGCTAGGTTAAGAGAACATGAAAGCAGTTGGTGGTTGCAAAAACATGACTCCACATTTGCTGAACATGTTCCGATTCAGGACCACAGATAGCAACCAAAGTTCCATCTACTTCACTTAGCTAACATAGGCTACAAAGCAATCTACTAGAGGCCTTAGAAATAAACAAACTTCTGGCTCACAGTCCAGGCTTAATATTAAATGATCAAACAGTCCTCAATACATCACTACTTCCGAATCCTCAGAATATCCCATGTAACTCATCGGGCCTGTTTCATTTTATTCCTCCAGTTCTTGTATCTCCTTATTTTACTTTATTCTGTTTTACGAGACAGCATCTGTTTATAATAGGTTTCAGCACTTTGGTCTTACAATTAATGTACTGGTATGAAGTGGTAAATCTAATTTAAATTTGGTACAGCCACTGTTTCACTACTTTCTGTGTTAACATCAGTCCAGCTTTCCAATGTATCGCACCTGTTTCTATCATCCTTGTTACTAATATTACATATTATTCGGTACTCTGTCCTTACATCAATTCTTTATTTAATTGTGATCACTATAATTGAATTTGTTTATTTTCACCATTTTATTAAATTAGAGTTCATATCTCCTATTTGTTTAGATTCTCAATTCTCCAATGCATCCCATCCCTCTATCTTTGTATTTTTATTTATTTAGTTTTAATAGTGTTCCAGGTTTCTAATATTTATTCTATATTTCTTAGGTTTTGTTCACCTTGTGTTTTGAAAAACCCTTCAAACTTTAGATTATTGTTTAATTTTATTCACTGAACTCATTGTTAGCATGAAATTGTTATGTACGCACTGTTTCACGAGGTACAGTCTTATTGTTTCCTTCTTGCACTACTATTAATTTGCAAATTTCATTTAAATATTTAATTACATTGTAACTACCAAAGATGACAATTTATTTCTCTGCATGTAATATCTCATCCGGTTCGTTGACAACGCATGTTCTTTGATTAAAGTTCAGTAAATGTCTGATGATTGCCTAAGAAGCCGAAAATCGATTCACACAATTAAAAAAAGTAGAATAAATCGTGTGTTTTTTTCTTTAACATAAATTTACATAAATTTAACCTAATTTATACTCCCATCCACCCAACCTTCTCCCCCCCCCTCCCTTTTTTAGTGGGTCCCAGCGTGGTACCTGCCAGATATAGCAACCCTGAATATGACGGACGCAGGACGATGCGAATGAGCGGAGAATACTTGTCCTGTTTGAAGGGTTTAAGGAATTTAGTAACAACTCTGAATACAAGCGTTTCATTATTGGAACGATTGTTTTTACAGCTGCTCTTTATCTGTACTGGTATTTTAAGTTTTGTACAGAACTTTGCAATCGAAAATCAAGCTCCAGTCCACGTGGATGACACTGAATTTGCAATCTTTTATTACCTTTACGCAATGGAGTGAGTGCAACTACTATTACTAACAGAATTATCAGAGACAGAGGTTACAGTTATCGTAAATTATGGCAGTAACTACCTACTCGAAAAAAGACAAAAGAAAATAAACAAACTTGCCTTTGATATTATCGCTCACCATGATTTATTTAAGCCGCGGTGGAGTAGCCGAGCGGTCTAAAGCACCTCGCTGCGGAGCGCGCGGTTGCTCGCCGTGGAGGTTCGAGTCCTCCCTGCGGCATGGGTGTGTGTGTTTGTCCGTAGGTTAGTTTACCTAGGTTTAAGTAGTTTGTAAGCTACGGACTGATGACCACGCAGTTTGGTCCGCTAGATTTACAGACATTTAAACATTTTATTTATTTATTTAATGTTACTGTTAACTGTTTTGTTTGCAGTCCGCATAGTTTCGTTCAGGAACACAGCGATGCATGCATATACTACTTATTCCGCAGTACATTACTTTAGGCCTGTATTACATTTATTTCAGAACGCTTTAATGCACTTTTCATCATTCCCTGCAACGTTTGCACTTTTTTAAAAGTTAAATAGGGAACATGTGGTTACTTCATTTCGAAATTCGTGTTAAAAGCAACGAGACGCGCTGGAACCTGGCGAGTACCGGTAGTGTACACATGGCGTGCTGGCTCGTTGCCTGAGAGCTGAGCAAACGCGCCCGAAATTGCTTACCGACTGCGAAAGCGGAGCGGCTCTGGTCACTTCCGGGGACGCCCGTATTAGAATGCAAATCGACTTTTCGGCGAGATACTGAAGTGATACTGCAGGGACCAGACGCAACCGTATTGTAATAAACATATGAACAATTTTGAAGATGAATTGCTGTTCTTTTTCCACTCACATAAATCGCCGATCATGGCTAAAAATACGTTACTGTTGACGAAAAAAATGTTTTTAAAGTCTTGAAAAATAGTTTTTTTTTTTTTTTACACTATCTATTAATCCTAAAGTTTCTCTGAAGCTTGTTACACAAATACATAGTTTACAACTCTCATTTCAGGAAGATGTGGAATACTCTATTAATGTTCAAATGTTTGTTAAGCTTATGAGACTTAACTACGGGGCCATCAGTCCCTAAACTTACAAACTACTTATCAACTACCTTATACTAAGGACGGTACAAATATCCATCCCCGAGGGGGGATTCGAACCCCCGACCGTAGTGGTCGTGCAGACCATGACTGGAGCGCCTTAGTCCCCTCGGCCACCGCGGCCGCCAATACTCTATTACTTTCTTGTTTTATGTATTGATAAAGAAGCGTTATTAATAAAGAAGTGTTAAGGAGTGTTACTATTTTCTGATTACTGATGTTTCGTGAAAGTTTCAGAGATAATGTCGTGAAGATTTCTGATATAAGTATCTCTAGTGGAATTCTTAATTTGCATCTGTAAATACAATTTTGAGCACTGAAGTAGCATGGCGAAAACGCTTTTCTCGTGTTTTATTTAATGAGACGAGACATTGCCGACCTGTTCGTCCATAATCAGGTGGAAGTCGTGTTAATATAAAATGAAGTTCTACTCTCGACTGAGGAGAAAACTCCTAGTGGATGTGGTTTATACAGGTTTATTTACGAAGCTATGCAAATATTTCAATATGTTATTCTACAAGTAAAACTAAAGAAAAAAAGTTCATTTCAACATAGCTCCGCAAATGTTTAGTTACGGATTCATGGCTAATAAAAGATTTTGTCTGAGACTTAGCAACCTTAGCAATCTTCGTAATATGAAGCCATCGCAAAACTGTACGAGGTTATGATTTCCATTTAATTTGTTAAGATTAGATTCCATTATGTACTCAACGACCACAGAATAATTAATGCGAGTAGTCGAAGTAGCAGCTTTCGCCTTGAAAATCTTACGCTTCTATTGTAGCAAATCGATTTCGCTTACTGAGTAACCATCTTCAGTGCTGATGCTAAACGAAAAAGAATAGCTTTGATTTTGTATATTCTTTTTCGTTTAGCATGACCACTGAAGATGGTTACTCAGTATCAGAGATCCATTTGCTATAATAAAAGCAAAATATTTTTACTGCCAGTGCTCCTCTTTTCAATATTTGTAATATTTATTTCGTTGTTATTGATATGGTGAATCTAATAAAACATATTGCAGAAGTATATCTGCAGTAATTTTCCAGAAATTCTAGAGAAACTAAGAAATAATCTGTGAAAGTTTGTAATTCATTAACTACTTGGCCATTTTTTTTAAATTCCAGACAATTATACAAAGTTTACAACAGAATTAGTAGAGAATCTGATTTGGGGAAATTGTGGTAATAAAGTTCACTGAAACTGTATGAATGTGTGAGATAATATACTTTTATTAATATCAGAGCACAGGTGAATGCATGTTAAATCGAAAAGTTGTACAGTGTAGATAAGGCATCACAATACATTTAAAATAATTGTTCAAATATGACTCCACCGAGTTCCATGCATTTAGCTGCACGTATATGAACAGATTCTGTTACTTGTTACAGTTTCACAGGGTTGTTCTTAATTTCGTCTATTGCATTCATAATGCGAACAAGTAATGCTGCACGTGTATTGACTTTGTCCTTATACAATATGTCTTTCATTGATGCCCCCACACAAAATTCCATTAGTGTTAAATCGGGCGATCTGGGTGGCTCCAGATGTGCAGCACCACGACCAATCCATTTCTGGGGCAAATGTTCATTTTAATGACTAGTAAATGATTCGGTGAATTGTGGAGACGAGCCATCATGTGAAAAATACATTTACAATCGCGTATCAATTGAGCAAGTGGGGCATTTCTTCTTGAAGGAATTGTCAGTCTCGCCAGTTAGGTGTCATTGGATAATGAGTGGTCCAATAAAGTGTGATTTATGGTAAATCACTGCTGAAAATTACGTTGCACTCTTGCATATGGTTTGCGTTATTGTTTCTATCATCCCGAGTAAACTGTGCCTCATCAGTAAATAAAATGTAGGATTTGTGTAACTGCCGATTAGTATTTAACCAGATGCAAAACTCCAAGCGAAGGTCAGGATCTCCTGGATGATTTGCACTTTTTGTTTATGTTAAGAATACAGAATAGTGTACATCAGTGTACGCCGTACCTTAGATCGTGAAACGCCCAATCGTTGAGGGATAATGTACTGGTAGCCGGGCTACGTTGAACAGCATCCATAATATCCTCATCATCGTATTCACATATCGGGCGGTCGTACAGATTATAAATGCTAGGTAGAGAACCTGTCTCCCGTAATATACGAAATACTCCGCTAATAGTTCATGCAATCGGAATCCTCGGACTTGGATAACGTACGTGATATTCGTTAAATGCAGCCGTACCATTATCATCACATTTGCCATAAATAAACACCATATCGACGTATTCCTCTGTCGTAAATATGAACAGTATCCCTATTTCACAAATAATGTGCGAATTACAACAGTTACTATGTGGTTTCACTTAATACACAGTCACTGAACAATACAGAGAAGTAACTCGTTTCAAGGTTAGAAAACATCTGAAACCACTCACTAATTGTATAATCTTTGGAATTTACTTGTATAATTAGTGGAAAAGTACTGCAGCTACACATCTGGTACACGTTTCTTCATTCTTTTCTTTCTTTTTTTCCTTGTTTTTAGATTAACCAGATCAATAACAACAAAACAAGTGGAAATCGTGCTTTACTTAAAACTCAACAGGGGAGACCGGGACACATTGGCCATATTTCTTTTTATTTTATTTTATATTAACATATTTTACATATTTAAATTTATTTATTTTCGGTTTCCTTAAAAAAAGGCACGCTTTTTCAACACTTCCTAGCCACGCATTTTCTCGAAAAAATGTTCAAATGTTTGGAGAGTCTATGGGACTTAACTACGGGGTCATCAGTCCCTAAACGTACAAACTACTTATGAACTACTTACAACTAAGGACGGCACAAATATCCATGCCCAAGGGGGGATTCGAACCCCCGACCGTAGAGGCCGTGGAGACCGTGACTGGAGCGCCTCAGTCTCCTCGGCCACCGCGGCCGGCGCATTTTCTCGAACGATGGCGCTAGATATACAGGGTGTTACAAAAAGGTACAGCCAAACTTTCAGGAAACATTCCTCACATACAAAGAAAGAAAATATGTAATGTGGACATGTGTCCGGAAACGCTTAATTTCCATGTTAAGAGCTCATTTTACACTGAAATGAGGAGTGACACATTGTTGGATGAAACATTCGCAGAAGTGTACCCGTGGAGGCCAATTAGCTGCTGATAGTGCCTTGCACGCGCTGTACATGGTACGGAAAAACTGGTTCTCCCGTAGCACTCTCCATACAGTGACGTTGTCAACGTTACCTTGTACAGCGGCAACTTCTCTGACGCTGACATTAGGTTTATCGTCAACTGCACGAAGAATTGCCTCGTCCATTGCAGGTGTCCTCGTCGTTCTAGGTCTTCCCCAGTCGCGAGTCATAGGCTGGAATGTTCCGTGCTCCCTAAGACGCCGATTAATTGCTTCGAACGTCTTCCTGTCTGGACACCTTCGTTCTCAAAATCTGTCTCGATACAAACGTAGCACGCCACGGCTATTGCCCCGTGCTAATCCATACATCAAATTGGCATCTGCCAACTCCGCATTTGTAAACATTGTACTGACTGCAAAACCACGTTCGTGATGAACACTAACCAGTTGATGCTACCTACTGACGAGCTCGATACTAGTACTGTAAAACAATGAGTCGCATGTCAACACAGGCACTGAAGTCAACATTACCTTCCTTCAACTGGGCCAACTGGCGGTGAATCGAGGAAGTACAGTACATACTAACGACACAATTGGGTATTTTGACAATTGTCTGCACGAATTATTTCAATTTACATTTAAAGAGAAATACTAAAATGAGCTCTAACATGGAAATTAAGCGTTTCCGTACCTTTTTGTAACACCCTGTAGAAGGTGCTGGTCATCGTCGATACAGAGTACCCAACATGCAACACCATCTTTGAGGCGATAATGTGAAATTATACTTTACTGCATAAATCATTCTAATTGAGGCTGCATTTAGATGTTGCATTAACATATTGCGTTATTTCAGTACTTGATCCAAACTTGTACCAGTATTTTGTAAAATGGGGACCAAATTGGGTATTGTTGTGATGTTGAGACAAGAAGGTCCGTAATAGTGATGGCCTGGATATTTTCCGATAGGGAACTGTGGCAACCCTACTCAGACGGCTAAACAGTGGTAGGTGTGATAGCAGCCGGCCCCTGTGTCAGCTGACAGAATGGTAACAGCAGGCAATGGCATAGTGCTGATTAAGGACGAAACTAGTGAGAGCATGGATAGCGAAAAAAACCTGAGGGGAGGCATTGAGGCTTGGACGAATGTACTCTAAACCATAGTACCTACTCAGAGGGTCCACGTCGTATGTGCAAACGAGCATCATCTACGTGCAGGCGGTCTCCGCTTCCATCACTATAAAGACACGGCCCCCCCTTACAAGAGAACTTCTGATGGCGCCGGTCGAGCTTGAGAGAAAGACGAGCGAGATGTTTGTTTGCCCGTAGACCCACTGCTAGTGACCGGTTTTCAACAGTTCCAGCTGACACTTCTGGGCTCACAAACAATCTTATCTGCAATGTGGCAGTTGTCTACCTGTTGCTACTCCCGTTACTCGTCAAGATACGAAGTTGTTACAATTAAAAATACCTGATTCCCAATTAACAGGTAGGCTACCTGAGAATCTTCTGCTGCTATGACAGTTGCCACCATCGAACCTCCTCTCTTCTAGCAGAAGTTTCTGTTTGTTGTTTTGTAACTGATAGCAACAGGGGAAGACTACCGACCAGAAGTCGGACACTTCAGTTAAATAAATGGTCATTGTTGTGGTTGTTGTTGTGGTCTTCAGTCCGGAGACTGGTTTGATGCAGCTCTCCACCCTACTCTAACGCGAGCAAGCCTCTTCATCTCCTCATAAGAACGGCAACCCACATCCATTTGAATCTGCTTACTATATTCATCACTTGGTCTGCCTCTGCGATTTTTACCCTACACAATTCCCTCCAACGCTAAATTCACAATTCCTTGATGTCTATGAATGTGTCCTACCAATCAATCCCTTCTTTTAGTCAAGGTATGCCAGAAATTCCCTTTTCCCCAATTCTGTTCAGTACCTCCTCATTAGTTACGCGATCCACCCACCTAATCTTCAGCATTCATCTGCAACACCACATTTCAAAAGCCTCTATCCTCTTCCTGTCCGCACTGTTTATCATCCATGTTTCACTCCCATACAAGGCAACACTCCACACAAATGCCTACAGAAAGGACTTCCTTATGCTTAAATTAATATTCGATGTTAACAAATTTCTCTTTTTCAAAAACGTTTTTCTTCCCATTGCCATTCTGCATTTTAAATTCTCCGTACTGCGACCATCATATGTTATTTCATTGCCCAAGTAACAGAACTCATTTACCACCTTTATTGATTCGTTACCTAATCTAATTCCTTCAGAATCCAGCATCACCTGATTTTCTAAAACTGCATTCCATTACCCTTGTTTTCCTCCTTTCAACACACAGTCCATACCGTTCAACTGCTCTTCCATGTCCTTTGCTGTCTCTGACAGAATTACATGTCATCGGCAAAACGCAAGGTTTTTATTTCTTTGCACTGAACTTTAATTCCTTCAAATTTCTCCTTGCTTTCCTTTATAGCTTGCTCAATGTACAAATTGAATAACATTTGGGTAAGGCTACAAACCTGTCTTACACCCTTCCCAACCTCTGCATCTCTTTCATTCCCTTCAACTTTCATAACTGCTGTCTGGTTTTTGTACAAGTTGTAAATAACCTTCCGTTCCCTATATTTTACCCCTGCTGATTTCAGAATTTGAAATAGTGTATTCTAATCAACATTGTCAAAAGCTTTCTCCGAATCTAAAAAAGCTAGAAATGTAGGTTTGCCTTTCTTTAATCTATCTTCTAAGATAAACCGTAAAGAGAGTATTACCTCCCGTATTCCTACATTTCTCCTGAATCCAAACTGGTCTTCCCCGAGGACGGCTTCTACCAGCTTTACCATCCTTCTGTAAATAATTCGTGTTAAAATTTTGTAACGATAACTTATTAAACTGATGGTTCTGTAATTTTCACACCTGCCCGCACCTGCTTTCCTTGGAATGGGGATTATATTCTGAAATTTTAGTAGTGAAAGTAGAGGTAGCCTGTTACACTTGATAATAAAGTCAGAGAACTAGACATAAAACACCACGTGAAATCGAGCACTTCTTGCTGCAGGACAAGATAAAAACGAAAACACCTATTGAAGCCAATGGTGGTTCTATGAACTCGACCAGCTCTTAATGAGAGAGTGTACTTAGATAGTATATTTAAGTTACCTTAAGCCAAGAGGATGAGCAACTGAGACCAGGCAGCGAGAGCACTAGTGCTACAGCGGGAGCATGCTTATACTGACCGCGCCTACCCTTTTACATGCTAATCTTTACATTTCTATGCTGGCTACCGCATACACGTACACATTGAGATGGCACAGTTCATGGCTGCTGCGGAAAGTGCGCATCTAGATCTACTACAATGGAAGCAACTCGCAGTCAAGTGTAGACCAGCAAACAACTGAGGACGAGAAGGCTTCTCTAATTGGTTTTGTTACCTCGTACGTCACAATATTCGTTTGCCAGAAAAATTAGGAACTTGTAGCCAACCTCTGGCGAGGAAACACTAACACCTAGTTTCAAGCTTCTTAAGTTGCTATCCTACAAAGGCGGGAAACGGTCGATATAAGGGCGGTCAAGCAGTGTCGATCTGCCATGTCCAGTCGTTCAAAATAACGGTTGGAACAGTCTTTGTGACTGATAGCCATATTGAGAATTTATAATAATTAATTTGGGACCCAGAGAAATACACTGGCAACTTTGCCTTCTGTTGAGTAAACTCCCAGTGGGCCCTCTGAGGCCTATCACGTCCGAACGGCAAGACGCAGAGACTTAAATATTTGTACAGTTACTAATTTAGACCTGAGGAAGGTTTTAGGCACGGTTTTATAGCGATCTGATAGATATTTAGTAACTTGAAGAATATAATGCGAAATAATAATTACTCTTTGAAAATTGTATTTACTCTTTGAAAATGGTTTTATTGGTTGCATTGTTGCTTGAGGGTTGATAATGATAAAAGGCTGGGGTATATTGGAATTTAAAGTTATCGGTATATATAAAATTCTACGCGTGTGTGTGTGTGTGTGTGTGTGTGTGTGTGTGTGTGTGTGTGTACGTGTGTGTGTTAGTTAATATTCGCTCTGCAGCGAAAACTACAAAACGCAAACGAATGATCTGTGTGTAATTGTTGTCCGAAGTCTCCAGTTGCACACCATAGTAGTTCCATGCAGTTAGCTATAAGGGGGTGGAAGATATGGTGCCGGCCGGGGTGGCCGAGGAGACTGAGGCGATCCAGTCAAGGTCTGCACGGCCACCACGGTCGGGGGTTTGAATCCCCCCTCGGGCATGGATATTTGTGCCGTCCTTAGTATTAGTTAGCTCATAAGTAGTTTGTAAGTTTAGGGACTGATGACCCCGTAGTTGAGTCCCATAAGCTCTCCAAACATTTGAACATTTGGACATGGAAGACCAATTAAACGGAATGGACAGTGTCTTGAAAGCAAGGAGGTTACATACAGCGAAACGTGATGCCACAGACCATATATTTGGTCTACGCGTACTACAATGTCTTCAGCAATTTCTCTGTAAGGATAAGCATACGAATGAAATATAAGAATAAATAAGTAAAGCAGTAAGAGAGATTTAATACGAGTACATTTCTTTACACAGAAATCATATAAGCAAATAATGGAATTTGTAAGCTTCAGGACGACTTCAGAATTGCAAAAACAAAAAACTACATTTAAATACAATAATGCTTATGAAGTTTTGTCTTATAAATAGTGCTGGCAATCATCCAGAAAACTAACTTTTGGCTGTCGTTATTTTCGGTGTACTAATCTACATTGACACCGTCAATCACAGGCAGGGAGTTGTGTCTTGCCGAGGGTAGATAGCGCATGCTGGATTAAGCAGGACTTCGAGTACCTGGGCAAGTGGCTCAGCGGCTTAACTGAAACAAGTTTCCAGTGTCTCGGACATTGTTTGGCTGCAACCTGGTCCCCGAGATTATCGCTTAGCAACCAGTTGTTGCCACTCGCTACACTGAATAACCGGTGACTCAGCTAAGAAGGAACGTCTCTGAGGGTCCCAGGCCATCATTAGCATTGTTAATACTATTCTGCATTGGGAAGCGTAGGAAATAATTAGTCAATAATTGTAATATTTGACGATAAAAATGCGTAAGGAAATACTAGTACTGAGTGATTCAATTGAGAAGAAGCCTTCCTCACATTTTATTCTGGTAAAATTATTCACTGTTGACGTACATCACGGACAGCAGAGAGTAAGGGTTAGCTGTCCGTTACTCAGAATGGATCTTGGTTACATGGTCGGATATAAGAGGCATGGTAAGCTGTAAACTAAATTTTATTGTGTTTGACAGGTTAGGTTTGACCAAGTTAAATATGTCAAATCGCGTAAGAAATAAACGTTGATACTGTGAACAATGTTCGACTTCCAGTATTTGAGGTGATTATGAAAATACAGCTATACACTGCAGCTTTTCTCGCTAATGAGGTGGTACATTGGGTTGTGTTCACTATTCTCTTCTTGTTGTTGTTATGGTCTTCAGTCCGGAGACTGGTTTGATGCAGCTCTCCACCCTACTCTATCCTGAGCAAGCCTTTTCATCTCCTCATAAGAACGACAACCCACATCTATTTGAATCTGCTTACTATACGCGTCTCTTGGCCTCCCTCTGCGATTTTTACCCCACACACTTCCCTCCAATGCTAAATTTACGATTCCTCGATGTCTAAGAATGTATCCTACCAAGCGATCCCTTCTTTTAGTCAGGGTATGCCAAAAACTCCTTTTCTCGCCAATTCTGTTCAGTACCTCTTCATTAGTTATGTGATCTACCCACCTAATCTTCAGCATTCTTCTGTAGCACCACATTTCAAAAGCCTCTATTCTCTTCCTGTCCGCACTGCTTATCGTCCATGTTTCACTCCCGTACAAGGCAACACTCCACACAAATGCCTTCAGAAAAGACTTCCTTACACTTAAATTAATATTCGATGTTAGCAAATTTCTCTTTTTCAAAAATGCTTTTCTTCCCATTGCCATTCTGCATTTTATATCCTCTGTACTGCGACCATCGCATGTTATTTTACTACCCAAGTAACAAAACTCATCTACCACCTTCATTGTTTCGTTACCTAATCTAATTCCTTCACCATCGTTTGATTTTCTAAGATCGCATTCCATTATTTTTGTTTTGCTCTTGTTAATGTTCATTTTGTACGCTCTCTTCAACACATTGTCCATTCCATTCAACTGCTCTTCCAGGTCGTTCGCTGTCTCTGACAGAATTACAATGTCATCAGCAAAACGCAATGTTTTTATTTCTTCCCCCTGAACTTTAATCCCTATTCCAAATTTTTCCTTGCTTTCCTTCATCGCCTGCTCAATGTACAAATTGAATATAGTCCAGTCAACATTGTCAAACGCTTTCTCCAAATCTACAAAGGTTAAAAATGTAGATTTGCCTTTCCTTAATCTATCTTCTAAGATAAGCCGTAAAGTGAGTATTGCCTCCCGTGTTCCTACGTTCCTCCTGAATCCAAACTGATCTTCCCCTAGGTCAGCTTCTACCAGCTTTTCCATTCTCCTGTAGATAATTCGTGTTAAAATTTTGCAACCATGACTTATCAAACTGATGGTTCTGTAATTTTCACACCTGTCTGCACCTGATTTCTTAGGAATGGGGATTATTACATTTTTCTTAAAGTCTGAGGGTATTTCGCCTGTCTCGTACATCCTACACACCAGTTCAAATAGTTTTGTCATGGCTGGCTCTCCCAGAGACTTTAGTAGCTCTGAGGGTATGTCATCTACTCCTGGGGTCTTGTTCCGACCTAGGTCTTTCAGGGCTCTGTCAAATTCATCTCTCAGTATAATATCTCCTATTTCATCTTGATCTACTTCCTCTTCCCTTCCTACAAAATCGTCTCTCAGTTCATTTCCTTTGTAGAGCTGCTCTATGTACTCTTTCCACCTTTCAGCCTTCCCTTCTTTGCTGAGAACTGGTTTCCCATCTGAGTTCTTGATATTTGTAGAATTGCTTTTCTTGTCCCCAAATGTCTCTCTGATTTTCCTGTAGGCGGTATCTACTTTTCCCCTCCTTATACATTCTTCTACAGATTTGCATTTGGCTTCTAGCCACTCCTGCTTAGCCATTTTGCACTTCCTATCAATCTCATTTCTTAGTCGTCTGTACTCCATTTTGCCTGTTTCATTTACTGCATTTTTATATTTTCTCCTTTCATCAATTAAATTTATTATTTCCTGTGTTATCCAAGGATTTTTTGCAGATCTTGCCTTTCTACCTATTTTGTCCTCTGCTGCCTTCACTATTTCATCTCTCAATGCTACCCATTCCTCTTCTACTGTTTTATTTCCCCCTGTTTCTGTCAATTGTTGCCTAAATCTCCCTCTGAAATTCTCCAGAACTTCACTTTCCTTCAATTTATCTAGGTCCCATCTCCTTATTTTCCTACCTTTCTGCAGTTTTTTTCAGTTTCAACCTACAGTTCATGACTAACAAGTTATGGTCAGAGTCTATATCTGCCCCTGGGTATGTCTTGCAGTTAATAACCTGATTCCGGAATCTATGTTTTACCATTATAAAATCTATCTGATACCTTCCAGTGTCTCCTGGTCTCTTCCACGTATACAACCTTCTTTTGTGATTCTTAAACCACGTGTTTGTTATGATTAAATTATGTTCCGTGCAAAATTCTACCAGGCGACTTCCTCTTTCATTCCTTCTGCCCAGTCCATATTCACCTACTATTTTTCCTTCTCTTTCTTTTCCTACTACCGAATTCCAGTCTCCCATCACAATTAAGTTTTCCTCTCCCTTAACTGTCTGAATAATTTCCTTTAGCTCCTCGTATATTTCTTCTATATCCTCATCATCGGCAGAGCTAGTTGGCATATAAACCTGTACTACTGTTGTCGGTGTTGGCTTCGTATCTATCTTGACAATGATAATGCGATCACTGCGCTGCTCATAGTAGTTTACCCGCATTCCTATTTTATTATTCATTATCAGTCCTACTCCTGTGATACCCCCAACTGATTTTGTATTTATAATCCTGTACTCACCTGACCAGAAATCCTGTTCATCCTGCCACCGAACTTCACTAATCCCCACTATATCTAACTTCAACCTATCCATTTCCCTTTTTAAATTTTCTAATTTTCCTACCCGATTAAGGGATCTAACATTCCACGCTCCGATCCGTAGAATGCCAGTATTGTCTTTCCTGATGATAACATCCTCCTGAGTAGTCCCCGCCCGGAGATCCGAATGGGGGACTATTTTACCTCCGGAATATTTTACCCTAGAGGATGCCATCATCTTATTTTCATACAGTAGAGCTGCATGTCCTCGGGAAACGTAACGGCTGTAGTTTCCCCTTGCTTTCAGCCGTTCGCAGTAACCGTGTGGCAAAGCCACATTAGCTGATGTTACAAGGCCAGCTCAGTCAATCATCCAGGCTGTTGCCCCTGTAACTACTGAAAAGGCTGCTGCCCCTCTTCAGGAACCACACGTTTGTCTGGCCTCTCCACAGATACCCCTCCGCTGTGGTTGCACCTACGGTACGGCTATCTGCATCGTTGAGGCACGCAAGCCACCCCACCTCGGCAATGTCTTACAACTATGTATTTTCCGAAGACATCTGGTCACAAAATTGAAAAAGGGGAAATTTTGTTTGATATTGTGTTAAACTAGTGTTTCAATACCCTGGCATTTTATCCATAATTTTCGGGTGCTATGATCACTTTTACTGTTCTTTGGTAGAAGCAAGTACTTAACTTACGTCTGTGTTTTTAATTTCCTGCCGGCCGCGGTGGCCGAGGGGACTGAGGCGCTCCAGTCACGTTCTGCGCGGCCACTACGGTCGGGAGTTTGAATCCCCCCTCGGTGAAGGAAATTTGTGCAGTCCTTAGTATTAGCTAGTTCATAAGTAGTTTATAAGTTTAGGGACTGATGACCCCGTAGTTAAGTCCCATAAGGTATACAAACATTTGAACATTTTTTTAATTTCCTTTTTTAAGTTCAGGAGTTCTCAGAATACGTGATATGAGGACTGAGTCTGTTGTCCGCTTCAAGATGCCTTATACTCAGCTGTAGAACAGAAGTTACTTCAGCTATTTAAACTAAATTTGACAACCCAGGGACTCAACGTTATGTCGCATACTTATTTGCGGCCTAACCAAAATCCTTTCTTATTTATCTTGAAGCAAACAGATATGTCAGCAGAAGGAATACAATGTATGATGAAGTGGTGCAGTAAAAGGTAGGCAGGTAAGTTTTGAAGATCGCCGGATTGCTGAGCTTTTAATCACATCCCTCAACCCAGGTGAGTGCGCGCCATTGTATTACAGAGCATGCATGAATATATGGTAAATATCGCTACAGAGACGTCCATTTTAACTGACGTACAGAAACTGCAATATAAAAAAGCGTGTAGAAACATATAGATAACAGTACAAGCTCTTACACCTTTCCAAAGAAGAATTTAGAGAACTACTTATTTTTCATTTTCTCAGTACAACACTCAGATTACTATAGCGTCGAGGCGCCTCAGTGACACACTGTGCTCGTATTCCAAAACATTACTGTGGTCAGAATCTCCTTGTAACTATTCAGATTCCATCGTCATTAAAGCACGGCGATACATGCAGCTGTGCTTTGTCAGACAAAAAAATATAAAAAAAAAATAAACAAAAAAAAATTAGGGTCAGCCGCTCCTTCATGAATTAGAAAAATTGGATCCACCAAGAGCTATCGGTAATAAATATCTATTAATCAGCGATGCGGTATCATGAAAGTGTTCTAGACCTTCTGCAGAACAACATTTACAGTCTGCCGTTAAATGAAGTAAGAGTCATCCTGAGTCGCTATTGCCAACAGTGAATATGATTTTATAATCGACAGTAAAAGCTGTTAATTATCATTGGTAGGTTTCTTCCTCTGTGGAGTGTACATGAGTAGTAATATCATATGTCCGACGGGCGCTGCCAACAGCCAAATGCAGTAATGACGTCGACGAACAATATCTGAACATGTCGGCTGAAGTACTACAGTCAGTTTATAAGATTTCAATTTGCAGACCTGTACCACTCCCTGAGCAGATGCCATTGGTCCAGCAGATTACTGTGTTAAAATCATTTTCTGCAACGTCCATTTATAACTTAACTAGTTCGCCTAAAAACAGAAACATCGCCTACTGCACCGTTGTCAGTGATAGGAACCCGCCACCACGGCAACGGATCCGAGGGATATGGAGGGGGAAGTGTCATACAGTTCGTTTTCTTCTCTCTCTCTCTCTCTCTCTCTCTCTCTCTCTCTCTCTCAATTTACGTCGTTCTCACTTTTATATTGTACTAGCTGAAAACCCGTCGTTGCCCGGGCACTCATTTCTTTCTTCCTGCCTTTAGTTAGTACTTCTCCTATCCCTTCTCTCTCTCTGTCCATCTCCGCAACATCATATAGGTTATTTTATTAATTTATATCAGCGAAAAAAGAAAGGGTCTGGGATAAAATTCGGGACAACAAACTTTTAAAAAGAGACTTTATTTAACGCGTACTTGGAACGTCGTGTATGTAAATCGATACTTCCATTCTTTTGAAATTGATCAGTTACACGCACCGGGTCGATATTCTTCGAATAAACAGGGGAAGCAATAATTTTGACCGCATCTTGGGCACGTTATGAATGCCGCCCTTTTGCAGTTACGTGTTTTTTTTTAAATGTCTCCATAGAAAAACAAGCCGTGGAGGAGTGGCCGAGGCATTGAGGCGCTATGCTGCGATGCGCGGGACTGTCCCCCGTCAGCGGTTCGAATCCCCCCTCGGGCATGGATATCTGTGTCTCAGGTAGTTCATAACTATTTTGTAAGGTTAGGTACTGATGACCCCGCAGTCCCATAAGCTATACAAACATTTGATCATTTGTTTTAGAAAAACAAACTTAATTGACATACTGAAAACAGCTTCTTTCGTCGCACAGGCTAGCAGCGAACCACTACTTGCGAGGACAGCTGATAATGTATAGTGAAATGTAGTTTGGTGCAAGCTTCTCGGGAAGTGATTACTTCTTCTTTCTCGATTACATAAGTGCAGTTTTGAAATTTTCAATTAAATTTCTTATTAAATTTTTTACCTAACGATAAAGTTTCAAATTCAAAATAACATATATGATGTTGCGGTTAATTGTGAAGTCAGTAGTGTACGCATTGCCAAGGAGTAAAAAAATATTTTTCGCCGTGCGGAATCGACCCCCCCCCCCCCTCACGTCCGAACCTGAACAAATTCGATCTCTTACCACTGAACCAAACACCGCTTTCTAAACAGACTCTCTCAGGGCAGTTGATAAGGTTGAAAATTTCTAAGTCAAAGTAAGGTGAAAGTCTCTAAAACAAGCAAGTGGGACTGAATCTAAAACTGGAGAAAGTTTCTCGTTTGAAGGTTGCTATTTAAAAGCTCTAATTAAACCTGCCTGAAAAAATCTGGTGAGAGACTGTCACAAACTGAACTTCACAAAAATCTAGCACCGAGCTAGAACAGCATTATTTCTTTGCTTCCCGTTTGCCAACAAATATTAAACACTTATAGCCCTGTAAACTCTCTTACGATCTGGAGCGCCACGTTTTATATCGCGCGGTTTCCCGCGTCGGAGGTTCGAATCCTCCCTCGGGCATGGATGTTTGTGTTGTCTTTAGTATAAGTTAGTTCATAAGTAGTTTGTAAGTTTAGGGACTGAAGACCCCGCTGTTAAGTCCCATAAGCTTTACAAACGTCTTTATTTATTTATTTTTCGTGTCCAGGACATGGAATAAATACAAACCAACTAGGTATTTAATCACAGCACAAACTTACAAAATTAAAGATGATTATATTTTCTGCTGAGTCCAATATTCAGCGGTTTTCACAGCAGTCTCACTGGCTACTGCTAAGTCATCAGTTGCACACGCGGCCGGTAGATTCTTGCAGACGAGTAGATGTTGTTCGTCCTGCACGGCACCAAACGAACACATTTCATCCTCACTGCTGAAACCCCACTTCTTGAGGTTGGTTTTGCATCTTGACACTCCAACTCGCAGCCTGTTTAAGGTCTTCCCGGTCCCTTATGGCAGGTGTGAGCCTTCGGCTAGTTCGTCCTTGACCTTTATTTGATTTCCTTCAGAGAAAGAGTCTCGCCAGAGCTCCTCTCTGCGAGTTGTAGGGGGTACACCAATTGCTGTAGTTTTCTGCAGGAAACGTTTCCTTGACCTCGGTCTTGGGCGTTGAGGCAAGTGTCCGAACAAAGGATGTCTTGGATCGGTTTCCTGTCTCTTCTTCTCCGCTTATGCTGCAGCTTGTCCACGAATACCTGGTGGTGCTATACCCATAATTTGGTACAATTTATTGACAGGAGTAGGTCGTAAGCAGCCTGTCACAATTCGTCGTGTCTCGTTTAAAGCTGTATCTATCTGTCTAGCATGTACAGAGTTTTTCCAGATAGGTGCTGCATATTCTGCTGCGGAGAAACATAATGACAAGGCAGATGTTCGAAGCACTTGTGGTTGGGCACCCCAGGCGGTTCCTGTAAGTTTGCGGATGATGTTGTTTCTTGCGGCTACTTTGAGCTTCGTTTCTTCACAGTGGGCTTGAAAGTGAGGGACCAGTCCAGCTTCACCCCAAGGTATTTAGGAGTTTCGCAGTTAAGTAGCTGTTCTCCTCTCCAAGTGATGTTCAATTTCCTCTTGGCATCCCTATTTCTAAAATGAAATGCACAGACCTGGGTCTTTCCAGGATTTGGTTTCAACTCGTTTTCGTCATAATACTTGGCCAGGCTTTCAAGAGTTGTTGTCAGCTCACCCTCTACTTCCTCAAAGGTCCTACCTTGGGCAGCGAGTTCTGTATCATCAGCGTATATAAATGCCTTAGTTGAAGAGTTAATTGGTTGATCATTTGGATATATATTATATAGTAGTTGGGACAGCAGGCTTCCTTGGGGAAGACCATTTTTTTGTATTCTCCATCGACTCTTCTTGTTCTTTAGGGATACGAAATACCTCCTGTTTTGCAGTAGACATTGGATAATCTGGGTTAGTTGGTAATCCTTTGTAGCTACTTTCCTAAGTAGCTTTTTGTGGTTGACAGTATCATATGCCGCCGTGAGGTCGATAAAATCCACTCCCGTTATTTCACCTCTCTCATACCCAGCCTAAATATGTTGAGTCAAATTAAGAATCTGCCCACAGCAAGACCTTCCCGCTCGGAAGCCAGACTGCTCTTTTATGAGGATTTTATCAATATCATTAGATATTCGATTTAGGATTAGTCTTTCCAATACCTTGTACAGATGACACAGGAAGGAAACCGGGCGGAAACATTTTGGGTCTGTTGGCTCTTTCCCAGGCTTTAAAAGTGCTATTACCTTGGCTTTACGCCAAATTTTGGGGATTTGCAGTTTGGAAATACAGGTGTTCATAAGATTTAATATCCACTGTTTTGTAGCAGGTCCAAAATTTTTAATTTGTTCTGTCCGTATTTCGTCTAAGCCGGCAGCTTTATTGCCCTTTATAGACGTGCAGACCGTGTCCAGTTCTTCCAAGGTAAAAGGGGTGCCAAGATGTTCTCGTCTGCCTGTCTAATGATTTTAGATTTTCCGGATCTCCCTTTAGTCTTACCATTGAGAAGTAGCTGGTGAGCAATTTGATCAGGGGTTATCTTTGATAGATCAGGAGGAGAGGTGGTTGGGTCATTACTGAGGGTCTTCAATAACTTCCATGCTTTTCGGCTATTCTGCTTCATATCTAGGTTTGATACCAAATCACACATGTTTTTGCTTCTGGAAACTGATATGGAATTTAATAGGTCATCACCTGTTTGGATTGTTTCCTTAGAGAAGGAGTCTTTTTCGAATAGTTGTTCATATCTCTCCAACAGAGATTTTGAATCTTCATCGAGTCCTGGGATATAGTTCGTTCTGCATCCTCTTGGGATGTATTTACGCAAAACAGCTTGGACTGACTTAACAAATTCGTCATATTTCTCTCGTGACGGGTCTACTCTGAGAACTTCCATATCAAGTTCTTGTGTGAATTTCCCCCAATGTGCTTTCTTGAAATTAAACTGTCTTTTGAACTGGAAGTGTTCTGGTTTCACGGCTGCTTCAATTGAACAAATAATGGGTCGATGCTGTGTACATGGGAGTGCGTCTGTAACATTCTTCTTTACTTGTTGGGCATTATGTTCACTGACAAAGATGTTGTCTGGGTTATAGCCTCTCTGCCAGCTACCACTATTGAAGGATGGTGGTAGCTTCGGGTCATGGATTAGCATCAGTCCCATCCGTTCACTCCAAACTTCCAGTTCTTCTCGGTTTTTATCAGTTTCCTTGTAGCCCCACGATGTACTGTGGCAGTTGAAGTCGCCGATTACTAACTTTGTAGGTTGAGAGTAGAAGGTATGTGGTTGCTTGAAGCAGAAATTAGCGCTAGGTGGTTTATAAATGGATGTCACTGTACATGACTGGATTTCAACCGTCAGCATCTCTGTGTCGTTATCTGATGTGGAACCTGCTGAAATGTTTATATCAGGTTTAGCAAACACTGCACTACCATATGTCATGCTAGGTCTTTCAATGACAAGCTTCATTCCATTAACTTTCGGTCTTCGGTCTTCTAGACCTCTGTGGGTCTCCTGAATTAACAGAAAATCATAGGCTGTTTGTTTGTAGATGTTAGATAATAAAACTTCTTTATCAGGTGAGATACCTTCTATATTAGTAGAGATTACTCTAAGGGCTGGCTTTGAGAAAAGTCTTTGTTCATTTTGTCCTGGTGGTGGAAGGATTGACCGTTAGGATTCTTCCTAACGTTACCGAGGGTACGCCCGATCGAGTTAATGCTCATCGTTACTTTATTGATACTGATCCTTGCACGATCTTCGTGGAGGCTCCTTCCATGAACGTCTGAAACTCTTTATAAAATCACCAGCCTTTCTAAGTATATATGTGCAACGTACTAAGTTAATTAGGCGCTATAGTACTATTTTCCACACACACAAAAATGAAGCAATAGGAGCTGCGACTCTGCGTCGGTCCACCTGTAATTTTATACTTATAAAAAAATCTGTGCTTCTGTGATTACATTACATTTGGAAATAAGATTTCAGTGGCAAGAACTGAGTAATTTACTGGCACGTGGAGATTTACAGTTAAAGAAAATCTTAAACTCGTCACGTACCATGCAACAAAAATAGAAAAATGCCACAATCAGGAAAATGAGGGACTAGGTTGAGGTGAAATAAGAAAATTAGTAATCATTAAATTATTTATTTTTGATAAAGAAACATACCTTTGTTGTTGAATCGTCAGTAGTAGTGATTACAATGTGTTTGTACAATATTGTTCCATACAAGTATTCTCGTCCTCTTAATACAAAATTCTTTTTCAAGTATCAAATGAAATTTCATCACCCTCTAGCGGGATATATTCATAGGTACATAATCTAACCAAACCCGGCACGTGAATCGTAGCCGACCAACCGAACCGTACAACACGGTGTACCATACGACAGAACTCCAGCCTAGGTTCCACTCGACTGTCAACTAGTCTACCGTCCACTGACCGCCTCAGCGGTCAAAGATGCTGCTGTAGCGTAGATGCTACATCGAAGTTTCAAAGATATTATCGTGTGCAGTGGTTAGAAACATCTACTGAAATTATCGAAGCATATAATAGATGAATTTTACATACAAAATCAATCCGTAAGGCAAATACAAGTCCAGATTCACGAAAACATCACAGAAACATCCATAAATAATTATCTTCAGCCTATAGCTGCTTACTGTCAAGGTGCAGATGGTGAGAGATCCGTATCAAACTTCCTTTTATTTCCTAAACAGCCATCTGGAGTTCCCACTTGGTGCACTTTTTGTGTTTCACTACGCCCTACATGTACCAAAAATTTGGACGAATTCGGCGACGACGAGTAGGCGTCCTTTCCTTGCCAGTCAAGTAGCTCCTGGCCGACTGCATCCCACTTGCTAATAGCGTTCGGCAGATCCAGACGGTGCTTAACTTCAGTGATCTGGCGGAAACCGGTATATCCACTGCTGCACGGACGTTAGTGCACGTGAAGGTCACGTACCTTGCATGAATGAAAAGAGTCTGAGCAGAAGTACTTGAACTTTCCGATGCTTGGATTCCATTTTTTTCCCACCAAGTCTTTTACACAACGTAGCTATGTTACGTTTGTCCTTCAGCGCTAATAGAGTACATAAAAAGAGCCTAGTTTCCGGTGATACACATATCAAATAAAGCGTTGCATCACCTTGGTTTTAAGTTCTCCTGAACGCTGGCGTTGAAGGTCTATATTTCATCAAGAACACAATTCCTTACATTGTACATAGATGTCATTCAACCCGCAATGAACCACACATGAGCAGTGACAATGCGACGGAGTGGGTCAGGAGATACTCTCATCAGGGGAAGCTTCCAGACGTCTCGGAGTGTACCAAAGCGATGTTATTCGGAAGTGTAGGGGATACAGAGGTACAGGAATTATCGATGGCTTACCTCGTTCTGGCCAACGAAAGGGTTCCAATGCATGTGATGAGCGTTACTTGAGGATTTCAACTCCGATTAACCCTGAGAGGAACGCCACCATGCTGAACAATGTGTTTTGTGCCGCCACAGGACGTCGTGTTTCGAACTTAACTGTACCTAGTAGGCTGCATCGCATGCAAGTTCAGTACCGACGTCCATGGCTAGGTCCAGCTTTGACACCTGGACACTTTGTAGCACGTTACAGTTGGGCTCAACAGCAAGCGTCAGAATTGGCATCAAGTGCTATTCACAGATGAGACTGGCATCTGGAAATCGTCGGAAACTTTTTTGGAGGCAGCTTGGTCACTCTGAACGTCTTAGACACACCGACCACACACACCGGGTACAACAAGGTGGTGGGTCCCTGAACTTTCTGGGTTGCACTATGCGGGGCAACCGTACGCCTCTGCTGGTCGTAGAAGGCAATAAAACGGCTATAAGGTTCAAGGATGACATCCTCCGACTTGAGAAACCATGGCATTATTTCGCTGAGGAGTTCGTCTTAATGGACGATAAAACTCACGTCCATTGTGAATGCGTTCCTTCATTACAAGATTGGAATGGCCAGCATGTACTCTAGACATGAACCCTATTGAACATAACTGGGATACCAATCTGGGAGAAATACGCCAAATTGTCGTTGAGGAGTGGGATCGACTGTGCCAACAGTCGTTTGATAATATTGTGGTCAGTATGCAACAATGAATACTGGCTTCCATCATTGCAAGGGACGAGTTACCACAGATTAGGGGTACTGGTGTGTGTTGCAATTAGGAACACAAATTCAGAATGTCTACCTTATTGTCGTCCAACTTATCACTTTCTGATAGAGCTGAAGCATTGAATTAAAATTTGTGGTGCGGCCGGGAATCGAACCCGGACCTCCATGCTTACTAGGCAGACGTCTTAACCGTTAGACTACCACACCACTAACGATTAAGGCGCCTCGGAATAGTCTATGTACGATTTCCCTCCACAACACAAACTTTAATTCAGCTTTTTTGTTCCAAAGATTATTGCCACTACTGCCAAGGCTCTCCATGCAGCGGAATAGCACCTCAGCAATGGACATGGTGGAACAATCCTTTTTTATGGTGATATAAATATCAATTAAATACAATGAAAGAATCCCTGAGACGGATTTTCGTCTCAAATATGTCAAAGACATTATTGATAGAGCTGAAGCATTGAATTAAAATTTGTGGTGCGGCCGGGAATCGAACCCGGACCTCCATGCTTACTAGGCAGACGTCTTAACAAATTTTAATTCAATGCTTCAGCTCTATCAATAATGTCTTTGACATATTTGAGACGAAAATCCGTCTCAGGGATTCTTTCATTGTATTTAATTATCACTTTCTGTTTTCATGAGCAATAATTAGAACTGAAATTATTATATACACGAACTGAATCTTCAGGAACTCAAAACTCCAGTCGAAATTACGTGAGATCCTTTGTGATTTCACCACCACACCTTAACACAAACCAATAATCATGACAGAACAATGGGACAGATTCCACTACCCTGGGCCCCAGTCAATAAGACGGGTAATAGACCCGATCATCGGATTCCAGGGGATCAGGCATGTCATGAATGAGAAGAGTCGGAGCTTATCAAAAACTCTCAAGACAAAGAGAATATTTTACATGGGAACACACATCACAAACACACTACTGAAGCCAGATAAATTTAAACAAGAAACACGATGAAGTCAACAGCAAAAGTATTTCAATTCAGGAAACACGATTCGCAGATGAGAACAACTTTGATTCAGAAAATTACAGAATATATAAGGGGAAACCAGCCATAACCATTCCAGGAAGTAATCTCAAACTCTTTGTAACAGGATTTGTAGTGCATAAATCGATACTGGACTCTGTAATAGAGTCCTCAAAATCAGAAAAAAATTACAACCCTCACGATACGATCTGGAAACAAAGTCTATACACTAATCAGTGCACATGCCCCCACAAATAATTAGGCCTATAAGATGAAGATCCAAGAGATGATAGAAGAATTCTGGGAAAATCTGGAAGAAACTACCAACAAAATTCCAAAGAATCACGTTAAAGTGTTACTACCGGATTTCAATGCCCAGTTAGGCAAGGAAAGAAAATTCCGATACACGACAGGGAAACACACGGCCCACAAGAGGACAAACAAAAATGGAGAGAACTTGATAAATTTCTGCAGGAATTTTGAACTGAAAATCATGTCAACACAATTTCAGAAACCACACAGAAAACAATGCTCTAAGAAAGTTTCAGATAGACCACGTACCAATAGCCATGAAAAATGCCAGAGAAATAATGAATGTAAGAAGTAGGAAAGGAGTTTTCGATACTGATCATCATCTTCTCCAAATCAAAGCAAAATTTATACCCAACAGACAAATAGAGAGAACCAACAGACCTTTCAGAACAGATCCAGAGTACCTACAACTAAACAAGAAAAAAATAATAGAAGAAATTAAAAAAATCAACAGCAACAACTGGACAGAACTGTCAGATAAAAAGAGAGAACTGATAAAACTGACGCAGCCACCGAGGAAAGGGAAGCACCGATGGTGGAAGATGACGTGTGACAGAGCCATAGAAGACAGAATACAACCCTGGAAAAATGTAACAATCACAGAACACAGGAAAAATGGGAAGAATTTAACAGGATACAGAAAAATACTTCGAAAATAATTCGCAGAGAAAAAAATAATTATGAAAACAGCAGTTTCAAAGAGACTGAAGAGGACTTTACTAGAAACAACACACGAAATTTTTACTGAATAATCCGAAAAAATATGACAGGATATCAGCCACCAAGTTTACGCTTCAAAAGACAAGATCTAACACCGGAGACAAATCCGAAGAAAAACTGTGAAATATTAGTCGATACTTTGACACATTACTAAACTGCGATAAACCAAAATAGACGTTACAGTTTACAAAAGCAAAACCCAACCGAGACTCTGAACCCCCAACACATGAAGAAACAGTGAAAATAATTAGATCATTGAAAAATAACAGAGCATCAGGAGAAGATGGACTGATTGCAGGAATCTGCAAATTAGACCATCAAAACATTATACCCAAAATACACAGAATAATCAAAAACATCTGGGAAACAGAAAAGGTGCCAGAAAAATGGAAGTCAACCCTAATACACCCCCTTTACAAGAAAGGAGACAAAGCAGACCCTAATAACTATAGACTAATTTTGTTACTGTCTGTGACATAAAAAAATCTATCCAAAGCTCTGTTAAATCGCCAAGAACCACATATAAGTCCATATATCGGAGAGTACCAAGCCGGGTTCAGGAATGGAAGATCATGCAGTGAGCAGATCTGGTGTCTGAGAAAATATTAACAACGAGAAAGTCCAGAAACACTACAATAACATTTGTTGATTTAAAGAAGGCCTACGATTCCATAGACAGAGAAGCACCAGTATGTTAGAAAAAATGAAGTTAGACAACAAGACCAGAAAACTAATGCAGGAAACGTTATCAAACACAAAATCTAAGATGAAGTTCATGGGGGAGATCTCAGACACATTCGACATCAAGACATGAGTGCGACAGGGAGATAGCCTGTCACCCATTTTATTTAACGCAGTTTTAGAGAAAATAATCAGAATATGGGACAAAGGAGTCAATGGGGTAAAGATGGGAAGACAGAAAACTAGAATCATCAACATAAAATGTCTGGCTTTTGCCGATGATATAGCCATCATAACGAATAACAGAAAAGAAGCCAAAGTAGCCCTAGAGACACTACATGACATTGCAGTTAGAACAGGACTACCAATTTCGTATGAAAAAAAAACAGTACATGGGAGAGATTATACAGAAAAAAAACGACTAAATTCGACAGCCAATGAAGAATGAGTTGCAAAGCCACAAAATGTTTACAACCTTACATGGAAACATTACAATAAAAGAAGTATCTCTGTAATTGCCTTATATGCCGCAGAAACGACAGTAATTAGAGGAAGAACGAAACTCAAGGAAATGGAAAAGCAAGAGAAGAAAATTACATGGAAGATCTATGGCCCAGTTCAGAGACAGGGGATCTCGATAAAGAGACTGACAAAAGAACTGTACAAACAGACAGAGACAATTACAAACAACATCAGAAAAAGAAGGGCAAAATTCTATGGCCACATTTATAGGATGAATGAAAATAGGTTGAATAATACGATAAAAACTAACTGTGCAAAGGGAACCATGGAAGACCTCAAGAAACTAAATATCTCTACAAAAGAAATAATAAACAGAGAAAAAAATCAGGAAACAGAAATTCGAAGAAACACCAAAAGAGCAGGATAGAAATGGACAGGAGGGAGGAAGAAGAAACACAGTGAATATATGAGAGGTTTTTGGGAAGAGAAAAGACAGAGACGAAAAAAGTGCCATGTGCTATACCTCGCCTCATGAAATAATAACTGAAAAACACTGTCTGATACGGAAATTGTGTTTATTGACAAAACAAACTAATCATCTCCTGCAAACACAACAAACTAACAAACTTCGGAAACTACGCCAAAAACAACAAACATCAAGTTTTCTTCTTCACAAATTAGGTACAAGCTAAGGAGATAACGACAGCCTTGAGAGAACGGCCAGGGAGACGGAGCCGGACGACGTATTCCGTTGCGGGAAGTCCTGGAGGCGCGGCGTCGCTGGCAGGGACTCTTCCCCAGAGGCGTCAGTCGCGATCCCTCAGGGATGGTTCTCGTAGGCGGTCGGCGGAGAATTGGCGTAGTCTCGCATTGCGCCCCCCAAAATAGTCGGCACGCAGTGATACTTGGCAGTCTAAAGCTGGTCTCACGTACCTGTGCGGAGGAAAATAGTTTCAGTTTAGTGCGCTCTCTGGCAGTGCTCGTAGCGTCCTCTGGAACCGCCACTGAGAGCGCCTCACTTGTATGCATCGACGCACTTGTACCCTGCAATATGGGTTGTCCACTCCTCAGGCGAACCACCGGTACATGACATCCCTCCCCCACAAAGAGATGAGCCAGACGGAGGCCAGTGTCGGTCTGGATCGACGTCCATGGCATCAGATGAGCCCGAGGTGTGTGGTCGACGTCCATCGGTATTGGCCAGGGTGCAAGAGCTGGCTGCCCACCATCGTCCATTGATATTGGAGGGACCGTGGAAGGGGTTGGTCTTGCTGGGCCTCCAAGTAGATTGGTCTGCAACAACAAGAGGTGGTGAGTCGACTGCAGTGGTCAACTGACGGGTCCTGGGGTGCACCTGGTTCAGATACTTGCGGCAAAGGGAGCCATCTGAAACTTGAACCTCCACCATTGCTCATACCAGTAGTTTTGTGAGCACCGCCAGATCCCAATGGCGGCCATGGCGGGAGAACATCAGGATCCAGACACCATCGTGGATACAAACCGGTGTTGCTGACCTTGCCCAGTGTGCTCTACAGATCATTGTGGATGGAGGAGGGAGAGGAGCAACCGCTGTGGGCGCCCATGGAGCCTCTCTGACGGACTGGTTCCCTCCTGTAGAATTGTCCTGTAAGAGCCCAAAAAGATGGATAAAGCATCGTGCAGTGAGTGGATAGGCGCCGTGTGTACCAGGACAATGCCATTGGATGCACAGAAGGCTGTGAATTCTTTGGGCGTAAATTGAGGGTCATTGTTGGTCACATTTGTCTCTGATAGGCCTTCAATGGCAAAGATGCAAGTAAGCACCTGGATGACGTGGATCGATAATGTGGAGGACATCCGGGAGATGTACAGAAACCCAGAGCCGGCGTTGACTGCAATAATGAGGAGCCCAGAAAGAGGCCTTCGAACTCCAAATGGAGCCTGGACTAGGGTGTTGATGCCTCTGGCCATGGGAAATATCGACGTACAGGAGCAGCTTGTTTGCTTTGGCAGGAGGGGCAGGCTGCTACCATAAAGGCAATATCTGTGTCGATCCCCTTCCAGTAGACATGTTGACATGGGAGCCGTTTTGTTAGCACAACTCTCCAATGACCACGATGAAGCAGGCTGAAGAACTTCTGTTGCAGGGAGGGAGGATTGACAACCTGTGGTCGGCCGTTTTCGCCCTGGATGAGAATTCGTGCCGTCAATGCCAATAATTTTGAAACCCTGGGGTAAACACCTGCCCGTTGATCCAACAGCCAATCCTGCTGAACTAGCCAGATGATCTCGCACAGGACTGAGTCCTCTGAAGACTGCTTGGCTATTAGTTTTGCATCAATGGGAAGGGACGCGAAAGTGTGTTCTTCTTCTGCGTCTAAGTGGCAGCACACTTCTGGGTCGGCGTCAAATGAAGGATCCTCTCCTAATGGGAGCTGGGAAAGGAGATCGGCATTGGCACGGTTGGTTGTTCAGTGATACTGAATATCATAAGAGTAATTAGCCAGAAATAAGGCCCACCGTTGTAGGCATCTAGCCGTTTCAAAATTGTTCAAATGTTTGTAAATCTATCAGGCCAAACTGCGTGGTTATCAGTCCGTAGCTTACAAACTACTTAAACCTAGGTAAACTAACCTAAGAACAAACACACACACCCATGCCCCAGGGAGGACTCGAACCTCCACGGCGAGCAACCGCGCGCTCCGCAGCGAGACGCTTTAGACCGCTCACCTACTCCACCGCGGCCATCTAGTTGTTTTGGTAGGAATGTTTGCATCACGCCGAAATAGAGTCAGCAGGAGTTTGTGGTCTGTCAAGATAGAAAAATGACGACCATAAACAAGTCATGGAACTTTTTTAAAGGCCTCCAAGGCCTCGTTTTCAATTTTCCCATAGTTCCACTGTGCCGGTGTCAATTTTTGGAGATGGACTGGTCGTTCTAGCCCATCAACCCTGTGCTAAAGGACTGCACCCACACCATAATCAGAGTCATTTGCCGCAATAATGACAGGGAGTGATGGATCAAAGGCCATAAGACATGTGGGCTGAAGCAAGGCCTGCTTTAGATTGCGGAAGGCACTTTCACATCTCGTGTCCCAATTCCATGGCACATTCTTACATAAGAGACGGTGCAATGGGGCTGCAATGGTTGAGGCATGTTGAATGAATTTCCTGTAATAATTCAAGCAGCTGCTTGACGTCCTAAGGGGACGGTAAATCCTGCATGGCTTGGACACGATGAGACAGCGGCCAAATATCTGTGGCACTGAGGACGTAGCCTTTCAACTTGAGGGAGAAAAAAATTGACATTTTTCCATATTTCAGTGAAGGTTGGCTGTTTGCAGAACGGAAAAAAGGATGTCCAGGTTATCCGCTAGGTGTCGAGTAGACTTTCCGGCAACAATGATGTTATCCAGACAGTTTTCAGTGCAAGGCACATCCCTTGTAGGAGTTTCGAGGAACCTCTGGAAAATCGTTGGGGCACTCGCGATCCCGAAGGGGAGCCTGTTATAGCGGAAAAGACCAAAAGGAGTGTTGATAACCAACAAGCTGCGGGACGCCTCGTTTAAAGGAAGCTGTAAATACGCGTCCTTGAGATCGATTTTCGTGTAGTTTGCCCCCATTGTGGCGAGTGACGATTTTGTCGACCTTGGAAATGGGTTCTACATCTACATAGATACTCTGCAAATCCTATTCAAGTGCCTGGCAGAGGGTTCATTAACCACTTTCATAACTTTTCTCTACCGTTCCATTCTCTAATAGCGCGCAGGAAGAAAGAACATCTAAATCGTTCCCTTTTCGATCTGATTTCTCTTATTTTATTGGGATGGTCATGTCTCCCTAAGTAGGTGGGTGCTAGCAAAATATTTTCACATTCAGAAGTAAAAGTCGGTGATTGAAACTTCGCAGATCACGCCACAATGAATAACGTCTTTCTTTTAATGATTTCCACCCCAATTCGTGCAACATTTCCGTGACGCTTCCCCCCCCCCGTAACGTGATAGAACAAAACGAGCTGCCCTTCTCTGAACCTTCTCAATGTCTTCCGTCAGTCCCACCTGGTGAGGGTCCCACAAGGGGCAACAGTACTCCAGGAGAGGACGCACAAGTGTGATGTAGCCAGTCTCTTTGGTGGAGCTAGTGCATCTTCGAAGCGCTCTGCCGATGAAACGCAACCTTTGGTTCGCCTTCCCCACAATATTTTCTATGTGTTCTCTCCAGTCAAAGTTGTTCGGAATTGTAACTCCTAGGTATTTGGTAGAATCTACGACCTTAAGGTTTGACTGATTTATCGCGTAATTGAAGTTCAGCGGATTTCTTTTAGTGGTCATGTGTATTACTTCACACTTTTCTTTATTTAGTGCCAATTGCCAATTTTCGCACCATGCAGAAATTTTGTCTAAATCGCTTTGCAGTTGCTTTTGATCCTCTGTTGACTTCACTAACAGATAAACGACAGCATCATCCGCGAACAATCTAAGGGAGCTATTCAGATTGTCTCCTAAATCGTTTATAAACACGTGGAAGAGTAGGGGACCTATAATGCTTCCATGTGGAACGCCAGATATCACTTCTGTTTTACTCGATGACTTACTGTCAATTACAACGAACTGTGTTATGTATCAACAATCGACTGGGCATTGATGGTTTTACTGAAATCATCACATACACCGATGGAACCATCCAGTTTGTCTACCAATACTATGGGCGTTTCCCATAAACTGTTAGAGACAGGTGTTAAGACGCCTGCTCCCTGCAAACTTTGTAGATCTGCCTGCAACTTGTTGTGAAGACAGGCCGGGCTTTGAAGAAACAGGGTACAGCCATCAGAAGGAGCGTGATGTGTGCCTCAAACCCTTGGACATTAGCAGTAGAAGGCTCGAATACGGAATGATACTTTGTGCGGAGAGTCTGAAGGTAGGATCTGGCAGATCCTGGCTGGATGCTCCTAGTGGTATCGTGGACTTCCAGCCCCAAGGTATCATAAAGGTCAAGACCCAGCAAGTTTGTCGCTCCCGGTGTATCCACGACAAGGAGACACATCCTGCACGTTGTGGCGCCATGTTTGATGACTGTCGTAAACTGTCCTTTAACCATCCCTAAGGCATTGCTGTTAATTTCGAAGGTTGTGGGTGAATGGCTGAAGATGGGGAGAGCCCAAGCGTTGGTAAGTTTTCCACATAATACAAGAAGATGTACACCCAGTGTCTACCTGGGAGTCGACTGGGTGGCCATTAACCAACACCGACAGAGTTACTGGTTTATTGTGAAGTGGAAGCACTGCATGAACATGGAAATGCTCCCGATAAGCCGTGCCTGGATCGTCGTCGGAAGCAGGATCGACCTGAGTACCGTCAACTTGCATCCTGGAGGAAGTACGACAGACTTCCGCCCTGTGCCCCATTTTGCCACATTTTGTAAGACGAAATGGACACTGATGTCTAGGTTGTGTGACAAAACAATCTTTGCAAGAAGGTAACTGCATAAGGCCATGAGTGAAGGGGGTTTGTTTACCAGAAGGATGATGGGGAAGTGGTTGCTGAAGTGACTGTCGGCAGGCATTGCAGGCCGCATGCACCTGAAATGGCTCATGGAAGGAGGCGGAAACTTGGAGGGACAGTTCAAACGCCCGAATACCTGGAAGACATGCTTCTAAGGAGGGGACCCAAAGTTTAGTAATTCCTTCCAGAGGCCCTCATTGGGGGCATGAACCAAGATCATATCCCTCACGAGCAAAGCAGCACACGATTGTTGGCAGCTTTTATTGGCAGTCCCTTGATAAGCCCTGATACCACTGACCTTGCTTCTTGTGACAGCTAAACAATTCTGTCGAGCTGTCGTAACATGCACTTGTGAGTTAAAGTACTTCTGCAAGCCAACCTTCAAGTCGTCATAGGGGAGGGCATGTGGTTCGTGCTCTGGTTTGAATTCTCATGTACTTTGCCCAAGATTCCACCTGCCTATGCTAGGAGGGGCGGAGGGGCCCCCGGAACCCTTTATTATCAGGAAGAGAACGAGCGTGTGGTGGGCTCCGTCCATAGCTTGAAGCGCCATTGCCTTTACAAGTTCCTGCTGGACCAACTGCATGTCCTGTAAGAGGAGCAAAATTTTCTGCGACACGTCAGGTGTTGCGGTGACTTGTTGACCGTCCCTGGTAAACGACGAGCAAGACAACAAAGAAGACTACCTAGTTGACCAACAGGGTCCAAAAAAAAATCTTCGGCGCCACTGCTATATCTCGCCTCAGGATATAATAACTGAAATTGTGTTTATTTGCAAGACAAACTAATCATCTGCTGGAAACACAACAAACTAATAAACTTCTGAAACTAAGTCAAAAAAAAAAAGAACAAACATCAAATAAAAGTTTTCTTCTTCACCAATTCGGTACAAGCCAGGGAGTTAATGGCAGCGTTGAGAGAACGGCCAGGGAGACGGAGCCGGACGACGTATCCCGTTGCGGGAAGTCCTGGAGGGCGGCGTCACTGGTGGGGACTATTCCCCAGAGGTGTCAGTCACGATCCCTCAACTATGGTTCTCGTAGGCGGTCGACGGAAAATTGCTGTCGTCTCGCACTGCGCCCCCCCCCCCCTAAATAGCGCGCAGTGATACTTGCCAGTCCCGAGCTGGTCTCATGTGACTGAGCGGAGGAAAATAGTTCCGGTTTAGTGCGCTCTCTGGCGGTGCTCGTCGGGTCCTCCGGTGACTCTGGAACTGCCACTGTGGACGCCTCACTGCACTTGTACCCCGCACTGTGGGTTGTCCATTTCATCTACATCCACATCTACAACCATACTCCTCAAGCCACCCGAAGGTGTGTGGTGGAGGGTACCTTGAGTACCACTATCGATTTTCCCTCCTATTCCAGCCACGTATTTTTGTGTCCCAGCCTCGTCACCGCTTTTGTGTCTCGTAGGTGTCGGTGGCCGAGTAGAAAGACCGACACACGAATAAAGGATGCACGCTTGTGCAGGTAGGAGGTGACCAGCCAGTGGGACAGCAGAAACTAGAAACACTAGAGTAAATTAGAACGAGATATATATTTCTTAGAGACTTGGTAATACTTTTACATAGCTCAGTACTGCAGAATGCTGATACATAGTTGAGCTAGAGGCCTGCCTAGTGCCTATCCGATAGCCAAGTCTTCACTGGTGCCTATCTGATTCCGAAGTGTTAACTGGTTCCTATCTCAGTCCCAAGTGAACGATGTCGTTCAGTGGTGGCCACGAGCGGAGTTGTAGCAGAGGGCGCTCGTGGCTGACGTCGTAAGAACGCCGCGCCGTGCGTGCATGGCGGCGCGCGGCGAAAGTAGGTGGCGCGCACTTTAGACTTGTGCGACACCACACGTATTGTTCGCGGAAAGAAGGATTGTCGGTATGTCTCTGTCTGGGCTCTAATCTCTCTGATTTTATTCTCATGATCTCTTAGAGAGATATACGTAGAGCGAGCAGTATACTGCTAGACTCCTCTGTAAAGCTATGTTTCGAAACTTCGACAAAAGCCCACACCGAGCGACAAAGCGTCTCTCCTGCAGAGTCTTCCACTGGAGTTTAGCGATCATCTCCGTAACGCTTTCACGATTATCAAATAATCCTGTAACGAAGCGCGATGCTCTCCGTTGGATCTTCTCCACTTCCTCAATCAATCCCACCTGGTACGGATCCCACACCGTGTAGCGATACATTAATATTTTTTTATTGAAAATTATATCTGCGACGCTTGTCGCTAGCATCCGTTCTCTCTGCCAATAAATCTCTGATTATCCTTGTTTCAAGTTATACCTTCAACTATTTCAAACCATCTGGAGAGAAAACGGAATCGCTGGTCGTCTTTCGTTTTTCTACTTTTGTACTGAGCGGACGTATTTTACCCGACCTCCATAATCATGTAAGTGTGAGCTCTGGTTAGCACCCTTTACTTAATAAACATTAACTTTAATTTGGAATTCCTATTTTATTTAAATAATGACTATTTCTCCCCATCTTTCATTTAAGTGATGACTTATTTTCAGCAATATTAGTAAATTGATGATTGGTCATTGTTGCCTATTGTCTTATGATGACAAAAGAATGCAAAATTTATTTACTCTCATTTTGTGTTAAACATTGAATTCAATGCCTGCAGGAAATCTTCATTCTGTTAAAAGCGAAGTCCGATAATTTCTTTAACTTTCGATAACCATAGTGATCAAAATTACACACGGTCTTAAAACTTTAATAATTAATAGTCATGAAACCAAGCATCAGTTTACGAGAACGAAGATATTAATCAATTCATACAGGTTCAACTGCAGTGTCACGGCTTCCACCAATGAATGCATACCAGGTAACTTATTCCGCTATTTTCTTATGTAATGGTGCTTTCTGGTGTCGTAATTTTTTACTTACATTGCTACTGAGAACTGATAACCATTTCAAAAATTAATATTCATTGCTGATCTTACGGTTATTTAAATTTCAATTCCGGTTTTCAACCTTGATCTTGTGACAACACCAGCGATAAAAAAAAGGTAACATTATTGTGACAGGACTTCGAATCGTTGGAAAAAAAAAAAAAAAAAAAAAAAAAAAAAAAAAAGGTAATTTTATGTGAATTAATTATACCATTGTTTGAAATTTTTTTATATTTGTAATCATTCACCAATGTATGACATGTGTTTATTTTTCATGAACAACTGCTGACCGATTGTGACGTGAAAATCATAATTACTACCCCGGAGAATAATAAAATAAAAATTTGGAGCCACACCCAATCACGAGAAATTCAACCGCAGCCAACAATGAAAATTGCAACACAGGTAAGGACAGACTGATTATTTCGCTTATTTGGTGCTTTCTACTTTCTCTTAGTCTTTCGCAAGTACGCAATTTCCGATTCAGTACCTCATTCTATTAGCAAAAATCTATTTTCAATATTTCTTTTGTAGTCAGATATTAATTTTAAACCACAAGTTGGAAAAATGGCCAACATGGCTGCTAAATCGATATAACAAAGCGATCCTCGCTTGTCTCTCACTCGAAGCGTCTCGCATGCGTGTGACAAATATTAATAGTGTTTTAATTGTTTCATTGCTTAAACAGTGCAGATAAAAGAAATTTTTTTGCGTTTGAAGTGTGTAGGTTCCTCAAACTATTCCAAATTTTTGATAATTTATTAGTATGGTTAAAACCCGTAGACAAATTACTACAATGGAATCAGAACAAAACACTAACGTTTCACAGCCCGCGCAAAATGTTGAACATAATGTGGCTGCGAGATCAATTGAAATGATTCCACACAAAGTGGAGGAAAATCTTGCAACAGATTGTAACAGATTTTCCCACACAGACAGTACACCAATCTGAAAATCCGCAAGAAGATTTGTTAAAACGATTTGAGATATTATTTGCTAACATGTCGCAACAGATGAATAATTTGCAAGCATCTACGAATGCTATACATGCGAACATGTCGCAACAAATTAACAATTTACAAACATCTACACATGCTACAAACAATCAGATTTCAGGCTTGACCGATCAAATTAATCATTTGCAGACAACTACAAAAAATGAACTTAACACTTGACAGGCCAACACGAAACATGATTTAGAGCAGTTGCAAAATTCCACCAAGCAACAATTAGACAGAGGAACAGCAAAATCAAATCGCGGCTCAAATGATAACTCGGGATGAATTTGAGTCGAGATTTAAAAATCTAGAATCAGTACAACAAAATTTACCCTCACTTATTTCTGAGGAAGTAAACAAACAGATAGACGCACAGATACTCAAAGTCGAACAGGCTATCAATGGTACGTTTTCTGAAGTACAAAACAAAGTTGTAGATCAAATCATGGACACAGTAGATGCAAAAATCGCTTCTGTAGTCGATGATGTAACTAATTGCAAAGAAACCGTTAGAACATTACCAACAGCTATTGACAGTCTCACACAAAATCTTACACAGCTTAAAATTCAACAAGAAAACTTGGAAACAACTGTTACTAGAATTTCGAGTCAGGCAGAAAACATAGTCAAAGAAAATCATGATAGGGTACAACAATTCTTATCTAATACAGAAGCGAAGTTGAATGAAAAGATAGACGCAAAATTAACCACTGTAATTCAAGACGTAGCTACTAAAGTGTATGAAAAACATGGAAATACTGTTAAAGCTTTACAAAAAGATCTTACAGACGTGAAATCAATTTTAAATACACAGATGACACAATCTAGGCCAAATGAACCCGTGACAGATATGTTCCATGATTGGAAATCTCCCAGAATTGCAACAAATATTCCATGCTCTCCATATAATCCGGGTACATCTAACAATTTGACATCAGACAGGATGCAGACTGACTTTTGCTTGACGACCTCTAATGACCTTGACCGACTAGGTAGGGAAATGAAATCAAACATACCCCCCTCTTATTCACCACGAAATCATGCTACTGCCGAAGAACTTGACGAAAGTATGATAAAGCACCACCAATTTCAAATCTTTATTAATGAGAACCGTACTGTGCACCCAGTCATTTTCCTACAATCTTTTAGAGGTTTATTACCTGAATCGTGGTCCGAAAAAAGAAAGATAAGATTTGTTGTCGGATACATTCAAGGTGAAGCGGGAATCTGGGCTGCAGAAGCCCTACAGAGTTGTGAAACTTATGATGAGTTCGAACGGGCATTTTTAGCCACCTTTTGGTCGCCTGCTGTGCAAGAAAGGTTTCGAAATGAAGTTTATAATCCGCAACCTTTCAATGAACGAAACGGGAGTCTGCGGAGATATTTCGAGAAGTACATAAACAAAGCTAAATTCTTTGATGACCCCCTCCCGCACAGGGAAGTACTACGCGTATTAATAAACAAATTGCCTACACGATTGCGGTTGCAACTAGCACACGTTTCAACACAAAACTTAGAAACTTTTCTCACTGAGGTGGACACACTAGATTCAATCTTTGAAGATGACCGAGCAAGAAATAATAGTTACAGGTACGGTAACGCAAATAATTACTTCAACTATCCTAGTAATCAGCTGATACATGTCAGCCAGCCGCAGCCTAATAATCAAAACATGTCACACCCTCCACAGATGTTACCGCAACAGTCATTTATTAGCAATACCGGACAGCCGCAAATGCAACAAGTGACTAGTGGAGTAAACAGTGGAAACGCAGTACGAAATGTACCTAACGGCGGTCAGTATTACCGACGCCGTCGTGACAACAGATTTAATCCGGGCTACTTCAATCACAATAATAATAATTTCAATAACAATGCAGCTACTTTCCCTAACCAATATAATGGTAACAAACAACCGCTCTGGCGTAATGGAAACTACTACAATAATAATAACAGAAACAAAAATTTTTTTCCAAACAATAACGGTAATCAACAAATTCCGAACTTTCCTACTACTCCTGCACAACAACCAAATGTCAATCAAATACCAGTAGCAACGATGACGACTGACAGTACAGATCAAACAAACTGGACACAAAATGAATCGACCGTGACTATAACTGACGTGACAGAAACTTTAAATCAACCTCAAAGACATTCTAACGGGACGCAGACGTCAAACTAAATCGGCTCGTGTCTGGCCCTCCGACATTGAGCGACCGAGGCAGTGAGGGCACAATTCTCACAGTAAATATGCTGCGTTACAATAAAGGAATCGATATCAGGGAAGAGCTACTCCAGGAACAAACACAACAAAACAAAGTACCTATAGTTGCCTATCAAGCACACATCTTAATAACAGTACGAGACATACCTACATCGATTTTACTTGACACTGGAGCAGCTGTTAATGTATTGTCTTACAGTCTATTTAAACGCATAATCATTCAGAGGTTACCTACCTTCCCTGTACAGAACTGCAAAATCATTGGTGCAGTAGGTGCAAAATCTAAGCAAGTTAAGTTACGAACACTTGTTCAACTACAAATCTGTGATGAAATTGATACTTGCTCATTCCTTGTAGTAGATGCTGTCATAGAAGACTGTATACTTGGTTTAGAATATCTTCAAAGTCGAGAAGCAAAATTAGATTTTAAGGAAGGTAAATGTTATTTGACAGTAAACCACTGTGTCTGTATTTTGAATCTGACTAAGAAGGAAGTGACACCAAGAAAATCTTGTAACTCTGTTCGGTTGAAACAAGTCACTGTTAATCAAATGCAATTTGAAAATTATACTGGAATTCAGGAATCTGAAAATGAATCTCTTGAATCTATAGTTCAAAAGGTTAACGAATCCACTAATGCCACAGATAGTCAGAGACAACAACTTCTCCACTTGCTACACAAGTACATACGAGTATTTGACAAAAGGCCAGGTGTAATTAGGACATATCAGTATAACATGCAAGTTAAGCCTCATGAAGCATTCTGTAGGCAAACATATTCTATACCTTGGGCAAAACAACCATCTGTCAAAGCAGAAATTAACCGTATGCTTAGATGGAACATAATAGAACCTTCAATGTCACAGTATTCCAGTCCTCTTCTTGCAATTTTTAAATCAGATGGGTCTGTTCGTCTTGTGCTTGATGCACGTCAAATCAATAAGATTATCATTCCAGTTAGAACTAGGCCAGAAAACTTAGAAGAACATCTTCAGAAGTTCTATGGAGTCAAATATCTATCAAGATTTGATCTTAGAGCATCATATTGGCAGGTTCCTCTAACAGAAGAGTCTCGTAAATATACTGCTTTCATTTTCTCAGGACGATCGTACCAATTTAAGGTACTGCCTTTTGGTCTAAATGTGAGTTCTGGTGTCTTTATCACAGTACTTGATATTGATATGTCATCCTACTTGAAAGAGTGTTAGATAAATTTCTGTCATCTGGAGTAACTGTCAACTTGAAAAAGTCTAAGTTTGTTAAAACTTAAATCAAATTTCTTGGGCACATTATCTCGCCCACGGGCATTGTTCCTGACCCTGAAAAATTTAAAGCAATTCAAAATTTTCCTGCACCTCACAATAGGAAGCAATTAAAAGCCTTCTACGGTTTATGTTCATTTTTTCGGCGCTTTGTGCCACAACAACTACTCAATAGTACTGCTCTTCTTTCACTTCTTCGAAAAAACAACACTTGGAATTGGACAGAACAGTGTCAGCAAGACTTTGACAAAATTAAACAAGCCCTTGTTAACTCAGACATATTAAACCACCCTGACATGTCACAGGATTTCTGTATTGTTACGGACTCGTCAAATTTTGGGGTTGGGGCTTGTCTCTTCCAAATTTCAAATAATCTGGATCCACAGTCCCTAAAAGTCATCAGTTTTGCTAGTCGCACGCTCACTGAGTGCGAACGTCGATATTCAACCACAGAGTTAGAACTTCTTGCAATTGTTTGGGCATTCAAAAAGTTTCATCATTATATCTTTGGTAAACATACAACAGTCTTCTATGATCATCAGGCACTTAGCTTTTTGATGTCATGCAGACTATTACACAATAGATTAGCCAGATGGGCCATGATACTACAAGAATACGATTTTGAAATTGAACACATTAAAGAATCAGATAATGTCATAGCTGATACACTTTCCAGACTTCCCCAGGGTCTACCAGAATTTGAAGACTACCTTGAGTCAAACACAGAGTTTAAGATAATGCTCATGAAGGACATGGAATTTAGAACATATTATTTAGATATGTGCAAAAACATGCAGGTATTACAGCAAGCAGATGACAGGTGGAGAAAAATTATCACACAAATTACAGACAAGTCAGATGCACATCTAAATCAACACTACAAAGTCTACAAAGGAGTACTTTTCTTTCGTAGACATGTAGAATCGCAACTCTGGTGTGTTTGCGTACCTGCTACATATGAAAAATCTTTAATTTGGCACACACATAGAGTTTGGGGACACTTTGGCGCACTAAAGTGTCTCCGTAAGCTTAAACACTAATGCTATTTTCCGAATATGTCACGAAAAATCTATTACACATTGAAATCCTGTTTAATCTGTCAGAAATGCAAGCCTAACAATCAGTCAAACAAGATGCCGATTCATTCTATCTTGCCATATAAACCTGTTCAATTAGTTTCAATTGATATTGCAGGACCTCTTCCGATTGGACGCGGAGGCGTCAAACACATTTTTGGCATCTATGATGTGTTTTCAAAATTTGTGAAGTTATACGCATTAAAAACTACTACCGCAAAAGCAGTAATTCGGCGCCTGGAGCGCGACTATTTCCCTTTTGTCGGGAAGCCGACGGCAATTCTGTCCGACAATGCAAAAACTTTCACATGTCACGCATGGAAAGATTTCATTCATAAAAATTACCTGAATCATATTCTCATTTCACGTTACAATCCTGCCAATCCAATGGAACGCATGTTCCGTGAATTAAATCGCTTCATCAGAACATATGCTTCCAACAAACAAACATCCTGGGTTGAATATATTGGACTATTTGAGCAAGTGGTTAACAACCTACCTTTGTATTCTACACCCTATACACCCACCGATTTAGTTTTACAAACCAAAGAGACAAACGAATGGGTAAAACCGATACCAAAATTTCCCCGAGGTGACGTAACACTGGAAGAAAAGGTAAGACAAATATTAGTAGCCCTAACTGATGCAGCTATAAAAAGAAAAGCCTACTATGATAAGCAGCTGAAAAGAACACAAACATTTAGTATCGGAGACCTAGTACTTCTGCGAAGTCATCCTAAACCATCAGCTGTCTTAAAACGTAATAAAAAGTGGCAACATATATTTTCTGGACCCTTCAGAATTGTTCAAATTCCGCACGAGGGAAGTTATTTATTATCTACAGTACACTCGGGAAGAGTGAGAGGTTTATATCCACACAAGCATTTGAAAAAGTTCTATGCTTAGTTTTTAAGCTGATCACTGAAGCAAGATAAACAAAAATGAAAAATATGACACCTCGTTCCTAGTGAATAAGTAACATATTCACAGATCCAAGGCGAATAAGCTGAACAAAATATTTTTTTCTCTTACAATGTTACTTAATGGACAACAAATATTAACTGACAGTGTAACTGTTCTCATGTCAAACACTTAGCAAATAACACAGATATATCGAACCACTGTTATGTTTAATAAAACATAAAACACTTACTATGGGCATTAATTATTATAATTATTAGTATAAGTATAAGAGATTATTTATGATGATGAAAATGAATATATGGAGCAAATGATTTATTTTAGTACGATGGATCTGAAGTAGGAGGATATTTTTTTATGAAAGAAATGTAGTGATAAGGATATATTAATGTTTTGTTTGCCCAACGGCTCCTAATACGAGCCCCTCTCTCTCTCTCTCACACACACACACACACACACACACACACACACACACACACACACACTCAAATCCAAACAATGTTGCTATACGAGACATGATAACGTAACGTATTTGCAGTCAGCTATATTTTCAAAGACAGTATAAATGATATGAAGTTTTATAAGCCACTAGGAACCTGTAGATTAATGCTGATCAGCTGACAGGTAACACACATGTCAACAACTGTGCAATTTATTTAAGAGGGAACATATGACCTTTAAAGACATCTAAGTTTATTGAACAATTCTAGTTATGTATTGTGGGACAAAAATTTCTTAAAAATTACACAAGACTTTATGCTGATGCTTATGAGCTTGGCAGTAATTAAGATGACAGTGTCATTATGATATTGCGTCAATACTACTATTTACGGTACGTATCAAAACACTCGCAACAGATATGAAATATTTTGAACATTACAAGCTGATGTGTCAGAAGCGTTCACTTATTGAAAAATCAATCTTTAGACTAAACAACCTTTAGTATAAGCAGTAGTTTTAGACTTCTTTTTCAGCTGACGACGTGCACGAGAATTGTGTTGCTGCCAACGGTAAGAAGATCGACAACTCAACATCAAAATGACGGAGGAGACACACACACACATATATATGACTATTATTTTGTTTTAAGACCCTTTAAACACACACTTACAACACGACGATTGAAAATATTAGACACTTAACATGGTGTTTCTAGATTACAGACACGTTGTATTTAGAACAGAAAATCTAAACTACACATTTCATTTCTGAAAAGGAAAGAACAGGCAATAGCAGGTCAGACCGCATGCAAAACTTAAAGCAATGTGAGAGAGAAGCATGGAGTGCTTTGATTTGAGAGACGTTAGAATATTTTAGTTTGACGTAGTATTTTATAATAATAATATAAATGGTAATTTTTGCAAATGATGGATTGATGTGCTGAATTTATGTTGTGTACTATTTTAGAGAGACTTCTCTAACTATAATGCTGTTTTTCTCTCTCACTCGATCTTTATTCTGAATGCTATTTAGCCCGAATCTATGCACCAAATTAGCTGATGAGTCTGACCTTGCCTGTGTCAGCAAAATTTATTTGCATTACCTGTTTAAAAAAAAAATGTTAAAGAACCATCCCAATTTATACGCTAACTGCTAATGTTGTATGACAGACTTCACCTCCCATTTTAATACTGACAAAATCCGATATAAAAAATTCCAAAGATACATTTCTCATTCCTTAAAAAAATCTGACATATTCAATGTAGTGATATGAATGCTTAATGATGAACCTTTAAGGTAAAAAATAAAATGATTATGAGGAATAATATTGCTGAAAACAAGGACCCCCACTACCGGCCTCTGACATGTAGGCCGCGACTTATTGTAAAATGCACTATATTGTCTAAAAAAAAAATAATGATGACTAAATAATAACCAAAAACGATAAGATGTGGCTTGTATGTCATTTGAAGATTTATGAACTCTGTTAATGACTAGTATTTCAGAATAATTTGTCACTGTAGATAACCTTTGTAAATAGTAAAGTAACGATAGGTTAATATGAACTGTATAAAATCCAGAAGATATGTGCAGAACGTGATAAAACGAACTGAAAGGACAGTGATACTACTGTGAGAAATTAGTGACAGAAAACTTTTAGTGATAAAACTATCCACACAAACAGTGTTTGTATTCACAAAACTAGGACGCATTTATAGTCAAAGTGCGCGACAGAAGTCTATGCCTTCATGAACATATTAATTAACTAGTGAAGTGATTTTGTCATTGACAATAGTGAGCTCGGACTACGAAAGGTAGCACTCGTATAATAAATTCAAGTGATAAGTGAACGTATAGACTGACAAGTACTTGACTTTATGTATATCAGCATTACGGTGATAGACACTTAAATAGTGTGATCTGAAATAAACCGCAAAAACTTGTTACGTGCGGCATACCGACATAAACAGTCATGATAAAAAAATCGTGCAGTGAAGTGACTTTCGAAGTACATATACGAAGTGATGGCTATTCGTATATATTTGCATACGAAGTCGTAGGTATTGTCTCAGCTAATGGACTTTAAGGCAGCTGAGATGACAACCTAAAAATAAATGAAGAATGCGCAGCAAGTAAGCGGACCTAACCACCTTAATATAAATAATTAGGTACTCACCGCGCAGCGACGATCTTCACTATGAACTGTTATGGATGAATCTTCTATTCTGGAAGAAACATGAAAAACACACGCGAAAACACAAAGTCGGCGAGTTATGTGCTGTACGCAATGCTCGCGAGGTTCCCGCTGCCACGTTTGAACGAACACTGCTGAAGCTGGCCAGCGGTAGAAATTTATTCATTGTTGACGCTTGACTGTTACGTCACGCACCCAATGGCGATCCCGCCGTGTGAAAATTCAAACTACCACTGTGAATGGTTTCTAAATAAACAAAATGTATCTAATATTTGTATAATGAACACGACTAAAACCGTCTCTATGGCATTTCCCAATCAAAGAACTGTGCTATTATACGTACAAAGAATACCCTATGTCAGAAAAATAAACAACTTAAATTCGCTAAAATGTAACATCCAGTTACCAATGCCTGTACATATGTATATATGTGAAGTAGTATGTAAGTCTTAGTAAATAATTTCAAGAACGATTAAAGCTCCCACAGTGAGCCAAAGAAAAATTTTTGATTTACGTAATATGTTAATTACAAGTTTTGGTAAAGTCATAAACTGAACATATGCCTTGTATATAATGTAGTTTCCATTAATGAATTTATGTCAAGAATGGGCATATGTTCATGTCAGTTGGTTGCGATATTTGCTATTAAAATCAAAGCTCACACTTACATCCGTTCTCTAAAAACTATAATAGTACTGAAAAACTCAACTAAATAAAACAAAAATAAACTCATTCAGTAATCAAACCTGTAATTTTTACTTAAGGGATAAATTTTAATGGCATATGTACAACTTTCATTTCATGTAAAACCACACCGAGGCGATGCGGGAAAAGCAGTCCGTGCTCTATCAAAGGGCACCTCATCCTGGCATCTCACCCCACCACAACGCTGGGGCCGAGTCTGCGGCGCATTCCTCCGACATCAATCGGCCTGCCGCCTTGCACCGCGTCGCCGCCGCACCGCCACGCCCACGGGTCAACAATCCGGGCGCGCTGGGGACCGCTCGCTGCACCGTTGGTCCGACCATCCACGCTTCGCATTGTATAATTTGAATATGAGATGAAAAAAATTAATGAAAATTGTTAAAAAAATTGAAAAACTATATATATAAAAAGGAAAAAGACACAACTGCAATTTCTAATCTCATATCTAGTGGGCTCACACAGTCTTAAATAATCTGTTAAAATATTGTATAACAAGAAATTTATGATGTCTTTGAGTAGGAAATGCGCATTTGCCAACTCAAAGCCAGAGGGGGCAAATGTAGCGATACATTAATATTTTTTTATTGAAAATTATATCTGCGACGCTTGTCGCTAGCATCCGTTCTCTCTGCCAATAAATCTCTGATTATCCTTGTTTCAAGTTATACCTTCAACTATTTCAAACCATCTGGAGAGAAAACGGAATCGCTGGTCGTCTTTCGTTTTTCTACTTTTGTACTGAGCGGACGTATTTTACCCGACCTCCATAATCATGTAAGTGTGAGCTCTGGTTAGCACCCTTTACTTAATAAACATTAACTTTCATTTGGAATTCCTATTTTATTTAAATAATGACTATTTCTCCCCATCTTTCATTTAAGTGATGACTTATTTTCAGCAATATTAGTAAATTGATGATTGGTCATTGTTGCCTATTGTCTTATGATGACAAAAGAATGCAAAATTTATTTACTCTCATTTTGTGTTAAACATTGAATTCAATGCCTGCAGGAAATCTTCATTCTGTTAAAAGCGAAGTCCGATAATTTCTTTAACTTTCGATAACCATAGTGATCAAAATTACACACGGTCTTAAAACTTTAATAATTAATAGTCATGAAACCAAGCATCAGTTTACGAGAACGAAGATATTAATCAATTCATACAGGTTCAACTGCAGTGTCACGGCTTCCACCAATGAATGCATACCAGGTAACTTATTCCGCTATTTTCTTATGTAATGGTGCTTTCTGGTGTCGTAATTTTTTACTTACATTGCTACTGAGAACTGATAACCATTTCAAAAATTAATATTCATTGCTGATCTTACGGTTATTTAAATTTCAATTCCGGTTTTCAACCTTGATCTTGTGACAACACCAGCGATAAAAAACAGGTAACATTACAACCGGTGAGCAGTATTCAAGCTGTGAGCGAACAAGTGTACTGTAACCTACTTCCTTTGTTTTCAGGCTGCAATTCCTTAGAATTCTCCCAATGAATCAAAGTCTGGCATTTGCTTTACCGACTATTGATTTTATATGGTCGTCCATTTTAAATACCTCCTAATGACTACTCCCAGACTCCAGATAATTTATGGAATTAACTGCTTCAAGTTGCTGACCTGCTATAGTGTAGCTATATGATAAAGGATCTTTCTTTCTGTGTATTCACAGCACATTACACTTGTCTACATTGAGATTTAATTGCCATTCCGTGTACCATGCGTCAATTCGATGCAGATCCTCCTGCATCTCAATACAATTTTCCATTGTTGCAACCTCTCTATATACTACAGCATCATCCATAAAAAGCCTCAGTGAACTTCCGATGTTACCCGCAAGGTCATTTATATATATATATCGCGAACAGCAGCGGATCCACGACACTCCCCTGTGGCACACCTGACATAACTCCTACTTCGGAAGACTTCTCTCCATTGAGAATGACCTGCTGCTTTCTGTTATCTAGGAATTCGTCAATCCAATCACACAATTGGTCTGATCATATGCTCTTACTTTGTTCATTAAACGTTTGTGGGGAACTGTATCAAACGCCTTTCGGAAGTCGAGAAACACAGCATCTACCTGAGAACCCGTGTCTATGGCTCTTTGAGTCTCGCGGACGAATACCGCGAGCTGGGTTTCACACGAACGCCTTTTTCGAAACCCATGCTGATTCCTACAGAGCAGATTCCTAGTCTCGAGAAATGTCATTATATTCGAACGTAATACATGTTCCAAAATTCTACAACTGACCGACGTTAGAGATATAGGCTGATAATTCTACACATCTGTTCAAGGACCATTCTTGAAAACGGGGATGACCTGCGCCATTTTCCAATCTTTCGGAACGCTATGCTCTTCTAGAGACCTACGATACACCAATGCGAGAAGGGGGGTCAGTTCCTTCGCGTACTCTGTGTAAAAACGAACTGGTATCCCATCAGGTCCTGCGGCCTTTCCTCTTTTGAGCGATTTTAATTGTTTTTCTATCCCTCTGTCAACTATTTCGATATCTGCCATGTTTTAATCTGGGCGGAAATCTAGGGAAGGAACTACAGTGCAATCTTCCTCTGTGAAACAGCTTTGGAAAAAGACATTTAGTAATTCCGCCTTTAAAGTGTCATCCTCTGTTTCAATGCCATTTACGTCACAGAGTGTCTGGACACTTTGTTTTGATCCACCTACCGCTTTGACATAAGACCAAAACTTCTTAGGATTCTCGGCCAAGTCAGTACAAAGAACTCTACTTTCGAATTCGTTGAACGCCTCTCGCATAGCCCTCCTCACACTACATTTCGCTTCGTGTAATTTTTGTTTGTCTACAAGGCTTTGGCTACGTTTATGTTTGCAGTGAAGTTCAAATGTTCAAATGTTTGTTAAGCTTAAGGGACTTAACTATGGGGTCATCAGTCCCTAAACTTACAAACTACTTATGAACTACCTACAACTAAGGACGGTACAAATATCCATGCTCGAGGGGGGATTCAAACCCCCGACCGTAGTGGCCGTGCAGACCGTGACTGAAGCGCCTCAGTCCCCTCGGCCACCGCGGCTGGTGCAGTGAAGTTCCAGAAATATTAGTGCAAATCAGAAGGATAACCGCATAGTTACTTATCTGATGGGCATGGAACAAACAAGAGTGGAAGCGGAAGGCTTTGTTCCATGAACCAACCACGTGGCAAACATATCACTCACGGAAGGAAACTATGAGAATATTTTTACATGTACTGTACAAAAATGAACATATCAACTATTAGAAATCGGGACCCACAAAGCTAGAAAGTATTTACACAGAGTTCATGCACCACCATATGATCACAAAAGGTTTTAACATACCAAGTCATTATCAAACTGCAACTAGAATCACACACACCATGTTTATCCATTGGAAATCACTGAATTGAAAAACGAAAGTATTCCAAAACAAATGATTCTAAGTTCACGAATCTAAGTTAAACGTGCTATTCAACGAACCTTACCTAACCAGACGACCAGCCCAGAATGATCAGTCGAGTGGCCACCGGGACACGGGGCGCGGGAAGCCGGAAAATCCAAGAAACAGAGGTGTTGGGGACGGACATCCAGACTCGTGCTGGAGGGAAGGCTCGCTAACTAGACTGTAACCAAAGGGTGTAGAAACCTCTTTGGTGACCTCAGAGCCACAGAGAACGATGCAAAGCGAGCATCACTCCCCTCATTCAAACAGCCATAGATTATCGCATACATTTAATAGTAAAACAACTGCACAATCTCACAGGGACAGTGGCGTAGTGGAGAAGCCGTACTTATGCAACCGTAGTTAATATAATAATAAATTATTAACATAAAAAAAGAAAAACCTAGCAATATTAACTAATATTTTAATACATGAAATAAAAATGCTATTCCTCAAGCCTTGAAAAGAATGGGGTTCAAGTTTTAACAAAATGATAATCTAGCGACATTAAATAAATTATTACTTCACAGAAATATACAAAAAATATATGGAAGACGACAGACGGTCTCATAATGAATAAGAAAATAGGAATGCGGGTAACTTACTATGAACAGCATAGTGAACGCATTATCGTAGCAAAGATAGACATGAAGCCAACTCCGACCACAGTGGTGCATGCTTATATGCCAACTAGCATGGCCAATGATGAAGATATGGAAGAAATGTATGAGGAGATAAAAGTAATCATTCAGAAAGTTAAGGGAGACAAAAACTTGATTGTGATGGGGGACTAGAACTCGGTAGTAGGAAAGGGAAGAGAAGGAAATGTAGTAGGTGAATATGGGCTGGGAAAAAGGAATGAGATCGCTTGATAGAATTTTGCGCAGAGCACAATTTAATGATCACCAACACTTGCTTCAAGCATCATGAAAGAAGGCTGTATGCGTGGAAGAGACCAGGAGACACTGGAAGGTACTAGATTGACTTTATAATGGTAAGGAATAGATTTAGAAACCAGGTGTTAAAACTGTAAGATATATCCAGGGGCAGATATAGACTCTGACCATAACGTGTTGGGTATGAACTGCAGATTAAAACTTAAGAGACTGCAAAAAGGTAGAAAAGTTAGGAGATGGAACCTGGACAAATTGAAGGAACCAGAGGTGGTTGAGAGCTTCAGAGGGAGCATTAGGCAAGGATTGACTGAAACGGGAGAAAGTAATACGGTAGAAGAAGAATGGGTAGCTCTGAGTGATAGGGTAGTGAAGGCAGCAGCAGATCATATAGACAGAAGGACAAGGCCTAATATAAATCCTTGAATAACACAGGATATACTGAACTTAACTGATGAGAGGAGAAAATGAAAAACATCAGCATGTGAAGCAGGAAAAAGGGAGTACAGATGTCTGAAAAATGAGATTGACAGGAAGTGCAAACTGGCTACGCAGGAGTGGCTACAGGACAAATGCAGATACCGCCAACAGGAAAATAAAAGAATATTTGGATACAAGAATAGCAGCTGTATGAATATCAAGAACTCAGGCGGAACACCAGTACTAGGCAAAGTGGAAAAAGGAATATATAGAGGGCCTATACAAAGGAAATAAACTTGAAGGCAGTATTCTAGACAGGGAAGACGAAGTGAAGGAAGATGAGACAGGAGATATGATACTGCGAGAAGAATTTGACAGAGCGGTGAAGGACTTGAGTCGAAACAAAGCCCCTGGAGTAATGATATTCAGTCTGAACTGCTGATTTCGTTAGGAGAGCCTGTCATGAAAACATTGTTCAACCTGGTATGCAGGATGTATGAGACAGGGGAAATACCCTCCGACTTCAAGAAGAATATCGTAATTCCAATTCCAAAGAAAGCAAGAGCAGACAAGTGTGAAATTACAGAACTATCAGTTTAATAAGTCATGGTTGCAAAATACTAACACGAATTATTTACTAATACGAATGGAAAAACTTGTGGAATTCAACCTCGGGGAAGATCAGTTTGGATTTAGGAAAAATGTAGGAACACGGAAGGCAATACTCACATTACGACTTATCTTAGAAGATGGGCTAAGGAAGGGCAAACCTACGTTTTTGGCGTTTGTAGATTTGGAGAAAGCTTTTGAAAATGTCGACTGGAATACACTCTTCCAAAATCTGAAGGTATCAGGGGAAAAATATAGGGAGCGAAGAGTTATATTCAACCTATACAAAAACCAGACAGTGGTTATTAGAGTCTAAGGGCAAGAAAGAGACGCGGAGGTTGGGAAGGGAGTAAGACAGGGTTGTAGCCTTTTTCCAATGTTGTTCAATCTGTACATTTAACAAGCAGTGAAGGAATTCAAGGAGAAATTTGGAGCGGGAATTAAAGATCAGGGAGAAGAAATAAAACGTTGGCGGTTTGCCGATGACACAGTAATTTTGTCAGAGATTGCAAAGGATCTGGAAGAGCAGTTGTATGGAATGGACAGTGGCTTGAAAGGAAGATATAAGATGAACATTAACAAGAGTAAAACGAAGGTAATGGAATGTAATGTCAGAAAATCAGGCGATGCTGAAGGAATTAGATTAGGTAATGAGATAACATAAGTAGTAGATGAATTTTGTTATTTGGGTAGCAAGATGAGGAGGTGCTTAACCGAATTGGAGAGTTTCTGGTATATCCTGACTAAGAGAAGGGATAGATTGGTAGGACACATTCTGAGACATCAAGGAATTGTCAACTTAGCATTACAAGGAAGTGTGTGGGGTAAAAATCGTAGAGGAAGACCGAGGGACGAATACAGTAAGCAGATTCAAAAGGATGTAGGTTGTCGAACTTATTGTCAGATGAAGAGACTTGCACAGGACAGGGTAGCGTGGAGAGCTGCATCAAACCAGTCTGCAGACTGAAGACCACAACAACAACAACAGAAGAGAAGGATGTTGAATAGGATTTTACGCAGCGTGCTGACTGGTTTGCGCAATGTTTAGGCAATTCTCCGTGCACTACACCTTTGCTCACTACCACCGACTCCTCCTGTTGTGGCCACTTCTTCCACTGAATTCGAATCATTTAGTTTCCTCCCTCTACCAGGTAGTATGCCAAAGGAACCCGTCTTTTCGCATTTCCGAATCATTGTCTGCAAACTCTTCGGTGTCCTGAACTTATGCAGAGCTACTTATGCACAGTCATCATTCGTGCAAAACAGCTTTACAAACAGAGCCCTATCCTGCATTTAGACTAGAATGGCAATAAATATGGAGATATAATATTCATAGAATATATGACTTCAACTGCTATTGGGCAAAGCTGAAAATGTGTACCCAGCCGGGATTCGAACCCGGGTCTCCTGCTTTCTAGGCAGTTGCGCTGACCCCTACACCACTGGGGACACAGTGATCACCGCACCTGCAAGGACTACCCATGCACGCCTCCCGTCAGATACAAATTCCCAGCTTCGCCCTGCCCATAGTACTCAAACTCGTAGTGTAACTAATTCCCGTAAGAGTACGGGCTTCAAACTTACCCACCCGTCCCCACTAACGATAGGATCATTGCCCGTCACCGGCATATTATATATATACATGTGGCGTCTGTTCGGAAAGAACAGACGTCACATTCTGATCCAGCAGCTGTTATTATTTAATATTCATAGAATATATGACTTCAACTGCTATTGGGCAAAGCTGAAAATGTGTACCCAGCCGGGATTCGAACCCGGGTCTCCTGCTTTCTAGGCAGTTGCGCTGACCCCTACACCACTGGGGACACAGTGATCACCGCACCTGCAAGGACTACCCATGCACGCCTCCCGTCAGATACAAATTCCCAGCTTCGCCCTGCCCATAGTACTCAAACTCGTAGTGTAACTAATTCCTGTAAGAGTAAGGGCTTCAAACTTACCCACCCGTCCCCACTAACGATAGGATCATTGCCCGTCACCGGCATATTATATATATACATGTGGCGTCTGTTCGGAAAGAACAGACGTCACATTCTGATCCAGCAGCTGTTATTATTTAATATTCATAGAATATATGACTTCAACTGCTATTGGGCAAAGCTGAAAATGTGTACCCAGCCGGGATTCGAACCCGGGTCTCCTGCTTTCTAGGCAGTTGCGCTGACCCCTACACCACTGGGGACACAGTGATCACCGCACCTGCAAGGACTACCCATGCACGCCTCCCGTCAGATACAAATTCCCAGCTTCGCCCTGCCCATAGTACTCAAACTCGTAGTGTAACTAATTCCCGTAAGAGTAAGGGCTTCAAACTTACCCACCCGTCCCCACTAACGATAGGATCATTGCCCGTCACCGGCATATTATATATATACATGTGGCGTCTGTTCGGAAAGAACAGACGTCACATTCTGATCCAGCAGCTGTTATTATTTAATATTCATAGAATATATGACTTCAACTGCTATTGGGCAAAGCTGAAAATGTGTACCCAGCCGGGATTCGAACCCGGGTCTCCTGCTTTCTAGGCAGTTGCGCTGACCCCTACACCACTGGGGACACAGTGATCACCGCACCTGCAAGGACTACCCATGCACGCCTCCCGTCAGATACAAATTCCCAGCTTCGCCCTGCCCATAGTACTCAAACTCGTAGTGTAACTAATTCCCGTAAGAGTAAGGGCTTCAAACTTACCCACCCGTCCCCACTAACGATAGGATCATTGCCCGTCACCGGCATATTATATATATACATGTGGCGTCTGTTCGGAAAGAACAGACGTCACATTCTGATCCAGCAGCTGTTATTATTTAATATTCATAGAATATATGACTTCAACTGCTATTGGGCAAAGCTGAAAATGTGTACCCAGCCGGGATTCGAACCCGGGTCTCCTGCTTTCTAGGCAGTTGCGCTGACCCCTACACCACTGGGGACACAGTGATCACCGCACCTGCAAGGACTACCCATGCACGCCTCCCGTCAGATACAAATTCCCAGCTTCGCCCTGCCCATAGTACTCAAACTCGTAGTGTAACTAATTCCCGTAAGAGTAAGGGCTTCAAACTTACCCACCCGTCCCCACTAACGATAGGATCATTGCCCGTCACCGGCATATTATATATATACATGTGGCGTCTGTTCGGAAAGAACAGACGTCACATTCTGATCCAGCAGCTGTTATTATTTAATATTCATAGAATATATGACTTCAACTGCTATTGGGCAAAGCTGAAAATGTGTACCCAGCCGGGATTCGAACCCGGGTCTCCTGCTTTCTAGGCAGTTGCGCTGACCCCTACACCACTGGGGACACAGTGATCACCGCACCTGCAAGGACTACCCATGCACGCCTCCAGTCAGATACAAATTCCCAGCTTCGCCCTGCCCATAGTACTCAAACTCGTAGTGTAATTAATTCCCGTAAGAGTAAGGGCTTCAAACTTACCCACCCGTCCCCACTAACGATAGGATCATTGCCCGTCACCGGCATATTATATATATACATGTGGCGTCTGTTCGGAAAGAACAGACGTCACATTCTGATCCAGCAGCTGTTATTATTTAATATTCATAGAATATATGACTTCAACTGCTATTGGGCAAAGCTGAAAATGTGTACCCAGCCGGGATTCGAACCCGGGTCTCCTGCTTTCTAGGCAGTTGCGCTGACCCCTACACCACTGGGGACACAGTGATCACCGCACCTGCAAGGACTACCCATGCACGCCTCCCGTCAGATACAAATTCCCAGCTTCGCCCTGCCCATAGTACTCAAACTCGTAGTGTAATTAATTCCCGTAAGAGTAAGGGCTTCAAACTTACCCACCCGTCCCCACTAACGATAGGATCATTGCCCGTCACCGGCATATTATATATATACATGTGGCGTCTGTTCGGAAAGAACAGACGTCACATTCTGATCCAGCAGCTGTTATTATTTAATATTCATAGAATATATGACTTCAACTGCTATTGGGCAAAGCTGAAAATGTGTACCCAGCCGGGATTCGAACCCGGGTCTCCTGCTTTCTAGGCAGTTGCGCTGACCCCTACACCACTGGGGACACAGTGATCACCGCACCTGCAAGGACTACCCATGCACGCCTCCCGTCAGATACAAATTCCCAGCTTCGCCCTGCCCATAGTACTCAAACTCGTAGTGTAACTAATTCCCGTAAGAGTAAGGGCTTCAAACTTACCCACCCGTCCCCACTAACGATAGGATCATTGCCCGTCACCGGCATATTATATATATACATGTGGCGTCTGTTCGGAAAGAACAGACGTCACATTCTGATCCAGCAGCTGTTATTATTTAATATTCATAGAATATATGACTTCAACTGCTATTGAGCAAAGCTGAAAATGTGTACCCAGCCGGGATTCGAACCCGGGTCTCCTGCTTTCTAGGCAGTTGCGCTGACCCCTACACCACTGGGGACACAGTGATCACCGCACCTGCAAGGACTACCCATGCACGCCTCCCGTCAGATACAAATTCCCAGCTTCGCCCTGCCCATAGTACTCAAACTCGTAGTGTAACTAATTCCCGTAAGAGTAAGGGCTTCAAACTTACCCACCCGTCCCCACTAACGATAGGATCATTGCCCGTCACCGGCATATTATATATATACATGTGGCGTCTGTTCGGAAAGAACAGACGTCACATTCTGATCCAGCAGCTGTTATTATTTAATATTCATAGAATATATGACTTCAACTGCTATTGGGCAAAGCTGAAAATGTGTACCCAGCCGGGATTCGAACCCGGGTCTCCTGCTTTCTAGGCAGTTGCGCTGACCCCTACACCACTGGGGACACAGTGATCACCGCACCTGCAAGGACTACCCATGCACGCCTCCCGTCAGATACAAATTCCCAGCTTCGCCCTGCCCATAGTACTCAAACTCGTAGTGTAACTAATTCCCGTAAGAGTAAGGGCTTCAAACTTACCCACCCGTCCCCACTAACGATAGGATCATTGCCCGTCACCGGCATATTATATATATACATGTGGCGTCTGTTCGGAAAGAACAGACGTCACATTCTGATCCAGCAGCTGTTATTATTTAATATTCATAGAATATATGACTTCAACTGCTATTGGGCAAAGCTGAAAATGTGTACCCAGCCGGGATTCGAACCCGGGTCTCCTGCTTTCTAGGCAGTTGCGCTGACCCCTACACCACTGGGGACACAGTGATCACCGCACCTGCAAGGACTACCCATGCACGCCTCCCGTCAGATACAAATTCCCAGCTTCGCCCTGCCCATAGTACTCAAACTCGTAGTGTAACTAATTCCCGTAAGAGTAAGGGCTTCAAACTTACCCACCCGTCCCCACTAACGATAGGATCATTGCCCGTCACCGGCATATTATATATATACATGTGGCGTCTGTTCGGAAAGAACAGACGTCACATTCTGATCCAGCAGCTGTTATTATTTAATATTCATAGAATATATGACTTCAACTGCTATTGGGCAAAGCTGAAAATGTGTACCCAGCCGGAATTCGAACCCGGGTCTCCTGCTTTCTAGGCAGTTGCGCTGACCCCTACACCACTGGGGACACAGTGATCACCGCACCTGCAAGGACTACCCATGCACGCCTCCCGTCAGATACAAATTCCCAGCTTCGCCCTGCCCATAGTACTCAAACTCGTAGTGTAACTAATTCCCGTAAGAGTAAGGGCTTCAAACTTACCCACCCGTCCCCACTAACGATAGGATCATTGCCCGTCACCGGCATATTATATATATACATGTGGCGTCTGTTCGGAAAGAACAGACGTCACATTCTGATCCAGCAGCTGTTATTATTTAATATTCATAGAATATATGACTTCAACTGCTATTGGGCAAAGCTGAAAATGTGTACCCAGCCGGGATTCGAACCCGGGTCTCCTGCTTTCTAGGCAGTTGCGCTGACCCCTACACCACTGGGGACACAGTGATCACCGCACCTGCAAGGACTACCCATGCACGCCTCCCGTCAGATACAAATTCCCAGCTTCGCCCTGCCCATAGTACTCAAACTCGTAGTGTAACTAATTCCCGTAAGAGTAAGGGCTTCAAACTTACCCACCCGTCCCCACTAACGATAGGATCATTGCCCGTCACCGGCATATTATATATATACATGTGGCGTCTGTTCGGAAAGAACAGACGTCACATTCTGATCCAGCAGCTGTTATTATTTAATATTCATAGAATATATGACTTCAACTGCTATTGGGCAAAGCTGAAAATGTGTACCCAGCCGGGATTCGAACCCGGGTCTCCTGCTTTCTAGGCAGTTGCGCTGACCCCTACACCACTGGGGACACAGTGATCACCGCACCTGCAAGGACTACCCATGCACGCCTCCCGTCAGATACAAATTCCCAGCTTCGCCCTGCCCATAGTACTCAAACTCGTAGTGTAACTAATTCCCGTAAGAGTAAGGGCTTCAAACTTACCCACCCGTCCCCACTAACGATAGGATCATTGCCCGTCACCGGCATATTATATATATACATGTGGCGTCTGTTCGGAAAGAACAGACGTCACATTCTGATCCAGCAGCTGTTATTATTTAATATTCATAGAATATATGACTTCAACTGCTATTGGGCAAAGCTGAAAATGTGTACCCAGCCGGGATTCGAACCCGGGTCTCCTGCTTTCTAGGCAGTTGCGCTGACCCCTACACCACTTTTTTTTTTTTTTTTTTTTTTTTTTTTTTGTATGGGTCTCCTTCCTCCCCTTCAACCCATCCTTACGCTCGCCAACATTTGCCTTCTCGGCCCGGCTTCATCGCCTTTAAACGAAAGATCTTCTGACGGTAAATAAAAACTCCTTCTTGGTTTATGTACTGGGTGCCACTTGTTATCCTCTTTTTTTTCGTGGTCTTCGCAGCAGACTGTCCTCGCGCAGTGCTCTTCTTCGCGTGGTTTATATCCATGTTGTAATCCCCAAGCACTAAGCTTGGTCTCGTGTTCGTCGTCTGTTTGTCTCGTTGCTTATTTTGACTTCTCGTAGCCCTGTGCGTTACGGTCGGCGGAGCCACACGATGGCCTGCTGTACATAGTCGTAATAAATAAATAAAAATCAAAGAAACACAACAGCAGGAGAAACCTGCAATAACAAATTTGGTCCTTCATCCACTGTTCCTAATGTAGGAACTGAAAGTCTCCAAGTAACAATAAAAATAAATAAAAACTCAAGAAACGAAATCATATTTGAGTGCCAGCGACCATACATTTGCTACAGACGCTGCCAGGAAAAACCTTTCCTTCTTGTATGTCTTCCTTTCTGTTCGTACTCTGTCAATCGCTTCGTTACAGATCTTAGTTTCAATTGTTCGTCCGTGTATCTTTTTCTTTTGTTCTTTAAATTATCTCGAGATCTGTGATGTCCGAGTAACCAAGGAGCGCTTCCACTCTTCTGTCGTGACCGAGAAATGGAAACAAACTCTCAAATCATTAGGGTAACGTGTGGAACAAAAAATTTTGCACGAATCTTTTGTATTTTGGGCATTTCCGGAAATTATGATGTTCTTCCGTAATATATTGTACGTATTCGTTCAAACTCGCATTTTTATACGTCATTGTAAAGTACGCGAATTGGCCGATGACCCATGCGTAGCTGTTGTTTTTTGATTTTGGAAATAAATGCCAGTCCGGCCATAGGACATCTCGAAGCGTTATCGTACTTTCAGCGGTCCTGTTGATTGTAGCTAGTTTTTTTCTAGTCCATTTCCAGATTTGAAATTTATCTCTGCACGTGAGTGTGTGTGCCAATGTGTCGACGACATGGCAGTGTTCACAGTACGGACTCATTTTGAGGTGAATCTTGTGGAGTTTTTCTCCTGTTGGAACCTTATCGTTCACAATGTCATACCAGACGGATGCAGTTCGTGATGGAAGTATGGAATTGTTAATATTCTTCCAAACGTTCGTCCAATCAATCTGTGGGTACTTCAACTCCACAGGGTTTGGTCTGTGCCGTCTCGTAAGATGACCATAAATTTTTGCAGTGTTGAATAGCTGTCGCAGATCTGGAATGTAACTGCTTTCGAGGTAAAAATGCCGGACGTAGTCAAGTTGTGCATTTATGCGTCCAATGTTGACGGGGGCAGATTTACTGATGGGGGCTAGGCTGGTGAATAGTATCTGCGTGATTGTTTTATGCGGCGACTGTAGGATTTTTCCAGTACGGTTCAAAAACATAGCAGTGCATTGTAGTTGGACGTCTTTCACTCCCAGGCCCCCTTCTGTCCGAGAGAGCGCCATAGTTGGCATGTTGACCTTGAATATGTTACCTCGCCAAATGAACCAATACGCTGCGGCAAAAATCTTGTGGGCTATGTCCTTTGGTGGAGGTAGTACCGCGGCTATGTGATATATTTTACTGAGTGCGTAAATATTAACGAAGAGGGCTCTCTGGAGCCTGTTTAGATTCCTATTTTTGTTGTCATGAAGTGTGGCGCGGAATATATTGAGTTTATGAGTCCAGTTGGCAATGGCCATCTCCCTTGGATTCGGCGTTAGAATCATACCTAAGTGGGTGATCCGATTTATGGGTTGCAACCATGTTAAATGCACGTTCTCCGATCGTGGTCCTATAGGTAATATCTTCGATTTGAATTCATTGAGTTTAGCACCAGATGCATTGACATATGCTTGGATCACTTCTCGTGCAGTTTCGATTTCAGCCGGTGTGTTCACGATAAGACTGACATCATCAGCATATGCGTGACATACTGTCTTGATACCAAACATTTGTAACCCCTCGAGTCTCAGGTGCAGCTGTGAAAGTAGAGGCTCCACGGCGATGGCGTACAGCGTCATCGAAAGAGGGCAACCCTGCCTCACGGACTTCTTGATGGGGACTGGAGTACTTATTTGACCATTGATTTTGATTCTGGAGTACGTTCCTGAAATGCACTTACTTATGAGCTGTATGAAATGAGCACTAAACCCCATTCGTCGCATAACATTCAACAGAAATAAGTGGTTTACACGATCGAACGCCTTGTCAAAATCTAAAAACATCAGCGCTACATTGCAGTTGCACAACCATGATAAGGTTGTGATATCCCTGTATTCACTTAATGCGTTAATCATAGATCTGCCAGGAGCCACACTCATTTGATAAGGGCCAAGGATCTTGGGTAGTATAGATTTCAATCTATTGTTTATGATTCTGGTAAGAAGTTTATAATCGGAATTCAGAAGAGTTATCGGCCGAAAGTCTGTCAACGATGTGGTGTGTGGCTTTTTCGGAATTAGGACGACGAGCCCTTCCGTAAACTGCGACGGCGGCTGCACTTCCCCCAGCAGTTCGTTGTACATTTTTGTTAACTCTGGCCCTATGACATTCCAAAAGCAAGCATAGAATTCAACTGGTAGACCGTCTAAACCAGCCGATTTCTTTTTAGGCGATTCTTTGATCGCCGAATGTATTTCTTCCTCCGTAATATTGGCTAGAAGGTCGACATTGTCATCCCCAGTCACCGCGGGTTGGATAGCGAACATTAGAGGTTCTCCTGTCGCGGGGTCCGTTCCTGGGTCGGCGTAAAAGTCCGTGAAATATTGCACCACATAGTTTCTTATTTCCGTCTGGTGTTCATATACGTGTCCGCCTTCATCTGTAATTTTGGAAATTAACTTTTGTTTTCCTCTCTTGGCTTCCCTGAGAAGATGATACATCGATGTATGTTCTTGCGTGAGGTCGTGCAGTGAGCGCGCTCGAACTTTTCGTCCTTCCAGAGATTGTCGCACGAGAGCCGTGATTTTGGCTTTAGTGCGTTTTATTCGGGAACTGTTGATGATTAGACTGTTGGGTTCGCTGTAGAGTTCACGGAGGCATAAAAAGTAGTGCTCTATGGTACGTTTTCTCCAATATGCCTTCATACGGGCATACTGCACAATACATTTTTTTATTTGCGGTTTAGCGACTTGGATCCACCACATTATACGAGTTGGATATTTGCCTAGTGATCGGAGGCATCTCGTCCAAGTTGTGCTGACCTGCTGCCGCAGTTCTTCGTCCTGCAAAAGCGAGACGTTAAGTTGCCACACGCCCCTTCCCATGTATGTTGGTTGTTTCCTGTACTGAACGGTTATCTGAAAGGCGTCATGATCTGAGAAATTGATGGGCCATATTTCACAATCCATAACATTCTGTAGAAAGCCGTTCGTCACATACATCCTGTCTAGTCGGCTGGCTGTGCTACTGGTAACATACGTGTACCCTCGGGCGTGCGGACGAAGATGACACCAAGTATCGACGAACCCAAGTCCATTAGTTAACGATAAGAGCTCCTCGCAAAAGTTGAAGTTCGGATGCTGATCTTCGGGACGGAGAACACAGTTAAAATCGCCTCCGAAAATTATGGGCAGTCGGGCATCTGGTATTAACGTGACGATTTCATCACGGAACATGGAGCTCCTCGCGTGTTTGCCGCTGGACCCAGTAGGGGCATATATATTTACAATCAGTAAATCCCATACTTTTACAGTCATTCCCCTTCCAGACTCAAGTATCGCTTGCGTCGTACACGGTATACCGTGTTTGAATAAAACTGCCGTTCCGCCCTCACTACCAATGTTCAAAATTGCGTCATATCCGAATACACCCGAAATTTTCGTCGTGACTACCTCTTGTATTAACGCTATGTCAATGTCTGCGGCATATAAGTAGTCTCTTAAACACTGGAACTTCACATCGGAAATAATCCTATTGATGTTTAGGGTTGCAATTTTATACGTCTGCGTCATTTGTTGGTGTAGTATTCAAGTGTAGCAGACCGCAGACCCCGCGGAATAATAAATTTAGGCACTCTCCTCGTCGTCGCCCCACGGGACCCCAGAGCCCCCAGGAGGCAATTCTTCCGCCTCCATCCGGTCTTCGACCAACGAAGTTGGTGGCTTATCAATATCCATCGGAGCTGCATCTTTCGGTCGGAAATGGTCTCTGCTTCCAACCCCTGAGGTACCAGGTATGTCACTGGGAGTTTTCCGTAGAATTTTCTTTGTGCGTAAGAGTTTCCTCTCCAGTTCTTGTATTTCTTCGGCACTCTGTTTACGGGTATTACGTTTGAGTTTTCCCGTCTGCTGCATTGAACTGTCGTTATCGGTACTTAGTAGCTGCCCTGACAGAGTGGCACTAGTAGAAGAACCATGGCCCTTACCCTGACTGGAGGACGTCACAGACGGGGGGGTCTGGTGACTATTCGTGGCAGCCGTCACAGACGGTCCTGGCGTTGGAAAGGACTCTGCTTCAGAAGTTCTGACAGGGTTCACGACCTCTGTTGGCGCCTGTTGTGTGGGAGGCAAGGCGGAGTTCACCACGACAGTGGGTTGCGGGGACAGTTTTTCCGGTTCGTCTGTGACGAATATCTCAGCCGTGTCGCGCTTTCCTCGGTCGTCCATATTCGCTCCCGCGGCAGCCGGCAGGGCTTGCTCGCCGCGCGCGGCCGCAGCGTAGCTGGCAGTCAACACGGTCATCACCGCGGGTCGGGGCGCCTCGCCGGCCGGCAGCTGCGCCACCCGCCGCTGTAAACACTCGGCGCGGACGTGGCCGGCAGAGTTGCACGCCGCGCAAGTCCGTGGCTGTCCGTCATACATCACAATTCCGCGATAGCCGCAGACACTTATATACGACGGGACGTGCTTGGTCAAGTCGACCTTTAATTGTCTCACGCCGTTCAACACCTTAAACTTTCTAGCGTTCGACCACCGTTCAGCAACGTTACTAATAACCGTCCCGTACTGCGATATCACGGCGTTAATTTCGTCGGCTGGCACTTCAAAAGGCAATTCGAAAATTCTGATCGTCCGTATACCAAAGCCAGCATGAGCAATGGTAACGTCTCGTATATTGCCGTCACTGTATTTGAATTTTTTGCTTCCACCGCAAGATTCCACAATTTTGTCACATAATTCTGCATTTATCATTTTAACATAAGCAACACTGTTTACTATTGAAATGTGTATGCCCACAACGTCGTCAAAATCAAGTTGAAGTTCCTGCTCTAACCAATCTTCTACTTCAAATAACTTGGGTCTTGTGCAATTTCGGTCAAAAGTGATCTTCAAGGTGTCTTGTCTGTTTAAATGTGTCATCATCGTATCATATTGCGAACTTTAACGCAAATAGCAACTGCCGCAAATAGCTCCGCGACTTACCACGCTGAGGCACAGCCGACCGCGGCGCACAAACACCGCCACGCGTCCGCTCGGCACCGCTGGCGCGGACGAACTGCAACCCGTCCCCACTAACGATAGGATCATTGCCCGTCACCGGCATATTATATATATACATGTGGCGTCTGTTCGGAAAGAACAGACGTCACATTCTGATCCAGCAGCTGTTATTATTTAATATTCATAGAATATATGACTTCAACTGCTATTGGGCAAAGCTGAAAATGTGTACCCAGCCGGGATTCGAACCCGGGTCTCCTGCTTTCTAGGCAGTTGCGCTGACCCCTACACCACTGGGGACACAGTGATCACCGCACCTGCAAGGACTACCCATGCACGCCTCCCGTCAGATACAAATTCCCAGCTTCGCCCTGCCCATAGTACTCAAACTCGTAGTGTAACTAATTCCCGTAAGAGTAAGGGCTTCAAACTTACCCACCCGTCCCCACTAACGATAGGATCATTGCCCGTCACCGGCATATTATATATATACATGTGGCGTCTGTTCGGAAAGAACAGACGTCACATTCTGATCCAGCAGCTGTTATTATTTAATATTCATAGAATATATGACTTCAACTGCTATTGGGCAAAGCTGAAAATGTGTACCCAGCCGGGATTCGAACCCGGGTCTCCTGCTTTCTAGGCAGTTGCGCTGACCCCTACACCACTGGGGACACAGTGATCACCGCACCTGCAAGGACTACCCATGCACGCCTCCCGTCAGATACAAATTCCCAGCTTCGCCCTGCCCATAGTACTCAAACTCGTAGTGTAACTAATTCCCGTAAGAGTAAGGGCTTCAAACTTACCCACCCGTCCCCACTAACGATAGGATCATTGCCCGTCACCGGCATATTATATATATACATGTGGCGTCTGTTCGGAAAGAACAGACGTCACATTCTGATCCAGCAGCTGTTATTATTTAATATTCATAGAATATATGACTTCAACTGCTGGGAATTTGTATCTGACGGGAGGCGTACATGGGTAGTCCTTGCAGGTGCGGTGATCACTGTGTCCCCAGTGGTGTAGGGGTCAGCGCAACTGCCTAGAAAGCAGGAGACCCGGGTTCGAATCCCGGCTGGGTACACATTTTCAGCTTTGCCCAATAGCAGTTGAAGTCATATATTCTATGAATATTAAATAATAACAGCTGCTGGATCAGAATGTGACGTCTGTTCTTTCCGAACAGACGCCACATGTATATATATAATATGCCGGTGACGGGCAATGATCCTATCGTTAGTGGGGACGGGTGGGTAAGTTTGAAGCCCTTACTCTTACGGGAATTAGTTACACTACGAGTTTGAGTACTATGGGCAGGGCGAAGCTGGGAATTTGTATCTGACGGGAGGCGTGCATGGGTAGTCCTTGCAGGTGCGGTGATCACTGTGTCCCCAGTGGTGTAGGGGTCAGCGCAACTGCCTAGAAAGCAGGAGACCCGGGTTCGAATCCCGGCTGGGTACACATTTTCAGCTTTGCCCAATAGCAGTTGAAGTCATATATTCTATGAATATTAAATAATAACAGCTGCTGGATCAGAATGTGACGTCTGTTCTTTCCGAACAGACGCCACATGTATATATATAATATGCCGGTGACGGGCAATGATCCTATCGTTAGTGGGGACGGGTGGGTAAGTTTGAAGCCCTTACTCTTACGGGAATTAGTTACACTACGAGTTTGAGTACTATGGGCAGGGCGAAGCTGGGAATTTGTATCTGACGGGAGGCGTGCATGGGTAGTCCTTGCAGGTGCGGTGATCACTGTGTCCCCAGTGGTGTAGGGGTCAGCGCAACTGCCTAGAAAGCAGGAGACCCGGGTTCGAATCCCGGCTGGGTACACATTTTCAGCTTTGCCCAATAGCAGTTGAAGTCATATATTCTATGAATATTAAATAATAACAGCTGCTGGATCAGAATGTGACGTCTGTTCTTTCCGAACAGACGCCACATGTATATATATAATATGCCGGTGACGGGCAATGATCCTATCGTTAGTGGGGACGGGTGGGTAAGTTTGAAGCCCTTACTCTTACGGGAATTAGTTACACTACGAGTTTGAGTACTATGGGCAGGGCGAAGCTGGGAATTTGTATCTGACGGGAGGCGTGCATGGGTAGTCCTTGCAGGTGCGGTGATCACTGTGTCCCCAGTGGTGTAGGGGTCAGCGCAACTGCCTAGAAAGCAGGAGACCCGGGTTCGAATCCCGGCTGGGTACACATTTTCAGCTTTGCCCAATAGCAGTTGTAGTCATATATTCTATGAATATTAAATAATAACAGCTGCTGGATCAGAATGTGACGTCTGTTCTTTCCGAACAGACGCCACATGTATATATATAATATGCCGGTGACGGGCAATGATCCTATCGTTAGTGGGGACGGGTGGGTAAGTTTGAAGCCCTTACTCTTACGGGAATTAGTTACACTACGAGTTTGAGTACTATGGGCAGGGCGAAGCTGGGAATTTGTATCTGACGGGAGGCGTGCATGGGTAGTCCTTGCAGGTGCGGTGATCACTGTGTCCCCAGTGGTGTAGGGGTCAGCGCAACTGCCTAGAAAGCAGGAGACCCGGGTTCGAATCCCGGCTGGGTACACATTTTCAGCTTTGCCCAATAGCAGTTGAAGTCATATATTCTATGAATATTAAATAATAACAGCTGCTGGATCAGAATGTGACGTCTGTTCTTTCCGAACAGACGCCACATGTATATATATAATATGCCGGTGACGGGCAATGATCCTATCGTTAGTGGGGACGGGTGGGTAAGTTTGAAGCCCTTACTCTTACGGGAATTAGTTACACTACGAGTTTGAGTACTATGGGCAGGGCGAAGCTGGGAATTTGTATCTGACGGGAGGCGTGCATGGGTAGTCCTTGCAGGTGCGGTGATCACTGTGTCCCCAGTGGTGTAGGGGTCAGCGCAACTGCCTAGAAAGCAGGAGACCCGGGTTCGAATCCCGGCTGGGTACACATTTTCAGCTTTGCCCAATAGCAGTTGAAGTCATATATTCTATGAATATTAAATAATAACAGCTGCTGGATCAGAATGTGACGTCTGTTCTTTCCGAACAGACGCCACATGTATATATATAATATGCCGGTGACGGGCAATGATCCTATCGTTAGTGGGGACGGGTGGGTAAGTTTGAAGCCCTTACTCTTACGGGAATTAGTTACACTACGAGTTTGAGTACTATGGGCAGGGCGAAGCTGGGAATTTGTATCTGACGGGAGGCGTGCATGGGTAGTCCTTGCAGGTGCGGTGATCACTGTGTCCCCAGTGGTGTAGGGGTCAGCGCAACTGCCTAGAAAGCAGGAGACCCGGGTTCGAATCCCGGCTGGGTACACATTTTCAGCTTTGCCCAATAGCAGTTGAAGTCATATATTCTATGAATATTAAATAATAACAGCTGCTGGATCAGAATGTGACGTCTGTTCTTTCCGAACAGACGCCACATGTATATATATAATATGCCGGTGACGGGCAATGATCCTATCGTTAGTGGGGACGGGTGGGTAAGTTTGAAGCCCTTACTCTTACGGGAATTAGTTACACTACGAGTTTGAGTACTATGGGCAGGGCGAAGCTGGGAATTTGTATCTGACGGGAGGCGTGCATGGGTAGTCCTTGCAGGTGCGGTGATCACTGTGTCCCCAGTGGTGTAGGGGTCAGCGCAACTGCCTAGAAAGCAGGAGACCCGGGTTCGAATCCCGGCTGGGTACACATTTTCAGCTTTGCCCAATAGCAGTTGTAGTCATATATTCTATGAATATTAAATAATAACAGCTGCTGGATCAGAATGTGACGTCTGTTCTTTCCGAACAGACGCCACATGTATATATATAATATGCCGGTGACGGGCAATGATCCTATCGTTAGTGGGGACGGGTGGGTAAGTTTGAAGCCCTTACTCTTACGGGAATTAGTTACACTACGAGTTTGAGTACTATGGGCAGGGCGAAGCTGGGAATTTGTATCTGACGGGAGGCGTGCATGGGTAGTCCTTGCAGGTGCGGTGATCACTGTGTCCCCAGTGGTGTAGGGGTCAGCGCAACTGCCTAGAAAGCAGGAGACCCGGGTTCGAATCCCGGCTGGGTACACATTTTCAGCTTTGCCCAATAGCAGTTGAAGTCATATATTCTATGAATATTAAATAATAACAGCTGCTGGATCAGAATGTGACGTCTGTTCTTTCCGAACAGACGCCACATGTATATATATAATATGCCGGTGACGGGCAATGATCCTATCGTTAGTGGGGACGGGTGGGTAAGTTTGAAGCCCTTACTCTTACGGGAATTAGTTACACTACGAGTTTGAGTACTATGGGCAGGGCGAAGCTGGGAATTTGTATCTGACGGGAGGCGTGCATGGGTAGTCCTTGCAGGTGCGGTGATCACTGTGTCCCCAGTGGTGTAGGGGTCAGCGCAACTGCCTAGAAAGCAGGAGACCCGGGTTCGAATCCCGGCTGGGTACACATTTTCAGCTTTGCCCAATAGCAGTTGAAGTCATATATTCTATGAATATTAAATAATAACAGCTGCTGGATCAGAATGTGACGTCTGTTCTTTCCGAACAGACGCCACATGTATATATATAATATGCCGGTGACGGGCAATGATCCTATCGTTAGTGGGGACGGGTGGGTAAGTTTGAAGCCCTTACTCTTACGGGAATTAGTTACACTACGAGTTTGAGTACTATGGGCAGGGCGAAGCTGGGAATTTGTATCTGACGGGAGGCGTGCATGGGTAGTCCTTGCAGGTGCGGTGATCACTGTGTCCCCAGTGGTGTAGGGGTCAGCGCAACTGCCTAGAAAGCAGGAGACCCGGGTTCGAATCCCGGCTGGGTACACATTTTCAGCTTTGCCCAATAGCAGTTGAAGTCATATATTCTATGAATATTAAATAATAACAGCTGCTGGATCAGAATGTGACGTCTGTTCTTTCCGAACAGACGCCACATGTATATATATAATATGCCGGTGACGGGCAATGATCCTATCGTTAGTGGGGACGGGTGGGTAAGTTTGAAGCCCTTACTCTTACGGGAATTAGTTACACTACGAGTTTGAGTACTATGGGCAGGGCGAAGCTGGGAATTTGTATCTGACGGGAGGCGTGCATGGGTAGTCCTTGCAGGTGCGGTGATCACTGTGTCCCCAGTGGTGTAGGGGTCAGCGCAACTGCCTAGAAAGCAGGAGACCCGGGTTCGAATCCCGGCTGGGTACACATTTTCAGCTTTGCCCAATAGCAGTTGAAGTCATATATTCTATGAATATTAAATAATAACAGCTGCTGGATCAGAATGTGACGTCTGTTCTTTCCGAACAGACGCCACATGTATATATATAATATGCCGGTGACGGGCAATGATCCTATCGTTAGTGGGGACGGGTGGGTAAGTTTGAAGCCCTTACTCTTACGGGAATTAGTTACACTACGAGTTTGAGTACTATGGGCAGGGCGAAGCTGGGAATTTGTATCTGACGGGAGGCGTGCATGGGTAGTCCTTGCAGGTGCGGTGATCACTGTGTCCCCAGTGGTGTAGGGGTCAGCGCAACTGCCTAGAAAGCAGGAGACCCGGGTTCGAATCCCGGCTGGGTACACATTTTCAGCTTTGCCCAATAGCAGTTGAAGTCATATATTCTATGAATATTAAATAATAACAGCTGCTGGATCAGAATGTGACGTCTGTTCTTTCCGAACAGACGCCACATGTATATATAAATATGGAGATATTAATTCGCAATTTGCGGGCATTTCTCTTCTTTAGTTGATCTATCAGTTAGTACCATATGAAAATTTGTGCGAGACCAGGACTCGAACCTGAGTGTGTTCGGGTGACCGAGTAGGTGGGCCGCGGCTGCACACGCTCCCCCCCCCCTCCCCCCACTCTGTAGAAGTTGTCTTTAGAGAAAAAAAATTTTAAAAGTAGCTGAGGTACCGCTCGCGAAATGCGGGAGATCTGGGTTCGAATCCCTCTACTGCACAAATTTTCTTATGTTACTAAATGATAGACCAACTAAAGAAGAGTCAGAAATACCCACAAATTGCGAATTAATAGCTGCATATTTTAACATTTATAACTGCGGACCTTAAACAATGTCTGGTCCTTAAGATCAGACGTATCATGGTAATTATGGCGAACGTTCCACAAGGAGACCACATGGGTAACGGATTTTAGAATTTCTGAACTTCACGAACGTCAAGTTCAGAAATTAAATAACAATCAGCGAAAGCCATTTGACGCAACTCTAAAAAAATTCTCAAGAATATCGACTTTGAAGTTTTGCAAGTACTTGTAAGTACCAATAATTGAAACCGTTACAGCAGCTGTCGCTGTAGGTCAGGTGGTAGCGTTCTGGCTGCACAACCATAGGGTCGGTGATTGGAATCCCGACATGACAGTTTTTTTGTTTAGTTGTTTTCTAATTCAAACAAAAAATTTTGGGATCTCTAATTCCACGTGTTGTTTCAGTTTGCATTTATGTGTATCTAGACGAACTGAACACCTTATCGTCAACTGAAACGATTGTTGCGTAGGTTAGCTGCTTGGAAAGTGATTAGTAGGTAGAGTGATGGCTTTCCAATAACAGCGTCGTAGCTCTTCACAAACTGAACAATGAAAGACTACCGTCATGAACCAAGCCAATATTGTAAAAAATGTAACTTATGTTTTTGTGATTGAAAATGTCCAAATTTTGAAATGTTTGTAAATCTAACTGTGTGGTCATCAGTCCGTAACTTACAAACTACTTAAACTAAGGTAAACTAACCTAACGACAGCACACACACTCCCATGCCACAGGGAGGACTTGAACCTCCGGCGGCGAGCAACCGCGCGCTCCGCAGCGAGGCGCCTTAGAAAGCTCTGCTACTTTACCGCTGATTTTGTGATTGAAACCATCATTAATAATTTATAAAATATAGACAATTACGAATTAACAAAAATACTTGCATTTTTCGTAAAAATTGCCATTAGAAGTTAAAATTGTGTAGGTATTCAACCACAACGTAAAAAACGTGTCACGGCGGGATTCAAACCACCGACCCTGTTGTTGTAAGGCTAGGACGCTACCACCTGATCTTCACCGACAGATGCTACGACTGTTTAATTACTGGTACTTCCGAGTACTTGCAATACTTCAAAGAAGATTTTGTCGAGTATTTTTTGGAGTTAGGTCGAATGGCTTTGGTTGATTGTTATTTGAGCTCTGAACATCAAGTACCATAAATATAAAAAAATGGTAAACTCCGTTACCCATGTGGTCTCCTTGTCAGACTCGAAATGAGGAAAAGCGGTGTACCGGCCGTGTACTCGTCATGCGCACGACAGGTGTTTTCATGTACAGTTTGTGACACTTGCAGTGCCATCTACGGATTACATTATTCATTTTTCTTCTAAGTTACCCCCTTTCTCCGATAATATTCCGTTGCAATTTGACGTCATTCTGACCATTGGTGTTATTTTTACGTCGTCTTGATAGTTTTAACTTTTTTTGAGCGTCCTAGAATCGTGGTGAAGCGACATGTTTTCAGTTCCTTACTGCAGAGTGATGTAGGGCAGAGAATGGTGGCAGATGGGTTGTCCGGCGCAGAGCGGTGTGAGGCGTGGCGGCGGCAGGCGCGGCATCCATCAGGGCGGCGTGGCTTTGGCGTCATATCCGGCGCTAAATTACCCACCAGCCACCGCGCCGGCTGTGGCAGGCGGCAGCCGGGAGGAGGGAGGAGGGAGGCGGCGTCGCCGAGTGCGTAGCGCCGCCCGTCACAGCCACCTGCCGACTACACAATGAGCTACACCTGCCGAACGTGTTGTCTGCTGTGTCCAGCTCTACAACCAACGGCTTCTGATTTTTAGGACGTTTCCCAGCACAGTATCTTGGAGGTTTCCGTATGTATTACCTTAGGGTCCTTTTTTTTTTCTTTTTTTTTTTTCACAAGGAAGGGTCCAAATGGCTGCTCCGATGTTGACAATTACGAAGTCTGTCCAGGAAGTTGCATCCATTTAGAAATAACAATACAATCAGTATTATAGTCCGATTAAAATTACTTCCTCGTTGACGTTTGTCAGCTGCGGCTACGGTGTTGCCACGACAGCCGGCTGAGAGCTGGCGCTCCGTACAGGCGGCACTGCGCCGAGTACTGTTAGCGATTTGCACATGTTCAGTACCGCTAGTTGTTGCCACTACTAATTAGTCGAGCTTTAAATGTACTGGGATGACCTTCACAGTTAAATATTGTTAACATTGTCCACATATACAATAGTGTTAACATTTACTGTCGACAATGAGATTTTACAAGGCTATGATGTCAAACACCAAAAAGAAAGCGTGTATCGCAATTATTTTCGCTGTAACGAATACAACGAAAAAGACGGAATACTTCTGAAATTGGATGAAAAAAAATACGTCTGTGAATGGATGTAAAAGAACAGAGTTGTTTTGTGTTATTTACTAACTAAAATGTTGATGTGATATACAAGAGATAAACAATATTCGTTAATGGGATGAGCGATAAACAAAAATCTTTAACGGGATGAGAGATTAAGTATAGCGTAACTGAGATCATTGACGACAGGAAGTTTAGTGCTGCAGTGTCAGCCAACACAATCAGCAAAACTGTTATTAAAACCAGTGAAGTGATTATAGTTGGTCTGCAACGATACAGTCAGGTAACAAACGTAAAATATATTTTTTTACATTTTTTCTTAATCTGATAACCCTGATTCATATTTAGCAGTCACTGAATATTTACATATAAACTGCAGTGACTACCATGTTTCCAAATTAATAAAGAAAGACATGCCATATTCAATACGCAATTTGTTAATACGACCACTGTACCATAGTTTTATTAACTATCCAGAGTTAAAAGACCAATTGAAAAACTGAATCTCACAGTCCTTATACTTAGAGATTTAGTGAAATAGTGAACACGTGAAGGCGGTGTGGCTGGCTCATGAAGCTTTGTCAACATCTGAATGTAGAACGCTGTCAACATGTCAATATTCTACGATGAATACTAACGTCTAAGAGCAAATTCGAAACAGAAGTCAATGTTAAAAACAAACTATAACTTCTCGCTTTAATTAGTTACATGAAACTGTCCTAAATGAGCTGACACGTTACAGCTTATAGACGACACAGTCACGACACATACATTGCAAAACGAAGCCGACCGACTGCTAACTGCAAGCTGTTGCATCAGCGGAAAGAGGGTAGATACCACTCATTACCGAATCACTACAAGTTTCCGAGGTGGATGAACCGCTGAAACTAATGATAAGTTCCGTCACACTGCCTTCCAGAAGACCTTCAGTTTTCCATACTTCAGCTATTACTTGCTTTGTATGCATCACAACAGCCCTCCAGACAATATGACGGCACCAAATAACAACACACACGCTCAACAACAGCAACGAAAACGGTTCTTAACCTATGACGCACGCTTCTACACACTACACAGCACTAACCAAACAATGGACACGAGATGTCCACCTGTTGCGGCAGCTTGGCAACAGGGGGCAGTCTGGGCGTGACGTTGAGCGCTCTGATTGGAGGAAGGTAGCTCCAGCCCGTGAACTGTCAACTAGCAAGTAATTTTAAGCAGAAGTCGTATTATACAGGGTGTTACAAAAAGGTACGGCCAAACTTTCAGGAAACATTCCTCACACACAAAGGAAGAAAATATGTTATGCGGACATGTGTCCGTAAACGCTTAATTTCCATGTTAGACCTCATTTCAGTATTTCTCTTTAAATGTAAATTGAAATAATTCATGTAGACAGTTGTCAAAATACCCAATTGTTTCGTGCGGGCTGACGAGAATCCGCACGCAATCACGTAATCAACACAGATTTTCTGTGAACGTTTGGGCAGGAATTGCCGCTGATGTCTTGATTGGGCCTCATGTTCTTCCACTTACGCTGACTGGAGCACGTTATCATGATTTCATACGGGATACTCTACCTATGCTGCTAGAACATGTGCCTTTACAAGTACGACACAACATGTGGTTCATGCACGATGGAGCTCCTGCACATTTCAGTCGACGTGTTCGTAAGCTTCTCAACAACAGATTCGGTGACCGATGGATTGGTAGAGGCGGACCAATTCCGTGGCCTCCACGCTCTCCTGACCTCAACCCTCTTGACTTTCATTTATGGGGGCATTTGAAAACTCTTGTCTATGCAACCCCAGTACCAAATGTAGAGACTCTTCGTGCTCGTATTGTGGACGGCTCTGTTACAATTCGCCATTCTCCAGGGCTGCATCAGCGCATCAGGGATTCCATTCGACGGGGGGTGGATGCATGTATTCTCGCTAACGGAGGACATTTTCAACATTTCCTGTAACACTTTGAAGTCACGCTGGTACGTTCTGTTGCTGTGTGTTTCCATTCCATGATTAATGTGATTTGAAGAGAAGTAATAAAACGAGCTCTAACATGGAAATTAAGCGTTTCCGGACACATGTCCACATAACATATTTTCTTTTTTTGTGTGTGAGGAATGTTTCCTGAAAGTTTGGCCGTACCTTTTTGTAACACCCTGTATACATCTGGAAACTACAGCTTGTTTCTATTTTGTACACAAACGATTCAAGCACTTGTCATACATTTTCACGTTCTTTAAAATACCCTCTGCATACACGTCTGCTGCCTATGAACGTACTCAATGTGTCATAGCGAGTTCAAGATAAATTTCGGGAAAATCAGCAGAAAGTACCGTTGTAACACTGGAACTACAAAACGTTCAAATGTTTCTAATCTTAAGGGAACAAACTGCTGAGCTCAACTGTCCCTAGACTTACAAGCTATTTAAACTAACTTATACTAAGGACAGCACAAACATCCAGACCCGAGGGAGGAATCGTATATCCAGCGGAAGTGGCAATTCCCAAGGAGGGCATCCAGAACACTGCCAAGGAACGATTCACGAAAGTTGTGATATTCCTGGCCTGTGGCCACTTCATATTTCTGGCCGCTGTCCGTTTCTTTGCTAACATCGTACGCGTCTTAAATGCGGAAGAAAGACAGATGTGCAGCATATGTTGAAATGTGGGGTGAGGAGCAGTAGCATATGGCACAGTAGGTGCTGGTTCCTGTGGGAAAGCCCGCCTATGTTACTGGTGCTCTCCTCGCATTGGCTGCTGCATTTCACGTCACGTGATTTCTTTTGAAATTACTTTTGTTTATTATAAACTAAATATTAATTATTCAGAGCTGAGAATTTGCAATAAATATCTCTCAAGGACAGGCTAGGTTTTGACAATTTAAAAAGTTTAAGGTGCCTTCTCTTATTGTAACAAGAGAAGAGCGATTTTGCAGAAGGCGCGCGACGGCCCTGTTTTGGCGCGAAATAGAGCGTCAGGTGCCCTCTCGCAACGCACCGCAGTTTCAGTCTCGAGCTGACCACTATACGCGCCGGACCGCGCCGGTCATGAGTAAAGATTTTTGTAATAGTGATAACAGTCGAGGTCTCAACATGAGCTATGGGCAGCATAGGCCGTATCATATTAACAATAGTTGCTCTTTTTTTTATTATTTAGTTAATAAATGGCATCCCTGACAATGAAAAATCTCGCGAGTCGTTTCTTATGCTTCCATCATACAGAACTTATTTTAGCCTCACTTGTATGCTGTAGAAGAACCTACAACCTGTGTTCTGTCTTCTGCGCTGGGGACACAACTATAGAAGACAACAGGTTAGTCAGAACTCTATGCTTTCCATAACGACATGGACAGCAACTACGGCACCTCGTGCGCACTGTAGGGCAGTACAAACGCACACTGCTACGCAACAGCATCCGCAAGGATGCGGAGGTTTTAGGGGACTTGTGGGAGGAAGCAGTACTAACTTCTCCGTCCGCAAATAAAACCCTAGGAAGCTTGTACATGGCATCCCTTGCGGGGATAAACATTTCGGAACGAAATAGACAGATACAGTGAGGCGATAAACGGTGGAAGTGATTCGCGAACTGTTAGAAGTACGCGAGTGAAGTAAGTGCAAGTGTTGAGTTCGCGGTCCATTGGATTACGTAACTTCAAGAATCGACGAACTACAGAACGGCGGCGTCGCAACACTTCACCGGGCACGTCGACGGAACAGCCACGCTCAGCGCCATAGCAGACAGAAGAAGGGTGCGTCGCCTGAAAGTAACAGCCGTAAACATCGCCAGCAGCGGCAGACGACGACTCTATCTATTAGCGGAGCTACAAATACCAACCTTCACGTCGCATCAACTGCACATCGCGACGCGAGGAAAAACGGGAGTAAGTGCCAACTCCTGAAAATTATAATTAATTTTGTATATCTGTTAGTAAAAGTTTGCTAAAAACTAGCGTAAAAAGTAAATTAGAAGAACAGGTATTCTCTCAGAAGTAGGGACAGAGAATGAATTCAAAATAGAGGTAATGATCATTCAGATCAACAACCTCAGATGCAGGGTGACAATACCAGTCCATATTTTGTAGCGAATGTGAGTGAATTGAAATTTAATATTGTCCAGGATATGGATGTTAATCAGATCAGTAGCACATATAATGTAGAACAAAGTGCTGTTGAAAATGTTGTAAGTGATGTGCAGAGAGATACACAAGTTTGTCAATCTGTCACTCCTAACCATACTGACGTGGTAAATCTGGATGCAGCTGTCAGAGAAAATGTGTCTGGCGCCTGCATAACAGAGGAGCAGATGGAGGTATCAAGTGACAGAAGCCATAGCACAGCTTCAGCTGATACGTTGCCAGTAAAAAATAGTGGAGGGAAGGAAACTGGTATTGACAATCATATTATATCAATGCTTAGCGATGTGTTAGCTAAATTAGTTCAAAACAAAGAAGAACAAAATAAGTTGGCAAACGATATTAATGAAAAATTTGATGAAAACAAAGAAGAACAAAATCAGAGCCTAAATAAGTTGGCAAACGATATTAATGCAAAATTTGATCAAAACAAAGAAGAACAAAAACAAAGCATAAATAAGTTAGCAGAAAAACTTGACCAAAACAATGAAAGATTAGACCGTGCGGTAGAGGAAATGCTTACACAAGTGGCTAGTGTAAGTAATAAATTCCAGGGCTTAGAAAACAGGGTAATTTTTAATGTAGAAAAAACAGAAAAGTGTGTTAAACAGTTAGATTTGAAAATAAAGGAATGGGATATTTGCAAAAATGACATTGTGCACAGGGTGGACTCTGAAGTAAGCAAAATTAACGAAAGATTACAGGTTAATAGTGACACGCTGTATACTGTTACAAATAATGTAGAGTTTTTGAGAAGAGAACAGGCTAGCGTAAGTAAAACATGTAAAGACAGATATCTGTCACAGCAATCAGACATAGAAAAAATGAACAGAAATGTAGCATTAATTGACAATAAAGTATCACGGGTAGGCACATCATGTGCAAGTAATGCAAATGCACTTCACAGTAAATTAGCAGAGATTGAGCAGAAACTGAATGAAATGCCAGATTCATGTAATTTAGTGGAAAATACAAGCACCAGTGAAAATGAAGAGAGAAAATCTGAAGCGTGGGTGGAACAAGAACGTAAGGAAGGTATAAGTAACATAGTTGATGTTGCAAATGATCCTTATTCATACAAATTTCACAATTTTTCAAAGACAGGTAGTGTACATCCTGTTGCTTTCCTCAGGCAGTTCGATGGTGTCATTCCTAATGACATGACAGAACAACAAAAGATGAAATTCGTAGCAAGTAGGTTTGAAGGTGATGCCATATCATGGGGAACAGGAGCTATAAACATCTGTAAAACATATCAGGAATTTGTCACTGCATTTCTCAACCAATATTGGTTTGAAAGTACACAAAATAATATACACACTGAAGGCCGCATGAAAGACTACAAGTATAAATTTAAAGTCAGGCCCAAAATAATTGAGGAACTTGTTCAGAAGTTTCATGGAGTCAAGACATTAAAAAGCATGGACTTGACTGCTAGCTTCTGGCAAATACAGTTAAAAGAAAATTGTTGCAAATACACTGCTTTTACATATGGAAGAAGGTGTTGTCAGTTCAGAGTGTTGCCTTTTGGTCTGAAAATATCAACATCTGCCTTCATACACAAATTGGTACATGTACCTCAGGGGGCAATAGCGCTCTTTGCCTTGCCAGGAAACTGACGCCTACCAGGTACCCTAGTCAACTAGCAGCTTACTTCCTTTCCTTTCACGCTGTTAGTTCTTCCTCTTACTATTCAGTCTGATCTCTTTTCTATCGTCTTTACTTTCTTCTCTATCCGTACCTCAGGGGGCAATAGCGCTCTTTGCTTTGCCAGGTAACTGACGCCTACCAGGTACCCTACTCAACTAGCAGCTTATTTCCTTTCCTTTCATGCTGTTAGTTCTTCCTCTTACTATTCAGTCTGATCTCTTTTCTATCGTCTTTACTTTCTTCTCTATCCATACCTCAGATTGCACGAAAACACTAATTTAGACGAGTAAATAAAAATAGGATTTGACATGAGTAAGCACGAATATGAGATTTACAGACTTAATACGTACTGAATTTGGCTTAATGAGAATATGTAACCATTTTGGAGCATGGTAAATATTTTAACTCAGCAGTAAACATCTGCATAGCACGAGTTACCTTTCCAAGTTAGGTGGCAGACACAGATCTCCTCAGAACGAAACAAAATATTGAAAATAGCTGACTACATTATTGGTGGATTTTTATTTAATTTATTCCAAGATTGTTTAAACTGATGATTATAATGTAATATGTGACGCTGAGACGAGGACGGCGCAACAACAGGTGAGTGAACTTAGTAAAAATGGCTGTTTAACATAGGCAAAGTAAAACATGGTTTTATTATGAAGGGTATGAGGAACGAGGTGTATGGTCTGCTATGTGTAGTTTTAAGCAAGTATTGAAAAGGTGATAGATAAGTAGGGTCAAGTACATGTGACTGATAAATTCGGCCTGGAAATAGGCTCATTATTGAGAAGTTAGTAAGGTGGTAAGAAGGGTCAAGTACAGGTGACAGGTAGATCCAGCCTGGAAGTCGACTCATGATTATATATGGTATTTCAGGCGGCAATGAATCCGTCATTTGAGGAATATCGAAAATAGGTAGGGGACGCAGTGTGGGCCTCACTCTATATTTTTTAAATTATAAATACACAGTAGCAGAAATGGCACCATTTTTAATACAATTGTCCTATGCTCTTACACATACACATTAATGAATAAGTATATGTATAAATGATATGATATTTTTTACCTGTTTCGCCTCCACATAAACGTCAGGAAATCATAACACATCAGAGCGATAAACAACATATAATATGGAATATATGTATCATATATAATGGAATTTCACGGTCAGCTGTCGATGAAAGCAACCATCCATCAGTCGGAATTATATTTTGCCTTTATGCAGCAAATGGTTTCTGTTGATTTCTGTGATCTGCAATTTGCATGAAATATTAAGCATTATCACAAGCTATAAGTAGCCTATTACAGTGAATATAAACGTACCATATGTTTGCCAACAGTACGGTATTAAATATTAGACATGGCATGTGTTGACAATTATAATATGGGAATAGAGGTAGCCGGCCGCGGTGGCCGAGGGGATTGAGGCGCTCCAGTCACGGTCCGCACGGCCACTGCGGTCGGGGGTTCGAGTCCCCCCTCGGGCATGGATATTTGTGCCGTCCTTAGTTGTAAGTAGTTCATAAGTAGTTTGTAAGTTTAGGGACTGATGACCCCGTAGTTAAGTCCCATAGACTTTACAAACATTTGAACATTTTGAATAGAGGTAATATGTTGACAATATAGAGTATTGTCATTGAATGAAGGGTCAGTGACCCAATTAGGAAACAGATAGATATGACTTAATGTATCTTAAAGTGTCTCACGAAAGATTATTAAATAGAAGTGTATGACAGAATAGGTACCTAAAAAAAATATGGGAAAGGTCAATGACTTGAGAAAGAAACTTGAACTTTATCAGTAATTACCAAACACTGAACGATATGTTTTTGATTCAATATACAAAATGTCTGCATTGATTTGATTTTATAAATATATTTGTATGTATAAATTTTATGTACCACTTCATGTGTATCCTTTGTATGTACAAGCGTGTGAAGTCAGAATTGCAATGTAGGCTATGAGATATGTCATTTAAAGTATAAAGTCATGAGTGCTTAGTGTTGAATTTGCACTCAATGCGTGTGTCAAAAGTGAAAAAGCTGAAAGTGAGTAGGTAATTCAATTAATAAAAAGAGAAAGTGTTGATAGGCTTGGTGGACGGCATTGTGCCGATATAAGTGATAAATGGCCTCGTGCAAAAATAGTTTCATTTGTGCTTAAGTCAACAATCAGAGTTGTGGTGGTTTTAATGGACGGCAATGCGCCGAAAGTTAGTAATTTTGTGTTGTGGTGGAATTGATGGACGGCAATGTGCCGAGAATGTAATTGGTGTTATAAGCGGCCATGAGCCGAATGTCTAAATGTCATAGTTATTCAAATGGCAAGGTGACAATAAATTTTGTAAACATGGACGGCAATGCGCCGATTTTAAATCACAAATATTAAGAGGCTTTATGCCTGCTGTATTTCCTGGATTTTTTTTAAAGTAACAGTGTTACTTATCTATTGTTCAATCGTCTATTTTATGTACATTTTTATAGAATGTGTTAAGTAATTTGTAACTTTGAGATTTTGTGTGTGTATTTTTCAGAGGGATATTTAGAGTGTATATCAGCATTTACATGTAGTTTCATATATTGTAAAGTTAGTTAATTCATAGCTGCCCAAGTTCAATTTAGGCAGGGTTATAATGTTGATGTTTCTATACCTTTTTGTGTAATCATTTTGGATTTAGATGGGAAGTTTCAGAAGTAATGGTTTAACGATTTATGTAAGTTCTTGAGAGATAATGGGTACTATTTTTCAAAATTTAGAGGGTTCTTATTTCCAACTTGTCTGTTGTCTTTGAGAACATTCCAAGTTGGGAAATCTCCAAAGGAAGGGGATGTGTGATATTCCTGGCCTGTGGTCACTTCATATTTCTGGCCGCTGTCCGTTTCTTTGCTAACATCGTACGCGTCTTAAATGCGGAAGAAAGACAGATGTGCAGCATATGTTGAAATGTGAGGTGAGGAGCAGTAGCATATGGCACAGTAGGTGCTGGTTCCTGTGGGAAAGCCCGCCTATGTTACTGGTGCTCTCCTCGCATTGGCTGCTGCATTTCACGTCACGTGATTTCTTTTGAAATTAATTTTGTTTATAATAAACTAAATATTAATTATTCAGAGCTGAGAATTTGTAATAAATATCTCTCAAGGACAGGCTAGGTTTTGACAATTTAAAAAGTTTAAGGTGCCTTCTCTTATTGTAACAAGAGAAGAGCGATTTTGCAGAAGGCGCGCGACGGCCCTGTTTTGGCGCGAAATAGAGCGTCAGGTGCCCTCTCGCAACGCACCGCAGTTTCAGTTTCGAGCTGACCACTATACGCGCCGGACCGCACCGGTCATGAGTAAAGATTTTTGTAATAGTGATAACAGTCGAGGTCTCAACATGAGCTATGGGCACCATAGGCCGTATCATATTAACAATAGTTGCTCTTTTTTATTATTTAGTTAATAAATGGCATCCCTGACAATGAAAAATCTCGCTAGTCGTTTCTTATGCTTCCATCATACAGAACTTATTTTAGCCTCACTTGTATGCTGTAGAAGAACCTACGACCTGTGTGCTGACTTCTGCGCTGGGGACACAACTATAGAAGACAACAGGTTAGTCAGAACTCTATGCTTTCCATAACTACATGGACAGCAACTACGGCACCTCGTGCGCACTGTAGGGCGGTACAAACGCACACTGCTACGCAACAGCATCCGCAAGGATGTGGAGGTTTTAGGGGACTTGTGGGAGGAAGCAGTACTAAATTCTCCGTCCGCAAATAAAATCCTAGGAAGCTTGTAAAGTGAACTGAAGAACCGAGGAACTATGCACAAGGAATGGCAGTTAACTTAGGTGCTGCTAGTTGGTCCATTCGGCGATCACGGGTTCAGAATGGTAGTGGTGACTCTAGTTCCAGATAATGCCATTCCCGGTTCGGAGCTCCAGAACAGTTGTGGCAACTTCCAGTTTCCAGTGTTGTGTGGGCGTTTCCATTTAGCTCCAGATAGGCCGCGCGGCTGGTTCCATTCTCAGGTCTTCCTTATGCAGAGGAATGGAATGGAATAAACTTCGAACAGGCAAATACGACTGCCAGGGCTTCTTTTTCAATTTGCAAATATTTGTGTGTTACACACGGCGGAGTGGCCGAGCGCATTGAGACGCTATGTTTCGATGTGCGAGGCCGTTCCCCGTCGGTGGTTCGATTCCTCCCTTGGGCATGGATATTTGTTGTGTCTTTAATATAAGGTAGTTTATAAGTAGTTGATGACCACACAGTTAATTCGCATAAGCCTAACAAACATTTAAATATTTCATTTTGCCGTCTAGAACGACAGCGCCAATGTGGTAGTCTGAGGCATTGGTGGCCAAGATAATTGGAAGAGAGGGACTGTGGGGATTTAAACAGGAAGTGAATTGCAACTCCTCCCTGGAGCATAGATCTGTGTTTTGTCCCAGGAACTGATAACCAAAGAAGTTGAAAGTAGCGTGTTAAATTATTTAAGCAGGATCTCTGGCAGTTGATATCTGCAAATGCAAGTTAAAACGCTCACTGCTGCTCTAAATTACTTTGCGAGTGGCCACAGTATTTACGCAACGAAAATTTATCTAACTGCTCACTCCTTAAGGGAGCAGCTAACGATTTTACAAACACAAAATCAGTGTTAAAAATAAATGAATAGATAATTAATCATGGGACGGAGAGCATTAAATTATAAAACTGAGGTTTGATACTTTAAATCATCATCTATTGAATAAAGTGAACAAGTAAATAAATGTGGGAAGATCAGATTAAGCACACACCTTGTACAATAGTGAATTAAATCATATAATTACTGCCCATAATAAAATTGTTTCTGCCCTTTATGAATATGGAGGTAACATGGGAGGAAAATTGCAAACACACAATGGATATATGAAAGCACATTCAGTCATTCAAAGCCAGACACGCGCATAATGCTTGCGACACTTTACTCATGCGGGATCACTTAATAGCAGTGACAAGTGAAGCGTCAGCAGCGTTTTGACGAAATGTCGGGTGTCTTGAAGATCAAATTTAAAAATCGCTTTGCAACCAAACGAACTCATGTTCAGAGAGGCAGTGGCCTGCTATCCTTAAGTATCACATAGTGTGTTACCATGAGGAATTACATAAAATTTACAGAAAAGAAATTAATTTAGAATAAGCAAGTAAAGCACAGCGAGAACTCATATAGAAGGAAGCTAGTATTAATAAAAGTATGGCTGAAGGCTGCAGTAATGACCGTTACAAAGCACATGGTACAATCGTTACACAAGACAGGAAAGACAGAAATAAACTAGAAAATCTGAGAAATATTTAGCATACTTGCGAATACAGACGTGACGCGGAAACGATAGTTAAACAAAAAACAAGAAAATTTAAACATACTAAGTTTACACAAGTCTGAAGGCCACATTCGAGAATTCCAACTTGAGAAAAACATCACCAGAATGAAAATGCAAGTACTAAATTTACACCAAATTACTCGAGTTCTGTAAATTAAGAAACACGTCACCTCGCATAGCGAAAGAATTACTCAAGAAAACTGATAAATCAAGACTGCCTGATCACAGAGAAAGCAAAGTTCTAACAGCATGCCATCCCCTCAGCATGATTCGACGAAGAACGTACTTCTACGGTCGCAGCAAGAGTGGAGCTCTAAGGCCACGCCAAAACCTTTCCCACCACATACCGAATGTAGACCGCGCTAAGAACCCATACAGAGCGCATTCACAGCATAGCGTCTAACAACCCTCTCTACCTGAGGAAGATAATACCCTCTTCAACGGCTCCCAGGTCTCTTGTCACCTCTTACGTCCAAGATTAGGTTGGCACCACACTAAGAACACGGCCACCTCGCCATTTTGCCAAGTAAGCTTGCATCTGGCCACCCAGCAGACGCCAGCGCAGACGACAAACGAAGCCATGCGTTCTTAATTAAAGTAAACGAGGCCCTAAAGCGCGAGGCGGCGACTGTAAGCCATTGCGCGGCAGTCAGTCAATACTAAAAGCAACCTTCCACATTCACATGAACACACAAATTCAATCACACGGGTGGAAACAGATATAAACATGGGGCATTGATCATTACTAAACAGAATAAAAAAATTAACATACTAATAGACAATATTAATGATGCACAAACGCTTTACGGTAACGAATAACTCAAAAATGGAACACGACCACACATTTAGTGGACGTGTTTCAAAGTTAAGTCCCATAGATTCACAAACATTTGAAAATATTTGAATTTGGAATGGAACTGTTGTTTATGGTTTCAAATGTTGAATCACAGGCAGGAGTCCACCACGAAAGTGATCATTTTTGCGACACAAATGATAGAAAGGTGCCGCCGCTTGTGCCACCAACGGAAGAAATTTGCAGTAGTAGGGAACTTTCCACAAGAAGGACTAGAGTTGATATAATTCCTGGGGTGGGTAGATAGGAAATGGCTTCCATGTAGGAAAAGGATGGAATAATGCTTTGGTGAGAAATCACGTGGCCTAGATAAGAAATAGAGGATTCAAAGAAACAACATTTATTTTCGTTGTATTTTAAGCCTACTTAACGCAGGCAGAGAAACAGAAGTTGAAGATTGCGAATATGTTCAGTGGAGTGGATACAGTGACAACGATGTTGACTTTTTAATAAATACTTCCAGTGATGTTGTGCAGGTGTTGTTCCAGGTAACTTACAAAAATGTAGGAGCCCTAGCCAGCCCAAATATTAATCTGGTGAGTAGTAACAGGCTTGCGGGTGTGCTAATGTTGGTATACTGCTGGGTCTTAGAGGACGATAACCCTGTTACACTCTGAGAGATCTACTTTAGAGTAGGAGTTAGAACTTGGAAACAATAGTCCGGGAGTGGAAGGGCGGACCTCAAGGTTGATGAGGACCATCACAACAAAATACTTCAGAGCTGAGAACTAAGTTTATTATCTTTCAACATTAATGCTACTGATCAATAACCTTGTTAACCAATTTCATAATACACTTGACAGTGAATAATCTGGTAACAGCCAAACACGACAATATCGTAATCATTTACAGCTTATCACATTCAGAGCGGCTATCCAAGCCAACTACGTCTCACATTTAGCCGATAATCCCGTCTCCAGTTTTCATTCCTTTGCAAACAGCATAATCAGATTAACAGTAAACAGACAACCACAGCACACTAAACTTACAAATAGCTTTACACAAAGCGCCAACACATGCCAATCACATCGTAAACTTAATGTGACGTTTAATAGTGAACAGTCTTCTAACAGATAATGTCGACCACAACTAAAGAGCTTACAGTTTATCACATACAGTGCGACAACGCACGCATACTAGTTCTTAAATCTAGCAGTGACTTCCTTTAGAAATTATCCAATCCACAATTTTACTCGCTATTGGCAAAAATAATCAGTAAAAGTTATCAGACTACAACAACATATTAAATTTACAAATGGCTTTCTATAGAGCACCAACACGTGCCAATCACGTCCTAAACCTTATAAGTGAACAGTCTGGTAACACAAAATATCGGCCGGCCGCGGTGGCCGAGGGGACTGCGGCGCTTCAGTCACGGTCTGCACGGCCACTACGGTCGGGGGTTCGAATCCCCCCTCGGGCATGGATATTTGTGCCGTCTTTAGTATAAGGTAGTTCATAAGTAGTTTGTAACTTTAGGGACTGATGACCCCGTAGTTAAGTCCCATAAGCTTAACAAACATTTGAACATTTGAACAAAATGTCGACTACATCTTAATAGTTTACAACATATCACGTACAGTGCGGCAACACAAGTCTGCCACGTCTTAAATTTAACACTGAATTCCTTTATAATTTTTTCCATCCACAATTTTACTCGATAATAGCAAGAATAATCAGTACCAGTAATCAATTACCACAGCTTTAAACAGTGGATACATCCGAAAACTACAGATTATCTCTGTTTTGTACAAAAACCGATTCAAGCCGCCTGTAACGTAGTCAACGTGTCACGACAATTTGAACATAAATTTCGGGAAAATCAGCAGTAAGTTCCGTCACTGTTAACACTGGATCTACAAAATGTTCAAATGTTCGTAATCTTAAGGGACTAAGCTGCTAAGGTCATCAGTCCCTACACTTACAAACTACTTAAACTAACTTACGCTAAGGGTAACAAAATGAAGGAATCGAACCTCCAGTGGGAGCGCCCGCTAAATTCGCAACGTGGGGCCCCAGACCAAAGACGGATCTTTCGGAAACGACCACTTCCAAAGGAAAGTGACAAAAGTTAACTAAGTGAACTGAGGGACCGAGGAACTACGTACGAAGAGCGTCAGTTCGCCGGTTAGTTCATCTTAGTCAGTTCCATACGGTGGCCCCCCTCCGAAACGGTACAGGCGACTTCTAGTTCCATAAACAGGCAGTGTCGGTCCGGAACCGCGACTTCCTGTTCCGACTGCCGCGTGATCGTTCCCGTGCGGCTCTATACTGAGCTTTTGTCTGTTTTGATCATTGCGCTCGTCCATTCCTATTGCGTTTCAGACCCTGTTAGAACTGTGGACTAATGGTTTTCGTGTATTCTGTTTAGTGTCCATCACCAGTAATTTTCTTTTCACAGCTATTTTATAATTTTGTGAACGTGCATGAGTTTTACAAACTTCACAAAGGCAGATTTGCTTATTTCTTAGTACGTTTTATCAACGGTAGGAGACAATTCGAGCGAGTTTCTTGTTACTATTAGTACATCTTTAGATTTCATCTGCTTCATTTAATATATAGTTTTCAATGTAACTTTCAATAATTTCCCTAAACTTTAGTGTTAGAGCAAATAAATACCTTTTCCCCTTTTTACACAGCCGGTACTTGAAACTTAGTTGACTTCTTTGTGCTACCTACTTGTTAGTTATTTTTCGTTAGGAAAAAAAACTTGTGCGTTATATCGGCTGAGTAGGAGAAAGGATTCCGATTTCGAAAGATGTAGATTGCAATAAAGTTGTATTTACTTTTTATCTATGATGGTATTGTCAGCTTTTTTAAACGAACTATCAGTTTACAGCTATTTTGCTTATTTGTTATGGAAAAATAATGGATAAAAAAAGCAACCAGGAAAGAATAAAAAGCAAGGTTCCCAGAACGAAAAGCAGCCAGCAACAGTTAAACGCCAACGCGAAAAAGGAAGGCTGCCTCACAGTTCTAATTACTCTTCCAATGAATCTAATTTGTCATGTGGCACGCTCAGAATTAATTTTATGAGGTCCCTGTTACGTACTCATTGGTGATTTCAAGACAAGTTTATTCCAACTTCCACTAATGTACAACTTCTAAAATTATGGATAGAAAGATTTACAGAATCCGCCTTGCTAAAATGCCGTAGGCATAACGTCCTGTTGCAGCATCGTCTTCTGACTCTTCTTCTTCCGGAATGGTTGCGGTGTCGTAGCTCAATGGAACTGCCTTGGAGCCCACCACCTGACCTTATATAGAAGGTGTTGACCAGTCCGCTAGAAGGTGGATTGATATGAAGAGCCCCAGACTGCATAGTGGTATCTGTGAGAATAGGCACACAATTAGTTCGTGAACATAGTGCTTATATGTTCTTGGAGCCATTATTTATCATCAGATGTTGCAGCAGGCCAAGGTTAGGCTTCTCTGACAAGTCATATGTGTTGCGGTACTGCCTACATTTCCGGAGATTCCATAGCTGGCAGTGCACAATCCACTTAAAACACTCCGTATGCATATTCGAAGCAATTTTATGGAAGTGACTGACTCCAGTGATTCTTCTGCTATTTCCCACTCATATACGATTCATACCCTCATGAACCACAGACATTGCTTGCGTGCCTCAACGAAACAGATAGCCGTACCGTATGTGTAGCCACAGTGGAGATCTATCTGTGAAGAGGCCAGACAAACGTGTGGTTCCTGAATAGGGGCAGCAGCCTTTTCAGTAGTTACAGGGGCAACACTGTGGTAGATTGACTGAGCTGGCCTTGTAACATGGCTTTGTTATGCGCCGCGGTGTAGTAGCCGAGCGGTCTAAGGCGCCTCGCTGCGGAGCACGCGGTTGCTCGCCGTAGGAGGTTCTAGTCCTCCCTAGGGCATGGGTGTGTATGTTGGCCTCAGGTTAGTTTACCTTAGTTTAAGTAGTTTGTAAGCTACGCACCGATGACCACGCAGTGTGGTCCGATAGATTTGCGGTGGCCGAGCGTTCTGCGGCAGGCCAGTCACAGTCTGCACGGCCACTACGGTCGGGGTTCGAATCCCCCCTGGGCATGGATATTTATGCTGTCCTTAGTATTAGCTAGTTCATAAGTAGTTTGTAAATTTAGGGACATGACCCCCTAGTTAAGTTCCATAAGCTCTACAAGCATTTGAACATTTTTTGATAGATTTACAAACAAACAAACTTTGCCATGCAGCTACTGCGAACGGCTGAAAGCAAGGGGAACCTACAGTCGTTAATTTTCTCAAGGCCATGTAGCTGTATTATATGAATATATGACGATGGCATCCTCAGGGGGATACTATTCCGGAGGTAAAATAGTCCCCCATAGGATCTCCGGGCGGAGACTACTCAGGAGGATGTCGTCATCAAGCAAAACCAAACAGGCATTCTACGGATCGGAGTGTGGAATATTCTGTTCCTCAAGCGGGTAGGTAGGAAATTTGAAAAGATAAATGCATAGGTTAAAGTTAGATATGGTGGGGTTTAGCGAAGTTCGGTGGCAGGATGAACAGGATTTTTGGTCAGGTGAGTACAGGGTTATAAATACAAAATCAGTTGTTGGTAACACAGGAGTAGGATTGATAATGAATAAGAAAATAGAAATGCGGGTGAGTTACTATGAACAGCGTAGTGAACTCATTATCCTACCACAGATATACACGAAGCCAACATCACAGTAGTACAAGTTTATGTGCCAACTAGCTCTGCTGACGATGAGGACATGTAAGAAATGTATGAGGAGATAAAAGAAATTATTCGGACCGTTAAAGGAGAAAAAACTTAATTGTGATGGGGACTGCAACTCGGTTGTAGGAAAGAGAAGTGAATGTAGCAGGTGAATATGGTCTGGGGAAAACGAACGAAACAGGAGATCGCCTTGTAGAATTTTGTGCAGAGCACAATTTAATAATCACAAACATTTGGTTTAATCATAATGAAAGAAGGTTATATACTTGTAAGAGACCATGAGACACTGGGAGGTACCAAATTGACTTTATAAAGGTAAGGCAAAGGTTTAGAAACCGGGTAAGACATATCCAGGGGCAGATATAGACTGTGATCATAACTTATTAGTTATGACCTATAGGTTAAAACGTAAGAGACTGCAAACAGGTACAAAATTACGGAGATGGAATCTGGACAAATTGACGAAACCAGAGGTTGTTGAGAGTTTTAGAGGAAACATTAGGGAAGGATTGTCTGAAATGGGGGAAAGTATTGTAGTAGAAAGAGGAAGGAAGGAAGCTTATGGTTTAACGTCCCGTCGACAGTCATTACAGACTGAGCTTAAACTCGGATTTTTAGTGAAGGATCTGAAAGGAAATTGATCGTGCCCTTTGAAAGGAACCATCCCGGCATTTTCCTGGAGTGATTTAGGTAAATCGCGGAAAACCTGAATCTGGATGGCCGGATGTGGATTTGAACCACCATCCTCCCAAATGTGAGTGCTGTGTCCTACCACTGTGCCACCTCGCTCGGTTAGAAGAAAGAGTAGTGAAGGCCCAGAGGATCATAAAGGCAGAAGAACAAGGCCTAATAGAAATCCTTGGGTAATGCAGGAAATACGTAACTTAATTGTTGAAAGGAGAAAATATAAAAATGCATCAAGTGAAGCAGGCAAAAGGGAGTACAGACGTTGAAAAATGAGGTTGACAGAAACTGCGGAGTGGCTAAGCAGACGTGACTTGAGGAGAAATTGTAGAATAATGTATTACTAGGGGAACGATATATAGGCCTACCGCCTACAGGAAAATAAAAGAGACATTTGGAGAAAGAAAAGCAGCGCTATGAATATCAAGAACTCAGATGGAAAACCAGTACTGAACAAAGAAGGGAAAACTAAAGCTGGACGGAATATACAGAGGGCCTGTACAAAGGATATAAACTTGAAGGCAGTATTCTGGAAATTGAAGACGAAGTAGAGGAAGGTGAGAGAGAATATACTATACTGTAAGAAGACTTTGACAGAGCCCTAAAAGATCTGAGTAGAAACAAGGCCCCTGGAGTAGATGATATTCCTTCTGAACTGCTGATATCGTTACGAGAGCCAATCATGCACAAATTGTTCTACCTGGTGTACAAGATGTATGAGACAGGGGAACTACCCTCAGAGTTCAAGAAGAATATAGTGATTCCAATTCCTAAGAAAGCAAGTGCAGACAAATGTGAAAATTACAGAACTATCAGTGTAGTAAGTCATGGATGCAAAATACTAACACGAATTATTTACAGACAAATGGAAAAAATTGTGAAATTCGACCTTGGTGAAGATCAATTTGGATGTAGGAGAAGTGTAGGAACATGACGTTTCTTAGTAGATAAGTTAAGGAAAGGCAAACCTATCTTTTTAGTATTTCTAGATGTGGAGAAAGCTTTTGACAATGTTGATTGGAATACACTCATTCAAATTCTGAAGTTATCAGAGGTTAAGTATAGAGAGCGAAGAGTTACATTCAACTTATACAAAAACCAGACAGCAGTAGTTAGAGTCGAAGGGCAGGAAAAGGACGCAGAGGTTGCGTAGGGAGTAAGACAAGATTGCAGCCTTTCCCAATTATGTTCAATATCTACATTATGCAAGCTGTGGAGGAATGAAAAGAGAAATTTGGAGAGAGGTTTAAAGTTCAGGGAGAAGAAGTAAAAACTTTGCAGTTTGCCGATGAGACCGCAACGTATCTGGAAGAGCAATTGATTTGGATGGACAGTGTCTTGAATGGATTGCATAAGACGTACATTAACAAGAGTGAAACAAGGATAATGGAATTTAGTTTCAGAAATTCAGACGATGCTGAAGGAATTAGATTAGGTACTGAGACAATTAAAGTAATAGATACGTTTTGTTATTTGGGTAGCAAAATAACTTCTGATGGCCGAAGTAAAGGAGATATAAAATGCAGAAAGTATATGGCAACAAAATCGTTTCTGAAGAAGCGAAGTTTGTTGACGTCCAATATTAGTTAAAATGTTAGGAAGAGCTCTCTAAAAACATTTGTCTGGCGTGTAGCATTGTATGCGAGTGAAACGAAGACGATAAGGAGTTTAGACAAAACGATGATAGAAGGTTTTGAAATGTGGTGCTACAGACGAATGATGAAGAGTAGATGGGTTGATCGCGTAACTAATGAGTAGATGCTCAACAGAATCGGGTAGAAAAAGAGATTCTGGCATGTCCTAAGAGAAGGGATAGTTTGGTGGGACCCACATTGAGACATCACAGAATCGTCGACTTTTCATTAGAAGGAAGTGTGTGTGGTAAAAATCTTAGAGGGAGACCGAGGGACGAATGCAGTAAGCAGAATCGAAAGGTTGTAGGATGCCATATATATTCTCAGATGAAGAGGTTGTCACAGGACAGGGTAGCGTGGAAAGCTGCATCAAACCAGTTTGCGGATTGAAGACAACAATAACAACATACGAATTTTACATCAATGTGTCCGCAAAGTAAAGTTTGGTGAATAGTCCTTTAACGTCAATGTAGATGAAGCGTGAACTACAGTTGCCTTACTGTCCTTCGATATACTCACCTCCCACAACTTGGCACTGCGATACAAGTCTTGGAAATTTTGCGCGAATGTCTTCCTTTGGGATGCTGTTTAAAAGTCTCGTCACTATTCGTTGGATGTCAGGAATATCTTGACTTCACTTTCCATTCAAAGCGAGTTTGATTGGAGGGAATAGGAAGATGTCCGGAGGATAGAAATCTGGTGAGTATTGTTGATGTGAAAATATCGGTCCCATAACACTTCCTTCAGTTACGTCAGAATTTACTTTCACATCATAAACTTCTCTCCGTGTAGAATGACATGCTATGTTCTTTTCTCTAGAATAGTACTTTTTATTAGGCGACAGTGGGAAACAATATCGGAAATCAAAGAACATGTCACATACCTAGCCTGTATCTCCTACTCTTTGGGACTCGTGCACGAATAGACAGCACTGGTTTTCACACGACCATGAGATTCTTATAGAGGAGGTATCATAATACCCGAGCATGAAGTGAATTCCAAGATTCTGTAACAGACTAACGTTAGAAATATAGGCGTACATTTCTCCTCATCTGTTCTTAAAGTCGAAAAAGATATGCCCTTTTCCAGTCATTAATGAGACTACACTCCGGGAAAATGAAAAAAGAACACCATGAATTCGCCGACCAAGCAGAGGGAAATTTTATTGACACATTCTTGTGGTTGTGTACAACACACAATTCCACAGGCAGAGCCGTACGGACGTGAGTACAGTCACAAGAGCGTCCGCAATGTTGGCGTTAGTACCGTGTATACTCTCCTTTTACAGCAATGCAGGCTGTAATTCTTTCATGGAAACGATCGTAGAGGTTCCGAAAGTGGTTATATGGAATGGCCTGTCATGCAGTTTCCACCTGGTGCCTCAGTTGGGCCAGATTTCGTGTCGCCCATGAAGACCACCTAGCATGACGTTTCATGCGGTCCCAAATATGCTCATTGGGGGAGAGATCTGGGGATCATTATCCCCAGATCTGTACCCCATTGAGCATGTCTGAGACCGGATGAAACGTCATCTTGGCGCGGTCTACACGACCGGCACGAGATCTGATCCAGTTGAGGCATCAGATGTAGATTGCATGGCAGGCCATACCGTAAGACTTCATTCAGCACCTCTACAATCGTCTTTATGAGAAAGTTGCACACTGCATTGCTGCGGAATTAGGGTATACACGATACTGGCGTCGACATTGTAAACGCTCTGGTGACTGTACTGAGGTGTGTATGGCTCTGACAGCCTGATCGTGTTTTGTATACATCCTCAAGGATATGTCAATAAAATTTCACTATGCAGGGTTGACGAATTCACGGTGTTCTTTTTTCATTTTCCAGAAGTGTATTTGTCTAGTGATCTATGGCACACTGATGCTGTACCACTGGAACAGTGGTACACGTTTCGCTCCTGCAGAAGTCATGCAATTCGATGGCGTACTTTTGAGGATGGTGAGGGGGAGGTGAGGCCGCGGCCTGCTCTCCAGTCCAGGCCGCGTTCCGCTCCAGCCGAGATCAGCCACTCGGATTTAATTTCAGAGGAAACACTGTGTTAATTATGTCTGACTTGGGCCGGAATCGAGTGCGACCGACCTCCCGCACGCGGCGCGCTCCCCAGGGATTAATTATGGCGCCGCTATTGACCCGCGCCTGTATTCGTCCGCCGTCACCCGTTATGGAGTGCGGAGTAGCGTAGGCCGCGGGTCTTGGCTGGGAGCTCTCCACTGCCGAGCCCCGCGTCCCACCAGTGCTCGCTAGCTGCGCGCCACGTCTCGACAGCGGCTGTCTCTTTCGATTCACCTAAGCTCTGCATACGCACTAGGCAAGACACTAGAAAGAGGGGCCTTTATCCAGCAGTAGATAAAAAAAAGCAGTCAACAATCCGAAGATTGGTTTGAACACCACAGTGCTTTACTAGGAATGGTCCTGTTTGGAGGTGGTATGCCGTTGCCTTCCTCCGACCTTCGAACTATCTTACCCAGCCAGTTCTAGGGGGACCTACAGTTTAACGTGGGTTCCGAACCACGGTGCTACTCGGTATTTTTCACATGAGCAATACTGCCAGAGGTGAAAGAAGTGGAAAGTGACAGATAAAAATCCTAGAACCTGGCGGGGATCGAACCCGCGACCTTTGGATTTGTAGTCTGGCACTCTACCACTGTGCAACCGAGGCCAAACAGTAATTATTGTAAATTGGATTCCATTATCTCAAGGGTCACGAAATCCCTTTTATCAATAAGGAAAGGAGCGGCATTAGCCGTAAAATCTTTTGCTTTATTCAGGCAAGTCGATTTCGCTTTTCCATGAAACCACCTTCAGTGCTGTCAGCTGTCCATTTCACAAAAACGCTGTTTTCAACTTGGCCAGCTGACAGGACTGAAGATGGTTTCTTGGAAAACCGAAATCGATTTGCCTAAATAAAGCAAAAGATTTTACGACTAATGCTGCTCCTTTCATTATTGAAAAAATTATTGTAAAGTCAGGACGGCGCGCGGCCGTTCGCCGTCTGGGTTCCTACCCTTTGGGACTCGTGCACGAATGGAGAGCACTGGTTTTCACACTACCATGAGATTCCTATAGAGGAGGTGTCATAATACCCGAACATGAAGTGAATTCCAAGATTCTATAACAGACTAACGTTAGAAATATAGACGTATAGTTCTCCTCATCTCTTCGAATACTGTTCTTAAAGTCGAAAAAGATATGCGTTTTTCCAATCATTATTTGTCTAGTGATTTATGACACACTGATGCTGTACTACTGGCACAATGGTACCTGTTTCGCTTCTTTTGCTTTATTCAGGCAAATCGATTTCGGTTTTCCAAGAAACCACCTTCAGTGCTGTCAGCTGGCCATTTCACAAAAATGCTGTTTTCAACTTGGCCAGCTGACAGCACTGGAGATGGTTTCTTGGAAAACCTAAATCGATTTGCCTGAATAAAGCAAAAGATTTTACGACTAATGCTGCTCCTTTCATTATTGAAGAAATTATTGTAAAGTCAGAACGGCGCGCGGCCGTTCGCCGTCTGGGTTCCTACCCTTTTGGGACTCGTGCATGAATGGAGAGCACCCCCTACCCCCACCCCCCTCCTCTCTGGCATGGATGTTTGCATTGTCCTTAGGTTAGTTTACCTTAGTCTAAGTTCAAATGTTCAAATGTTTGTACAGTTTAAGGGACTTAACTACGGGGTCATCAGCCCCTAAACTTACAAACTACTTATGAACTACCTTATACTAAAGACAGCACAAACATCCATACCCGAGGGGGGATTCGAACATCAGACGGGGAGCGGCCTCGCGCATCGTAGTATAGCACCTCAATGCGCTCAGCTGCTCCGCCGCGTCATAGTTTAAGTAGTCTGTAAGCTACGGACTAATAAACAAGCAGTTGAGTCCGATAGAATTGCAAAACATTATTTTTAAGTCTGGACGAACCACATATACTGGACACCCAAGTATTCTGTAAATGGTTAAAATTAAAATTACCGTATTTACTCGCCTCCTGAACCCTATCACCTATCGTACCCCATGAATTTTTAGGACAAAAACTGAAATTTAAAAAGAAAGAAAAAAAATCTTGAAAGTATATGAAGTTGTTAGTCACGTGAAATTCTGCAGCATTAATTTACGCGGAATCCGGCAACACGGCAAGCCACTGACAACACACAATAGTAACAATAGCTGACTACCCCTCTTCCATGGTCCATTCAGTAGCCGCGGAGGAGCAGTCGAGCGCATTAAGCCGCTAGGTTCCGATGCGCGCGGCTGCTTCCCGTCGGGATTTCGGATCCCCCCTCGGGCATGGATGTTTGTGTTGTCTATAGTATAAGATAGCTCATCAGTAGTTTGTAAGTTTAGGGACTGATGACCCCGCAGTTAAGTCCCATAAGCTTAACAAACATTTGAACATTTTCAAGTCCATTCAGTTCGCATTTTCGCGCAGTTTTGAATTCCGTTTTATTAAAATGAGTACCGGCGATCGGGGAATTAGCTTTGCGACATAGTTTGAATGAAGATCCGTACATCAGTATTGAAAACAACTTATCTGTATGTTATTTTCGTATTGCAGGTAGGGTAAGGTGGTACAAATTCGATATAGGTATAATTCCGATCAACATAAGGTTTCGCTCCATTTGTCAGTCTCGTAGTGTTGGTAGCACTTGCCTTTGTGTGGCGTCGTAGTGTAGCAGGTTTCTACAGCTCCTCCTGTGTTTTCCAAGAATACACCACTTTGTACTACGGAGATATAAATTTTTTCCTGTTAAGAGGTAAGTGAAGCTACTTAGTCTAACGCGCTCTTATAAATTTTCTAGTTTCCACGCTCTTGCAAATTCTATATTAGTGATGTTAGAAACTTGTTTTCCATTCGGGCGTGTTCTGAGGCACCTACAGAGAAAGCCTCTGTGACATGTGCTGCCATTTCTTGGCAGAATTCACTACTAATTACTCGTGAATACAGTCACGCCAGTAGTACATTTTCGATCATAAAAATGGTACAATTTCGATACCCTAGTACAATTTCGATCAATGCAGTTTTTCAGTTTAGTCCGTCACGATTGGTTACCATAGACATATTATACACAATTATTGCAAATATATTCTGTAATATATTTAAAGTTTTTCCTACGCGATTTTTAAAAGCCACCTCTTATTTTCTATATGCCACGAAAACGAGCAGAAAAGAAAATCTACAATAAATGGAGTCCAGCTACATTAGTTGAGGCAATAAAGAGTGTAATGAATGGACATTTGAGGCTTCGAGCTGATTCACAATTATATGACATTCCTTTCAGCACTTTACATGGTAAAGTGCAAATTAAAAAGAAAATGCAAGCTGGATTAACCCCAACTAGTCCTACAGAAAACAGAATTGGTCATCCAACGGTACTCAGTTCGGAAATGGAAGATGCTTTGGTCCAGAGAGCTTTATTTCTAGACCAGCGCGGATTGGGTCTGTCGCCACTCCAGTTAAGAAAAGCTGCATTTCGGTTAGCTGAGAAAAATAATTTGAAACATCCATGGAAATTAGAAAGCAAGGTTGCTGGAATCGACTGGTCTAGGGCATTTGTTAAGAGACACACTCACCTTAGCCTGAGAAAACCCGAGGTTCTTTCGCGAGCGAGAGCTGAAGGCTTAAATAAAGCAGAAGTAAGTAAATATTTTCAGAATTTAGAAAAAAACTTACAGGATTATGATATGTTTGATAAACCAGAGTGTATTTATAATATGGATGAATCCGGCTTTCCTCTTAACAACAGACCCACAAAAGTAGTAAGTCGTAAAGGAAAGCGAGGAGTTATGTCACTAACTAACGTGGAAAGAGGACAAAATGTGACTATTGCTGCATGCATGAATGCAATTGGATAACCTCCGCAGCAAGAGGAAACTTTTTCAACAGGACACCAGGAAAACAATGAACAAATGCAACAAGAACTATAATCGGAAATGTACGTCTGTGAGTAATGATGAAAGAAGTTTACCAAGCTTCAATTCGCCAGCAAACAACGAAAATAATTGTGGATTTTGTTTATTGAATTATTATAGTGCAGAATCAGTAGCTAAGGGTGACTGGATTCGCTGCCAAAAATGCAATGTTTGGTACCACGAAGTATGCGTTGGTCCCCGATGGAAAAAGTGTTTTATATGTGGAAGATGCAAGTGATCAAAATTGTACCAGGAAGTGATCACAATTGTACCTAGTGTGGTACATTTTCGATCGATTCTTCTCAATTCTGTAAACTGTTTTTGTGTTTATACCAACTTTTGTAAGTGTATAATATTTGTGTTACATATTCATTAAAACTCCAAGAACAAATGCCATAGTTAAAATTACTTCTTTTCTTAATATATTTCCAGTTACAATAACAAGTGTCCGAAATGATCGCAATTGTACCACCTTACCCTATTTACTTTTAATTAATAGGTTGCTTGAAATTTCCGCTACCATTAATATCTATGATTTAAGTGTTAAAAATATTTAATAGTGACATGTTTCGATGCTGTGCATCATCATCAAGCTAAAGGCATACAAATATATTACTTAAGGTGTACATTAACCTATACTGACAACAATGTTTGTAGAGCTTATGGGACTAAACTACGGGGTCATCAGTCCCTAAACTACTTATGAACTAGCTAATACTAAGGACGGCACAAATATCCATGCCCGAGGGGGGATTCGAACCTCCGACCGTAGTGGCCGTGCAGACCATGACTGGCGCGCCGCAGTCCCCTCGGCCACCGCGGCCGACTACTGACAACTTGATGTTTTTGGAAATGAACCTGTTAAAACAGGCCTCGAAATAAGGCACATTATTGCATCTAAAATGTCGGGAGCTATAGTAAATAGTTCTTGTAAAACGAAACAATCTTTAAAGTATTTGTAAGCGTAATTACTCAAATCTGGGGAATAAATGAAAACAAACGTGGAACTTACGTAGAAGTCAGAGACTTGTCAGTCATTTCACCCACACGAAATGAAACCACTTAAAAATTCAAATTTCAGTGGAAACATTCATGTGAATGATGCGGCCACAGAGAGTATTTTCATTCTGTTGTTTCATTCAACCGAAAAGGCAGATTGAAGAAAAACAACGCTGACAAGTCGGTTATAAAAAAACAGTCGTTCTCCTATCACTGGTTCTGTGAGGGGAACTAGAACCAGTCTTGAAATGTAAATTTTGATGCGATAGTTGTTTACATTGTAAGTTTACGACTTTGAATGCAACCTAGACTCTGCGACATCGACTCAAACTATCTGTGGAATGTTTTCACTGAACCAGACGATCATTACACTGACTTATTAACATTCGTAAAAGCAGATCCCAGAGAGGTGGATATGCAGCCCGCAGCTGCATATTCCGCGTGGCAGAAAATGGAGCTCTCTCTTCGTTTTTTGGCTCTTTTGCGTATGTCCCCCATCCGTTAGCGCTAATAACACGCCGGCCGGACAGCGGGGGCGAGCCTCTGTGAAAAACGATCGCGCCGGATAAAGGCGAGGCTCGCCTGGCCTCTGGACGCGCCCGTATCTGCCGATAATGAACTGCACGTCACCTAAAGGTCACATCACACGCAGCTAATATCTTTGCAGGGGAATAATGCACAAGGAAAATTTGCTGCAACAGATATTCTCTCTCTCTCTCTCTCTCTCTCTCTCTCTCTCTCTATCTATCTCTCTCTCTCTCTCTCTCTCTCTCTCTGTGTGTGTGTGTGTGTGTTAATAGTTTCAGAGTTTCACTAAAAATCAAACATGGAAGAAGGCACCACCGATTACAATAGATTTCACCGTGTGAATATCTAAACCTACACCTACATACAGGATGTTTCACTAGGTGTGTTTGCCTCTGTAACTTATAAAATAATAGGTGACGGGAAATTTTAATGCGGTAGGTCAATACAAGAAATGCTACTCTTTCCGCGGAGCTATGAACATAGTTTATTGTATCATTTTGCAAAGAGTTACAGCACAAAGATATAATTTTTTAAATGGAACAATAGTTTTTTCTATCGTGCATTGGATTCGTTGAAACCAACTGCGTCCAAATCAATTTAAACTACATTCCTATCACTGTTAGTTTGGGACCTACAACCCTTCAAAGTTTCAGGGGCAGATACCACAAACGCTGCGTGTAATGCAATGCGCCTTCTAAATGTGGTGCGGCCGAGTTGTAACGTCGTCGGTGTCACAGAGCGAGAAGGTTCCTCAATGCGCTGTTAGACTGCGGACTGTCGCCGCACTCGGCCGTATACCCGACAGTTGTAGCCACACAAACAACCGGGGCTCAATATACCACAGTTACTGACATCGGATGACGATGGCATACACGAACAACGAGTACGTTGACATATTTCTGATGCTCGGCGAGTGCCAACACGATGCAACCATGGCGTATGCCGTGAGATATCCTAGGCGAAGAACCCCGGTAGCCATTACGTTCTTACGTGCCGAACAACGACTTCGGGAAACAAAAATGTTTCAAATGTTTGTATAGTTTATGGGACTTAACTACGGGGTCTTCAGTCCCTAAACTTACAAACTACTTATGAACTACTTACGAACTAGGACGGCACAAATATCTATGCCCGAGGGGGGATTCGAACCCCCGACCGTAGTTGCCGCGCAGACCGTGACTGGAGCGCCTCAGTCCCCTCGGCCACCACGGCCGGCTTCGGGAAACAGGCAGCTTGGTAATGCGCCGCAGTAACTGACGAAAACCTGCAAGAAGTGATGAGACAGAGGTGTTTTTGTTTTATCTGCACTACACCACGTTGTCAGCTTACGAGCCGTTGCTACAGTCGCTGGTGTCAGTCTCACATCTGTGTGGCGTATAGCAGTAACAGACGAAGACCTGCAAGAAGTGAGGAGACAGAGGTGTTTTTGTTTTAGCTGCACTACACCACGATCCTCGTGTCGGCTTACGAGCCGTTGCTACAGTCGCTGGTGTCAGTCTCACATCTGTGTGGCGTATAGTACACGGCCACAGGTTTCACCCGTACCGCCTGTCAGTGACCCAGGAGCTGCATGGGAACGATTTCCGTGCAAGAGTGACATTCTGTGAGTGGGCCATGCGTAATTTCACGCTGGAGTCTTTACAAAGTGTTATGTTCTCTGAAGAGTCCACGTTCACAAATTATGGTGCAGTGAATCGCCATAGCATGCACTTCTGAGGCGCAGACAATCCTCGATGTGGGTACGACCTGTCGACCGTCAACTTAGGTGGTCTATTAACGTGTGGTGTGGAATCCTTGGGGATGAAATCATCGGTCCACACTAATTCCCAGGTACACTGACAGGTGTGTTATATCGCGCTTTTATAGCCGACAGTTTGGGTGGTCCATATGTGGATGCAGCACGATGGTCACCCAGTCCATTCTGTGCGTGCTGTTGTGGAAGAACTAAACAACAGGTTTGCAGGAAGATGGTTGGGGCGCCATGGTCCTCATTCATGGCCCGCAAGGTCGCCCGATTTAACACCAGTAGATTTCTTTTTGTGGGGATATCTAAAGGATCGTGTTTATGTCACTGAGCCCACATCACCAGATGATCTAAAACGGCGCATCGAGGACGCACGTCGCTCTGTCACACCGGCGATGTTACATCTCGTCCGCAGATCCTTTCGACGCGCATTGCATTATTCATTGAGGAACATGGACACACATTTGAACATCTCATGTAAATCAACTTCCCACCACCATAACATCCATCACCCACCACACAGCCTTGTATTATGTACAGCGTGTGGTATCTGCCCCTGAAACTGTGAAGGGTTGTAGCTCCCAAACTAACAGTGATAGGAATGTAGTTTAAATTGATTTGGACGCAGCTGGTTTCAACGATTCCAATGCACGATAGAAGAAACTATTGTTCCATTTAAAAAATTATATCTTTGTGCTGTAACTCTTTAGGAAATGATACAATAAACTATGTTCATAACTCCGCAGAACTTGTGTTGACCTACCGCATTAAAATTTCCCGTCACCTATTATTTTATAAGTTACAGAGGCAAACACACTTACTGAAACACCCTGTATACTCTGCAATCCACTCAAAGGTGCATGGCGGAAGGCTGTCTGTACCACTACTACTTACTAGCTTTCCTGTTCCACTCCTGTATAGAACAAGAGAAAAAGCAATGCTTGTATGCATCTGTAGGGGCCCTGATCACTCTGATCTTATCTTTGACGTCTTCGCGCGAAATGTAGGTTCGCGGCAGTAGAATCATTCTGCAGTCTGCCTCAAAATCCGGCTCACTAAATTTCAACACTGTTTCTCGAACATCGCCATCCCTCCAGCGACTCCCATTTGAGTTCCCGAAACATTTCAGCAACACTCGCGCACTGATCGAACCTACTAGTAACAAACCTTCTCGCTCGCCTCTGGATTGCCTCTATGACTTTCTTTAAGGCCCCTACACATGCTCCGATTTATCGTCCGACCCACCAACTGACCAACGAACCAACCAAATTCTTAGCAGCCTACACACGTTCCGACCAACTGCACGCAGCGATTGCATCGCATCCGTGTTCTGCTGTGTGTTTGTCGAAATGTTTTTGTTTTCGTGTGTCGCTGTGCAGATAGCAAATGATCGCAGGCAGGAAGTTGGTCGGGTAGCGCTACACACGCACAATTTGTTGGGTGGAGTGGTGGGGAGGTCGGATGTCGGACGGCCAGGCTCGACCAACCATGCGACAAGCAAAGTTGGTCCGTAAGGTCCCCCACACGTCAAGTTTGTCGGACCGCCGATAAATTCGTCCCGACAAATAGGAACGTGTGTAGGGGCCTTTAAACCGATCTGATGGGGATGTCAAACGCTTGAGCAATATTCAAGACGGGGTCGTACAAGCGTCTCCTTTACAGACGAATCACATCTTCCAAAAATTCTCCCACTAAAGCGAAGGTGACCATCCGCCTTCCCCACGAATGTTCTTATATGCTCGTTGCATTTCGTATCTCTATGCAGCGTTACGTTGTAAGAGTACACCTGTTGGTGTATCTTACAGTTTGATTTAAAGTAATGTATATATCGTCTTAAATTTGTTTATTTCATGTATTTTTCATTTGTTGTATGCTAGATATATTTGTTATGTAACGTCACTTTCAATATTGAATCATCTAGTGTAAACATGTACTGTATGTGTAAACCCACATGAATGCACGGACATTCTTTGTAAGTTAGCAATGCGCCAGAGACAATGTTGAACCTGTGGTAAAGACTGTCTTTGCCACAGAAGTAGTGTGAGTGTCGCGCTGCTGAAGCAGTCGCGGTGCGGACTCGCCAAAGTAAAGACATAAATGCAGTCGCGGTGCGGACTCGCCAAAGTAAAGATATAAATGCAGCCGCCGAGCGGACTCGCTATAGTAAACACGTAAATGTTTTTGTTGATGGTGCAGAGGCACGGTAGGCGCAGTGTGGCGCGAGTTTAAAGCAATCGTAATAAGGCTGAGAGTCGTACTGTTTAATGTATTGAAGCAAGTGCGAAATAAGTTTGTTTATACTCGATCAGTGTAATCTTTTTTCATGTATGCAAGAAAAGTAATTGTTTGGTATCAAGTCTATTGTCACCGAGTGTGATCGTTGTGTAGTAAGAGTACCTATTGTAATCATATCTGTCTTGTTTGGACTTCACGACGAATACGACGAAAGCAGACGAGTACTTTTGTAACATTTTATTTTGTATGCATGTAAATGTAGTGTCAACCCAATCAGAACTTTGGTTCAATTATACATGACTTATTTTGAAACCAGTCTTAATTTTGTAAGTAGTTGTAGTCACCCCATTATCACCATTATTAGATTATGTTGAATATGCAAGCCTGTACATTGACTAACAAGTTCAATCATTTTCAAGGTAATTACGTTCAGTTTTAAAGAAAATTGCTAGACGAGTTAAAGAATTTCTAAAGGTGTTGCAACCACAGAGACTAGTAATTAAAGTGCAACAGAGTTTGCAAGTAAAGTAAAGTTGGTTTCATTTATGTAGAAAGTAACCAGGCTAACAGTAGTCAATTTTTTATGAAATACGCTAAATGCCAAACTCTGCACAGCCAGTTACACGCGTACGCTACCCAGGCCCTGGAACCAATTACAAAAAAAAAAAAAAATAGTTTACGTAAAGTTTTATAAGGAACTTGAATGCTTTAAACAATAATATCAAAATTATTGAGAACTTTGACTGTAGTATTTGTGAAGCTCATTGCACCACGGAGTTTCACTGTATTGAGCTATTATCATTGCAATCAGAGTTTATCTGCTATTACAATTTTGATTATAACACGAACACGCCATCACCACTACATGAATTCTGACACATTTGTTAGTGAAGTTGTGCTGTTCGTGAATCGTAAGAGATGCTAGTTGGAGGCTGTAGTCAGTGCTAAGTCAGATAGGGCCAAGCTTAATTAATTACTACAGTGACTGTTTTAAGTTAATTAATATCAATTTTTTATTTATTCAAAATTCTAACTTACAATGCGAAAGTGTTGTTGCGACCCATTAGTTGTGATTTGCTACAACATTCAATAACAAAATTATTATTACTAGAGCATATCATTACGCATTCTAAATTTTGAGATTATTTGACGACCTCCAACAGGCAATCTTCTTACAATTGGCGACCCTGCCAGGATAGTTTGGGCGCCTACGTTTGTAACTGGTTTGGCAAGACATTTGCTAATTAAGTTATAGTAATTAAGTTATTATTAAATTTTTTTTTTTTTTTTTTTTTTTTTTTTTTTTTTTTTTTTTTTTTTTTTTGTATATTGATTGACTGTTTATTGGATTTGAAATTTGTATATCGTTTGTTGATTTTGAAACATTGGTGAATAGTTTAAACATGGCACCTGTAGGGCAGCGTCATCGTGACGCAACAATAGAGAAAAGTAGGGTCCTTACTAGGAACGCGATAATGCGTAGAAGCCAGGCATCAACAATGGATTCAAGATTAGAAAAAGTAACCGAAATGGAAAATGTACCAGAAATCGAAAATGCAAATTTGACCGTAGATCGACGTGATCAAAATGAGGTTCGAAGAAGTAGTACAGATTTGAGACACTCAAACGATCGCAGGTTAGCGATAAACGTTGGTCACGTAATTAATGGAGAGAAAATTAACATGGATGAGATCGCGGACAATGTAAGTGATCAGCAAAAGGTAATTGACGAACATCAGAACGAATCGGAGGCTAAATGTTCATCAGATGATCTGTCATCAAGTAGTGAGGAGGAACGGAAAATCGACAGAAATAAAAAGGATAGGCGAAGGACAAAAATGAGGGATGCTGTGCCTCAAGGAAATGCAGACATAAGTGCGTTAATGCAATTCATGCAAAATATGAGCCGGAATTTTGAAAAGTCACAGTTAGAAATGAGCCGGAATCTTGAAAAGTCACAGTTAGAAATGAGCCGGAATCTTGAAAAGTCACAGTTAGAAATGAGCAGGAATCTTGGTCAAAAAATCGAAAAATCACAGTTAGAAATAAAGAAAATAGATCAAAAAATCGAAAAATCACAGTTAGAACTAAGACGGGAACTTGGACAGGACATAAAGAAAATAGATAAAAAAATCGAAGAAATAAAAAAGGAAAATGAACACGTTAGGAAGCAAATAAGTAAACAGGAAAAAAGGATAGATGATTTAGCCACGCAAACGGAACAACAGATTACGCAGGCGCAAAACATTTGTGAGGAGCGTCACACCGAGTGCAGTATCGAAGTCACTTTGGTTAAAAAATCATTAAACAGAACCAAAGACAAAGTCGCGGGACTCGAACAGGGATTAACACACTCTGAGGAAAGAATTGTTCAGACGCAAAGAGAAATCCAGCGTGTTGTGGAACATGAAAACAATACGTGGACCCCGCCTAGTACAGAAGCGCAAGTTGGGAGTCACAATGATGGCGCAACAGATAATTGTTATCATCTCGTGAGGCAGCCTGCTGCAGGAAACGTCAGCTTTGAAACGACAAAATCTGTCACCGAAACCAGTAACGGGAATTCGCATTACGAAATAAATTTGAACGGAACTGTACCGGAACAAAGAAATGTTGCGCCATTGCCTTGTGTTGACAACAATGAGGAGGCAAGGCGCACCAAAAATAATAGACGAATGGAAAAGTATTTGCGTAGTATCAGACCGCCACTATTCAAACCAGATGGCGACATCCATATAATGAAATTTTTGAATCATATCGAACAAACTTTACCGCGAGATTGGTCGGATCGCATGTGTATAAATTATGTTCTGTCCAACGTGCATGAAAGTATTCACAATGACGTTATGGACTTGAGGAGCGAGAGCAGAAGCTACCGCGAATTTAAGGATCAACTAATACGCAAATATTGGTCATCAGCAAAGCAGGATGAAGTTTATGAAGATATTCACACAGCACCGATCTTTAACGCAAATAAATTCAGTACGATGGAGAAATATGTGAAACATTACTGGAATAAGAATAGGTGTCTTAGCTATCCAATACCGGAGCGAGCTTTCATTTCAGTAATGTTAGCGAAATTGCCCAGACGTGTGCGAGATCTTTTCATTGTACAACCAGTTTTATCTATAGAAAAATTTATGGAAGTCTTGGAAAGATGTGATCGAAGCTGGGAAAATGGAGACCGTCCCAACCGACAGGACAGAGGGAATAGGAATGGAACAGATGATCGACATTATCGGAGGGACGAAGGTACTCGCCGTGAAGATAACGGATACGGGCACCGACAAGCGGATACACGGGAAGACAGGTCACGAGGAGGTGATACCAATAACGGCCGACAAGATGATCGACGGCAACGTCATCAGAGAGAAGAAGAACCGAGACAAGACCGACAGGAAAATCGTAATCGAGAGATGAATAATCGAAATGATTGGCAAAACACCGGAGCTAGGCCCAAAGAATACAATCAGTCACGTAATGTAGACAGAAGTAGAGGAGACGGAAGAACAGTCTACGAGAAACCGGGACCTCGCGACACACAGGTTTATGCCGTAGAAGCACGCACAGTAGATATTGGAGACACCAACCACGAAATACGTAATCAAAGTACGAACAATCATGAAGAAAACGCACGTTTTTTAAACTAATTGAGCGGCGGCTTTGCCCCGCGGCGAGGCCGCAAAGCCTTTGAAGGGGACTGAAGGACCGACGAGCTCAGACGAAAATGCAAAGAAAGAAGACTCCGATAATGAATGGATAACGACAGATGATGAAGACGAAACTGACGTTATATACAAGACTACGAACGTAATTGAACGTGGCAAGAATGAACGAACAACAACTGTAGAAGCAAAGAAGCTTGAGGGCGCGCAAATAAACAAAGTTATTGACGCATCAGCGCAAATAAATAAAGCAACAGTTGGGCCAGAAACGGAACAAGAATACCATGAAAGAATGTTCGTTGAAGCAATAGATGCGTTACTGGATAACAATGATCAAGATAAGAAAACTTGTATTCAACTGGAAGAAGATACTGACGTGGAAGAGACGGAAGACAGTGACGAATCGGATACGACAGAAGATGAGCAGGGAGACCCAGACAACAAAGCAGCAGATACCTTAACCACCTGTACGGAAGAAGTAGCAGAAAATTATGATTCATTGCAGAATGGGTTTCCTGACATCATCGAGCATATCGAAATATGGAGCCACCACGACGTTGCAACAACAGCACCGCAGATGACACAATGCAATGGCATCCAAAAGTCAGATGAACAACAAAGGTTATCAAAGGAAGAAGAAGATGTGCTTAGAACTGAAATACGAGTATTGAGAGACGCCAGACAAAGCGAAAGCAATACATGTCCGAAACTAAAACTGGTAATCGTAAGCAAGGATTATGAAGCATTAATTGATACTGGGTCGATGATTTCGATTTTGCCACGCTCGATTTATGAGGATGTTAAGAAAAGCTTGCATAGAATAGAGGAACTTCCAGCAACTAGATTGAAAATATATGGAGCTCTCAATTCTAAATTTGTGGAATCAAAGAAGAAGATTTTCTTGCCGTTTAAAATCAATCAGCTTAACCAACTATTTTACCACGAGTTTGTAGTAGTGGAAGAAATAAATATTCCGTTGATAATTGGAGCTGATTGGCTACAGAAAGTTAGAGCGGTCGTGGACCTGAAAAGAAATATTTTGACTGTTGAAGACGAAGGAAACCAGTACACCACCGAATTATTACCGCAAGTGGAACATCCAGTAAAAACATTTAATATCAGATGCAGCCAGGAAGACATAAAAACAAGTCATGGCAAACAAAGGCAAAGAGAAAGGTTAAAAGAGAAGGACGAACGATTTGATCTCTAGGGTATAAGCAACGTGCCGACAACAATGAGGCGTGACGCGCCGCGAGCAGGCACAGAGTACTGGAGAAGACGACGCGTGAAAATGAAACACTCAACTGTAAATGAACCGTCTGACTGTAGTTATGTGAATCAAGAGCATTGCAGCGGACGAAGAAGTGGGGTACAGCAAAATGAAACCTTATTTGGATTGACACACAAAGAAATGACACATTTTTTACTCGAAGAAGACGACACCCAAGAGGACACCGAAATGAACTTGATAATTACCGGATTTGTAGGAGAACGGATTGTTACTGTGACACCGGACACCGGAAGCCAGTACAATGCAATCGAAGAGGATTTGTACTTAATTAGCCACAAGCAGAAGCTAATTATCAAAGAAGACTCTTGCAATATAAACACATCATCTATTATACCAAAGCAAAGCGTGCAAGTACGGAAACGAGTAATGCTAGAGATTATTGTATGTGAACAGGCGATAGTGGCAGAATTTTTAGTTGTCAGAGGATTAAAGACCGACGTCGTGATTGGTGCGGACACGATGCGGAAGTTAGAAATGAAGATTAATTATTATAAAAAATATATAGAATGGAATGTGGGTGGAATCAAAACGAAATGGAACTTGTTCGAAGAGAAAGAGAAAACAGACGCAGAGATGCAACACTACGTTGACTCTGTGTACCTTAATGAAGAAGAGGAGACTAATTATCATGACGTAAATCATTCTACTGATGAAGTGGAAGAGATAAGACCCTACCGCGTAAACAAACATGCTAATGCTATGGAACTGGTGTCCATATTTGTTTGTTATGGTCTTCAGTCCGGAGACTGGTTTGATGCAGCTCTCCACCCTACTCTATCCTGAGCAAGCCTTTTCATCTCCTCATAAGAACGGCAACCCACATCCACTTGAATCTGCTTACTATACGCGTCTCTTGGTCTCCCTCTGCGATTTTTACCCCACACACTTCCCTCCAATGCTAAATTTACGATTCCCCGATGTCCTACCAAGCGATCCCTTCTTTTAGTCAGGGTATGCCAAAAATTCCTTTTCTCACCAATTCTGTTCAGTATCTCTTCATTAGTTATGCGATCTACCCACCTAATCTTCAGCATTCTTCTGTAGCACCACATTTCAAAAGCCTCTATTCTCTTCCTGTCCGCACTGCTTATCGTCCATGTTTCACTCCCGTACAAGGCAACACTCCACACAAATGCCTTCAGAAAAGACTTCCTGACCCTTAAATTAATATTCGATGTTAGCAAATTTCTCTTTTTCAAAAATGCTTTTCTTCCCATTGCCATTCTGCATTGTCCATAAAGAACAACAATAATGTAGGACTGAGACACGTATGTGACATTAAAAAATTATATTATTAATGTGTAATTGTAATCATAATATTGTAAGGGGAACTACACTACAACTGAAAGACTGATGCGATGAACATGACTTGTAAATATTAATGTATTGTGTAACTTATCATTTATTTTAATTACTGTGTATGTGAATGTGAGATGAAAGACTGAAGCTAAGATCCGTTTGCAGGTTAGCACACAATAAACAAAACAAGTGGATGAGACCTTGGTATGCGGGCCTGCAGAGCGGCGACAATGCGCTCTTGGACATTAGACGTGCCGCCAGCGGCAACCGCTACCAGAGGCAACAATTGCGTCGCGCGGTCAGCCGCCGGCGCTAACGACTTGAAAGGAGCCGACAGCCATGGGCGGTAGCGACTTCAAAGGAACACACACAGCTTCATCCAACGGGACTACAAAATGTAGCGTGTGAAGTGATGTGCAATAAAGTGGAGCTATCAAGCTCGGCCATGAAGGTCAATTGAGTGCAGTGCTATTTTTTGCAGGTTTATACGCCGATTATGTCACACACCGACGCATCCCAACATATCAAATTTTGTAAATAATGTAATGCAACTTTCTACTTTTGTATCTTATGTAATGCCATGTGACCAATATTATGTATCTTTATTTTATGTCATGTAATTTTTCCTATATGAAATATGTGTTTTAAGGTTAACAATTTTTTTTTTTTTTTTTTTTTTTTTTTTTTTTTTTTTTTTTCAACCCGGGCAGGATGTAAGAGTACACCTGTTGGTGTATCTTACAGTTTGATTTAAAGTAATGTATATATTGTCTTAAATTTGTTTATTTCATGTATTTTTCATTTGTTGTATGCTAGATATATTTGTTATGTAACGTCACTTTCAATATTGAATCATCTAGTGTAAACATGTACTGTATGTGTAAACCCATATGAATGCACGGACATTCTTTGTAAGTTAGCAATGCGCCAGAGACAATGTTGAACCTGTGGTAAAGACTGTCTTTGCCACAGAAGTAGTGTGAGTGTCGCGCTGCTGAAGCAGTCGCGGTGCGGACTCGCCAAAGTAAAGACATAAATGCAGTCGCGGTGCGGACTCGCCAAAGTAAAGATATAAATGCAGCCGCCGAGCGGACTCGCTATAGTAAACACGTAAATGTTTTTGTTGATGGTGCAGAGGCACGGTAGGCGCAGTGTGGCGCGAGTTTAAAGCAATCGTAATAAGGCTGAGAGTCGTACTGTTTAATGTATTGAAGCAAGTGCGAAATAAGTTTGTTTATACTCGATCAGTGTAATCTTTTTTCATGTATGCAAGAAAAGTAATTGTTTGGTATCAAGTCTATTGTCACCGAGTGTGATCGTTGTGTAGTAAGAGTACCTATTGTAATCATATCTGTCTTGTTTGGACTTCACGACGAATACGACGAAAGCAGACGAGTACTTTTGTAACATTTTATTTTGTATGCATGTAAATGTAGTGTCAACCCAATCAGAACTTTGGTTCAATTATACATGACTTATTTTGAAACCAGTCTTAATTTTGTAAGTAGTTGTAGTCACCCCATTATCACCATTATTAGATTATGTTGAATATGCAAGCCTGTACATTGACTAACAAGTTCAATCATTTTCAAGGTAATTACGTTCAGTTTTAAAGAAAATTGCTAGACGAGTTAAAGAATTTCTAAAGGTGTTGCAACCACAGAGACTAGTAATTAAAGTGCAACAGAGTTTGCAAGTAAAGTAAAGTTGGTTTCATTTATGTAGAAAGTAACCAGGCTAACAGTAGTCAATTTTTTATGAAATACGCTAAATGCCAAACTCTGCACAGCCAGTTACACGCGTACGCTACCCAGGCCCTGGAACCAATTACAAAAAAAAAAAAAATAGTTTACGTAAAGTTTTATAAGGAACTTGAATGCTTTAAACAATAATATCAAAATTATTGAGAACTTTGACTGTAGTATTTGTGAAGCTCATTGCACCACGGAGTTTCACTGTATTGAGCTATTATCATTGCAATCAGAGTTTATCTGCTATTACAATTTTGATTATAACACGAACACGCCATCACCACTACATGAATTCTGACACATTTGTTAGTGAAGTTGTGCTGTTCGTGAATCGTAAGAGGTGCTAGTTGGAGGCTGTAGTCAATGCTAAGTCAGATAGGGCCAAGCTTAATTAATTACTACAGTGACTGTTTTAAGTTAATTAATATCAATTTTTTTATTTATTCAAAATTCTAACTTACAATGCGAAAGTGTTGTTGCGACCCATTAGTTGTGATTTGCTACAACATTCAATAACAAAATTATTATTACTAGAGCATATCATTACGCATTCTAAATTTTGAGATTATTTGACGACCTCCAACAGGCAATCTTCTTACAACGTCTACATATTCAAGGAGCACACTACTAAGGCTGTATACGAGCACTACGGGATGGTTTCTCCCACTCATTTCCATAAGCTTACATTTTGTGGAGCTACCTGCCATTTCTCACACCACCTATCAATTTGGTCCAAGTCATCCTGCAACCAACTACAGTTATTCAGTGACGACACCTTCCTGTATGCTACAGCATCATCAGCATACAGCCGTACACTGCAATTCACTATCACTTTTTTTCAATGTCAATCGATGTTACTGCCAAGAACAAACCCGTAGAGCAGTGCTTCCCAACCTTTTTAGCTTTCAGGCGAAAATCATCAGTGGATCCCTTGCCAGTCAAGCGCACAGGAACTAAAAACTTCGAAATGGAAGAGTCAGTTTCCATTGGGTCAAATACGAATGGAAACAACTTGAAACTGACGATTTTCCTATTTTTATTAATTCCTGTTGTTCAACACTCCAGGCAGGCCATATGTCTAATTAAGTGGACGGGAATATACAGCAAAGAAAACAACATTTATTTTTTACAACAAAACTATCAAACCAACAGAGTTCAAGTAGATATGAATTAAAAGACATAAGACATGAATTAAATATCTGCTAAATTTCGGAAATTCGCAATGCTAATCGACAAAGGTAAATGCGTTCTTCGTAACTAAAGACATAGTCCGCTATAGTTGGAACCAGGTATGACGGCGGCCTTGTTTAGGCTTGAACTGCGCGTCTACGTCACGCATTCTCCGATAGCCAATGAGCGTTCAGTATTGTTCTGAGCGCTCTGCTGCAACTGTCGTAGCCATATACAAAATAAAAACTAGTCCGCTTGCAGCGCTAGTGTCGCGTCCCCACATTGAACGTGATAGAAGCCACTACTTGCAGTAAAACAGTGTGTAAACATAGTTAGTTCGTGTGCTGCTTTCAGTTGTTAACAGGTCTTTGGAGAGGCTCTTTTTGGTCCTATTTCATGCTTTTCACCACTTTCGTTAAGTGAGAAATGTTGCAGCCGCGGTGGCCGAGGGGACTGAGGCGCTTCAGTCACGGTCTGCACGGCCACTTCGGTCGGGAGTTCGAATCCCCCCTCGGGCATGGATATTTGTGCCGTCCTTAGTGTTAGCTAGTTCATAAGTAGTTTGTAAGTTTAGGGACTCATGACCCCGTAATTAAGTCCCATAAGCTCTACAAACATTTGAACATTTGATTTTTTGAGAAATGTTGATAATAATAAAGGGTATTAATGGTTAGTTGTCAAAATAGAAAAATTAGGTTGTTACAAGATATTCTGGAAGTGACACTACATCTTGGTTGTGACAAACCAATATGTGATTATCTAAGTCGTAGGTTAAACTGGGTAGTAACAATTCGTTTGCAAAACCCATTAATGCAAATGCTAAATGTAGGTGATAGCAGATTGTTCTATAGCATAACCTGATCTCTATATTAGTACCTTATATCTAATGAACTGTCTGCTACAAAAATAGCAATCTACATAGGGAAAAGCTGTAGTGTTAGATTACAGACAAAAACTGAGAAAAGTACTTTGTTGCATGTCAAGTACTTAGAATGTATTTGCATATAAATTTACTGAAACATCTAACAGTTGAGCTGACTAGGCATAAGAGTACTGAAGTTAGCGGGGGTAAAATACAGGGAGCGATGAGCTATATTCAACTTGTACAAAAACCAGACAGTCAAAGGGCATGAAACAGTCGTAGTGGTTGGGAAGAAAGTAAGACAGAGTTATAGCCTTTCCCCAATATTGTTCAATCTGTACAATGCGCAAGCTGTGGAGGAATGCAAGGAGAAATTTGGATTGGCAATTAAAGTCCAGGGAGAAGGAAAAGAAACTTTGTGGTTTGATGATGACATAGTATTTCTGTCAGAGACAGCAAAGGACCTGGAAGACCAGTTAAACGGAATGGACAGTGTCTTGAAAGGAAAGTATAAGATGAACGTAAACAAGAGAAAAACGAGGGTAATGGAATGGAATGTTAGATGCTGAAGGAATTAAATTAGGTAATGAGACAATAAAAGTAATAGATGAGTTTTGTTATTTGAGTAGCAAGTTAACTTCCGATGGCCGTAGTAAAGAAGACATAAAATGCAGAATGGCTATGGGAAGACAAGCGTTTCTGAAGAAGCGAAATTTGTTGACATCCAATATTAGTTTAAATGTTAGGAAGATCTTTCTGAAAGCAATTGTTTGGAGTATAGCATTATAGGGGAGTGAAACGTGGACGATAAGGAGTTTATACAAAAGATGACAGAAGCTTTCGAAATGTGGTGCTATAGACGAATGATGAAGATTAGATGGGTAGATCACATAACTAATAAGGAGGTGCTCAAAGAAATGGGGAGAAACGGAGTTTCTGGCATATCCTGACCAAGAGAAGGGATAGATTGGTAGGACTCATTCTGAGACATCAAGGAATTGTCAACTTAGCATTAGAAGGGAGCGTGTGGAAAAAATCCGTATAGGGAGACAGAGGGACGAATACACTAAGAAGATTCAAAAGGATGTAGGTTGCCGTTCGTATTCTCGCACACAGACAAGGTAGCGTGGAGAGCTGCATCAAACCAGTCTGCGGTCTGAGGACCGCTACAATAACCTATGATGGAGAGGTAAGTCGAATAATTGTTTTAATATAACAGATGGTGACTGTACTTCGTAAATGGTCAAATATTTGATCGAATGTTGCATACTCAACTACTTTAAGAGGTACTGTGCGAATGAAATGCCTATTTGAAGTTATATGGGCTATTACAATTATTCGTACCCCAAATTCGTGCAAGTTGAAAGAAAAATTCTGTGTAACAAGGAAACGAATTTAGACAAAATTGTGGTATACAAAAATGAGCGTGCAAAACGTACAGAGTAGTCGGCAAAAAGTAAACAGGATCTGACAGGAAATCACATGAATTAAATAATAATTGCACTCTTAGATACTTTAGAACTTCCGTGCAATCATGCAAATAACTCGATGCAAAATCGCTCCACCTTCTCAGAAAAGAGCCTTACATTCTTAAATTTCGTATTTCTATGCAGACGTATTTCGGAAATTAGGAAATTTAATTCGTTTAGGAATACTTTTTAAATAGTCTCTAATATCCGACGACTTTTTAAACAAACATGCGTTTATATTATGCTATATTTTCCTCTTATTGCGTCTCATATACTTCAAATAACAACACCAGTACTAGGATTCATCCCTGCAAATGGCGGCGAATAGCTGCTTCAATTGGGGACGGTTGCCTTGCTACGGCGTGGTAGGGGCTTGGTTGTAGCTGTGTCATACTTGATTGTAAAGAGTTATTCAGTGGATTTAATTCTATTTGTTGCAAATTGTCATCCCTGATGGTGATGGTATGCAACAAATTGTACCTAAACAATCGAGAGCCATTATTTGCAGTCTATAATGTATTTTGAAGTACTTCAACTGTCGATTGAAACCAGCAAAGATGCTTTTCCCTTATTTGTTGAGATATGCGCGACCCGCCATCGTTCGTGGGTCGAACTATAGTATGCTCTGTCTCGGCGTTTCCTGGGATCAAATTGGGTTGAGTGTGTGAATAGAAGTTATAAGGTCTGCCGTGCATGGCGCCACGCATCGGCTGTTGCCTCAGTTACTACACTCCTGGCCATTAAAATGGCTACACCCCGAAGATGACGTGCTACAAAGGCGACATTTCAACCACTAGGAAAAAGATGTTGTGATATGCCAATGATTAGCTTTTCAGAGCCACACAAGGTTGGCGCCGGTGGCGACACCTACAACGTGCTGACATCAGCCTCATACACAAACAGCAGTTGACCGGCGTTGCCTGGTTAAACGTTGTTGTGATACCTCGTGTAAGGAAGAGAAATGCCTACCATCACATTTCCGACTTTGATAAAGGTCGGATTGTTGCCTATCACTATTGCTTTTTATTGTATCGTGACGTTCTGCTCGCGTTGGTGGCGATCCAATGACTGTTTTCAGAATACTGAATCGGTGGGTTCGGAATGGCAATACGGAACGCCATGCTGGATCCCAACGGCCTCGTATTACTAGCAGGCGAGATGATATGCATCTTATCCTCATGGCTGTAACGGATCGTACAGCCACGTCTCGATCCCTGAGTCAACAGATGGGGGCGTTTGCAAGACAACAACCATCTGCACGAACAGATCGACGACGTTAGCAGCAGCATGGACTATCAGCTCGGAGACCATGGCTGCGGTTACCGTTGATGCTGCATCACAGACAGGAGCGCCTGCGATGGTATACGCAACGACGAACTTGGGTGCACGAATGGCAAAATGTCATTTTTTGGATGAGTCCAGGTTCTGTTTACAGCATTATGATGGTCGCATCCGTGTTTGGCTACATCGCGGTGAACGCACATTGGAAGCGTGTATTCGTCATCGCCATACTGGTTTATCACCCGGAATGATGGTAGGTGTATGGTTACACGTCTCATCACGTCTTATTCACATCGACGCCACTTTGAACAGTGGCCTTTGCATTTCAGATGTGTTACGACCCGTGACTCTACCCTTCATTAGATCCCTGCGAAACCCTACATTTGAGCAGGATAATGCACGATCACATGTTGCAGGTTCTGTATGGACCTTTCTGAATACGGAAAATGTTCGACTGCTGTCCTGACCAGCACATTCTCCAGATCTCTCACAAACTGAAAACGTCTGGTCAATGGTGGCCGAGCAACTGGCTCGTCACAATACGCCAGTCATTACTCTTGATGAACTGTGGTATCGTGTTGAAGCTGCATGGACATCTGTACCTGTACACGCCATCCAAGCAGGCGTATCAAGGCCGTTATTACGGCCAAAGGTGGTTGTTCTGGGTACTGATTTCTCAGGATCTATGAACCCAAATTGCGTGAAAATGTAATCAGATGTCAGTTCTAGTATAATACCGGGATATCAAAAAGTCAGTATAAATTTCAAAAAATCAATAAAACACGGAATAATGTAGAGAAGTAAAAATTGACACACATGCTTGGAATGACATGAGGTTTTATTAGAACCAAAAAAAGTTCAAAAACGTCCGACAGATGGCGCTCCCTGTGATCAGAAAAGCAAAAATTATCATAACGAATTAAGGAAAAGCCAAGATGATTTTCTTTACAGGAAATTCTCAACAATAGCTGCAGACGAGGAATAATGTTGTGAACAGCACCGTAAAGCATGTCTACATCTACATCTATATGAGATACTCTGTAAATCACATTTTAGTGCCTGGCAGAGGGTTCATCGAAATTATACTATTTATCTCCCATTCCATTCTCGAATAGCGCGCGGGAAGAAAGAACACCTGAATCTCTCTGTTCGAGCTCTGATTTCTCGTATTTTATTCTGATGATCATTTCTACCTATGTAACAATATATTTTCGCATTCGGAGAAGAATGTTGGCGATTGGAGTTTCGCAAGTAGCCCACGCCTCAGCGATAAGCGCCGTTGTTGTAATGATTCCCATCCCAGATCCTGTATCATTTCCGTAACGCCGTCTCCCCTGTATCGTGACAATACGAAACGAGCTGCCCTTCTTTGGACTCTTTCGATGTCCTCCGTCAAACCCACCTGATAAGGATCCCACACTGGGCTGCAATACTCCAAAAATGGACGGACAAGCGCAGTGTATGCAGTTTCTTTAGTAGTTCTGTTGCATCTTTTAAGGGTTCTGCCAATAAAACGCAGTCTCTGGTTCGCCTTTCCCACGATATTATCTACGTGTTCTTTCCAGTTTAGGTCTGAAGTAATAGTAATTCCTAGGTATTTTGTGGAGTTTACGGCCTTCACATTTGATTTATTTATGTTGTAAACAAAGTTTAACGGATTTCTTTTCGTACTCATGTGGACGATTCACACTTCTCATTATTTAGAGTCAATTGCCAATTTTTACACGATACTGATATCTTATTCAGATCGTTCTGCTGTTGGTTTTGATCTTCAGATGATTTTACTAGACGGTAAATGACGGCGTCATCTGCAAACAACCTGCTTTAGTAGCGCTGTCATCGGCAGGATCGCCATTACTATCACGTAGTGAAAGTATTGTTTGTGATTTGCCCCGAGTATATTTAACATATGACCAAAATCTCTTAGGGTTTTCATTCAAATTACGAGAAAGAGTTTCGTTGTGATAAATATTGTAGGCATCTCGCATTGAAATCCTCGCTAAATTTCGAGCCTCTGAGTACGATCGCAAATCCTGGGGATTTCGTGTTCGTTTAAATTTAGTATGCCTTTTCCTTTGCTTTTGCAACAGTGTCCTGACCTGTTTTGTGTACCAAGAGGGATCGCCTCCTCCTTTTATTAATTTATTTGGTATAAAACTGTCAATTGCTGTCGATACCACTTCTTTGAATTTGAGCCACTTCTGATCTACACCTACGTTTAGTGTTAGCAACGAGTGGAAGCTGTCTTTCAAGAAGCAATGTATTTTGTTTCCATCTGCTTTCCTGGACAAATATACTTTGCGTTTATTTTTGGTAACTTTGTGACTTTCGATATTCAATTTCGCTACGACAGCTCTGTGTTCACTAATACCTGTATCCGTTTTGATGCTCGTTATGAGCTCAGGATTATTTGTTGCTAAGAGATCAAGTGTGTTTTCACATCCATTTACAATTCTAGTTGGCTCATGAACTAATTGTTCGAAGTAATTCTCAGAGAATGCGTTGAGTACAATTTCGAACGATGTTTTATGCCTACCTGCTGATTTGAAAATATAATTTCGCCAACAGATCGAGGGTAAAGTAAAATCACCACCTACTATTATCGTGTGAGTCGGGTACGTTTTTGTAATTAGACTCAGGTTTTCTTTGAACCTTTCTGCTATTGTATCGTCAGAGTCGGGAGGTCGGTAAAAGGAACCGATTATTAACTTCTTAAGATTTTCGGGTACAACCTCTACCCATAATAGCTCGCAGGAACTATCAACTTCAACTTCGCTACATGAAATACTCCTTTTGACGGCGACAAACACGCCCCACCTATTTTGTTTAATCTATCCTTTCTGAACACCGATAGATCTTTTGCAAATACTTCTTCTGAACTTATTTCCGGCTTGAGCCAACTTTCGCTGCCTATAATGATATGTGTTTCGTTGCTTTCTATTAACGCTTGCAGTTCTGGTACTTTCCCGACACAGCTACGACAATTTACAACTGTTATACCGATAGTTTCCGGATCTACATTTCTCCTGTCATCCACCTGCACCCTTTGAGATTGCCCATTTTCTATTTCCCCGAAGCTCTTTATCCTAAAAAACCGCCCAGTCCACGCCACACAGGCCCCGCTACCCGTGTAGCCGCTTCCTGCGTATAGTGGACTCCTGACCTATTCAGCGGAACCCGGAAACCCACCACCCGATGGCGCAAGTCAAGGAATCTGCAGCCTACACGGTCGCAGAACCGTCTGAGCCTCTGATTCAGACCCTCCACTCGGCTCTATACCAGAGGTACACAGTCGGTCCTGTCAACTATGCTGCAGATGGTGAGCTCTGCTTTCATCTTGCAAGCAAGACTTGCAGTCTTTACCACTTTAGTTAGCCGCTCAAAACCTGAGAGAATCTCTTCAGATCCGAAACGACACACATCATTGGTACCGACGTGAGCCACCACCTGCAGTTGGCTCCACCCCGTTCCCTTCATGGCATCCGGGAGGACCCGTTTCACATCTGGAATGACTCCACCCGGTATGCACACGGAGTGCACGTTGGCCTTCTTCCCCTCCTTGACAGCCATCTCTCTAAGGGGCTCCATCACCCGCCTAACGTTGGAGCTCCCAACTACAAGTAAACCCACCCTCTGTGAAAGCCCGGATCTTGCAGGCTAGGTGGTGACAGGGTGAGAGACACCATCCGACTCAGAAACGTCGTCCTGAGCAGACAGCGCCTCAAACCTGTTCGCAAGACGAACCGGGGAGGCGTCACGATCGGTCCCCCGGAATGTCTTGCGCCTCCTGCCACGCACTGGAGCAACCTCCCACGCAACCACGGGTGGGATTTCTGCCTCACTGCTAGCAGTTTCAGGGCATGTCGCTGCCGCAGGCCGATCGGTGGAGACGACGGGAGTCCGTTCGGTCCCCACCGCCGGCCAACAACAACGACGCCCATCGATCGCAGCTTCCAACTGTGCAACCGAGGTTAACACAGCTTGAAGCTGGGAGCGAAGTGTCACCAGCTCAGACTGCATCCGCACACAGCAGTCACAGTCCCTATTCATGATTACAATGCCAACAAAAACAAAAAATACAGTCACGATGCGTTCAAAGGAAAACTACACTGTTTGTTAAAACGCGGATGTGAATCTAATACGCACGACAGCTCAGTATAAATTTACAAATTGAGACGAGAAAGTGCAGACGAAAATCAAAATACTATATGTCGCTTCTAATCAGAAAATAAAGACAGACGACTGTCGATACGCGGTTCACACGGCGGAATAATACACTAACCAATTATTTAACGCGAATATGAATCAAATAAAAACGCGAGAACACAATAAATTTTATGAACCGAAGGGAAAAACGCACTGAAAAGTAAAAATATGTAGCTTCTAGAGAGAAGCCGGTTACACTTACAACTGATAATTTACTGCTAAACCACTGGAGAGGTGTGCTCTGGACGACGTCCGCTGGGCGACTGTCCAGAGTTATGGTGAGGCATTGGCGTCGGATGTTGTGTTTCAGTATCCCTAGACATGTCGGTCGATCACGAAACATTTGCGAGCCGGCCGCGGTGGCCAAGGGGGCTGAGGCGCTTCAGTCACGGTCTGCACGGCCACTACGGTCGGGGGTTCTAATCCCCCCTTGAGCATGGATATTTGTGCCGTCCTTAGGATTAGCTAGTTGATAAGCAGTTTGTAAGTTTAGGGACTGATAAACCCGTAGTTAAGTCCCATAAGCTTAACAAACATTTGAACATTTGTGAACACTTGCGACTTGAGGTAACCCCAAAGCCAATAATCGCACGGAATGAGGTCTGGGGACCTGGGAAGGCAAAGCATGACGAAAGTGGCGGCTGAGCACACGATCACCACCAAATAACGCTCTCAAGAGATCTTTCACGCGTCTAGCAATACTTTGGTGATTTTTTTTCTAATAAACACCCATGTCATTCCAAGCATGTGTGTCAATTCTTACCTCTCTATCTACATTATTCCGGGATTTATTAAGTTTTCAAATTTATACTGACTTTTTGATCATCCGGTATATTTGTCCAATGAAAACCCGTTTATCATCTGCATTTCTTCTTCTTGTATCAATTTTAATGGCCAGTAGTGTACTATATATATAGGCTACTGGGCTACGCTTGGCTTTTCCCGGACTTTCAAATTGTTATTGAGAAAGTCATAATATATGCGCATGTAAGCTGTAAATAGTGAATATGTAATATACTATTTTTACATTTACTGATCTTGAAGATTATCTTAGCTGACTGCAGTCTTGTTTTAAAGAAGGTAAGGAATACAGGAAGCGATTGATAATGAACATTTTATTGTAGTACTTTCATTTGAACTGCTCTTGTACGTGCTGATACTAGATTTAAATATTTGCGATAAAAGTATGTTGCCACTACGCTTCTGCGACCGCATAGCTCAAAAATTTCTTACAGATGCCGTACTGCTGGGTTCCGCTAAGGAAAATCACCGGCATTGGTTACCGCGAATTTTCCATTGATACTAGCCAAAGAAATACGTGGTTAAGTATGATTTCTAGAGAAACCCTCACACCAACTACACCCTGAAATTCGTCAGTGTTTCGTAGTGAACACTTTACCGATGCAAATTATAAATCTGATTCCAAGAGAAAAATTTTTAAAGTGGGTAGCATTCCCAGCAGATTTACAAATTATTGTCTCCGTGAAATACCAGTACCAGCAGTATCTACGCCACAATTTGGAAAGATAATTAGGTGTGTCGTTAACGTAAAAGAAGTGCTAACTCTAATGAAGAAACCGATACAACTGCAGTTACGGAACCTGAAGTTCAAATAAAAGACGAGATGCTTTCCAAACTAACAGCTTTGAAAAGTAACTGCTGTCAAAGTGACATACACATCTGGAATCAATTACATCAGAAGAAAGTAAGACGTCTAAAATGAAATTCTTGCTGGATCAAATAAAAAAAAGGAAATTATCAAAAAATTACCTCGATGGAGTAAGTCGTAAAACAGTACGTCATTTAGCAATATTCCTCTTTTTTTTGGGGGGGGGGGGAGAGTGGGGGGGAAAGCAAAAAATGTTCAAATGTTTGTACAACTTATGAGACTTAACTGCGGGGTCATCAGTCCCTAAGCTTACAAACTACTTATGAACTAGCTAAGACTACAGACGGCACAAATATCCAGGCCCGAGAGGGGATTCGAACCCCCGACCGTAGCGGCCGTGCAGACCGTGACTGGAGCGCCTCAGTCCCCTCGGCCATCGCAGCCGGCGTTTTGAATACAAGAAAGAGCTCAAGACGACTGCTAAAAGCTGGGCAAACTTCTACGACACAAGAATAGAAAAGCTGATCCCACGATGTGACAAGTGTCTCAATTCTTTTGGTGACTATATCGAAATACCTGAAATATCGCTGCACTTGCCTATAAAGTTTTTCGTTTAACTACGTTATCTTTGCTTTAAAAAGATAGGGAAACTTACTTTCTGCATACGCCTAGTATGAATCATGTTACATCTCTCTAAACTTTATTCTATTTTTTTCCTCGATGACTTTACACTTTATCAGAGTACGTCGCATTTTCCTTTTAAAAAAATGTTTCATATGTAGTCTAGACGATGTACACCATCTGCTCTGCTGAAGCACAACCCATTTCCATACGTTTACTTTGTACATAAGACTTCCCATTAAAATATTTGAACGGTAAGGCAAACTTTGATAATTCTAAAAATTCAACTACTAAAGCAGTACCTGTTTTCTCTTGTACAGCAGATTGGTTTCGTTCAGTATTGATATACACCACATTGTTCCCCAATCTTTTGGCTACAAAACGCTACTTTTCCAGAAAGGAGGGGGAGCTTGGATGCCTGTATGGTAGCATTCTGCTAGTCTCTGTCGCAACCAGTGCCTTGCTGCATCAATCACTTCATCACCCACGTAATGCTTCCCGCGGGCTACAGCCTTCTTTGCTCGAAACAGCAGCATTACAATATGAACTGGACCTCCTCTACCTTCAAGTAAGAAAAGATATAACTTACGGATATGTATTGTACACGAATAGACTCAACCGGCCGCGGCGGAATAGCCGTGCGCACTGGGGCGCCGTTCTGCGGGGCGCGCTGTCGTTCGTTATCGGGGGTGCGAGTCCTCCCTCGGGCATGTGTGTGTGTGTGTGTGTGTGTGTGTGTGTGTGTGTGTGTGTGTGTGTGTTGTCCTCAGGTTATTTTACCTTAGTAAGCAGTTTGTAAGCTAGGGACTAGTAACCAAGCAGTTAAGTCCCATAGATTTACAAATATTTTGACTTTTTTTTTAGACTCCACGGTACAGGGGGGGATCGAGCCTGCGACCTTTGGATTGGTAGTCTGGCACTCTACCACTGTGCTACGGAGCCGCACAGAGATGATATACATCTACATCTACATCTACATACATACTCCGCAATTCACCGTAAGGTGCGTGGCGGAGGGTACACCGTACCACTACTAGGAATTTCCTTTCCTATTCCACTCCCAAATTGAACGAGGAAAAAAAGAATGCCTATATGCCTCCGTACGAGCCCTAATTTCTCTTATCTTGTCTTTGTGATCTTTACGCGAAATGTAAGTAGGCGGCAGCAAGATCGTACTACACTCAGCTTCAAATTCCGGCCCTCTAAATTTACTTAACAGAAATTCACGAAAAGAACGTCGTCTTTCTTCCAGCGATCCCCAATTGAGTTGCCGGAGCATTTCCGAGACACTCGCGCATTGGTCGAACCTACCGGTAACAAATCTATCTGCTCGCCTCTGAACCGCCTCTATGTCTTCCTTCAAACCGATCTGCTGCGGGTCCCAAATACTTGAGCAATACTCAAGACGTGGTCGTACAAGCGTTTTATACGCGGTCTCCTTTACAGGTGAAGTACATCTTCCCAAAATTCTCCCAATAAACCGAAGTCGGCTGTCTGCCTTACTCACAACTGTCCTTACATGCTCGTTCCATTTCATATCGCTCTGCAATGTTACGCCTAGATATTTGAACGACGCGACCGCATCAAGAAGCTCACTACTGATGCTGTATTCGAACATTATAGGATTGTTTTTTCTACTCATGCGCATCACCTTACATTTTTCTACATTGAGAGCTAGCTGCCATTCTTCGCACCAACTAGAAATTTTGTCTAAGTCAACCTGTATGCTATTACAGTCAGTTACAGACGACACCCTCCCATACACCACAGCATCATCAGCAAACAGCCGCAAATTACAACTTACTCTGTCCATCAGATCATTTATATAGATAGAAAATAATAGCGGTCCTATCACACTCCCCTGGGGCACGCCTGACGATACACTCCTCTCTGATGAGCACTCGCCGTCGAGAACAACGTACTGCGTTCTATTACTTAGGAAGTCTTCCAACCAGTCACAAATCTGTGAACCTATTCCATAAGCTCGTATCTTCGTTAGCAGTCTGCAGTGTGGCACCGTGTCGAACGCCTTTTTGAAGTCGAGAAAAACACAATCCGCCTGTTGCCCTTCGTCCATGGCTCGCAAGATGTCATGTGAGAAAAGGGCAAGCTGAGTTTCGCATGAACGATGTTTCCTAAACCCGTGCTGATTCATGGAAAGAAGCTTTTCCGTTTCAAGGAAATTTACTATATTCGAACTGAGAATATGCTCCAAAATTCTACATGAAACCGATGTCAACGATATTGGCCTGTAATTGTATGGGTCAGTTCTCTTTCCTTTCTTATACACTGGAGTCACCTGCGCTTTTTTCCAATCACTAGGAACTTTGCGCTGAATTAAAGATTCGCTATAAATGCAAGCTAAGTAGGGGGCCAATGCCGCAGAATAGTCTTTGTAAAACCGAACTGGTATTCCATCCGGACCAGCAGACTTTTTCGTATTTAGCTCTCTCAGCTGCTTCTCTACACCGGAAATACCTATTGCTATGTCCCCCATTTCGGAATCAGTACGTTGATCAAATGATGGTATATTTGTGCGGTCCTCCTGCGTGAAAGATTTCTTAAAGGTTAAATTTAGAACTTCAGCTTTCCGTTTGCTTTCTTCTATTACTGCCCCGGAATGATCAACTAGTGACTGGACAGTGGGCTTTGACCCGCTTATCGATTTTACATAGGACCAGAATTTTTTCGGGTTCTCGGAAAGATCTTTTGCTAAGGTATGGCTGTGATAATTATTGTATGCTTCACGCATCGATCTTTTTATAGACGCACGAATCTCTACTAACTTTTGCCTGTCATCATTTGCGTGTTCTTTTTTGAATCGAGAGTGCAACAGCCTTTGCTTTCTCAGCAGCTTTCTAACATTATTATTATACCACGGTGGATCTTTTCCATCCTTAATCGTCTTTACTGGCACATATTTCTCTAACCCTTCATTAACAATGCATTTAAATTTAGTCCACAATTCCTCTACATCCATAGTCCCAGAATTAAACGATGCCCATTCATTTTCTAAGTGCGATCGTAACATTAGCTTGTCGGCTTTTCCTAACAAAAACACGCTCCTAGCCTTCTTGACTGGTTTATGAACTTTGGTCACCATCGACGCTATGACGATATCATGATCACTAATTCCTGTCTTTACACAGACATCGTTAATGAGGTCAGGCCTGTTTGTGGCTATAAGGTCTAGAATATTTCCATTGCGCGTGGGTTGCCGGTTTAACTGCTCAAGACAGTTTTCGGAGAATGTGTCCAAAAGTAGCTCGCAAGACTGCTTGTCTGTACCGCCTGAAATGTAACTAGCGAGGTCCCAATCTATACTCTTAAGGTTGAAGTCACCTCCGACTAATATTGCATGGCCCGGATACCTATGCACTACCTGGTGTAGACTTTCCTTGAATGATTCTAAAACTGCTACAGCAGCACTGGGGGGCCGGTAAAAACACCCAACTATTAACTTTACTTCTTTTAGACCTGTTAAAGGACCTGTTAAAGGACGTAAATCCTGAACTGCATCGGTAAAAACAGCTAGTTTATGTCAGTCATAGCAAGGCGGTAGCTCTGGGATAAAAGGAGCATCAAGAAGGTGTGTTACCCTATTTATTTAAATTTTTCTCAATCTTTTCAGAAGCGGTAATATTTAGAAAAATAACTATACCTTTTGCCAATATTGCTTTATATATATTAGAGAGAGAAACTTACTTTCTGGATGATCCTTGTAAGTATGTGTTAAAAGATACATCGCATAACCACGATTTTGGGGTCTTGGTAATCGGTTGCTATCAGGGTTATTTATTCATTTTTTTTCCCTGAGCAGCGCCATCCTATTATAATCGCGAGATCATTTGTCTTACTATAGCTATGCTACAGTACGTAGGAAAAGTCTGAACCTCAAACCGGAGCTCGCGGCGATGCTTATTGTATGAATCGATTAATTATTTCTACAAAAGATAACAACTGCTCGGCGTAATGCGCCACATGTATGTGCACCGTACGCATTTTCTTCGGGTTGCAAGTGTGAAAACAATCGCACAGCCCTGTTTTACGACCCACTTTAGATTTGCCTGTAGTTTTATGATTTTTTGCAAACATTTCGGACAAAAATAATAAAAATATTAACAATATAAAATTATGGACGATACGATTACGACTTTCTATTTCGATAATATCTATGTATCCAACACGTAATATTATTTTTGACCATATTTTAACGAACAGCATTTTTACTGTATGTTAACAAACGGCCAAATTAATTCGATATTTGAGTTTAGCTTTGACAAACGTCCTCATTTTTGAGTTTTTACTTTTTAAACTATTATTTCAATATCTCTCCTACATTTTCATTATCTTTTTCCGTTATCACCTGTCTTGCCTTGGTAGTTTGTTCTAAGTTATTTTTTCTTTGGCTGTATCGTTACGAATCACTGTAGTCTGAAAGGAATACAGCGTACATCTAGCGTTCTGAATTAGTCACGTGACATCCCTCGCCCGAAACTTTGCCTGAAACTCTCATTTGCGTACGCCATTTTGCTTTCTGAATTTGATGTTTTGCTTATTGTAACTCAAGCGTTCTCATTTCAAAGCAATGGTTCACTGTAAATTATCAAAACTTAGCTGAAAACCAGGCTTTTCCCGGATATTTGTTTATTCAAGCCTATTCCTTCTCTCTCTCTGTATAAATTATAAACTGCAACATCATACCGAACGCAGTAGTTTTGTTTCATTAACAGCAGAAAAGTAGTAAGAGAGAAACTTTTTTCCTTTCAATATACTGAAATGGTTATCAGCGAGAAAAAAATTAATAAAAGTTTGAAATTATGTTTAAAGTTTGCTGCAAGTCGCTACGTACTGTCCCATATAGTGTATTTATAAAGTCTCGTCGCATTACCTGGCAGTTTCTTGCAGCTCATATTGCTTATGACATTATATTTCCTGAACCATGTGTCGTATGTGGTTCTTACTCAAAAGCAATAGTTATCTCGCGTACTGAATATGTGTACCAAATTTGGTTGAAATCGGTCCAGTGGTGTAGGAGAAAATGAGCAGCATTGTCGCTTAATGAAGCAGTTTTTCGCACATCTCATTGTTTATGACGTCATATCTCGTGAACTATGAGTTGCACGTAATTCTTACACTTACGGCGACCGTCCTCGTGGATTGAAGCTTACGTATTCAAAATTTCATAAAGATTGGAACAAAACTGTAGATTTGTACTCAACACGTACACACAAACATACGGTTACTGATTTATATATTAGACACATCGTTCTTAGTACAATGTCTAAACATGCCATGTTAGCAGTTAACAACTGCCATCGATGGTACGAGTATTACGAATTACTCTCGCAGCTGTTCACCTTAGCGTAATGGGCGGCAAAGTAGTTTCTATGTACGAACACGTCAGACGGTGGTTCGTAACTTGCCGAGCGCGGTGGATCTGCGCGCTCGGTCAGAGAGCTGCCAACGTGGTAGCTCAGTGTGCTCGGTGAGGGGGCTCGACGCTCTCTGTAATGAAAAACCTGAGTCAATGACGAAACGACCAAAATAAATTCTCGACGAACAACCCAGAAGGAACATGAAGAAATGACCCCAAAGTATCAATCTATCTGAAGAACAAAAAAGTATGAATAAATACAAATAAAATAATAAACAACCGCCACTGCCAATTTCTTCTTTTTCATTTTGCTTGCTAAAACGTTTTCGAACGCTATTCTTAGTTGAGCACAACTATATTCCGCAAGATTCCGAGTTGTTCAAACGCAACAGCGCTTTCTCTGAAAAGTGCATTTGTCCTTTTTTGTGAACATGCCATGAAATACATACCAACGAATTGCAAACATAGACTTCTTTATCACAAGTGCAATAACAGGGGAGATACTGTTACAATGATTGTTGTTATTGAGGTATTGAAAGTAGTAACTTTGTATATAGATTAAGTACTAGAGTTATGTGAATTTCAGTATTACCACACTTGGTCCGTTTGTTATGTTAGCTGTTAGGGAAAACGTACTCACAGTTTGAAACAGAATAGTTGCTCTTTATTGTAGCGCTGAACTGCAGAAAACCAACCAAAGACAAACGTTTTAGTAGACACATTGATTTTAATTAATGATTTTCAATATATTTCATACATAGTGAATAATTACTTAGTAAAAAGAGAAACAAGGTAATTTGTTACAATTTATGTACTTCCCTTTCGTTTCATCAAGAAACGAAAATTGCCTCAGAAATATAGAACTTCATTTATATATGAAACTACCAGTAGATCTATCAGCACGTTGTTTAGAATATTCATTATTACAGTATCTCCCCAGTTTATGTGAATATGATTCATTATTCAACTTGCTGGTATGTATTTCACGGCATGTACACAAAATAGAACAAATGCTCACTTTAGAGAGAGCACTCTTACATATACACAATTCCAAATATTGCAGAACATAGCTTTATTTAATAAATTAGTGTTCACGCATCCTCTTAAGAGCCAAGGCGAAAAAAATGTTAGTGGCAGGATTCGAACTACGGACCATGTGCAACATAACCTAATTCTCGTACTATTCATGGCAGGTGATACCTGCTAATATGACATTTTAGGCATTAAATTATAATTTATCGTTTTTGTTAAATCTTCAGTGCGCCATTGCTTTGAAATGACAAAGCGTGAGTTACAATAAGAAAATCAGAAAATACGGAAAGCAAGAAGTCGTATGTCAGAGAGAGTTCTGGGCGAGAAATGTCATATGATATTTTCGAACGCATGGTTTACGTTAGATCGCCGTTATTTTTGCAAATACTGTATCTCTTTAACGATGCGAGTTATAAAAAATAAAAACAAATAAATAGCTAAATAAAAAACATAAGAGAGCAAAGTTGCAGAGAAATTTCCCGTCTAAAAATTCGTTTATTAAATTTTCGTGTCATTTGCAATTAAATTTCCTACTGTCAAAAGGCCATCACAAACGGCCGTTTTCTTAGTGTAACTAACCTATTTTTGTCCGAAATATTTGGAAAAGGGAGGTTCTGGTCGCTGGCAGTTATGTCTGTAAAATTTGGTGCCGATCGGTTGAACGGTTCGACCTAAAAAGAGGAAACACATTACGGACAGACTGACAGACATCGTCAAATCGCCTTGGTTTTTTTTTTTTTTTTTTTTTTTTTTTTTTTTTTTTTTTTTTTTTTTTCAGATATATCTGAAACGATGTGAGATAACTAAAACGCACAAGAGACAAAGTTGTAGAGAATTTTCTCCTCTTCAAATTAGTTTATTCAATTTTAGTGTCAATTGAACGGTTAAGTTGTTATTTTCATTTAAAGTTCGAGCTGTCAAAAGGTGATGGCAAAGGCCTACTTTTAGTGTTACCAAACCTACAGTGGGCCAAAAGTGTTTTCATGGAAAGTTTTTCATTTCTACACTATAACAATGTACGAAATGCTTCAAACTTTCGACGAAGCTAGAAAAATGAATAATGTCAAGACGTACATTTTTTAAATCCATACAATGGTGGACTTTTGATAGTATTTTGTCAGTTAATTAGTTAATTATTCTTTTGTTGTTTATAAATCTATTGCTGTAATTATTTAATTATTACTGAATAAATTTCGAAGCTCCTTACTTTTTATTCCTATAAACCACCGAAAAAACATGAAAAGATATCGAAAAGTAGAGTGCCATGACTTAAGTTATGACTGTAACCTTGCTTTGTTACTACGCGCTACAGAATTCGTTAAGAGAAGTACGAAGAGAAGAAACGTAACAGAAAATTATTTCCAACATCTCCTCAGAATATTAGTCCTCAGAAAGCTTTTTAAAAAGTGCGTCTCCAGTTAGCTGTCGCAGTACCACATTTTCAAACCCGCTCGTTGCGTGCCAAATCTATCATTTATTATCTTTAATGTAACTAAGGTAATCCTTTTCTCGGAGAAAATATTCTTTTTAATTAATATTAATGTGGTAATTACGCCTGACTAATACCTTGTCCCAAAGCACAGCGATAATAGGATCCAAACGCGGCGAAAAGTTTGTTCGGTGGGTACGCGAGAGACATCGGTATTAATCACGAGGCTACGATTTCCCAATTTTACGAAGTATAATGGGCCAACTTGCTTCTTATCTACTATTTCACGTCTCGTTGATCTATAGCTCTTCGAATATCTCATTATGTGTAACCCATAAAGTTAAATGAAACGTCAATTAGTAATAATGTTCTTATTTATAATGTGGTTCATGTAGACAATATTGCGGTGCTTTTAAACGATATTAATTAACAAGTGCGTTATCGTTATTTTCCCTTTTTTCTAACTAAAGGTTGATGTGATGTTATTCGATCAGAGGTACTCTACAAACAGAGAGCGATAAAGTGTCATCTTCCCCACAGCTGTTTTCTCGTCTTGTTCACAAAAGCATGATAGTAATAAAATTATCGTTGTCCTAAGTGACATTTTTTTCTGGAAGTCTATTGCGAGAGCGGCGCGCGGGAATGACGGCGTGGTCTAAGGCATCTTGCAATGTACGATATTATTCGTCCATTCCAAGACGGAGGTTCGAGTCCTTCCTGGAGCATATATATATATATATATATATATATATATATATATATATATATATATATATATATGTGTGTGTGTGTGTGTGTGTGTGTATTGTTCTTTGAATAAGTCAAAATAGTTTGTAAGTCTAGGGACTGCTGACCTCATCAGTTTGGTCCCTTAGCCTTACAAACTTTCGAACATTTTGTATGGGAAGTGTCGGACAGAAATTCGCTTTGCTGTTTACTTGTTGACATAGAACGGTAAATGTTTCCGACTTAAATTGACTGACACTCATCGAGTTTCGAAGGTGAAGTATATACGTTTATACAGACCTAATAAATTTATAAGGAAATAAGTCTCGTAAAACATATATTACAATGTACCGGTAACTTCGAAAGTTGGCAGTTGATAAATAAGAAAGAAAGGTATTTCAAGTTATGTACCTCAAAGAAAACGATGCTATTTCAGAATTTTCTGTCTGCACATCCATCGCCGAAATTAGTACATTATTATAGCATTTCGCCGTGACATAATGCATTTCAAGTGTGTTCCTGTCGAAACTATAAAATTTTTCTACACTGGGAAATACCAGAAACGTCATTCTTTACCTTCATTTAGGAACACAGGACCACAGAAAACAGGATGAAAAATGGTAAGTCAATATCCACGCCAGCCCCCTCTCTTTTTTCCTGTTACATCCCGTAGCCGATATTACACAGCCAAGTGGGAGGTGCGGTGGCCAAGTAAAAACATATATTGTACCACGACATAACAAAAACCAAAACCATGCACTAATAAAAAGCTAGAAAACACTGTTTAAAAAAAGTTACCGCTTACCTGATTCGAACTCGTGACTTTCACATTACGAATTCAATACGCAACCGCTACAACACCATTTCGCGGGAAATGCACAGGCAATAGTTGTATTACTGATTTCCATCAATGCCTTTCTTGCATTAGGTGGTGGGAAATCAAAAAATATTTGCTTCATACAGACAGGAGAAATCCGTTGGTTTCCGTAAGTCGCCTTTACGGCTCCCGCTTTTTTGGTTAACTTTCACCGCGCATTGTCTCATTTCTTGCGAACACAAGCATCATATTATAACAAACTTATTTCAGTTTTTACAGACAATATAGGAACAACGAGACATTTCTCTTGACTGTCCTTAATGATTACGTAATACATATTATTAATTACACTCAGTAAAACACTTCAGGTCACCACTTCATTTTAAAAATTGCCGCGAAGTTCTACAGTTATCGTCAACGACTGACTAACAACACGGTAATTTACGTATGTAGAACCAACACAAGACGCAAGACGTGCAAAATTGGAGTACTGCCTACAGTAATACAAAGTCTAGGTAACTGTTCAGCGCTGTCAGAAGCTTTTAAGACACTCCACAGTAGAGAAACGCACACTGTAGCTATTCTCACATATACAAAGTTCGCCAGATCTGATAAAAACATGGCGTCCTGAGCTGTTAGCCAATCAGGAGCGGTATCACGCATGACCAGTCTCTCCCTATAAAGTCTCTGCTTTTAAAGGATCCTGTTGTCTGAAATATTACAATCATAATAGAAATTTCTACTTGATGGTTATAATATAAAATATGTATTAAATATACATTAGACATAAAGCATATTGATTTCGTTAATTTGAATGAACATCCTCAGTATAGTTTCATGTCCATGGGACTCACGTAAACCGTATAAAATTTTATAACAGTTAAAGTACATGAAAGGTGGACAGACATGTCATTTTATGTAGTTTTAACTCGTTAAAAAATATGCAGTGTAAATGAGTCCCTTGGACTTGAAACTGCTCGGATGATGTTCATTCAAATGAACGAAGCCATTTGCTATATTTTTAAGTAAATATTTTATAACCAACAAGCTGAAATTTCTATTATTATTCCCTTGATAAGTCGCTCCTGACATAACGTAACAGTGCGGCTCTGGTCAAACTTCCGTTTTCGGAAATCTTATCTGTTATCTTGATACACTCTAAAAACTGTGATGTTTGGCTACCAAAAATGTCACCTAAGCTGAGAGACGACATTCCGACAGCTATCAAACAGACCATCCGATTTCAGGTAATCTACACAGTGAAAATTTTGATTTTTGCACATCGAAAAATTTGACATTTTCGATCGATTGAAACCTTGACATTACTTTCGTTATTCATCACACTTACGATGCAGCATGAAATCAAGGTATTGTAACATATTTTAAATATTTACAGAGATAAAAACACATTGCGTAAACTTTTCATACGATTGATTGATGACGAACCCGCTTGACATGTTCACTTCTGACCAAGCAGACTTGACGGCCATTAGGAAATACTTATTATTCCATTTCAAGAAAACTACTATGTGAAGAAATGTGATTTCGGGCATCGTACAATCTGATAACATCTCTTCTTAAGTTATAATGCTGACTGTCCCACGGCCTGTCTTATAAGTCTAGACAGATGATTTATTCCTCCTTGTATTACGCACAAGGATTGATCTGCAATGTTTTGTACGCTAAAATGGAGGCTCTGCAGGCGGAACAAATCTAGCGTGACACGCAGCATGAGACATCAGGAAACAGTGCACGTTTCAATCCAGGATGGATAAGACGTCCTTAACTGTACTCTGAATGAAACAAACGACCACTCCTGCAAGTAGAAATATAAATAATAACTGCTAAGGGACCTCTCCTGGTAGAGGAATGTGGTATGAAGCAGTACCTCAGTACAATAAAAGTGTTTTCCTGCTGAGAGGTAAAATTTAATTTATTATTTTAAAAAACTAATTGAAAAAATCAGAAACAAATTAAGTTAATTTAATGATGAAAAATAATACTAAAAAGAGAAGATTTGACCGTTAACAGTATTGCTTTGATAATCGAAACCACAAACAGAAACAAACAATTTGTCAGAAGAAAAGTATCTATTAGAGGGTGACTGAGTAGCGTGAGATCGTACCTACAATTGACTTCACAATTGACGAATGAACCAACATTGGTTGTGAGTCTGTCGCGGTAAATGCAGTACAATGTTGTTCTGGTGTCGGCGCTGTTGCATGGAAGCGATTCCGTAGAAACAAAACTAGCTTAACATTGGCGCACGATTTACCCTTTGCTGCGTCACCGGCAGCTGCGTCTGCGACTCTGACATGCAACAAAAAACCTACCTATTTATTTTTAACTTCCTGATTGTTGGGCCTGCAGTGTGATAAATTTCGTTGAATGACATTGTAATTAAAGTTTCAGATCACTGCTTATATTTTATTAAAAAGCGCTACAGCTGTTTCAGCTTTTAGTCATTATCAAGCACCTTCGGTTATAAGAATTACATTAATCAAATTCCATCCTATTACAAATCAAATAATACGAATATATATATATATATATATATATATATATATATATATATATATATATATAAATTTTGTTATAAATTTTCCTTATAACTTACGTCTACGATGTTTTGACGTTATATACTAACATCTGGCCTGACGGTTGTAAAACTACGAAATACGTCATTATTTCACTGCAGTCTTACAACAGTCACGCCAGATGTTACTATATAACGTCAAAATATCGTAGACGTAACTTTTTTCGTATTATTTGATTTGTACTAGGATGGAATTTGATTAATGTAATTCTTATGTACGCAGGCGCTTGATAATAGCTAAAAGCTGAAGATGCTGTAGCGCTATTTAATAAAATATAAGCAGTGATCTGGAACTTTCAATACAATGTCATTCTACCTATTTATATCTGTAGCTGAACTGAATTAGTTCAAACTTCCTATAAATCTTGGTGAAGTCAAGATCCGCTAACTTGTTGGCAAAACTCTTCTGGGTATTAGATCGCATCGTCAATATACCAAATATTTCACCGACGTTTCGGCCACGATTACAAGCGGCCAACTTCTGGGTGTTACGTCGGTGAAATATTTGATATATTGACGATGCGGTCCGATAACCAGAAGAGTTTTATCAACAATGACAACGACCGCGGAAGCATTCGTTTACATTTAAGCCTTCGTTTACATCCGCTAACTTCCCTAGTCGAAATTAATATGGCAGGAGACGCTGATTCATCAAACCAGCCCACCATCGTGCCTTCTCGCTTTCGCCCGCAGACATTAACTATGTATGTGGATGGGGCAAAACTAAGCGTCCACTGGTCATTCTTAAACACTGGTGAAATCTGTTACGCCTGAGTGACGCGTCTGTACTTACTCGTAGGAAAAAGTTGGTGGGGGGAGTGAGTCACCGAGACTCCCCCCGTGACCACACATACAGCCTCCTTTTGAGACAGTTTAAAAGACTCTGGACCAACCGCTGTGTCACGGGTGTAGTTTCCAGTGCTTTCTCCCCAAGCAACCTCCTTCCCTCAAAAAACAGCCTTCCGCACCGCACAATGCACTTTAAATGTCTGTCCATCGGCAGCCTCCTCGTAATATATGTAGCGTCCTTAGATGCAATGACTTTAGCTCTAATTACTAACACAAAATACCATGTGAGAGGTATCAAATAAATCAGAAAAATGCTTCGTGCACATAAAATTGAGATGTAAGGTGGTCAGAAATTCTTGACTCCATACAAAGGGAGTAAATTATTATTATTATTATTATTATTTTGCATCCTGCACTGTAAATAAATGTGTCGAAGCTCATAAATAATTAATCGAATCTTTACTGATATGCCGAATTTATCTTATATAAGCAGCAAATCCTGCTGTAACGAGGAAAATAATGGAACCAGCTGAGAAATGCTGCTGTTAGAGAGCAAAAGATCAAAATATGTTCCTGTTTAAATCAGTCAACAGAAAAGCCACAAGGACTCAAATCAGGTGAATATGGAGGTTGAGGAAAAACATAATGCATTTTGAGGTAAAAAATTCATTCATGAAAAGGACCGCGTGACACAGGGCATTGTCATGATGCAGCATTCACTTGTCTGCAATGTCTGGTCTCATATGAATCACTACTTTCCTGAGCCTCTCATGGACACTTTTATAAAACACTCTTTCGACATATCTTCCGGCGAGGAGATGACGGAGTGTGCCATTCCTTTCTCTGCCCCTTGAATCACGATCGTACTCAAATATCCAGGATTCATCACCTGTGATCGCACAGTTGCGGAAGTCATGGTCATTGGCCATCGTCTCAAGAAGATTAACGCACACTTATCATAGTGGCACACTTATCATCACTTGTGCTCAACGACTGTTTTTGATTTGTAGAAAAAATTTTCTGCAGTCAGTCGTAAATATTTAATTCGTTCAGAATGCATAAAACTAAACGGTTAAACAATTAAAACATTTCGACATGTGAACGTAAGCTCCAACGTGGAGGTCGAAATGTTTTACGTGTTTTAACCGTTTAGTTTTATGCATTGATAATCACCACATAGTGGTCGAAATCTAGATCTGAATAAATTAAATATTTACGACAGATTGCAGAAAAAATTTTCTGCATATTAACGCACACTGTTTTTCGATTGCCCTTCAGTTGCGAGATTTTTCGCCACCACTTCACACTAATCTGTCACATGACCAAATCGTCTGTTAAAATCTTATGTACGGTGAAACTGTCTACATTAATTCTTCAGACATGATTCGTATTGTTATACGATCTCACACGCGCCCCCACACACTCAACGTTTTTATAAATTTTTTAAGTTGCAGGTTTCCTTGTGCAAGATTCATCTTCAACGTTTTCTCGGCCTTACAGAAATGATTTGTGCCAGCGGAAAACTTATGCTCTTGATAAACAATGTTCCCCATATGCTTGTTTCGAGTTTTCAAAAGTCATATTCACGGATAATACACAGAATTTTACTGCAAAATGTTGCTCTAAGTTCCGATTCTTCATTTCTGTAACACACAACAAAAACACAACTTCACTTACAGCGCTGTCAAAACTACTGAGTTAGCTGTACGGAATTGTAACTCGGACTGAGGTAGTGAAGGGATAAACAAATCGGTCTAGCACACACCGTTAGACACAACGTTGCCACATCGCCCACAGTGTTCCCAGTCTACTTTTCTAACACACCTCTTACATCGAAGACGCAATGAAGAAAATAAAGTTGATAGAGAAAGGATATACAAAATAAGAGTGAAGAATAACGGGATCTGCACACAAACTCGATGATCACGAGGCAGAGGAAGTTAAGGAATTTTCCTATCTTGTAGGTCAAATAGCCTATAGCTGATTAAGCCATTCATGGCCAAGAGGAGTCCATTGGTATCAAACATTCCCGTTATGTGGAAGGAAAACATACAGCGTGAAAAGCGGATCAGAAGAAATAGAAACAATTGTAATGTGGTGCTACAGCCAGATGTTGAAGATTAGGTAGATTGTTACGGTTATCTTAAAAGGAGGTTATCTGTAGAATTTCCAAAGGTAGGAACATGTGAAAAACACTGAGTACAAGAAGGATTCTAAAATGAAGAGTTGACACAGGAGAGGAATTCCTGGAGACCCATGTGAAACCATCCATAACACTGATGGATTAATGACTCATTAAAGAAAACTCTGATTTTTTATCGTCTCTCAACACTGAGCACGGTGACAGGTAATTACAACTGTTGATTCAGTTTGATAAACTAACCAGATCTCTCAGCTGATTACATGGTGACAACAATTGACGAGGAGTCTGAAACAATGAACTGCCTGACATAACATTAAAGGTACTTTTACACTGGGATTTGTAACGGCACATGTATGCGCGACATGTATACGCGACTTTGAGACATGTATCGCGACTTTCATGAACTGACAAGTAGCGACCTCATACATGTATGATCGTGCGTGTTGATTCGTATCAGTTCGCGATGGCTTCCCATGACGATGTCAAAGATCTTACATTTTTGTCTCTGCGCTTGCTCTTTTGGACGTTGAAAGGTAAGAAAGGTGCAGGAAGGGCAGATTGTGGCATCGAGCGTTCCTTCGCAAACTTGCTACTCACCGAGCTTACGCAATGCTTGTTTAATAACTAACTCTTGAAGACGGCACGTATTTCAAAAATTCTGTGAGGAGGAGTATGGAAGATTTATGTAGCTTGCTTAGAGAATCAATTGGAAGTGACACTCCGATTTGTGACCACTGTGGATTCATTTTCCACATTAATTTATTTGCATAGAATATCAAAGAGATCAACATGCGATATTATTCTTCGGGTTTGAAAGGACATTGTTCATATATACCAAGAAGAGAATTTTTAATAAGAAAATGTAATACACTATATAATTATTTTTCTTATTAGTTAGGAAGCTGGCTCGCATACCTTCCTCTATAATTTTCTCAAATGTTGGTAAAAATGGGATACTATGGAACGATTGGCTTCAATCGCACAGATTCAACTAGCTACATTGTATTTTGTTTCGACCGCAAACTAATTTTTATTTAACAAACAAAAAAATCAGCTCTGACAACAAAACACAGTACACCGAACAACAGAGAGACTTATGCAGCTTGTGCTACTTCTCGAAATGAACGGCAGACGACGAGCAAGACTGTTATTGCGCATGTTCTTCGATATGTCGCGTATATGCCCAAAAAGCTATATACATAAAAGCTCGGTGAACTTTTGTACGTGATGATACATCGCGACATGCCCAACTGACATCTCTCTCATACCAGTTGCGATATATGTATCCCAGTTTAAACGTACCTTAACATTGTCAGAGATATCAATCATGCTAACGCTAGAAAAATTGTGGACTGACTGGGGAGTCGTTTGTATCTGTGTAGTTTGATACCAGGGCATCTAATAAGCTACCCTTCTTAAATGTACGCACAGTCTTTTTTTCACTTCCGTCCTTTATCAGTGAAAGAATATATGTATTGTATTTACAGATGTGAGTGAGATCAATTAAAAAACTGTTATTCGTTTATTGTGAATGTGTCAGTTATAAAGTAATTTGTTGCCATCTGTTTGAGGCATGCAAGCTGCCAGACTGTAACCATAGATTACGCTGGGCGGCAGTGTGTTTTAACTAGATGCAGGGTATCGTCACTGGACACTGAATTTGCTAAAAATGCAAGTTTGTTATGAAGATGGCTCTTACGATCTGCTCCTTAAAAGCTTTAATGGTGTGCCGATGACGTTCGCCTTTACCCAAACATTTCTTAAAGGGCTTTTAAGAGAAAATTGCAGGCCGCAGCGTTAAGACTGCCTCAAAGTCCGACCTCTGAAAAGAAACGGCGAGTGTTTGCTGCCCGCTACAGGTTGCTACCGTTATTAATTTAGCCAAACTCTCAGTAAATTAATAAGGTCAAGGAGGAAGAGCGTTTTGATTTCCACCACACCATTAACGCAAAAAGTTATCAATTTCTTTCGTTTCTTCAAACAGCCATCGAGAAAATTTCGAATCAAATTCAACATGTAACAGATAAACATAATAGTACTCAAGTGTATTACTGTCATCTGCCCGTTCATTATCAGATTTTCATTTAGTACCTGCGTTTACGTTATTAGCTTCGACAAGTGTTCGCCTTAATACCTGCTGCTTCAGGCAACACAGATGTATTTTCGTGGACGTAATTATGTATGGTTCTGAAATGCAACTGAGTTTTGATTTGTGATTTTTTGAGTGTTTACTGAATCACAATAAGAGAAAGAAATCGTATAACAGAACTCAAGGACACGCAGTTTCAGTTGCTGCAAGATTCGCAAGAGATCTTCTGTGAAATTTGGAAGGTACGAGACGAGATATTGGCGGATCTAAATATGTGAAGCGTGCCAGGATAGCTCAGTCGGTTGAACCCTTGCCCACGAAAGGCAAAGGTTCCATGTTGGAATCCTGATGCGGCACATAGTTTTTATCTGCCAGGAAGTTACATATCACCGTACACTTCACTGCAGAGTGTTAATTGTTTTTAAGTCAACTAGCTAAACGCAATAGTGCTTCCTTGTGGCATAGTCCGATACGAAATTAATAAGAAAGTAAATGAAAGAATGCTTGTAAACTTAGATCAACAAAAACAAATGAATCAGTCAATCAATTGCTGATTTGTGTTACAGGCTATCTGAAACGAAACGAAATCATATACTGTAAAACCATTGGATTTACAATTCTTTTTCCTCCTCTTCCTCCTCGTTCTCTTCCCTCTACCCACCCACAGAGTGAGTTGGTTCATTGGTTAGCACACAAATCTCGCATTCGGAAGGACAGTGATTCAAATCCGCCTCCAACCTTGCAGATTTACGTTTTCCGTGGTTCCCCTAAATCACTCCAAGCAAATACCAAGATGGTTCCTTCCAAAGGGCGCGGCCAACCTCCTTCCCCAATCTTAACAAAACGAGCTTGCGCTCCATCTCCAATGATCACGGTGTCGATGAGACGTTAACCTTCCTTACGTCTTTCACCAATCCCCCATCTCTGTCCATCTCTTCCTCATCTCTCTCTCTCCAAACACGTCATCAACCTCTCTCACTCTCTCTCTCTCTCTCTCTCTCTCTCTCTCTCTCTCTCCTCCCCCTCTCTCTCTCTCTCTCACTCAGCCTCGTCGTAGCTCTTATAAATTGAGAAATTTACAGAGCTGTAACGGTAGCCGGCCATGGCGGAGTGGCCGAGAGCATTGAGGCGCTATGCTCCAATGCGCGAGGCCGTTCCCCGTCGGGGGTTCGAATCCCCCATCGGGCATGGATATTTGTAGAGCATATGGGACTTAACTACGGGGTCATCAGTCCCTAAACTTACAATCTCCTTATGAACTAGCTTAGTCTAAAGATGGCACAAATATCCATGCCCAAAGGGGGATTTGAATCCCCGACCGCCGTGGTCGTGCCGACCGTGACTGACACGTCACAGACCGCTCGGCCACTGCGGCCGGCCACGGATGTTAGTGTTGTCTTTAGTATAAGTTAGTTTACAAGTAGTTTGTAAGTTTAGGCACTGATGACCCCACAGTTAAGTCCCATAAGCTTAACAATCATTTGAACATTTCTTTTTTCTAACGGTAGCAAGTGCTGCAGGTGACCACGAGGTTATTCTTACAGAAAAGTAAGAGACATTGAAGCCAATAGTTAGCGTTATTTACAGATTTCGTCAGTACGATGTTACGAATCCCATTTATAACAATATCACAGACCTATCAGTTGCCAGGTGCTTGTGTGTTACTGTAAACGAAGCATTTAAACATGAACGACCCTACTAAGCGATTTCACTAAATTTTGTAACTTTCGTGCGTAGTTTCTACAGTAGTACCTGATTCGTTCGATGGAAGAAGTTGGTATTACTTCATTATTCGATGTTCCCGCATTATTATTATGAAATTTGAATGCGCGATAAAGAAACTAAATCACAGTTACACTGGTCAAAATAATTACGGGAACTAGTGAGATATCAAATATAATATACCTATGGTAAAGTATTTTATCAGATATTGGTTAAGATTGAAATTTGATTCATACAGAACGATATTTTGCTGACTCAAATCTCTAACTGACGTTGGCATGGCGTTTACTTACAGCGAAGTACTTTGGGCCTACCGTAATAATGAAAAACTCGTCCTGGTTGCCCTCTAATATGGTTTGTGATCACCTCAGACTGCCGGTACAGTGGCGTGGACAGTATGAGGTTATCAGTTGGTTCTTGAGGGGTATCTGTTCATCCTTCCATGAGTGCAGTATTCAGGACTGCAACCGTTATGGCAGATGCTGGTCTGGCTGCACTGAGCTTGCGAAGTGCATCTCACACATGCTCACTTGGGTTTAAGACTGGTGAACATGCTGCGCACTCCTTTCATTCAATTCCCTCAGCTTCAAGCATGTTGTTCACAAGTACAGCTCTGTGGGGTCAAGCATTATCTTCCACCAGAAGGAACCTATCTCCTATGGTAGCAGCGCAGGGCACAACAAAAAGTGGAAGGATGTCGTTGCTACACCTCTTAGCAATCAAAGCGCCACTCTGGTCGACAGTGAGGTCCGTACGTTCGCCAATACTGACTCCTGCCCACAACTTTCATCCACCATCATGATATTGTTTCCTGTACATAAGCAGGATTGTTCCGAGTTCCACGTTCTCTCCAGATGGGCGAACGACAATTGTCCGGCTGAACATAAAATCGTGACTCGTCTCTGAACAGAACCCGACGTCGTTCTTTACGACTCCACTCCTGCTGTTCCTTCGCCCAGTTTCTGCGGGCAAAACGGTGGCGTGGTTTTAATGGAGTACACGCCATAGGCCTCCGTGCGTACCATCCACATTCCCGAAGCCGATTTCGACTGTATGTCGATATTGCGCGTCCTGGTGCTGCCTAGAGGGTGCGTTGCAGCTGAGTTGCATTTACCCTTCAGTCTCGACGGGCTGTTAACGGAAGATAACGGTCATCTCTTGCTGATGTTACTCGTGGTCGATCTTGATCGTGGAAATTACACTTTGGATCACCCCAGTAACTGCAGCCACCTTCCCCTGTGTTCTGCTTCCAGCCTTCCTAAGGATCACCATCCATAACACATCTGTCAGATCGTCTCATACTGAGTCACTAATCATCCACATCCAAAGGTAGTGATGTATTTAATCCTGTCCTCGACAACTTACAGCCGGCCGCAGTGGCCGAGCCGTCTGCGGCGCTCTAGTCACGGTCTGCACGGCCGCTACGGTCGGGGGTTCGAATCCCCCCTCGGGCATGAATGTTTCTGCCGTCTTTAGTATAAGGTAGTTCATAAGTAGTTTGTAAGTTTAGTGACTGATGACCCGGCAGTGAAGTCCCTTAAGCTTAACAAACATTTGGACATTTATGTGTATATATACTACCTTAAACCTGCGGCTCCGCTCGCGTGTTGGTTGCTTATGATAGATAAGCTATCTTTCAGTAGTGTGCTATGAAACTGGTTTTGAAGGAACTGAAAAATAATCCTATCAGATTGCAGAAGTCTATGTACTTACCATTTATCAGGAAAGTAAGTAGTGTTGATCAAATCACACGTAAAATTGCACTCGTTTCGAAGAATCCAATCAGGAAATTCAACAATAATGATTGTAATAATATCACAGACCGATCACTTGATGAAATGCGCGAAACGTCAAATCGATTTTTTTAAAAAGATGTATTAAAAGAAATTACTTTTTACTGCTTTATTTATTTATTCTTATATTTCCTTATTCTTATGCTTATCCTTACAGAGAAAGAGCTGAAGACATTGCAGCACGCATAAACCAAAGATATGGTCTGTGGCATCACGTATCGCTGTATGTAACCTCCTTGCTATAGTGTCGCAAACGTCATCGCTGGCTTTCAGTCCGAATTTTATTTTATTTTTTTTTTTTTTTTATTTTTTTTTATTTTTTTTTTTTATAATTTGTCGACTTTAAATGTTTGTTTGTATAGTTTATGGGATTTAACTACAGGGTCATCAGACCCTAAACTTACAAACTACTTACTTACGGCACAAATATCCATGCCCGAGGGGGATTCGAACCCCCGACCGTAGTGGCCGTGCAGACCGTGACTGGAGCGCCTCAGTCCCCTCGGCCACCGTGGCCGGCTTGACGACTTTCAACCACCATATCTTCCAACCCCTTTTAGCTATCGGCATGGAACTGCAATGGTGTAGAACGGGAGATTTCGGACAACAATTACACACAGACCATTCGTTTGCGTTCTGTAGGTTTCGCTGCAGAGCGAAATATTAACACACACACATGTAGAATTTTATATACACCGATAACTTTCCATCCTAATATAGTCCACCCTATTATCATTATCAACCCTCAACCAACAATGCAACCAATAAAACCATTTTCAAAGAGTAAATATAATTTTCAAAGAGTAATTATTGTTCCGCATTTCGCGTTATATTCTTCAAATTAGTAAATATCTATCGGATCGCTATAAAACCGTGCCTAAAATATTCCTCAGCTATAAATTAGCAACTGTACAAATATTTAAGTATATGCGTCTTGTCGTTCGGACGTGATAAGGGTACACCGAACAAACATTCACATTAATATACATATAGATAAATAGCTATCCGATCGCCATAAAACCGTACCTAAAGCCTTCCCCGTGTAGACATTAGTAACTGTACAAATGTTTACCTCTTTATGTCTTGTGGTTCAGACGTGATAAACGTACACCGAACAGACATTCACACACACACACACACACACACACACACACACACACACACACACACACACACACACAATAACTTTCCACCACCAACGACTGCAGTGTTGGGTCAACCATCGCGTCATATTCAGCGTGCACTATAAATAGCGATAGACGAAATATCCGTTTGAGTAAGTGCAAACCGCCAAGAAACTCGCCTGCGTGAAGTTTATGAACACTACTTGAAGGCATTGTCTTAGATATTTGATGTACATGAACAAATGTATTAGAATTATGTTGCAATAGACCTGATTAGATGTGATTTATTTTTTTCCTAAAAATAGAGTCTTAAAAGTGGGGTGCGTCTTATACGCCGGTACATCTTATATGCTGGCAAATGCGATATTACTCATCGATGTACTGGTCGTATTACACCAACATTGGAAAGAAATGAGCCAAATATTCCGTACATCAGACAATGCAATTACCTGGAATAACATCGAGCTTGTACCTGAGAGTTTCGGCGCCAGGCCATCCACCACCATTTCCTTTTTTTAAATTTCTATTTTGCATATTAATTGCGACATTCTACGTTTTCATTAATAATTAGAACATTACGTCGGTACATAGAGTTTAATACATCAAACCTTAAGTACAACCCACAATTTTGCAGATAAATATAGACACAGTACAAAGAAATTTGGTGTAATGCTACAGGTACATGTACTCTAAGTGTTGTACGTTGATGGACAATTTTTAGAAACAATTCTAACAAAACATTCAGGACTAACCAAAAATAATTCTTCTGTCTTTCAGAAATAGATTGCCCCCAAAGGTGCCTTGACAAAATAAAAGTATCTCTTTGTTTAGATGATGCTTCCAACAGCAGATAAATGTTTCCTTTTTTTTTAAATAATAATAAAATAGCGCTCATTGAATAATGAACGCATGTGTCGGTAGCGATTGCCACAAACATGTGTGCATCCAACTTAACAAACACCCTTTCGGTAACACAACAACAACAGAACGTATGCGAAGAAACTACAGATTTCGAACTTTGCAGCTTACACACACAGCATTTTACCGAACATGGTGAAAGCTATTATACTTGGAAGGAATGCGTCTAAATTTACATCTGAAAGCGATGTTATCAGACTTCTTGGCTGGATTCAGACAGAGACACAGGTTAACAACAACCTACTCTTACGTGCAACGGTATTTCCTTGGAGAGTTACAATAAACAATAGAAAAAATGTATGAAATAATTTAAGATCAGCAATTTACCGATTTCCGCCCGTCTACAGTGAAACTTTTGTTTTTTCGGAAGCACTGACCTAACAACATCCTTTTCGAAATGACACTCGCCGATACAGGAACCACGGAACCGCAAACATCTCCACCCCATCCGGGAGGACATAAAGGTAATATTTTACCTACCCGATGCAACACAATTACTACAGATTTTTAGTTCTGTAGAGCAAGATTGACGAGCCCTTTACCCAAAGTACAGACGAAAAATCTTACTCCAAACACAGATCAAACTCCTTTCCTGTGTTAACGAAGATTTCTTTTTACATTCCTCTACACTTCAGTCGGATTTTTTATCGATAATTACAAGTAGCCGTCTATCGCAAACAAAGATACCTACTATATTAACTAGATGCTACCCTACAAACTGCAACACCTGATCGTTTAAAGAAAAACCTTTAGCCATTATCGCAAAACACCAATAAACCTCACATATTTCGAAGTCCTATATCAAACTACAGACTATGATAGATGATCCATCCTATTAATAATAGTGGACAATGCTTACACGTAACGAAATTTAGTAGACCTTCTAGAGGCCAAAACATTCATCTACGAGGCCGTCTGTGCTATTATCCTCTCTCGGAATAGTATTACACAAACAAAAACGTTTTAACCAGCAACTTAAAGACGAAAGTAATGCGCCTTAGGTCTCACAAACAACAGCACCCTCTGCGAGAAGAGCGATAGATAAACAAACGTCGAACATGATATGTACACACTCCTCTTTTTTTTTTGTTACAGTACAATTGTGTACATGCAACTTATTAATCGCACCGCCTTCAACAAATCAATACTTCCGATAAACATCTGCAACACACCCAATTACATCGTAAAAATGACTGACCCACATAGAACAGCTAACAAGGAAGGATGTAATTGGGTGTATCGGAAGTATTGATTTGTTGAAGGGGGAATAAGATGACTGTTTGTGCCCGAGTGATTGTTAAACATACGAGTATGTGGTCTAGTGACTGACAGGAAACGTTTCAGAAATGCTGTTTGGTGGAGTATGGAATGCAGAAAGATCCAATCAGATGTTCGTGGGGGATTCATCAACAATGCAGAAATTCAGAGATTGTCACATGCTATTTAGTTTAGAACTTTAGTAAAAAAAGAGCTGGGATGGCTAGATTAGTTTGTTGTAGGTTAGTGCTGATTGTAGTTGTAGTTTGGGCGTTGTGTTGGAGATGGTTGTTGTTACAAATAGTGCCGCAGGCTAGTTAGAATAGAATTTAAGTAAAAAATGTTTGAAATACTCTAAAATATGCGCTGCAGTCTCTATTTCCAGTCGTGGATAATGTTGTGTTGCGATAGAGTTCTAAAGAAGTTCAAAATCAAAATGTCTGTAAATCTATCGGACCAAACTGCATGGTCATCAGTCCGTAGCTTACAAACTACTTAAACCTAGGTAAACTAACCTACGGACAAACACACACACCCATGCCCCAGGGAGGACTCGAACCTCCACGGCGAGCAACCGCACACTCAGCAGCGAGGTGCTTTAGACCGCTCGGCTACTCCACCGTGGCTCTAAAGAAGTTGATTTAGGATTACGTTCTTGTGGTTGTAAAAAAATTTACGCTGTGTACATTACAAAGTATTGCCTGTTTAATCGTGTTAGTGGTATTTACGGGTGGTGGCATTTATGTAGCATAAATGCTTGCCGGCCGCGGTGGCCGAGGAGACTGAGGCGCTCCAGTCACGGTCTGCGCGGTCACTACGGTCGGGGGTTCGAATCCCCCCTCGGGCATGGATATTTGTGCCGTCCTAGTTCGTAAGTAGTTCATAAGTAGTTTGTAAGGTTAGGGATTGATGACCCCGTAGTTAAGTCCCATAGACTATACAGACATTTGAACATTTGACATAAATGCTTGCGATGGTAAATTATTTCTGATCTTTTAACTTATTCATGCGTAGTAAATTCGACAAGTTCGTCATTGCAAGTCATGGAGCTAAGGCGAAGTTTCCATGTCTCCTACCTGGAAGCAGCTTTGTGACATCACCTGGAACGCTCGTCCGAATCGAGGAGGAAGCACTGGAGAACACCTCGAGGAAATATGCAATTCTTGTGCCTATACCCTATAAAGTGGAACTAACCAATGTTAAACTAGATGTTGTAATGCAGCAGCTTCCATCTATACTATGACAGCATCGTAGGGATTTTTTTTTAAAGAAAATGGAACAGTGCGAGTATTTAGTATCCACCCATGAATTTTGCCTGGAAAGAAGCTGTATAGTGAACAGCATTGTGACTGTCGACATTGATAGGACAGCTGAAATCGAATGTTAAAGGCGGTTGACGTCGAATGCCGAATAAAAAAAATATAATCACGAGTAGGAGTATTGGTGTAGGAGTGCGGGTTCGAGTCCTAGACCGGCTCAAAATTTATTTACACTGTGTCTAGATTTACCTGCAAAATTGCGAGTTGTACTTAAGGTTCAATGTATTAAACTTCATGTTCCGGCGTAATGTTCTAATTAAAACATAGGATGTCGCAATAGGTGTAAAAAAATTAATCAGGAGCAGTGGTGAAAGGCCTGGCGGCAGGCGGGGGCGGTAGTGGTTAGTTTACGAAAGTCTCAGGTATGTGCTCGATGTTATTCCTGGTAACTGTATTGACCAAAGTACGGAATAATTAGCTCATTTTTCTCATGTTGGTGTAATGCAACCTGTACGTCGATAAGTAATAACTCCTGTAAAAAAAAAATTTTTTTGTGGGTCGCAGGTTCGAGTCCCGGACTGGGTCGCACAGGGGGTGGCAATCTTTAGGGCTGTCATTGAGGCGGAGGAGGGAGGCGGGTTGGCGACAAGGACTGTACTCACGCAAGTGCTCACCTGTGGAGGCGGTTGCCCTCGTTACTGTTAACAACATACGTTGTTAAGATTAAATAGGTATGCAGATTTAATCAAATTTAACGGTAGCAGAGGCGGCATTTGCACAAGTGACCAGTTGTGGGGGCAGGGGCGGTGGAGGTGGGATCAGTCTTCGGCCAAGTGCACGGTCGTTGGAGGCGGTCATGGTGTTTATGTGGACGTTACTTGTTAAATTCAAATGTTCAAATGTTTGTTAAGCTTATGGGACTTAACTACGGGGTCATCAGTCCCTAAACTTACAAACTACTTATGAACTACTTACGAACTAGGACGGCACAAATATCCATGCTCGAGGGGGGATTCGAACCCCCGACCGTAGTGGCCGTGCAGACCGTGACTGGAGCGCCTCAGTCCTCTCGGCCACCGCGGCCGGCGTTACTTGTTATTTGTCCTTAAGAGCGTCATTCTGTTACTAAGTGCAATTACATGTTCGATGACAATCATCCTTCAGTGCGCTACTGTTTGTTCTGTCCTTCCGGGAAGGACGGGTGGTGGCGTTCTTTGATTAACGGTCGAGCCAAGTGGCCTAGGGAGAAGGAGAGAAGGGAGAAGGGTAGCGGTACTCGCGCAATGCATCATGGGAAGAATCTCGGTGGCTCCATACCCCTGTTGTCCCACTACTATGTAAAGTACTCTGTATATTGATACATAATGACAGCAGGATGAAAATTGTCCGAATGTACAAAACATAACAGACGCCAAACACATCAAAAGTACTGGATAAAAAAATGAGAACTATTATGTTTCTCTGAAACGACTTTACTGACAGTAGTACTTATTGTTGCACACCTTCAGTGTAATTGCTCCATTTATTTACGAACTTTTGTCGAATGTCCGGAAGTCGTTGCACACTGCCTGTGCACCTATATCTGTAGAGTTCTGTCTTGATTGGTCTATGGAATGGATAATGTCACCTCTCGTCTTATACTGCATACCTTTCAGTGGTTTCTTTACTTTGGCAAAGAGATCGTAATCATAGGGACATCATATCGGTTGAGTACGCTGGTTGTTCCAGAATGTCCTATTTCCAGTGGCGCAAAATGTCTTGGACAGCAGCAGTGGTGAGGCATTGTGCCGTGTCATGGATAATGATGGGGTGCTATTAAATGAAATGTTGTTGTTTCCGCCTGAGATCTGGATTGCATTTCATAGAAGAGCATCCTACCATCGCGCATGACAATGTATGTGAACTGTACTTCAAAGTGAATATACTTACCTTGTAATATGTATATTGATTTTGTCATGACATTAATATTTGTAAGAGACTCAAAGAACTTATGTATTTTATATTTTGACTAAGTGCTATGTAGCACTTTCTGTTTACCTTCCATTTTGTAAATAACGAAAGATGACCACATTGTAGAATTTATGGTGGCATAGCCCATTGAAACCGGACACCAGTAAATTAGTTAATTATACTGCGATCTTGGCATTTTATTTTTGAAGATAATTAATCTACGCGGATCGCCTCCATCCTGCGATGTCAGGTAATGTTAACAATAATATTTGCTATTCTGATTGTTATTTAATGTATAATTTAGTAAAGTAATTGATTGATAATATTGATTGTTTATGATGTAAACTGGTCCAAGCGCAGGGCATAGTGTAAGATATGTAAGACAAAGTAATTCCCCATTGTTGCAGAGGAAGGCTCCAAGTTGTGGCGCGTAAGAAAAGACGCCGCCAGGCAGATAGCGTGACAAGAAGAGAGTATGAGTTTGGCTAACGTACATTACAGTAGTCGAGATTAGCGGTGGAGCAACGTGCACTGTAGTAGTGAAGCAAAACCGTAGCAAGATTAATATAGCCGGCCGCGGTGGCCGAGGGGACTAAGGCGCTCCAGTCACGGTCTGCACGGCCACTACGGTCGGGGGTTCGAATCCCCCCTCGGGCATGGATATTTGTGCCGTCCTAGTTCGTAAGTAGTTCATAAGTAGTTTGTAAGTTTAGGGACCGATGACCCCGTAGTTAAGTCCCATATACTATACAAACATTTGATTTTTGATTAATATAATTATCCTCGGATACTGTAGTGGCGATTATTTCACGGTGGCAGTAAAAGTTTGGGCAAATTGAATATTATTAATCGCCACCAAGAAGATCAAACAGTATCGTTCAGCATTTAGAAATGTTTTGCCTTATGTTGCGCATTCATGGAACAACTCGGCTCCAATATGGAATTTTTTTATTTATTTATTTATTTTTTTTTTAATCTAGCGGACCAAACTGCGTGGTCATCAGTCCGTAACTTACAAACTACTTAAACCTAGGTAAACTAACCTAACAACACACACACACCCATGCCCCAGGGAGGACTCGAACCTCCACTGTGAGCAACCGCGTGCTCCGCAGCGAGACGCTTTAGACCGCTCGGCTACTCCTCCGCGGCGGTACGGAATTCTAAAACTGGTCATGTATTTTAGTATTGTAAAACCGTACGAACCAGAACTTTGTTTCTTTTCTTAATAATAATTTCAGTGAACTTTAGTTAATGTTAACCGTGATTTTCCTCATCATTTACCTGGCTAGGGTTCTAACCACACGTGGGCATATGCAAGTATCCTTGAAGTTATTAAAATGAAAGATTATCAAAAGTATACTTCTTGTAAATTCATGATTTTTTTCTGCAGTAGTAATTTAAGTATCGGTTAACAGAAATTTGCCTTTGGCTCCAGCAATCGTCATCAGTAACGCACTTTCAGTTGAATGTTAAATATGTCTAGTTACTAAAATAAGTAATCAGAATTGTATTGCTGTAGAGAAATATACAATTCAGACAAGTACAGTGGCACAATGCAGTTTTCTGATACTGCATTACGTAATAGACACATTATAGTTTGTGGTGTCACAGTTCATTCAGATTAATAGTGTAGTAAATATTAGCATCAGTGTTTTAGCTTGAATATATTATAATAAAATTCTTGAAAAGCAGTTGATATGGGTACAGTTTTAAGTGTCCCCATATTATTCAGGGAGAAATTATGCTAAAGAGATGTCGTAAAAGTATTTATTTTGTCAAAGTTTTGGTAAGGTGAGTGCTAACAGCCGTCATGTATTTGATAAAATGCATATTTAATAACCATCAGCTGTTTTATTAAATCCTTAAAACCGACTAGTTTCGGTCCAGGACCATCGTCATAGATAAAAAGGTATTAAAACAGGTTATTCAACAGCGTTAAGTAAAATAGATCTGGCTGAAAACAGCACGAGTCACTTTCAATAGAATTACAAATGTCATAGTAGATTATCATAGCAGTCAAAACAAGCATAAAATACGAGAATGGACTGTGAATACTGAAGAGTGCACTATGTAGTGTTATTGATTTTATTAAATATTTATTTTGTGTTTGACTAAAATCAGTACAGTAGTAAGTAGCTGATATATTTCCGTAGTGTTTATATGAGATATTCTCAAAGTGACAAATCTAGTTGCCCTTTTGCCCACGGTTTTTTTTTTAAACTTCCGTCATATTTAAAACAATATGTAGTTGGTAAACAAAGTGTTATGCGTGCCTTGTCTTTACTGTTACTTCCGACCAAATTCACAGAATTGTAACTACTGTTAGAGTACCTTTCCCCAGTCCGTGTCTATTCAGTAACACTGTCATTGGTAGACTGATTCAAACAGTAAAAATCACCTAAGATAATTAATGCCTGATTAGGCTGGCGACCGAGCATATATTGCTAATTAAACCGTGTAGAACCTTCATTAGTTTGCTATTGAACTAAAATTAATTTTGTTCTGAAATCATATGTCTATTGGAGATGTTTCCAATGCGGCACATTCAAGACCAATTTAAAATTCCACTATGGGTGGTAACCTATCAGACATTTTGGACCTAGTTGTCCTAATTGTGATAAATATGCTCAGGAATGTCATACGTATCATTTAGATGACAAATTAGATTCACGAATATAAAGTAATACACTGGTCAAAACAATTAGGGGAACAGTTGAGATATCTGTCTTCTGCAGTACTGTCACCGGTAGAATGAATTAAAATGGTTCCACGTCTTTTATGTTGGTTCTATGCAGTGGCGGCAGCAACATTACGACAATTGAGTGGTAATAGCAGAAAGATACTGCAGAAGACGTTGGTGTAGACTTGTGTTTACTTTACCAAACGAATTACACAAGCAGCTGGGATGAGATAGTGTAGTAAGCAGGTAGTGCAATGCCACAACAACGTGAATTTCCCGAAGCTATGGCATGAAGAGTCATAGGAAGGTTGGAAGCGGGACAGATAGAGGGAGGTGGCTATAGTTATTCGAGTGTCCCAAAGTATAATTCCCAGGACCTGGACGACGCGATGTAAGACAAAAGGAACTTTTAAAAGAAGGCAAGGCAAATGTCGTCCACGGGTAACATCAGTAAGAGATGACCGTTATCTCCGGTTAACAGCCCTCGAGATAGCAAACTGAATGCAACTCAGCTGCAACGCACCCTACAGGCAGCAACAGAACGCACAATATCAACGCAAACAGTCCGAAATTTGTGGCGGAACGACCTCTTCGTACGGCGAAACGTGTGCTAAAACCTTATCTTCAAAAGCACTCGTCTTGTATGATTAGAGTGATTAGAGTTGAATGTGGCCGTGTCAGACTTCGTAATCCTTGAGGTGTCCACTCGCCAATAAAAATTTATATAAAATAAAAAATAAATATGTTCATGTAAAATCTTTATACGTTGCAATATTTCAAAATCAGATTCTTGCGCCGAGGGAAGAAGTCTTTAACAGTCACTCTCGTTAAAATATTTCTAAGTTCTCTCATAGATAAGACGGTCAAAAGAAATTCTTCAGTTTGTGGTCGTTGCTATAGTCACAGATAAAAAATAATATTTCTTCAATGATTATCGATCAATGTGTATGATCGCTTAATCAAAGTTCTGAAAAAAAAAAAAAAAAAAAAAAAAAAAAAAAAAAAAAAAAAAAAAAAAAAAAAAAAAACATTTATCGAAGTCTTCTTGACGTAACTTTCCCACCAATGAAAATTCATAAAAATCTTCCTTCAGGTTGAAGAATGTTTATATTAAATCATCTGCTCATATCATTAATATATTATTCAACGTAAAATAATTCTTCATAAATGATGTACTCTGACACTTTCGTCAATTTTAAACACAATGACATTTATTGCTTTCTATGACTTTACATATGTAGTCATTGACAGACAAAAGGGAACTGACTTTTAAAATTTGTTGTTTTAACATGAAACTTCGATAATAATGTCAACTCTTGCGACGACAACCGCAGAGATCAACATCTTCTTGCCTCGTGGCCGTCGACCCGCGACTTGATGTGGCCGGATATGGTATATCCTTGTAATCGGCGTCGAAGATGTTGCCCTCGTAGGTTGACTCGCCTCCCAGTACATGAAACATGAAAAAACATACCAAAAACTTCTTTAAGAATCATATAACATTAACCATTTACATAAAAATAATTTAAGAACACAAATATAAGTAAGTTATCCTGCACAAACTGAGCTGACATGAGATATGTAGAGGAGACAATAATCCGTCCCACTACAAATTGCCTTCGGGAACGTAGCCTCTACGCTCGGTGGCCTATGGTGTGTGTCCCATTAAAATCGCGACACCATGTAGCCTGCAGAAACTGAGCGGAGGAACATCAGGATCGGAGTCGTAACGAATGGAACCGGATTGTGTTCATAAATGAGTCAAGATTTTGAGTTCCCTGGAGAAGTTGGAATTGGAATAATCCTTCTTATCTGCGGGAAACAATAACATACCACGGTCGGGGCAGGACTCAGTATTGGCGGGCGTACGGATCTCTATGTCATTGAGAATGGCACTCTGACTGCGAAATTTTGCGAGGATTTCAATGCGAGATGCCTACAATACTTATCACAACGAAACTCTTTCTCGAAATTTGACTGAAAACCCCGAAGAGATTTTGGTCATATGTTAAATATACTAGGGGCAAAACACAAACAATACCCTCACGGCGTGATAGTAATGGCGATCCTGCCGACGACAGCGCTACTAAAGCAGAGTTACTAAACATAGCTTTTAGAAACTCATTCACCAAAGAAGACGAAACAAATATTCCAGATTTCGAAATACGAACAGAGGCCGTAATGAGTAACGTAGAAGTAGATATCATCGGAGTAGTGCAGCAACTAAAATCAATTAACAAGAACAAGTCTTCTGGTCCGGATTGTATACCCATTAGATTTCTAACTGATTACGCTACAGCGATAGCTCCTTACTTAACAACCATATGCAACGGCTCTTTCATAGAAGGATCTGTACCAAAAGATTGGAAAGTTGCACAGTTCACACCTATAATCAAGAAAGGCAGTAGGAGTAACCCACTAAACTACATGCCTATTTCATTGACGTCAATTTGCAGCAGGGTTTTGGAACATATCCTATATTCAAATATTATGAATTGTCTCCAACAGAACGATCTATTGACCCAAGGTCAACACGGATTTAGAAAATATCGTTCATGCGAAACACAACTAGCTCTTTATTCACACGATGTGATGGGTGCTATCGACAAGGGCTCGCAAATCGATTCCGTATTTCTTGATTTCCAGAAGGCTATTGACACCCTACCTCACCAACGGCTTTTAATCAAAATTGCGTGGTTATGGTATATCGCCCCAAATTTGCGATTGGACAGGGTATTTCCTCTCAGAGGGGACACAGTTCGTAGTAATCGATGGTAAGGCATCGACTAATACAGAGGTGATATCAGGCGTTCCACAGGGTAGTGTTATTGGTTCTCCGCTGTTCCTTATTTACATAAACGATTTATGGGAAAATCTAATTAGCTCTCTTAGGTTGTTTGCAAATGACGCCGTCATTTACCGTCTAGTAAAATCATCTGAAGATCAAAACCAACTAAAGAACGATTAGAATAAGATATCTGTGGTGTCGCATAAGTATGAAGTGCGCGCCACGTACTTACGCCACGCGCCGCCATGCACGCACGGCGCGGCGTTCTTACGACGTCAGCCACGAGAGCCCTCTGCTGCAACTCCGCTCGTGGCCACGACTGCTGCATCGTTCACTTGGGAATCAGATAGGCACCAGTTAAGACTTGGCTATCGGCTAGGCACTAGGAATCATCAGTAGGCAGGCCTCTATCTAAACTATGTATCAGCATTCTGCAGAAAAGAACTATGTAAAAGTTAAGTGTTACCGACTCCACGAAATATATATCTTGTTCTAATTTAGCCTAGTGTTCTAGTTTCTGCTGTTCCACTGGCCGGTCACCTCCGTACCTACACAAGCGTGCATCCTTTATTCCTGTGTCGGTCTCTTTCTACTCGGCCACCGACACCTACGACAACCGGCGGAAACGGGACACAAAAGTGGCGACGAGGATGGGATACAAAAATAACAGTATGGTGTAAAAATTGGCAATTGACTCTAAATAATGCCAAGTGTGAAGTCGTCCACATGAGTACGAAAAGAAATCCGTTAAACTTTGTTTACAAGATAAATCAATCAAAAGTGAAGGCCGTAAACTCCAAAAAAATACCTAGGAATCACTATTACTTCAGACTTAAATTGGAAAGAACTCGTAGGTAATGTCGTGGGAAAGGCGAAACAGAGACTTCGTTTTATTGGCAGAACCCTTAAAACGTGCAACAGAACTACAAAAGAAACTGCATACACTGCGCTTGTCCGTCCATTTTTGGAGTATTGCTGCCCAGTTGGGATCCTTATCAGGTTGGTTTGACGGAGGACATCGAAAGAGTCCAAAGAAGAGAAGCTCGTTTCGTATTGTCACGATACAGGGGAAACAGCGTTACGGAAATGATGCAGGATCTGGGATGGGAATCATTACAACAACGACGCTTATCGCTGCGGCATGGCCTACTTACGAAACTCCAATCGCCATCATTCTCCTCCGAAAATATATTGTTGACTCCCACTTAACATAGGTAGAAATGATCATCAGAATAAAATACCAGAAATCAGAGCTCGAACGGAGAGACTCAGGTGTTCTTTCTTCCCGCTCGCTATTCGAGAATGGAATGAGAGATAAATAGTATAATGGTGGTTCGATGAAACTTCTGCCAGACACTTAAATGTGATTTTCAGAGTATCCCATGTAGATGTAGATGTATAGAGACGAGATCCTTCCACCTTTTGTTGTGGCCTACGCTGGTGCCATAGCAGATGGGTTCCTTCTGGTTGACGATAACGCTCGTCTCCTCAGAGCTGCACTGGTAGACAACATGCTTGAAGCTGAGGGAATTGAACGAATGGGGTGGTCAGCTTGTTCACTGGACTTAAACCAGACTGAGCATATCTGGGATGCACTTGGCAGATGCATTGCAGCCAGACTAGCACCTCCCACCACGATTGTAGAAGTGGATATTGCATTTTTGGAAGAATGGCCCAATATCCCTCAGCAGATGAGTGATAACCTCACACTGTCCATGTCAAAACAGGTATACAACTGTACCGGTCTTCTGAGCAGATCTCAGACCATATTAGAGGGTAACGAGAATGACTTTTTCACTAATATGGTAGCCCCTTAGTGCCTCGCTCTAAGTGAACGCCGTGGAAATCTCAAGTAAAGAGTTGAGACAGCAAAATATCGTACCGTATCACACACAAAAATTTTAGCCAATATTTGAATCTCACCTGATCCCCTAATTGTTTTCAGTAGTACAGGAGAAAGAAACTTACATGCTACAGTGAACTTCGCTGCAAGTCTTGTTTAATTTTAAAGTATTGGTTGAACTACACCCAAAGTGTATTGTTCTGAGAATCTTTTCTGATTATACAGGGTGTTACAAAAAGGTACGACCAAACTTTCAGGAAACATTCCTCACACACAAAGAAAGAAAATATGTTATGTGGATATGTGTCCGGAAACGCTTAATTTCCATGTTAGAGCTCATTTTAGTATTTCTCATGTTCTTCCACCTACGCGCACTGGAGCACGTTATCATGATTTCATACGGGATATTCTATCTGCGCTGCTAGAACATGTGCCTTTACAAGTACGACACAACATGTGGTTCATGCACGATGGAGCTCCTGCACATTTCAGTCGACGATGTTCGTACGCTTCTCAACAACAGATTCGCTGACTGATGGATTAGTAGAAGCGGACCAATCCAATAGCCTCCACGCTCTCCTGACCTCAACCCTCTTGACTTTCATTTATGGGGGCATTTGAAAACTCTTGTCTACGCAACCCCGGTACCAAATGTAGACTCTTCGTGCTCGTATTGTGGACGGCTGTGATACAATACGCCATTCTCCAGGGCTGCATCACCGCATCAGGGATTCCATGCGACGGAGGGTGGATGCATGTATCCTCGCTAACGAAGGACATTTTGAACATTTCCTGTAACAAAGTGTTTGAAGTCACGCTGGTACGTTCTGTTGCTGTGTGTTTCCATTCAATGATTAATGTGATTTGAAGAGAAGTAATAAAATGAGCTCTAACATGGAAATTAAGCGTTTCCGGACACATTTCCACATAACATATTTTCTTTCTTTGTGTGTGGGGAATGTTTCATGAAGGTTTGGCCGTACCTTTTTGTAACACCCTGTATATCAAGTTAATACTTTTATGAATATTAATTCCCCCATTAAAATTAATTATTGCACGAAACTTAGAGAAGAGAAAGTTAATTGCGAGAGCACAGCTGCGGCTTTGAAGAGTGGTGTAACCAGTGGAAAAGCAGGTTAGGGTGTTTCCGGCGGTGAGCGCGCGGCCCGGCGGCGTGGGCGTAAAGCCCAGAGCGTCGCACTTGAGGGGCTGGAAGGCGCTTTCATCTGGTAATGAGGCGGTGACCGGCTAATGCTCCCGCAGGACGCCACGGCCCGATTCCGCGCTCCATCACACCAGCTCCAACACCCTCAAGATACGACCTGCATTCATACTGATAACACCTACAGTTTTGGCCCACTTTAGGTTACGGTAGTAACACTAAAAGTGGGCTTTTGCGATCCTCTTTTGACAGCGCGAAATTTAAATGAAAATAACGGATTAACCATGCATGTGACACGAAAATTGAATAACCGAATTTGTAGAGGAGAAAATTCTCTACAACTTTGCTCTCTTATGTTTATTTCACATCTCGTATCGTTTCAGAGATATTTGCAGAAATAACGGCGATTTTGGGATGTATGTCTGTCTGTCCGTAACGTGTTCCCTGTTTTTAAGACGAACCGTTCAACCGATCAGCAGCAAATTTTGCACACATAATTGTAGGCCGCCAGAGAGCAGAACCTAACTTTTTCAAAATTTTCGGACAAAAAATACGTCAGTTACACCCAAAAAAGCCGTTTGTAATGTAATTGTAATTGCAAACGAATCGTTCACCTGACACGAACATTGACTAACCTAATTGGTAGGGGGGAAAATTCTCTACAACTTCGCTCTATTATTTTTTTTCTTCTTCTTTTTTTCATATCTTGCATCGTTGCAGAGATATTTGCAAAAATAACGGCGATTTGTCTGTCTCGCTGTAACGTGTTCCCACTTTTTTGGTCGAACCGTTCAAACCGTGGGCACCAAATTTTGCAGACATAATTGTTGGCTACCAGAGACCAGAACCTTGCTTTTTGAAATATTTCGGACAAGAAATACGTTATTAATACCAAGAAAAGCCGTTTGTAGAGTAATTTTTCATATCTCGAATCGTTTGACAGATATTTGCAAAATAACGGAGTTTTGCCACCCTCCACTAAATTAAAGAAAACCAGCCGTTCAAAGATGTCACGTGACATTCCTCGCCCAGAACTCTCTCTGGCATACACCGTCTTGCGTTGCGTATTTGATGATTTTCTTATTGTAACTTACACGTTGTCATTTCAAAGCAATGGCGCACTGAAGAAATAACAAAAAGACGTCTTTCTTCGTACGATAAATGATAATCTAGTGTCTACAGATGCCATATTAGCATCTGTTAACAACGGCCATCAATACTATGAGATTAAAGAACGTACGACCTCACTGTTAGCTGTAGCGTAGTGGGCAATGTGTTGGACTGTGATGCTGAAGGTCAGTGCTTCGGAACCCACCCAAAAATTTTTTTCCTACGTGGTTTTCAGACACTGTTATTAATTATTTTTTATTATTTAGATTATGATTTTGGTCCAAAACGTTTGCAAAAACTTATAAAACTATAAATCTAAAGTGGGCTGTAAAACACGTCAGTGCGATTTTTCTTCTTAGGACTGGCTAGTACTAGAAACATGTGGTTTGTTTTAAAATTCGCGCTCACTCCATGTGAACGTGTGAGAGAGGGGCAGCACTGCAAGGTAAATAGAGCTCTAGCGGCAGAGGAGAGAGTTAGGATTGTTTTGATACCGAAACGAGGCCAGCTAGAAAGACAGGCCGTAGCACGTATGTCATGACGCGTCATCAGAGAAGGCTTGAGACAACGCGATCATTAGCTGACTGCCCGGCCGCTATGAGACAGTGCGCCGTATGGATAAAACCAAGGAGGTTAGAATACAAGAAGACCCCCTACGCTGAAAAAGTGAAGCCTGCCTAGGCCATATTCCTAAATTTTTGTGAAGTATTGTAGAGCTAATGTTGTATGTCACTTAAAACAGGAACAAAGCGGCTCACGGTTTTGCTGTGATGTACAGCGTGTTAAAAGAGTGCAAATTAGCCATTAAAAAGTTTTCGAATAATGATGAGTATTTATTACTATTTATTCAAGAAAGTATATTGTTTGAAAGTACATACTTTGCAGTGACTGTCAGTTCAATGAATTAGCAGTAAGAGGGTCGAATTAACGCATAGTTTTAACGGAGAAGCAGCATTTCAAAACTGACCAAGATGGCGGCAGGCTTCAACTGACGTATGTGCTCGGCATAGATAATGCCATCTCCCTTTATTCTAACCTCCTTGGATAAAACAGTGTATCTACCAGTGATCTGTATACAAACTGGATGTATAACTCTGGTATCTGAGCATTGAATAGCAGCGTGCCTGCACATTCATATGTTTTGCATTTCGCATTGTCCGCCATGTTTAAATTTGGCAAACGAGTTTCCATCAGTTATTACGTGACAAAGAATTGTTTGCTTACCTATTGACTTGGAATTTAATTAAATATTCAATGTTGTAGGCTGATATGGGAACGGAATCGAAACATATTTTCTTCTCTTTTTCTTTAAATGCTTCTTAGCAACCATGTTTGAATTTGGCAAGAAACCAAATATGAATATCTATGGCTGGCACGCTAAGACAACTGAAGTTCAACATCCAGATAGTATAGAGTTGGTATAGAGATCAAGGGTGATTCTATTTACACTTCGGTAAAATCAGACGTGACGTCATTACGACGTATCCACACTATCGACGACGACTGGAGCCATGATCGACTTGTGTGGTCGTTCTAGACGCAAAACTGCGGTTGCAATTGTAGCAGACGAATTAAAGGAGTAGCTGATAATATCTTCAGTTGGTAATGGTATATTCATTACAGTTTCGGAAGCTAAAACTTTGATTTAGTTTTTTGGAAGTAAGAAGATATAAACGTTCCGAAAAAGGACCTACACTGTGAGCTCTGAAACGTTATTCAGCCAAATCTGATGTCATCGTGGCTCATTTGTGAAGGTTCTGTTTAAAACTAATGGAAACTTTATCTCAAAGCGAAAAATGGTACCGAGTTGCATTGTAGTACGGAGTCTACGTTAAACTAAGAGGACAAAATACGGTTACCAGGCTATGAAGCGACAATGTGTACTTGGACATGTCAAAATATGCGACATACAAAAACAACATATAGTCGCCGTAGGTATATGTATGTTTTCGCCGAAACTATAAATCAAATGAGCTGGGTTTTAATACAGTCATTTGTTACAGAGGCTCTGCGAACATCAGGTAAAGCATTTCGTAAAACTGGGTACTCATCTACGGCCAAGTTGCTGCAACATGCTAGTTCTTTTCTTTGAAAATGTGTGAAGTTGTCGTTCTCTAAGGCTCGGTCTGCGTTATTTCTGACATAATTTTCAATTTACATTTACTGAAATTTCCGTCAGTGCTTTCCAAAACATAATACCAATATTAAGTAAGGCCTAGTTTTGTTACTAAACTACGAAGGAAAAAAGTATGCAGTTCAGAAATAATGTCGAATTAAGCATGTTTTCCCACCCAAAACCAGCGTCTCGAACGATCGCAAAAGTCGAATCGCCGCTCTTCTGGAAGTCGATAGTGTGGATACGTCATAATGACGTCACGTCTGATTTTACCGAAGTGTAAATAGAATCACCCAGAGATCAATGGTATCTACTTTATAGTCTAGATTCCAGAGAACATGCTCAGGTTCGCTGGTAGGTTCTCAGCATGAGTAAAAGGATGGGTGAATTTGCTCACAACAGAGAACATTCTCCGATTTCGCATGAATAAAACTAGAGATGTTTCTCACGACCGGAGAACATTCGCCGTTTTCTTAAGTGAGCTGAATAACTTCGAGCTGAGTAACTACTATTAAGGTTACGTTTTACTGTAGTTTATAATAAAAATGACAAAATTTGTGTTGCTAAGAACGCAAATAGTTCCTTGATATGTAGTCTGAAAAAATACGAGAGGAACTAAAAAGTTTATGCACATAAGAACATTTTGCTGACGAGTCGCTTCCTTCACAAAAATCATAAGTGTGACACTTCAAGCATTTTATATAAAGACTAGCGTGATGTCAGAGGAGTTTTTTCATTACCGACATAGAAATGAAACTCGAGTCATTCAGCTTCGTGTTTTACCCGTTTGTTTGGAGTGCATATTTACGGTTTTAAAAAGCTACATAACAAAATAATATAGTATTTCTTAAATAGGGTCTGTTAATAAGGCCTTATGATGATAGTTTCAAATAAAGTGCATCCCAGACTTCACGTCTGTATCACAAAATAAATATTGCTGCAATACCAGGTACTGGTGTATTGTTTTTTCTACTGCTCTTGTTTATCTATCCAAACTGGTTGGCCATTTAAGATGCGTTTCCTGACTTCGTAATCGTAACTTCTGTTATGTTAGAAGTAAGTAGACATGACAGGAAAAACAGTAACTGATTAGTTACGCAGGCCTACCTAGCACCCTGTTTCTTGTAACAAAATCGCATGGTCCAGCGCTTATGAGCAGACCATTGGGTGTTATATTAAACAAGTACCTCGTGTTAGAAAGCTCGGACAGCGTTCCACGTTGAAACAGGTGAATATGTAATGCGTTCTTAAAATTTCGTTCGCAAGCTGTGCTAACCTAACTTCAGTAACATAAACTTTTCTCGACTTGCGAAAATTTTGTAATATCATCAGAAGAATATTTTTCGTAAAGAGCGCATATTTAGTCTTAATAATATGCTGCTCCACTACAAACCAATATCTAAACATAGTACAGTTCTGCCTGACACGTAGAGGCCGACTCCATATTTGTACACTGAATAAGTTGTGTCTGATGGCGTTAGTTTAAAGAAATACACGAGTGAACAGCTGTTCTGTGCCGGACATGGCATACGGAGAACTTACTCAAGAAGTAGTGGAGGAAGCGAGAATTAACTTCCTGCTCAAAGCATATGCTTCAAAGATTTTATTCATACGAAATTGAGAACTTACTCACCGAACGTTCTTTTGCTCTGAGAATCTTCTCTGGAGCAAGTGCTCTTTTTTATTCATATGGTCCAGTGGGCCGTTCCTCAGCGACCAGCCAGTCACCGAACGTTCGCGTTCGTTCCAGTCTTCTCTAATGACGCGTCGCGACGTACGCGCCACGTCCAGTCTTTCTCGTTGGCTTCGTACTGAAAATTAGGACGTTGTCAGAACAACAACAGCGTGTAATCAATCATTCGTTTACTCTAAGGTGGGAAAACTGAAACATCTCACGGTTTCGAAACAAATGAAACCATTCAGTAAATAGTGGATCCGTTCGAAGAGTTGCCAGAAAGCTACTTGGAGAGCCATCAAACAGGCGCTACTGCGCATGCGCGGCAACGGTGACGTCATGTGTTTCCGCTTGGTGTTTGGGCTCTTCGAACACCCATCTCGTTTTATTTAGCCTTTTTGCCACCTTCGCTAGTGTAGCGTGAAAAGACAATGAACAGCAATGAACAGCAATGGCGCGAATGTTATTTACATCACGTTTGATTTGATGTGTTTATTCATCACTTATCATTTACAAAATTACATGAGAATGATTCCCAATCCATGATGTACAACAGCAATCAGTTAGAATAAATATTCCTTCAAACCGTATTGATTGCAAATTTTTTATTAGTTAATGACGCGTTTCGCCCTTTAGCAGGGCATCTTCAGATTATCTGCGTGACAGAATTTTCACAAAATTACAAGGCGGAATTACAAACAGTTATAATGGTACATGGGCTTATTTTGTGTTAAGAAGACAGTATAAATGGTAAACAAAGCTTACAATGCGCTCTCCGTGGTGTGACACCGTAAGATGTTATTGCGGTGTTTCTATTTTCTTGGAATGTTTTTTGGATTTCCTTGTGGCCCTGCAAATGTTCGGGTAACAACGAATTACAGTTGGAACATTTGCAGGGCCACAAGGAAATCCAAAAAACATTCCAAGAAAATAGAAACACCGCAATAACATCTTACGGTGTCACACCACGGAGAGCGCATTGTAAGCTTTGTTTACCATTTATACTGTCTTCTTAACACAAAATAAGCCCCTGTACCATTATAACCGTTTGTAATTCCGCCTTGTAATTTTGTGTAAATTCTGTCACGCAGATAATCTGAAGATGCCCTGCTAAAGGGCGAAACGCGTCATTAACTAATAAAAAATTTGCAATCAAGACGGTTTGAAGGAATAAAATTACATGAGATGGGTTTGTTCACAAAACAAATGTGTTTAGATGTATACTTAAATTAAAGATACACCATATATAGAAAAATATATACACTATAGCACAGTATACTACTTGCAAAATATACAGCTTCACATTTCACTAAAGAAGGTTGTTGGTATTTTTTCAGATTCTATTTCGTTTAAATACTCTTTCGCTATATAATAACTTTTTGTAAGGAGAAACATTTTGATAGCTTTTTTTAAAGATGTGCATATTAGTGACTTGTTAACGTCATGAGTCAGTATTGTACAATACTGTCGTGAATTCTCACTTTGTGTTTTCTTGTCAGTTGCAGGTGCTTCCTAATTCGTGTATTATGATTATGTATAGAGCTGTTTCTCCCACACAGGAACCACTCGAGTACCGCACACGGAAAACGTAGTGGTGGAGAAACTCTAAATTAGCTATTATAGAGTTCTGTTAGAGCCGCAGCGAGAGATTTAAACAGAAGCAGCTACTGTGGAGTGGTATGGCGGCTTATTTGAAAGAAAATTGTGGAATAGCATTCACCGCAGTGTAGTGCGAGAACAAATAGAGATGACTTAAGGGCAATACAAAAACATTGTCGCTAATAATATTAAGTCCTATTTTTAAGAGAACAACATTAAATTTACTGTCTCGCCGTATTAAACGCCCAATACTTCAAATGTTCAAATGTTTGTAAAGCTTGTGGGACTTAACTACGAGGTCATCAGTCCCTAAACTTACAAACTACTTATGAACTACTTACGAACGAGGACGGCACAAATATCCATGCCCGAGGGGGATTCTAACCCCCGACCGTAGTGGCCGTGCAGACCGTGACTGAAGGGCCTCAGTCCCCTCCGCCACCGCGGCCGGCCCCAATACTTCGGCTCGGTGTAAACAAGTCTCAGACCGCGATAAGCACTGTCACCGAAAATATAAAAACCTTGGCACTTTTCTCAGTGGTTGACGACAGCGTACTCGTTCTGAATATTTTGATATCGTAAACCGATCCAGAATAGGTCTCTAATACGTCTCTTGTGAAAACCACCTGCAAGTGAACGGGAAAAAATTCTGGATCTTCCTTGGGCCTGTCTATTCTGACATGGCTATTGCACTTGGCATTCCTTCATTGCGCAAATGGGACTCTGTGTCATCTCTTTCTTCGGCAGGTGACCACTTTATAACGTTCAAATTGGGCCAATAATAAATTTTGCAGCTCTTTTAATTGCAAACAGAACAAGCTGCAAAAGTAGAGCCTCTCTGCTACATTACGATAACTTGTACTTCATGGCCTGCAAACCACAAAAAAATTATCTTGTAATAGGAGTATCTCCCCCACTCCCGCTTCCTGGTACTTATAAGAAATCCAATTTCTAAATTGTTCCGCCAGAAGTCGCCGTACCTAAAAATGTTGGACTATCTCCGTATCTGAGAAAAGTAGAACAAAGTATAAAAAAACACCAAAAACATTCTGATTTTTGCCTTTTATAAGAATAAATAAGACCGTAGCATTACAGAAGTAAAACAGAGCAGACTAATGTGTCCACTTCTGAGGTAACTTCCATTCTGAACAAGCGAGCGTCGTATATCCCCACTACAAATAGAGCTACGCCCATGCGCGAATCTGGCAGCCAGAAAAATTATCTGGCTGCTTGGTTCTGTTTGCTAGCAGCTCTTCGAACAGCTGGCGCCCCTCTTCAAGTACTGTAGCCAGATTCAGGGCCAGGCGCTCTTCGAACGCGAACTTGAGTACTGCGCATGCGCGCTAGCCAGAAAGCAACTCTTCGAAGGAAGCTATTGTGTTTTTCGCAATAGTATGTGCAAGTTTATTGTTGTTGTTGTTGTGGTCTTCAGTCCGGAGACTGGTTTGATGCAGCTCTCCACAATACCCTATCCTGAGCAAGCCTCTTCATCTCCACATAAGAACGGCAACCTACATCTGTCTGAATCTGCTTACTGTACCCATCTCTTGGTCTTCCTCTGCGATTTTTACCCCACAAACTTCCCTCCAATGCTAAATTCACAATTCCTTGATGTCTAAGAATGTGTCCTACCAATCTATCCCTTCTTTTAGTCAAGGTATGCCAGAAATTTCTTTTCTCCCCAACTCTGTTCAGTACCTCCTCATTAGTTACGCGATCCACCCACCTAATCTTCAGCATTCTTCTGTAGCACCATATTTCAAAAGCCTCAATCCTCTTCCTGTCCGCACTGTTTATCGTCCATGTCTCACTCCCATACAAGGCAACACTCCATACAAATGCCTTCAGAAAAGACTTCCTTAGGCTTAAATCAATATCTGATGTTAACAAATATCTCTTTTTCAAGAACGCTTTTCTACCCATTGCAATTCTGCATTTTATATCCTCTGTACTGCGACAATCATTTGTTATTTTACTGCCCAAATAACAAAACTCATCTACCTCCTTTATTGCTTCGTTTCCCAATCTAATACCTTAGGCATCATCTGATTTCCTTACACTGCACTCCATTACCCTAGTTATGCACTTGTTAATGTTCATCTTATATGCACCTTTCAGCACACTGTCCATTCCCTTCAACTGATCTTCCAGGTCTTTTGCTGTCTCTGAGATTATTACAATGTCGTCGGCAAAACGCAATGTTTTTAATTCTTCCCCCTGAACTTTAATTCCTTCTCCAAATTTCTCCTTGCTTTCCTTTATAGCTTGCTCAATGTACAAATTGAATAACATTGGAGAAAGGATACAACTCTGTCTCACTCCCTTTCCAACCACTGCATTTCTTTCATGCCCTTCACCTCTGATAACCGCTGTCTGGTTTTTGTACAAGTTATAAATAACCTTACGTTCCCTATATTTTACTCCTGCTTGCTTCAGAACTTGAAAGAGTTTATTCCAATCAGCATTGTCAAAAGCCTTCTCCAGATCTACAAAAGCTAGAAATGTAGGTTTGCCTTTTCTTAATCTATCTTCTAGGATAAGCCGTAACGTGAGTATTGCCTCCCGTGTTCCTACATTTCTCCTGAACCCAAACTGATCTTCCCTGAGGTCGGCTTCTACCACCTTTTCCATCCTTCTGTATATAATTCGCGTTAATATTTTACAGGCATGACTTATTAAACTGATGGTTCTGTAGTTTTCACACCTGTCTGCACCTGCTTTCTTTGGAATGGGGATTATAACATTTTTCTTAAAGTCTGAGGGTACTTCTCCTGTCTCATACATCTTACGCACCAGGTGAAACAGGTTTGTCATGGCTGGTTCTCCCAGAGACTTCAGTAGCTCTGAGGGAATATCATCTATTCCAGGGGCCTTGTTACGACTTAGATCTTTCAGGGCGCTGTCAAACTCTTCTCTCAATACAGTATCTCCTATTTCATCTTCATCTACATCCTCCTCCCTTCCCACAATATTGTCTCGGAGTTCATTTCCTTTGTAGAGCCCCTCTATATACTCTTTCCACCTTTCAGCTTTCCCTTCTTTGCTACCTTCACTATTTCATCTCTCAATTTTACCCATTCCTCTTCTACTGTTTTATTTTCCCCTGTTTCTGTCAATTGTTGCCTAAAGCTCCCTCTGAAATTCTTAAGAACCTCAGGTTCCTTCAATTTATCCAGGTCCCATCTCCTTATTTTCCTACCTTTTTGTAGTTTCTTTACTTTCAGCCTACAGTTCATAACCAACAAGTTATGGTCAGAGTCTATATCTGCCCCTGGGTATGTTTTACAGTTTAAAACCTGGTTCCGGAATCTATGTCTTACCATTATAAAATCAATCTGATACCTTCCGGTGTCTCCTGGTCTCTTCCACGTATACAACCTTCTTTTGTGATTCTTGAACCAGGTGTTTGTTATAACTAAATTATGTTCTTTGCAAAATTCTACCAGGCGGCTTCCTCTTTCATTCCTTTTGCCCAGACCATATTCACCTACTATCTTCCCTTCCCTTCCTTGTCCTACTACCGAATTCCAGTCTCCCATAACAATTAAGTTTTCCTCTCCCTTAATTGTCTGAATAATTTCCTTTAGCTCCTCATATATTTCTTCGATTTCCTCATCATCGGCAGAGCTAGTTGGCATATAAACCTGTACTACTGTTGTCGGTGTTGGCTTCGTATCTATCTTGACAATGATAATGCAATCACTGTGCTGGTCATAGTAGTTTACCCGCATTCCTATTTTCTTATTCATTATCAATCCTACTCCTGTGATACCCCCAATTGATTTTGTATTTATAATCATGTACTCACCTGACCAGAAATCCTGTTCATCCTGCCACCAAACTTCACTAATCCCCACTATATCTACCTTCAACCTATGCATTTCCCTTTTTAAATTTTCTAATTTTCCTACTAGATTAAGGTATCTAACATTCCACGCTCCGACCCGTAGAATGCCAGTATTGTCTTTCCTGATGATCACATTCTCCTGAGTAGTCCCCGCCCGGAGATCCGAATGGGGGACTATTTTATCTCCGGAATATTTTACCCGAGAGGATGCCATCATCATATGTTCATACAGTAGAGCTGCATGTCCTCGGGAAAGGTAACGGCTGTAGTTTCCCCTTGCTTTCAGTCGTTCGCAGTAGCTTTGTGGCAAAGCCACATTAGCTGATGTTACAAGGCCAGCTCAGTCAATCATCCAGACTGTTGCCCCTGTAACTACTGAAAAGGCTGCTGCCACACTTCAGGAACCACACGTTTGTCTGGCCTCTCCACAGATACCCCTCCGCTGTGGTTGCACCTACGGTTCGGCTATCTGTATCGTTGAGGCACGCAAGCCACCCCACCTCGGCAATGTCTGTGGTTCATGGGAGTGGAGTTTATTGTACCATGGTCAATTTTTACTGTATAATTATTGTTATAGAACCACAGACATAGTGCGAGAACAGCAACTATAGGAGAAAAAATTATACTTTGTTTCACATGCGGGGTCAATTTTATATTCCTTGTACCAAATGAAGTGAAGTTCTTGATTTCCCATTAGCTGAGGACTGTCATTTTTGTGTCTCATATACTGGTTTTTATGTTTTTATCAATGTAGTTATAATTAATGCAGTTTGCTGTCCTCTATTCTAGTGCCTCATTTTGATACCTGTTTTGTGCGCTAACGTACATGTGGTATTGAAAAAGCATATTATCCCACAAATGGTTAAATGTCTAAACATCGTTATCACACTGCTGGGTACTATACTAAACCAAACCTCAACTTAAAATTCAAGTTTTGGAGATACCTTTAATCCGAAGTTTCATTTTTGGTCCAAAGTTTCGTAACATGGGGTTATAAAATACGAAACTCGTGAAACACGGCAAATTGTCAGATTTGCTTGTATTTATATCTTTTAATGTATAGGGGAGAGTGGGAAAAATTGAACCAGGGGGCAAAATGAATCATGTGGCATAATTTATGTAAAGGGTGGCCAATTATTTTTTTTTCTCTGTGCATATGTTAGCAGTACTGCTCTACCGACTTCCATTTGTTTTCTGCAAGATCTAGCTCCCTCAGTTCGTTTTCTGCTGGTGTTATGTTATTTTCGCTACAGTGAAGTAATTTTCGGAGAATTAGATAGATTATATTTGGTGACAAATGACTGTATGAAATTCATAGAAAGTATGTCATTATAACAATATGAATATTATGTTGAATAATGCATATCTTCAAATATTAACATTGTTCATATACGTCTTCACTTGAGTTTTGTTTGAAGTAGGTACTGTTGGGGCACATTGAACCAAGTTCCAGAGAAAAAATTATTAGAAACCACAATAAAATCCTAATAAAAAGGCAAGTCATAATCTTCGTGAGCAAGAAGCTGACGAACAAAATAATGATGTTCATTATGAAGACAGCAATGACAATTTGGATGAGTCTGGTGAATCTGTATATAACTTTGAAAAATTGGATAAATTATCAGAAACAGATGATTTCATTTTGACCAAACAATAACTATGAACTAAAGGCCAGTTTGCTATGTGGTGAAAATTTTGAAACCATTGGATGACTCTGTAGACTATCAGGAATCATTATTGAGGAAAGGTAAAGGATGAAGCATTTGTTCCAGCTAGCAACATATTTTACGTGCATCCGAAACCAATTAATGGTGATGTGACACAGAGACAAAAGACATATCCTTGTTGGATAACTCTGTCAGTAAACAAATTTCTCTTAGCCAATATGTCAAATTTAAGTAGAAGTCATTGTCGAAAAGGATGAATGTTCATAAAGTTTTTCATACAAATAGTCAATAAAATAAGGAGATGGGACCTGGATAAATTGAAGGTGCCTGAGGTTCTTAAGAATTTCAGAGGGAGCTTTAGGCAACAATTGACAGAAACAGGGGAAAATAAAACAGTAGAGGAGGAATGGGTAAAAATGAGAGATGAAATAGTGAAGGTAGCAGAGGACAAAATAGGTAGGAAGGAAAGAACTACAAAAAATCCTTGAATATCACAGGAGAAACTAAATGTAATCGATGAAAGGAGAAAATATAAAAATGCAGAAAATGAAACAGGCAAGATGGAGTACAGACGACTAAGAAATGAGATTGACAGGAAGTGTAAAATGGCTAAGCAGGAGTGGCTAGAAGGCAAATGCAAGGATGTAGAAGAATGTATAAATAGATACAACCTACAGGAAAATAAAAGAAACATTTGGAGATAAGAAAAACAGCTCTAGGAATATCAAGGACACTGATGGAAAACCGGTTCTCAGCAAAGAAGGGAAAGCTGAAAGGTGGAAAGAGTATATAGAGGGGCTCTACAAAGGAAATGAACTTCGAGACAATATTGTAGGAAGGGAAGAGGATGTAGATGAAGATGAAATAGGAGATACTGTACTGAGAGAAGAATTTGACAGAGCCCTGAAAGACCTAAGTCGAAACAAGGCCCCTGGAGTAGATGATATTCCCTCAGAGCTACTGAAGTCTCTGGGAGAACCAGCCATGACAAAATTGTTTCACCTGGTGTGTAAGATGTATGAGACAAGCGAAGTACCCTCAGACTTTAAGAAAAATGTTATAATCCCCATTCCAAAGAAAGCAGGTGCAGACAGGTGTGAAAACTACAGAACCATCAGTTTAATAAGTCATGCCTGTAAAATATTAACGCGAATTATATACAGAAGGATGGAAAAGCTGGTAGAAGCCGACCTCAGGGAAGATCAGTTTGGGTTCAGGAGAAATGTAGGAACACGGGAGGCAATACTCACTTTACGGCTTATCCTAGAAGATAGATTAAGAAAAGGCAAACCTACATTTCTAGCTTTTGTAGATTTGGAGAAGGCTTTTGACAATGTTGATTGGAATAAACTCTTTCAAGTTCTGAAGCAAGCAGGAGTTAAATATAGGGAGCGTAAGGTTATTTACAACTTGTACAAAAACCAGACAGCGGTTGTCAGAGTTGAAGGGCATGAAAGGGATGCAGTGGTTGGAAAGGGAGTAAGACAGGGTTGTAGTCTTCCTCCATTGTTGTTCAATTTGTACATTGAGCAAGCTATAAAGGAAAGCAAGGAGAAATTTGGAGAAGGAATTAAAGTTCAGGGGGAAGAATTAAAAACGTTACGTTTTACCGACGACATAGTAATTCTGGCAGAGACAGCAAAGGACCTGGAAGAACAGTTGAACGAAATGGACAGTGTGCTGAAAGGTGCATATAAGATGAACATTAACAAGAGCAAAACTAGGGTAATGGAGTGCAGTCTAAGAAAATCAGGTGATGCTGAAGTAATTAGATTAGGTAACGAAGCAATAAAGGAGGTAGATGAGTTCTGTTACTTGGACAGTAAAATATCAATTGATGGTCGCAGTACAGAGGATGTAAAATGCAGAATGGCAATGGGTAGAAAAGCGTTCTTGAAAAAGAGATATTTGTTAACATCAAATATTGATTTAAGCCTAAGGAAGTCCTTTCTGAAGGCATTTGTATGGAGTGTTGCCTTGTATGGGAGTGAGACATGGACGATAAACAGTGCGAACAGGAAGAGGATTGAGGCTTTTGAAATATGGTCCTACAGAAGAATGCTGAAGATTAGGTGGGTGGATCGCGTAACTAATGAGGAGGTACTGAACAGAGTTGGGGAGAAAAGAAATTTCTGGCATACCTTGACTAAAAGAAGGGATAGATTGGTAGGGCACATTCTTAGACATCAAGGAATTGTGAATTTAGCGTTGGAGGGAAGTGTATGGGGAAAAATCGCAGGGGAAGGCCAAGAGATGGATACAGTAAGCAGATTCAGACAGATGTAGGTTGTCGTTCTTATGTGGAGATGAAGAGGCTTGCTCAGGATAGGGTATTGTGGAGAGCTGCATCAAACCAGTCTCCGGACTGAAGACCACAACAACAACAGCAACAGTGAAATTAATTTATGTCCGTACTCCGGAACGATGAAAATTCAAAGTTAGTTTGTGTTCATAAAGATAAGACTGCGGTGTGTAATTGTCTGTCTGGCGTAAACCTTTGAAAACACTTCTGTCGTTGAGATCAGAAACAGTAATAATAATAACAGCGCTATGTATTGGTTCTATGGTGTAGTACTAAACTGTTTATCTCTCACAGTATGTTGAAGTATTAGTATGTTGCAGTGTTGCACTGGGGACAAAGTAGTTATTCTGTAAGCAGTGCTCCCTATTATGGAAAACTCGACGAATGCTGAAATTCCGGTAATTCGATCAACAGAGCACTTCATGTCTGTTTAAATAAGACGGCATGGTGGTGTCAATGTGCGATAAAGTAAGTTCGGGTAACCCTTGAAGGAATGATATCAGGTGATTTTCTGCATAGAACTTTCCGATAAATATAGTATTTCCAGTGAATTGTCTTGACTGTGTTAGCAGCATCGGCCACTCTTTCAGTTAATACATGTTCCCACGCCCTGCATTGATTACATACTTCGTAAAGCACGAAGTTGAACTTGACCTTGTATAATAGAACTATATATTCAGAAGTCGGATTATAACCCTAAGTACAATTGTCTCTGCAAAAGAAGACGTCTTTCTTTATCTTAATGTAGTTCGCACCAAAAGTAAGTAGGTACAAATTTTAATCACAATATCGTACCGAACAGTAATGAAAGCAGAGAGGTTTCTGATGAGTTTGTCGCTCACGTGTGTATGTTATCTCTAGTGACAGGAACAGAGCGGAAGTATCTCTGGAGTGAGCATTCAGATGCGCAGAACAGTTTTTGTGTCCTCAACATTAAGGTGGAAATGTCACGTGATAATTGGGAAAAAATCTACTTCTCGCTCACTTTTACGTTAGGTTAAGACGGATGACTATGTGTAAATGGCCCTTTTAGCGACGCTTTCTCAACTTTTTTGTTGCTTCTGTGACACATTTATTTAGATAATATTTCATGTTATGTGGTTGCTTTGCGAAAAGGTGGGGTTTCTTTACAGCCAATGCGGTACAAACCAATCGTAAGAGAAAATAAATGTGTGGAAAGAGTGGATTTGTCTTAATATAACGTGGTAATTCCAGCTTAATATTGAGAAGATGCACAGAATGCAATGCTTACACCATAGATATTTATACTCTATGTACAATTTAGTGGTTATACCCGTCGAAAGATACACTTTTCTTTCTATGACATTGCACAGCATATAAAAAAAAAAAACATAGCATCGCCATAATTAGTTATTTGGTGTACTATGTAACTAACGTCGCCTCACTTTGTCCTTTCCTGTACGATGGTGTTTCCGAGGCATTTCTAAACAGAACGCACTCAAAATGTAATGTGGATGCACCAAAATCAGAAAGGAAACAACATAAATTCGATTTTCCTTGCAAATAATTCTTATGTAAATTAGAGCATGCCGGCCGCGGTGGCCGAGGAGACTAAGGCGCTCCAGTCACGGTCTGCACGGCCACTACGGTCGGGGGTTCGAATCCCCCCCTCGGGCATGGATATTTGTGGCGTCCTAGATCGTAAGTAGTTCATAAGTAGTTTGTAAGTTTAGGGACTGATAACCCCGTAGTTAAGTCCCATAGACTAAACAAACATTTGAACATTTGAATTAGAGCATCGATAGATGCAAAGGGATGTTGTTATGTTTTAAATTCAAATGTTCCCTGTCAAAAGAAGCAAAGAAATGTCGTTAAGCTGTGAATATACAAAGTGTAATCAGCAACTAGCTGTTAAATGTTAGTTTGTATTTGCAGAGATAAGATTGCAGCTCTTAATTCAAAATGCTTCCGTTACTGAGGGGATACGCACAACACTATCGTGTATTGTTTCTTTGCAGCACTATAAAACCATCAGCAAATTTAGTGGTTTGTTGCTGTTCTATGGCATAACCATCGAAAGGAAATGAAAAATAAATAAATAATAATTAATGCAGCAGCGCCAACTATTAGTTCTTTTGTGCACTACCAAATTAACAGGGTATCTATTTGTTCTGTACTGTTCTACACCTTTTTCTAGGCATTCCTAAACAGAATGGACTCAAGATGTAATAAGTACGCACCGAAATCAGAAAGGAAACAACATAAATTCGTGTTTCCTTACAAAGATTTCTTAGTAAATGAAAACATCTAAAGACGCGAAGGAACGTCGTTACGTTTCAAATTCAAATGACATGCGCGGAAAGAAGCACTTCTTTTCTTTACATGGCATTGCAAGGCATGCAGTATACAACTATTTTTTTTGTGTCGTACCTGGGTTAAAATTTACTTGCAATGGCAGAGGTTTATATGTTAACGTTGGCAACGAAATATTCGATTTATGGGAATCATTAATTTACTGATCGTAACAACATTAATTACTTATTTAGTTATCAACATAAAGAATTAATTATTCCCCTCATTGTACGTGACTTATATTTCAAAAAGAATTCAACGGCCGTTGCCAACATCAATACACTACACCGCTGCCGTAAGAAAAATCGTAGCCCTTGTTTCAGTGTACTACACCTTAGTTATATGAATAAAAAACGCAGCATCGCCATCTATTACTTATTTGGTATACTATGTAAAGCCCTGGAACTCTGTACAGGGCTTTAATACTATGTCAGTAACAGGGTCTCTATCGGATCTTTACGCTGCAGTTCAAGCATAGCATACACCAGAAACTACAAATTACGATATCTTTTCTTCCCCTGGTACGATTTTGATGAAATGAAGCCTATGTTACTCTCCATACTATTCTCAATTTACCTGTAAAAACCCATGAAAGTTCGTGTAGTACTTTTGGAGATTATCCTCTACAAATAGATATACCCACTGGCTTTTAAACAAATGATTAAATTGTAATACCTTTATTTTCTTTGATCCGATTTTAGTTATTGAAGCCTTTATGTAACCGCGCGATAAGCTCAAGTTACATATGAAAACCCCATGAAGATTCGTCAAGTAGTTTTTGAGACAAACGTGTTCAAAGAGACAGTCAGACATGACGGTGGTAGACAATAATTTTCAAATTACGATATTCTTTTTTCCGTAATCCAATTTTTATGAAACGAAGTCTGCATGTTGTCCAGAGTTACGCTCAAATTACCTGTGAAAACCCCATGCAAATTTCGTGAAGTAGTTTTGGAAATAGATGTTTTCAATAGTTGAACAAACAGAAACGACGGTTACCGAAAACACTTAAAATTACGATATCTTTTTTTCTGTGATCTGAAAAATTATGCCTGTATTTTGACATTAACTTTTCTCATGTTTCCTGTGAAAACCGCATGAAGATTCGTCCAGTAGTTTTGAAGATTGAACTGAACAGCGATAGGCCTACATTTACAGATTTATTATTAGTATAGAAGATATAACATTTTATATAATGTACCGCTAGTTTAAAATATTTATATCATGTCTTTTGAAATAAAACATACCAGAGAAACATATTTCAAGTTTTCAACAAAACTTTAATAATTTACAGGATCTTAGGATTTGCCCAAACATTAATATTGCTTTATCTCTAAAGAGTAGAACGATGGCTTGGCACTTTCTTGCTGGAACCCCTTCAATTCACTGCAGCTGAGTGAGGCATGTGGTGACACTGTCACAGATGTGCCCAACGTTGGTTCATGGGTGTGACGGTCCACAGTGGGCAGAGCGTCTTGCGTATCGGGTTTTAGAATTTTTTGATATTTAAGGTACCTGAAGTTCAGAACTCAAATAACAATCAGCCAAATCATTCGACCCAACTCTAAAATCTTTTCGAGATAATCGACTTTGAATTTTTGCAAGTACATGTATGTAATAATAATTAAAACAACTGTTGCATCTGTCGACGTAGCTCAGTTGGTAGCGTTCTCGCCTTCTAACCGTAGGGTCGGTGACTCGAATCCAGCGGTGACTTTTTTTTCCGCAGCGTTCGAATATTTACACAATTTCAATCTCTAACGGTAGTTTTTACGAAAAATGCACGTATTTTGTTTATTCGTAATTTTCTGTATTGAGTAAAAGGTTGTTTCAAAAGACATAAGATAAATTTTTAAAGTATTCGCTTCACTATTATTTGACGACTGTAGACTTTGTTTATAGTGTGAAGAGCTACGACGCTATTTTTTCAAAGTCATCTCCATAGCTACTAATGACTTTCCAAGCGGCTAACTACTGAACCATCCTGGGCGCCGTGGCTCAGCGCGCCCGGTCAGGGGGCTAAACGCTCTCTGTAATAATAATAATAAAAAAAAGCTGAGCCAAAGAACACGTAGAACCAAAACGAACAACCAAGATCAGCGTCTGCAAAGACAAGAACTACCCATAAAGCAAAAAATAAATAGATAACAAATAAAAAAATTTAGATGGCGACAAAGTGTTCAGGTCGTCTATATACACATAAAAACTGACACAACACGTGCAATTAGAAATCCCAAAATGTTTTATATAATTCGAAAACAATGAAAAAAATATTTGTCACTGCAGGGTTCGAACCACCAACTCTATGGTTATAAGGCCAGGACGTACCCACCTTTTTTTAAACATATTTCTCTGCTCAATTATATATATATATATATATATATATATATATATATATATATATATATATATATAGTGATCACACAAAATATTCAATGAACAAATAAACTATTTACCTTTCAAATTATTTTCAATGAAAAGCTCATTGCAGTTTTGTAGCTGATGAACAGAAAATTTCTTGGAACTCATTACCTCTGAACTTGCTATGTCCCTGGGATCTGGGGATCTGAAAATGCGAAGAGTGTCCTTCAGGTGGATGCCGCGAATGCTGATGGAAGACCACAGGGCTGTGAGTTGTCAGGCAGTGTTGACGCATGCTGACGGAATGACTGGAATTTTCGTTTCATCGATTGTAACAATGGATCAGACATGATGCCATTTTTCAATCCAGAAACAATGAGTCTGTCAGCGCAATGGAATCGATATTGCAACGGTCTAAGCAGATTCCCAAAAGAGCGTTAGTAACGACCATGCAATGATGGTGTCGTCGCTTTGAAAAATGTTTACAGCTACAAGGAGATTACGGTGAAAAGTGATAGAAGTTTTATAGTTTGAATGTGATTAGTTTTTGAGAAATGAAATCGGAGGTTTATTAAACTGATTGCAATTGTTACTTCCATCAGTACGAAATTACACAATCCTGGATTTATGAGATCAGATGTATTGAAGTAATTGCAAGTCAAACCGCCGACATCATTCTAACAAAACTCAAACTTATTTATTCATCTCATACTAGCTAGCGGGCAATGCCCAAAATCGCAAAATATTTATGGGAACTGGATATGTACCCTAAAATTCTTCTCCCTTCTCTCTGCCCATCTCCTCCTTTAGTATATATTTTTTCCATATTCTCCTCCTCCCATCCCCCGACTCTCTATCAATCACCACCTACCCCCGCTCTCTTTCCATTTCGCCCTAACACTCTATTTTCTCATAAACAAACAAACACAACATCGGAGTACCGATTTTTAATATTAAAAATGCAAGGGAGTCATTGGAACGTATACCAATAAACAAGGGCTTTGCCATACATGTGCACAAAACAAAAGTCGAGTATACGCAGCCGTTATGAGTGGTTAAAGCAAGTAGAATGATTGTGACATTAACAGTTTCAAAAAATAGGAACACTGTATCCGAGAAGTCAGGCAGAGGTAGGATTCCCTGCCATTCCTAGAAAAAACTTCCAACATTTTGTTAAGCGAGAAAACTAATCCTTTTCACTGTCTGGTATCATCCCATAAAGGGATTTTCCAGAATATTAAAGATAGAAGGGTTTTTTTTCCCCTGTTGAGAAATGTTTGTTCTGACTTCCCTTTCAGTTCTTCCATATTTGCGATCGTGAGACAGAATTTCAAGCTAGTTATACTCTATAAATTTCTATGTAGTATCACCTTTTCCACAGAACCTTAAATTCCGCTTTAAAACGACCAAATTGCGTCAATTCGAGCAAATAAGGTCATTATTTTCCTAATCAGAAAGAAATGATTCGTAAAGATGGGGTCCTAGCATATCGACTGCACACCGACCAGGGCATCACAGCCAAACAACCAAACTGTTTTCCAACAAAGAAGAACCCAATTCCACAATTGTTGCTATATCTGAACCACAAACGGCAAGAATCATCAAAACATTGGTTTTTTAAAGCTAAAGTAATTATACTTAAAAGAATATGCACGTATAAGGAAGACGAGTGATGTGTAAAAATGCGAGAATCATTAGACTCCATACCGAATTGATACACGACAAAAATTGGCTGTCATAGCAAGAACAGACCATAATAGAAATTTATTATACCATTATGTTTATATGCAACTTACTTTCAGCGGAATAAGCTGCAAATATACACATATTCGTAAGTATTTGTTCATGATAGAGTTGTTCTTTATACCATTGAATCATTTAAATAAGGCTGTTTTTATATTAATTTCGTTATTATGTTTGTCTCTCGATATTTTAATAATTCTTATAACGCAAAAATTATAGTAAGTATTTCGTTAATTAAGAACAAAAGCGATTATAAAGAAACACCACTACTCGGCAGCTTGCCCACCGCTAGGAGAGCTAGTGTCGCAGCAGCTGTCAGTTGGTAACAACTTTTACAGCAGTGAGTGTCGTGACTGTATATGTTAGACTGTGGTATCGCCTTTTCCACAGAACAAATAAATTCCGCTTTAAAACGACCAAATCGCGTTAATTCGAGCAAATAAGGTCTTTATTTTGCTAACCAGAAACAAATGATTCGTAAAGATGGAGTCCTAGCGTATCGACTGCACACCGACCAGGGCATCACAGCCAGAACGACATTTAGAAGAAGCCGCAACGCTCGTATCAACTACGAGAGGTGGCGCGGCAGCTGCCACGGCCGATGTGGAGATGATCCCCCTCTGAACGTTGACTTAACCAGCCGCAGTTTGCTGGTCGACCCACTTCGTTGGCCACGGTTCTCAAGAGCAACAGCCAGAAGAATTACCATTGCTTCTTATGTTAACATTGTAATAGCAGTCTTCCTCCTGTCCCTCTTCAAATCTGGAACAATTAAGTATTTAATACAAATAAACAATCCTTGAGACGGATTTTCGTGTCTCGAATATGTCAAAGACAAAAATGATAAATCTGAAGCATAGAATTAAAATTGGTAATGTGGCCGGGAATCGAACCCGGACCTCCATCCTTACTAGGCAGACGTCTTAAACGTTTTTTTTGGGTAGTTCTTGTCCTTACGGACGCTGATCGTGTTTGTTCGTTTTGGTTCTACGTGTTCTTTGGCTCAGCTTTTTTATTACAGAGAGCATTCAGCCCTCTGAGCGGGCGCGCTGAGCCACGGCGCCCGGCACCGTTAGACCACCACAGCACCAACGAAGAAGGCGCCTCGGAATAGTCTAAGCGCGATTCCCACCACGTCACAAACTTTAATTCAGCTTCTGTGTTCCAAAGATAATTGCCACTACAGCATAGTAACCATGGAGGTCCGGGTTCGATTCCCGGCCACATCACAAATTTTAATTCTATGCTTCAGATTTATCATTAATTAAGTATTTGATTGACGGTTCATTTTCGTTAAAATAAATGCAAGCAGCTGCCTTTAAGATTTGTTTTTTAATTATTTTTTATTTTTTTTATTTTTTTTATTTTTTTATATTTTTTTTAATTTTTTATTTATTTATTTATTTATTTTTTATTAATCCAGAACTTGCCGTTGCCCGCTAGACGGATCTCTAAACAAGGACAACTGAAGGCTGGCCACTGCTTACAGAATGTACACTGCTGTTCTCATAAAAAAAGGGGAAAATTTTTGAAATACATTAAAATATACAAGTGATGTATTTAAAAGTGTATACACAACCAGGTAGAATTGAGACAATACCTTAGCAAATGTTGATTACTTGTATTCAAGATAATGTTTGCTGACGGTGTCTAAGTTACTATCAACACTACAACAGTTATCATCTCTTGTTAATATGTTGCAATACATTTTGTTTTTACTTCGTTACTGTTTTTGTAATTCGTTGTCGCTGTTTTTTGCCGTTTCGTTGTTGCTGTCTTTCGGTGACTTCAGTGATTTGCGTAAAACATTTCAAAATTGTGTGAGGTATGCAGTTCCAAGTTCGAAATGCGGAAGAAGCTCATGAAATTGGAAACTTTCGTGCAAGGGCGGATTTATGGGAGGGGGGCATAGGGGCACGTGCAGCCCCCCCCCCCCCCCCCGCGAGTTTTGCGACAGTTGAACAGAGAGACACATGACAAAAGATGGAAAGTGTTGGCACCTGCCGGAACCCCGGACACTGCAGGTAGTGGACAGGGTGTTCCACAAGTAGAGTACACCGACCTGTCCGCCTCAGTCAGCTTTGGGCTCGCTCGCCGTCTGGGTCGTGAGAGCTCACTGTAAAATGGAACGGTACGACGTCGTTACGTAGCACAGCATGGAGGACTGGAAGCGCAGAGAAGTGCAAACAATGTGCTGTGGTCAGAAGAAGGGCCATAATTAGGTTCGTCGTAGACTAATAATTATCGTACACTATATACAGTGTTTAACCCTGTTTCTGCGGTGCTTTTTGAAATCGTAATACATATAGTCCACTCCAGGTGGTCCTACGACTAGGTGCTGCACAGTAGGTGTCGCCAGATGAGCTGAGAAGCGTCGATTTTTCAACCGAAGACAGTAATGTGTCAAGGTGGCGAAAGTGAAGTGGCAGCGAGCGGTATCGAAACGGATTTCACTAGTTTCATAAAGAAGAGACAAATGAAATCTGCACTGAATGCAAGGAGCCTCTACCTCCTACTTTGTTGGAATTTTTCCAAAGAAAACGGAAGAAACTCACAGAAAGGGAACAGGACGGCTCAAACGCACAGTCTCCACTTCAGTGCTTCAGTGGACATCACTGTATCTTTCCATGCATATAGTAAATTGCAAAAAGGACGAAGAAGAAGAAGAAGAAGAAGAAGAAAAAAAAAAAAAAAAAAAAAAAAAAAAAAAAAAAAAAAAAAAAAAAAAGACGAAGAAGAAGAAAAGAAAAAAAAAAGAGAAAAAAAGAAGAAAAAACTATGATAGTAGATATTGTTCTGTACTATATAAATAGCATTTCGTAATTTTCTCCTCATTTGTTAGAAATTCATGCATCACAGGGTTAAGGGAAGACTCAACTCAAAAATTTAACTTTTCTTCTACTTTAGCAATAGCAACATAATTTTAAAATTGTGTCTATTATTTAAAAATGTAGCAATACACAACGTTTAAAGTCTGTAACTTCATTGGTTTTTGAGATTTGAATTTTTAATTTGCTTCAATAGTATTCAACCACTTTTGGTACTTTCAAATGTTTTTGTAGGTACGTTCATAAGACACATTTCAATAATTCTGTGCATTCATTTTATGACAGGTATTGATTATGTTTTCAGTGTTTACTTCAAATTTCAGCCTTAAATTGTCTTCAATTATTGGTACTTAAATGCGAACATAAAATAAACAAGTTACATGTTCCACAATATTAATGCATAGAAGTATGCAAACACTTTAAGACTACTTCCTTCAAAAATTTCATTCGAATTGGTTAACACTGATGCTAAAAAAAGTTTTCATCGAGTTAAAAAAAATAACTTCGGATAAAATGGATTTTAAAATTTTATAGAAAGTGAATATTACTGTAAGACATACACATGTTAAAATTTACCGGCACCATAACATTTCCCCTTCTTGCCATCTCGTGGAATCGGGTGTACTGCCGGTGATCCGCGTCTTCCACACACGGTATTTCGACACTGTAATTCGGCGTCTTCTTCAGGTGTTCCCTGAGACTGAACGACAAGCCGATCGAATCGCATATTTTTATGCTGCCACTTCTCGTAATTTCGACACCAGTGTCGCTTTTTCCTTGAATTGTATGAATAAAAATCTAATCCAGACTTGCTGAGGAGGGGCAGTGGTTCGAATATCTGATGGTAATCCTCTGCCTATTTCCTTAGAACTCTATGGTTGTTCTGTACAAAAGTTCAATGTATTCCCTAATTTATAATTACACAGTCGACAGGCAAAGTAAATAATAAACAAAGATGGGCTGCCAATTAAAATCTTAAAATGCTGATAAAGTTATGGGACCTAACTGCAGTGGTCATCGGTTCCTAAACTTACAAACTACATTAAACTAACTTATCCTAAGAACAATACACACACTCATGCCCGAGGAGGACTCGAACTCCGACGGCGAAACGCCGCGTGCACCGCAGCAAGGCGCCTTCGTTCGCGCGGCTATTCCGCTAGGGTGGCTGCCAACTGTTTGGCTTCAGTTGTCTCGGAAATCGTCCAACTTCTTTCTCCCCGTCTGTATTTATACAAAGTTCGGAGTAAAAACGGTTTGGTTTGATAGTGACAGAAATCAGAAATTATCTTTGGTGTGCCACAACCGCTTTCACAGTCGGTATCTGAAACATTTCTTAGACACTGTATTTCGAACATAGCCAAATCGTTTTGTGATTAAGAGTAAACACTCGAAGTATGTGAAATATTTTTCCTTAACTGAAGCTTTAAGGTGGAGTATTCCGGCCAAATGCAAACTGCTTTAAAGGGAATGAAAGTAGCAAGATGGTAGGCTTAGAAACAACAACATATATGTGCAGGCTGCCTAATACGTTTATTCTATGCTTTGTGTTCTAAATAAAATGCTTTTAAAATGTATGACTGAAGAAAATTACATTTTGGCATATATACAAACGTCCCAATAACTTCCCAATCATTTCCACTAAGAAAATAATACATTTTGATTGCAAGAAGAACATTCATCTACATCTACATACATACTCCGCAATCCACCGGAAAGTGCGTGGCGGAGGGTACACAGTACCACTACTAGGCATTTCCTTTCCTATTCCACTTCCAAATAGAACGAAGGAAAAAAGAATGTTTGTACGCCTCTGTTCGAGCCCTAATTTCTCTTATCTTGTCATTGTGGTCTGTACGCGAAATGAAAGTAAGTAGGTGGCAGGAAGTTCGTTCTACATTCAGCTTCAAATTCAGGCTCTCTAAATTTCCTCAACAGAATTACTCGAAAAGAACGTCGTCTTTCCTCTAGCGATTCCCATTTGAGTTCCCGGAGCATTTCTGTGACATTCGCGCTTTGGTCGAATCTACCAGTAACGAACCTAGCTGCTCGCCTGTGAACTGCTGCGGGTCCCAAACACTTGAGCAATACTCAAGACGTGGTCGTACAAGCGTTTTATACGCGGTCTCCTTTACGGATGAAGTACATCTTCCCAAAATTCTCCCACTAAACCGAAGTCGGCTGTCCGCCTTACCCACAACTGTCCTTACATGTTCGTTCCATTTCACATTGCTCTGCAATGTTACACCTAGATATTTGAACAACGCGACAGCATCAAGAAGCCCACTGCTAATGCTGTATTCGAACATTATGGGATTGTTTTTCCTACTCGTGCGCATCACCTTACATTTTTCTTCATTTAGAGGTAGCTTCCATTCTTCACACCAACTAGAAATTTTGTCTAAGTCATCCTGTATGCTATTACAGTCAATTAAGGACAACCTCCCATACACCACAGCATCATCAGTAAACAGCCGCAAATTACATGTTACTCTGTCCGTCAGATCATTTATATAGACAGAATATAATAGCGATCCTATCAAACTCCCCTGGGGCATGCCTGACGGTACACTCGTCTCTGATGAACACTCTCCGTCGAGAACAACATACTGCGTTCTGTTACTTAGGAAGTCTTCCAGCCAGTCACAGATCTGTGAACCTATTCCATATGCTCGTTTCTTCATTAGCAGTCTGCAGTGTGGCTTCGCGTCTAATACCTATTTGAAATCGAGAAAAACACAATCTGCCTGTTGCCCTTCATCCAAGGTTCAAAGCTGAGTTTCACACGAACGATGTTTCCTAAACCCGTGCTGGTTCATAGAAAGAAGCTTTTCTGTCTCGAGGAAATTTATTGTATTCGAGCTGACAATATGCTCCGAAATTCTACAGAAAATCGATGCCAACGATATTGGCCTATAATTATGTGGGTCATTTTTTTTTTTTTTTTACCTTTATTATAAATGTGAGTCAGCTGCGCTTTTTTCGATTCACTAAGAACTTTGCGCTGAATTAAAGATTCGCAATAAATGCACGTTAAGTAAGGCGCCAATGCTGCAGAATACTCTTTGTAAAACGGTACTGGTATTCCATCCGGACCAGGAGACTTCTTTGTATTCAGCTCCTGAGCTGCTTCTCTACACCGGAAATACCTATTACTATGTCCTCCATTTGGGAGTTGGTGCGTTCATCAAATAATGGTGCGTTTGTACGGTCCTCCTACGTGAAAGATTTCTTACAGGTTAAATTTAGAACTTCAGCTTTCCGTTTGCTTTCTTCTATTACGGCCCCGGAATGATTAATGAGTGGCTGGATAGTGGGCTTTGTCCCGCTTATCGATTTTACATAAGAATTTTTCCGGTTCTCGGAAAGATCTTTTCCTAAGGCATGGATATGATAATTATTGTATGCTTTGCGAATCGATCTTTTTATAGACGCACGAATCCCTAACTTTTGCCTTTCTTCGTTTGGCCGTTCTTTTTTTAACCGTGAGTGCAACAGCCTTGGCTTTCTCAGTAGGTTTCTAACATTATTATTATACCGCGGTACAGTGGCAGCGCTAGACGATAAGTGGGCGTCGGCGAACTCGTCTTTGCGAGGCCCCTTTCACTTTTCCATTGATGAAGAAAATGCTAAATGAGCTGAATTATACATCAATAATCATTATACTAAAATTCTATTAGTATAATACACTAGTATTATTACAATGACAAAAATACAACAAACAAACACAAATTATAGGAACTTTTCGTCTCAATGAATTGTTTTAAGACCACATCTTAATACTAGCAGCTATTTTGGCTTCAGTTGATAGTACTGACAACACAGACAGTCTTTCTTGGATCATTGTGTTTTTCAAGTTAGTCTTAATATTGTGAAGCTTCTCTCGGCCGAAGCTGTACTGATTGGAACTGAGCATGATTCTGATTGTTATATAAACATTTGGATATACTTCATCCAAATCGTTTTCTAAAACGTACAGAAGGAATTGTTTTGTGAGTATTTAACTAAAAATTGCATCAATGCTGCACTCATAAGGAAATAAATACGGACAACTAAATAGCTGACGGCCGGGCATGGCCGAGCGCTCTAAGGCATCATACCACGGTGAGCGAGATCGCTCTCGCCGGGAGTCAAATCCCACCCTTTGGTACGAATGTTGTGTTCGTCCATTGGTTAAGCTAGTGGAAATTAGATGTAGGTCGTCGCTACATAACCTAGCAGTTGGAAAGCGCGGTTAAACATCGGATATAAAAAAGAAACAAAATGCTAAAATTTTAACACTGTTTTGCGAGGCCCTCCTGGCGCGAGGCCGTTGGCGGTGGCCGACGTTACCGACGCCTAGCGCCGCCGCTGCCACTGTAGATCTTTTTCATCCTTAATCGACTTTATACGCACTTATTTCTCTAACCCTTTTCTTACAATGCATTTAAATTTAGTCCACAATTCCTCTACATCCATTGTACAGGAACTAAACGATGTTCATTCATTTTCTAAGTGCGATCCTAACAATTGCTTATCGTCAATTAAAACTTCCGGGCTAAATTGCCGTGGTCGATCGGTAAAACTTCTTCTCCCTGACGTTTCGTTATCAACTGCGGACAATATTTTCTGAGTCGACTACTGGCTTTTAGGCCGGAGCAGTAGTTGTCTGGACCTCTTGATGGTCCGTCTGAATAAAAGAAGTACAAACCTCGCGCCTACGCCTTGATTGATGATAAATTTGGCTTGACTAACACTTGTCATTTGGACTATCTTAGCTTTGCAGCGCTATGCAGTGGCTTCTAGGCGGTGGAGCTGCCGCTTACATAGAGTAGACAGAGGACGCCACCACACGTCACGTACTGCCGACTTTGCAACTATCTGTGATTATCGTCTCTTCTCTTGATTACAGTAGTCGATTGTCACGTGATTGGTGCAAAGTCGACCGCCATAACTTGTCCAGTTTTAAACCTTCTTTTCTATTAAAATTGTTTGATGTTTGTGGATTTAAATTGCCTCTCTGTACTTACGTGTATAATAGTGGCAAGTCCTTGCTAGCACGCTCGTATCACCAAATTTTATTTCATGATTTCCGTTTTGAAATACATGTTCTGCTACTGATTTGTCGAAATGTCCCAATCGACAGTTCTTTTTGTTTTCCATTAAGCGTGTATTCACGATTCTTTTTGTTGTCCCTATATACACCATGCCACAGCTACACGGAATTTTATATACCCCTGGGGTAGCTAGGGGATGTCGAGCATCTTTCACTGAACTTAAGAATTCCTTTATTTTCTTAGTGGGTCTGAAAATAGTTTCCACTTGAAACTTGGCCAGTACTTTGCCAATACAGTCCCTGATGTTATGGATGAATGAGAGGAAAACTTTCGCAGTAGATGGTCGTTGTTATCGCCTATTTCTCGAGACGTTTCTAATTGGATCGAATGCTCAGTCGATCTCGTTATCAGTATAACCATTTTTCTTAAAAGCTGTCCACAAATGATTCAGTTCCTTTTGCAAATAGATTGGCCCACAGATATTGTTAGCTCTGTCCACCTCTCTTCTGCCTAGGGTGGTGATTCGAGTTCTTATACAGGTAACGGGCGGTGTGTGTATCTTTTCTGTAGACCTTGTGCCCTAAGCCCCATCCGCCCGTTTAATTACTGATACATCTAAGAAATTCAGCTGCCCATTCACCATGGAGAAGGAGAGTAATGGACAACTGAATTTCTTAGGTTGTTTTTGTTTCTTGCTCCTTTTTTTCAGTAATTTCCGATAAAAACTAAATAGAAGTCGTGTATTTTTTTTGTGATTGCTTGGGAGATAAATGAGATATAGTGTACGTTTTATTCTTACGTAAATAAAGTTAAAGGATTTAAGTATGTGAAAAAAAAATCGTGAACATCTAAGGCTGCGTTCACACTGGCGCATTCAGGTATTTTCGGTAATCAATTTATCACTCTGAATTCTTTTCCTAGAGATTAAGAAACAGTACTGGCACACATTACAAACAGTTTTATTTGAAGATATACGTTTCGATTTTCCAGTTATTGGAGCAAATTAAAAATTTCAAAGGCATTTTTCCCGCACATCAGATATAAAGGATTTTCATGCTAGTAGAAATTCTTCTAGAAACACAATCAAGAGTAATTTTGTTGATCGGGAAAGCTGTCTTGAAAACCTGTCACGTTTTGCGCAGTAACTTTATAAAGCACGAAGTAGAAATTGATTCAGTACAACGCGACACAGGAAATCTGAATTAAGGTTTTGAAGGAATATGAAACTTAGCGCAACATATTTACTGCCCGTTTGTTGTTCAGTAGTTGTTCGTAGTAATGAAACTAATTCCTGTATGAGTAAGGGCCACAAACTTGCCCACCCCTGCCCTTATGCTTACGGGAATTAGTTTCATAACTACGAGTTTGACTACTGTCGGCAGGGTGAAGCTGGGAATTTGTATCTGACGGAGGGCGTATTTAGGTAGTTCTTGCAGGTGCGGTGACCACTGTGTCCCCAGTGGTGTAGGGGTCAGCGCAACTGCCTAGAAAGAGGAGAACTGGGTTCGAATCCCGGCTGGGTACACATTTGTAGCTTTGCCTATTCGCAGTTAATGTCATATATTCTGTGAATATGAATTAATAATAACTGCAGGATCAGAAGTGACGTTTGTTCTTTCGGAACAGACGCCACAGGTATATATAATTACGTTCAGTCACTACATGTGCGAATTTACTCATTTTCTATAAAATAGAAGTCCTTAAGCACAACAGAAGACAGTTAATCGATTACTTGTTAATGATCTAAGGATATTGCCTGTTTTGGCCAAATGTGGCGGAGAACAGCTTACACCTGAAATCTTCGATGCATTGACAGTCATCCATAGTGTAGGTTATGTTGAAGAGTGACACCTATTTTGAGCTGGCAAAGCCAACAAATCTGAATGGAGAAAAAAGTCGTGGTGACAAACTGACCTGCAGTGTAGCATAGCATCATCGTTTTCGCCACATTTATTTTGACATATTTAGCATATTTCATTAAACTCCCAGATAATCACAGGGAAAAGAAAACAAACACGTATCCGTTGAGTATTTTCTTTCGTCCTCTGCACTTGCCTCTGCCAACAAATCTGAATGGAGAAAAAAGTCGTGGTGACAAACTGACCTGCAGTGTAGCATAGCATCATCGTTTTCGCCACATTTATTTTGACATATTTAGCATATTTCATTAAACTCCCAGATAATCACAGGGAAAAGAAAACAAACACGTATCCGTTGAGTATTTTCTTTCGTTCTCTGCACTTGTAATATATAAACTATGTAAATTGCAATGACGGCCTACTGCGTATCTTTTACCCCGTTTCGTTTATTGTAGGTAAGCGATTACGATACAACATGAGATGAGAAGTAATTCCGCCAGGAGCAGGACTGCAGCCTTGTGTTTACGTATACGACAGTCACGTGACGTAAACTTCCGGCAGGTAGGCCTAAACGTCGGAACTGTCAAGTGCGTACTCCCTCGAAACAGTCCCGTGACGGTACGGGTAACAGAGCCGGACGCAACTCTCTCTTCGATAAAATGTGGCCCTACGATAAATGATGCCAAAAACCCGCACCGTACAGTGACCTTTTCAGGATGCAGCGGTACTGGTTGATTTGCATGTGGGTTTGCTGTTGCCCATATTCGACAATTATGTTTATTGATATATCCTGAGAGATAAAAGTGTGTTATATTTGTCCACAAAATATTTCACGGCCATTCATCGTCCACTTCCATTCAAGCAAGAAATTCTAAAGGAAAAGTATCTTTTGGTGGCAGGTCAACAGGAAGCAAGTTGCGCACATAGGTGGTTTTGAATGGGTAACAAACAAGGACGTTTCGTAGAATTTTACGCAGCGAGCTCACAGGTTTGTCTAATGTTCCAGCAATTCTCCGTGCACTACACGTTTGCACGCCGCCGGTCGCGGTGGCCGAGGGGACTGCGGCGCGCCAGTCACGGTCTGCACGGCCACTACGGTCGGGGGTTCGAATCCCCCCTCAGGCATGGGTATTTTTGCCGTCCTTGGAGTTAGCTAGTTCATAAGTAGTTTGTAAGTTTAGAGACTGATGACCCCATAGTTAAGTCCCTTAAGCTATACAAACATTTGAACATTTGATTTTGCACGCCACCACTCGACTCCCCCTGCATTGGTGTGGCCATTTCTTCCACTGACGTCGAATCAATTTGTTTCCTTCCTCTACCGTCCAGGTTGTACTCCAAACGAACCAGTCTTTTCGAATTTCCGAATCATTTTCTTCAGACCCACGACGGTCATCGAACAAATGCCCTTTTTCAGAGCCTTCAGTGTCCGGAACTTCTGCAGAGTGACTTGTGCAAAGTCATCATTCTTCTAAAAACAAGGAGAGCGCGATCCTGCATTGAGACAGTAATGGCGTACGTCTCAGACGCGAAAAGAGAAAACTCCATGTACCCGGTGTGTTTATAACAACTGGACTGGGTAGTGCCCAGGACAGGTGTTTTCATTCACATATTCTGACACATAGTGACCTCTATTGATCAATTTTGACACTATTTATTTTTCTTCTGCCATACGTTTCCACCTGCCCCGATAATATTCTCACCAGTAGCGTTATTTTTACAGCGTTTTGAAAGTGTAATTATGATCACCCTGTGAGAAACCTGTTTTTCCCCAAGGAAGACATGTTTAGATGACTTGGGACAACCAGCCTAATGTTTCACTGTGGACGACCAGGACATGTGGTACACTACTGCCAGGAGCGGCAGCATGTTGCCCACTTGAGCAGACTGTAAGCAGACCTACCCTGATGCCAACCTCAGGATGAAGAAGAAAGACAAGATAATGTATTTTAAGGACAACATATATCCTAATCATCACCGTAAGTGAGCTGCTGGTAAAGTCAATCAACCTGGAAACTAACGAGTGCGTTCCTTCTTGGTGGTGCAAGTGGTTGACTACATTGAAGGACGACAGATAATTCTTGGATACATGAAATACGTGGATAGAAAGGCAAGCCAACCACTCAACCACAAAGTAAAACAAAACTCCAGACGAGAGTTGGGTAAGGCACCAACACAACACATAGACAAGGAAGAAGTAGGTAGGGGCCTGAAAATTCAGGCAAAGACACACACACCGCTGTATAGAGTGATAAAAACGTTAAACGATGTTAGCCTTGGAGGAAATGTCATCTAAAACTAATGGGAGCGCACCTGCTAGCTTTTGACTGCCTCAGGTGGGCTGAAATAGAACAGTCCATCAAAAGACAAACCATTGTCAGCACAGCGACACTTAGTCTGGGTCTCACGGTGAAGAAGATAGCTGTCGATCCACCATGTTTGCCCAATGTGGAGGGGGCAGAGAACAACTGAGTCTCATCGTGTGTACCTCAATGACGATTTTCACACGGCAGTGGATAACTTGATTACACAAAGCTTATTCGGCTTCTGGTGTACTGCCAACAGGAGATCCGGTTCCATGAGACCAATTTCTAGAGTTCGTGAGATGGTTGCCCGCTTGGCCAGCCGATCGACATATTCATTCCTTGGGATGCCTTTATAATCTAGGGTCCACACAAAGACTGCTGAACGACCAGACCTGCCGAGAGTGGATGCAGTGTCTTGAATAGCTCTTACCAAAGGATGTCTACAGAAACTATGGTTGAGTGCTAGCAAGCTACTCAGTGAGTCACTTTATATGGTACGTAACTCCCCAGGGCTAGAACAAGGATGCTCAAGAGCATGATAAATGGCAACCAGTTCTGCAATAAAAATACTGCTCTCACAAAGCAGGGAATGTTGTTCAACGTGATCATCATGGACGTGGCAAACTCATTTCAGCCATCCATGGCAGAACCATAAGAGTAAACAAACTCACGAAACGAGTCGATAAGTGCAGAAAACTAGCGACAGTTTGTATCTCACAGACATACCAAATGGTGATGACCTTTAAAAAGGGACGATCATGATGGGCACAGGGTTCATCCAGGAAACTCTGCAGAGGATGCAGCAACAGTGGTGGGAAGGAAGTTGACCAAAGATGACAAGCATCTCCCTTGACTTGTCTATGTCTGAAGAGGAGTCACAAGCATGTCACTGAGACACAGACCAGTACTGGGATGCATCCAGACAGAAATGCCCAGATCAGCATAAAGGCTCTGTAAGAACCACAAGCATGTCACTGGGACACAGACCAGTACTGGGATGCATCCAGAGAGAAATGCCCAGATCAGCATAAAGGCTCTGTAAGAACCAATGACAGGGGTGGTGATGTCACAACTTGCAAAAGACGTCTTCCCCCAATGGCTCTCCTGCCACCTCACGTCTGAGAGACACCAGATGCCTTAGTGACAGGACCCAAGCTATCAGGAGGAGGGGGCAATGGAGGGAGCCTGTCGGTTGCCCCACAGCTATCATCAAGCATCATTGCAACATCATCATCATCATCATCCATCATCCATCATCATCATCATCATCATCATGCGACCACCTCCTCTGCAGAGGCTTATCTCCAGCGCCCCTCCCCATAGCCCCTCTTCACTCTGCTTGCTGGCACAATCAGTGAACTGTTGCTGGTGTGGGAAGGAGGGGTTGGTTGCATGGCAGGTACCACTGGACATGGGCTGCTGACAGTAGACCGCCACTGTTAAGAGTGACTCAGAAAGTAGCCACTTCACATCTGCCAGTGGACATCCCACAGGCACAAGCTGCAAACAGAAGACCGTGGATCCAGCTGGAACAACAATCTGTACTATCTGATGAACATTTATGTGAACTTGTCACATTGCACTCACCCGATTATAAGGCCGATTCCAAACAGCTCACACTAAAAGTAAACACTCGGTAAAGTACATCACAAATGTAACATCCAATTTTTTATTGAGCAATAAAATAATTCAATACTTTTATTTTTAAAGAATAGTTTCTTCATTGTGTAAAGTCCCAACTGAAGGCTTAATATTATCGGAATCTACTTTTTTTTTTTTTGCACAAAGATATATCTTTGACTGAGGCATAGAGACAGTGTTAATATAAAAATTCCATTAAGCGGTGTTACTGTATGTATTTATCTTACATTGAAAATGAATGGTAATGGATGTAATTATTAAGTACCTTATTATTATTCTAGATTTGTCCTTGGAGTGGTATGGCCAATTTTAAAAAAAAGAGCAATATATATAATGGATAGATAAAACATTATGGTATTAATGGAGAATAGCTTAGGTCTGTATCCTGTGTAAAAGTATAATAATGTTTGCTTACTGATCAAAATAGAAGAATATTTAAATGTAATGCCTTTTATTCCTATTTAGACTTATCACGTATCTGAGTATTTTTCAGAATATGTCTTAGACAACAATAAAAGAACAATCGATGTGGATGGTGAGCCACCATTAACTGCACACACGGCAAATTAAAAAAGGACCGCATTCACAAACACTATCTTGAGTGAAATAACAATATTTGAACTGCAGTAATACATTTTATTTCAGGGCACTTAATAAATAATAATATTTAATGGACTAAATGAGTAAGTACAGACTGGAGACTGATACACATGCACGGATCACTATACGTGTCATAGGAATAATATGAATCTTTTGTGGCCAACATTGTAATGTTTTCTGACTGGAGTGTGAAACATGTTTGTCTGTAAGAAAGCATTTCATGTACTTAGAGGAGTGGTGGGCATTTTCAGTAAAGGAGGACAGAGATCAATTAAAGACATCTTAATTTTACTAAAAGGCAATTAATAGTGTAATGAATCATTGACTACACTAGTGAAAGGACAGCTCATATGTATTTACATACTTTGACAAAGTGAACAGAAATTAAAATTAAATATGTTGATTTTGGCAGTAGACTAGAACGATATTTTGAATTGAAAATGTGTAACATGTGTCACACTTTTAATATGCCAATTGCTATCACAGACAATAATCACTACCCTATACTAAAACAAATTTACAGGGTTTTATATTTGAATATGAGCCATTAACCTGTCTGTTTGCATAAAGATATTTGGATACATAGTAACACACACACACACACACACACACACACACACACACACACACTCTAGCGCGCGCGCGCGAGCACACGCACACGTGCGCGCACACACACACACACACACACACATTGTAACGATGCTGCTGACCCCCTCATCTCAATGTTATCGTACGATACCGTCTGCTTGGTCCTCTCATCTCAATGTCACCCTACGATACTGTCTGCGTCGGATCCAGAATCGTGTGGTTCAGTAGTGATAAATGTTGCGTGTGAAGGTAGAAACGTAATAGCCAGCCTAGGAATCAGTGTAGGACAGTGTTTCGGTGATACTGTGATCAAAACAAGTGATAGATTTCATTAATTAAGAGATTTGTATAAGACATTTCCAGACAGTTCTATAAACAATACGTTTGTTATCGTACATTATTTCAATAAATAGATAGATGAAGGGTACAAACTTTTGTAAAACATAAAGACATTAAAATAAATAGCATTGTATATATGTTAGTTGTGTAGATCAGCTAATTGTTTTAATTACTGTAAAGTCGAAATTTGTATATTGTATTTCTTTGTATATATTGACTCAATTGAGATTTAGAATCTAGTTTGAGAATTGCCAAGATAATTGATAGCTCAATATATGTTAGGAACATGTGTGATGTACTCGTTAACAAATTAATTGTTATTTAAGATCGCACTTTGTTGTCAACAGAAAGATCGGAGATTTCAATTCAAAAAGAAATGTGTCATTTAAAATTATTGTATGCATTGTTTTCATTTTATATTGTGATTATTTTTGTATACATGAAATGTTTTTCTATTGTGTTCAGTAATTGTAAATTAGTATATTCTATTGTTATAAACAATGTGTAAAGTAAGGTCATTATTGCCGATGTTATATATTTGCCTCAGGGCCTTGTGAGGGGAGTTCGAGTTTGAGTCGTTTGTCAAGTGCTCTGGAATCCATGTCACTCTTATGTTTTGAAATGGAAGTACTACCATTGTGATGCTTTGCATTGTTTTGAATTTGTAATGTTTTGGTGGAGAAGTTTGATTCAGATTAAAGAAAAAGTGAAAATTGTACATATCGACTATTTATTTCTACCATGACGCCCCAGGAGAATAATGTTGCAGCGAGCAGAACCCCCATACATCGTAAAGATGAAAAGCTGAGTATCGATAGAATAAACTGTAATTACTCAAAAACATATAAAAATGTTATAACATGCACACCACATCAGGATACATCACCAAAAATGGGACTCAAAGCCACACCCTTGAGAATTACAGTCTCAAGCTCACTGACTGAGTCGGAGTTTTTCCAGACCCCTGAAGGAAATTGAAACTGGGCTCCCTGCATGGTAGTCAGTGACCTTGCAGCAGCATAGTGTAATAATGTTGGCAACTGTATGTTTGATTTATAAGAATAATTAATTTACTGTGTGGATAAGGGTACATACAAGAACATGTGAAACACAGAACTTAATTGTCATCACACACAAAAATTCCCCTATGCGGCTGCATTTTCAAATAGCATCCACTGATCATTGCTAACATCAGCACAATATCCCCACGAATCATAAGAAAAGATCTGTTTTGAAATTACAAAAAAGTATAAAGCCCCAGCTGTGAAGATGGTTCAACAAAAATAATGGAAACAAAAAAAGAGAGACAACAGGTAGCATGACTTTGTCACTTGCTTTTCCCAGTACAATGCACATTCATAACAGTGCCCTAACTCTGTTATTCTTGATAATAAGCATATAAGTCTGAAATGGTTTAGAAAATGACTACAATTTTGCTTAAAGTTTGATGGAAGTCGCTAAATGCTCTCATTATTAAATACTTTATGATTACACGATGGATAAGTTGTGCTTCATTTTAAGCAAGAGCATGTCTTTGATGCATCTTACTATTTATGATGACATATGTCCTGAACTTTGTGACGTACAGTGATATAATTATTCTGCTGTATTCAGTGACATTTGTAGATAATATGTGCTAAGTGTATTGTGAATTGAGGCAGTAGTTATGTTCAGAAATGTTCAAATGTTTGTAAATGTATAGGACTTAACTGCTGCTGTTATCAGTCCCTAGAATTACAATCTAATTAAATTAATAAACTAACCTAAGGATAACATACAGCCATTCTAAAGGGAGGACTCTAATGTCCAATGGGAAGCAATCATGTGATCTGCAGCAAGTCGCCTTAGAGCACTCGATTTCACCACGATGATAGGTTATGAATTAAAACTTCATAAGACATGATGACGTTTGACCGTATAATACAGCGATAATGTAGTAAGCAATAAACTTTTCTCATTTCTTTGTTTTATGAGTGGAATCTGCGAGAGTAACTTTTGAAAAGGTTTGAAATAATAAGTGAAGTATATTGGAAGTTGCAAAGTGTTATCATTTTCGACTAATGGATGTGCAAATTTGGAATATTTGAATGCCGACAGCTTCACGACAAACACAACTTTTCTAATTGTAGAACTTGTCTTATCATGTTAAACTTAACATAAGATTTTATTTCTTAAAGGGAAAACTGCCACAGCATTTTACATTTTTTTAAATTTAGTCAGTAATTACACAAATTTAATCTAATCTTGAAACAATTTAAAATGCATTCTTTTTACAAAAAAATATTCAGGACAGAAGGATTATGATTTTATACTGTAATATTATACTCTAATTATACATGTGGCTCACCATGAAATAATCCCATACATTTGCGGCACCCAAAGGCGAGGTAAGAGGCCAACCTTGCTCTGTAACAACTGGAGTAAAAAATGTTGCAAAATGGTGGGTGAACCTAAGATGTCAAATAGTACACATTTATAACGGTACAACTTGAAAGATGTGTTTATGACCATGAATTGTTTACAGGCAGAATCCAAACTGGAGATATGCGTCTTCTAGGTCAACATTCACCAAGCATTAAGTTTCACAGAAATTTCTTACAGATGGGGAATGGAAATACAACCAACTATGAGGTTATTGTGGAGTTGAAGTCACCACATAAACAAAGAATCTGAAGGTTTTTTTATTACTGCGTGAAGAGTTGCTCACTGCTTGGAATGAATGTGTTCAATTATACCAAGGCCTGTAACCTGTCCAATTCATCCTTGATAACCAGAACCATTGCAAATGTAATACACCAGACACAACAAAATTATGTGACCACTATGGGTTTGAGAATGAAGTAAACCTTGTAACCAATTGCTTTTCCAAAACCAGGCAAAAAAAGAGTCCCAAACTGACAGTAATGGCAGTCCACTTCTCAGAATTGAATGGAGTCCAATACGAGGTGTACAGCACCATAAATGCGACACCCAAACATCGTCAATGTGTTGAGGCCAATATTTTCTTTCTGAATTTTTGCTATGGATAGCCAAATAAGTGATTGCTCATGTAACTATTGCTAATACTTCATGCTAATACTTCATTGCTAATACTTCATGTCAATCGTAAACTGGCCATAAACCAGTATCGACTGATCAGCAAACCTGACCCGACAGCTTATAGTGGGAGTAAGGGGTGGCTTCCCTAGTGTAAAATACGTATCCAGTTTCAGTCTGAAAATGGAACAGCCGTTGTTGAAAGTTAAGTAAGACACAAATCTTTAAGGGCACAATAAAGTCCTGATTAGGTACCGGTGAGAGACAATAAACTTCCATCAGTTCTTCATCAAAAAGCAGGGGCCAACCACAAGCAGAGCTATGACAAATAGCTGTTACAACCCTGTTTACAGCACAGTGTGCATCATGTACATCACAGTGGGCAGTTAGGGCAGTCATGTTTGCAATAAAATATCAGGACAACACAAAAGAACTCTAAAGAACTCTTTACGAGAAATTAACTGCTGTGGATGAATGTAATGAACAAGAGACCATGATGAAGTGGGCAAAGTACCATGCCTGTGATAAAGTGTGGGGTGAACTGCTGCCACCTTTTCCATTTCTCAAAACTGATCTGCTGCAGCCCTAGAGTCATGACACATGGCCCTATCCTGAGTGGAACAGATGACCTCGTCAAGAATTGATGAGTTGTCATATGACTGTAGACAAGTTGCACACACAAAACCACAATTACAACTCAATCCTTGGACGTCTGCAACCCACAACTGATATGGCTGTCCAGGTTTGTTTCTGCTCTGGTGAAAATCCATGGAGGCAGCACTGTGTGGAAGAGCTAAGCAATTCTAACATGCATGGTAATGACAATTCTGTGGGGGTCCAACATTGGAGTGAGTTTTCAAACTAAACTGAAAGGACCAGGCTAATCCATGACAAGAAGAAAGACTTTCAATTCGGAGTCTGCTGCAACAGTGGAGGGATCACAGTGTCCCAAGTGACTGTAATGAACTGCCAAAGGAAATTTATCTGCTGCTGCTTTTGAAGCAACTGAACCAATGCTGTTTCTACCATGAAAGCAAGAAACATACACACATGTATGAACAAACCTTGTCACCAAAATACTGTTGTAACAGAATCACATTTATTTAAGTTCATATTATAAAGACTGAGAAACAAACAGCATCAAGGTGGTACAGAAATGAGTTCACAAAAGTGTAATATCCTAACTTCTATCTTCACTGGATGTTAGCTGACAACAGAGGTTGAGGCCTGGCACATCGAGACCTGGTTAGTATGTGACAGTGCTCCCGGTCCATGGAAATACCACCTTCCCGTGGCAGTCTTGGTGATGGCCTGCAGTTCATATCACACAAATGCACAGCTCATGGCAGACAGTGACATGCTCCAACACAGATGAAGGTAGCTAATGGGACAAGTGTACAACCTACAGGAAGGTTCATTATTCCTGTTCATATGTATGCAGCCCTTTTAGTTCCTTCCTTTAGAAGAATGCTGTCATGACATTTTCCTATGGACATTCCTAAAGGCTTCCCAATAAATTATAGATTCTGGTCACTCAAAGATTATGTCGGGCAAGATTAAAACCTGAAGACAGGAAGATAGGCATCCTAGTGTGTAAGACTATGTGTGGAGGATGAATTTGTTATTCCTGCAATCCATATTTCAAGGGTAACTGTCATATGCCATGCAACCTTTCACTCCATGAACCTCATAGTGAAAGGTAATAGCAATCTTACCTCTGAAAAAAAAAAAAAAAAAAAGAAGACATATTTGTTTGAGCCTCTGTTGTCTCATTTAAAAAAGGAATTGGGGAATTGTGCACAGTTAAATGCTACTAAGAGTGACAACTCTTTTCATGTGGCATGTGCATAGCAAGTGCTTATGTGTTACCTGAAAAACAGCTGAATGTTATAAAGTCTCTTCTAATGGGTTTGCAGGTGAAATTATATCTTCATGTTTGAGTATCACCAGACTTAAGAAGGTGCCAACAGGGGAAACTACTTGCCATTCTTCAAAAGCTCTCAGAATGTTTCAATCCAAAAGTGAAGAGTTAAGTCAGACCAGTCAAAGGCTAAAAATTGAATTAACACTAGCGATCATCAGCCAATGAGTCAAAGTCTGTATCAAGTGTCAGCAACACAATATAAAATAATTCATGAAGATATAGAAAAAATGATGAAGGATGGCATCATTCAGGCACCTCAGATCTCATGGTCATCACTAGTAGTACTCGACAGAAAGAAGGATGGTAATTGCCAGTTCTGTGTCAACTACAGGAAGTTTAATAAGATAACTAAATAATATGTGTACCTGTTGATATTCATGTCGGGTTTCCAGCCAGATCGTAGAGTCATCTTGACACAATATTTCTGTGGACCACCTGACCGCCATCTTCAGGTGATACAGATTTATTTCATCTGCATTTGGAGATCTCATCTTCATTGTCGGGAATATCTTGGGATTGGGTTCATTGTTCCACCTGGGCAATATCGGACTGGGCACAGAGGAGCGCCATCACAAAGCAATCCTCCAAGTTTCAATGTCTGTGTACTCAATCCACGACATCAGACGACACCTTAAAGCGTATCGTGATTAACCTCACGAGTAAATATTTGGATGATGCCACAGTGTATGTGTTGAAGAAAGCTTAAATTTTGCTCCCACACCAAATACATTTCCCGTGACTAAATTTATCTGTCCTGTGGAGCAAGCAGTGTCTCGTCTTCCCGATGATACAGCCGATGAAATCAGACAGGAAGTTTCAGTTGTATTACATAAGTCTCCGCCAGCACGCAGTAACATCTCTTCTGTTGAGAGGGCGGCTATCCGATCCCTTAGGCAAGATTCGGATTTGGTCATCTTACCAGCAGACAAGGGCAATGCCATAATTCTTCTTACTCGTCACAACTATGTAGACAAAATGGATCGTCTACTTCAAGACTCTGTGTACCGCAAATTGCAAAATCACCCCACAGAGCAAGTAAAACAAAAGACATTCTCAATTTTGTTTTTTAAATGAGGAGGTGGTAAAAAAACTTCACCCTAGTGCTGTGGTTCCTCAGAGACTACACGGCCTACCGAAGGTCCATAATGCTGGGGTGCCATTACATCCTATAGTGAGTAACTTGGGTGCACCGACTTATAACTTGCCAAAGTATTTAGCATCGGTCCTTAGTCCTCATGTTGGAAACTGCGAACACCATATCGCCAACGCTTTGGTGTTTACTCAACGTCTGAAATCTTTGTGTCTTGGTCCATCTGATATGCCTGTCAGCTTTGACATTGTATCTCTGTTTACATGAGTCCCTCTTGAAGAGTCTTTGGAGTTAATTGGTGACAAACTGGATGCAGAAATGACTAAGCTTTTTCGTCTTGTGCTGACCTCTACATATCTTTTATTTAATGACCAGTACTTTGAGCAGAATGACGGAGTGGCTATGGGAAGTCCATTATCCCCATAGTCGCCAATTTATTTATCGAGGACTTGGAAGACAGGGCACTGAGGACAGCTCATCTGAAACCTACCTGTTTCTGGAGATACGTGGATGACACGTTCATGGTGTGGCCTTACGGACCAGATGGTCTTAATCAGTACCTGGATCATTTTAATTGCCTCCACCCCAACATCAAATTTACGATGGAAGTGGAGAGGGATGGGAAGTTTCCATTTTTGGGTGTATTAGTGTACAGGAAGGATGATGGAACCTTAGGACGTAGTGTGTACAGAAAACCCTCGCACACGGACCGATATCTACATGCAATAAGTTGCCACCCACTGAATCAATGCACAGGTGTCCTGAGAACTTTGGTTAGAAGAGCTTATGCCATATCGGATGCAGATACCTTAATACAGGAACTAGAACATCTGAAGTTGGTGTTTAAGGAGAATGGGTACACAGAGAGACAGATCCATCATTCCAAGCAGATTGAGCCATCGCCAGAACCAGAAGAGGACCAATCCAGATCAAATGCTTGCCTTCCATACGCCAGAAGTGTCTCTTCAAAAATAGGAAGGATCTTAAAAAAGTTTAATATCAAAAGTGTGTTCCGACCACCTGCTGACTAGGGCTCTTCTTTGCTTAGTTAAAGACGATTTGGGGCTGAGAAAGCTCGATGTTTATAAGATTCCTTGCCACTGTGGGAAAGCATATATAGGACAAACGAGTCGCACCATTAATGATTGATGCACCGAGCACCACAAACATAAACGTTTGTTACAACCTGACAAGTCTGCAGTAGCGGAGCATTGTCTAACCAAAGGAAGTATGACGAAACACGTGTACTTGCTTCTGCGTCTCGCTATTGGGATTGTATATTAAAGTAATCGACTCAGATTAGGTTGGCGGACAATTTAATAAATCGAGATAAGGGGTTCCCTCTAAGTAACAAGTGAAATCCAGTTTTGTCTAATCTTAAAAAACAGCGCACTCATTTCTCCACCAGAGACAACTAGTGCATGTAAGCCATACATCGTTCCTGCCAGTTTTCTCCACTAGGGCACTGCACCGGCTGCTTGCGGCAGAGGACGCAGCCACGACTCTTGGCATACGCACCATTAGTACTTCATGGCGTATATAAGGCCGCGGATCACGGCAAGACTTCAGTTTCCTACGAGACTCTGCAGCATCCAGATCACCTGAAGATGGCGGCCTGTTGGTCCGCAGAAATATTGTGTCAAGATGACTCTACGATCCAGCTGGAAACCCAACATGAATATCAACAATTAATACGCCGGGAAACTCTACGTAATCACAATATCTTTACCCGTTTTAACTAATCTACAATACACTGGATAGTCTGAGGGGTGCTACATATTAATCAACCATGGACCTGTACCCAGGATATTGGTGAATAGAAGTCGTTGAGGCTGATCACGAGAAAACTGTTTTGTTACCCCAGAGGGCCTACATGAATTTAAAGTAATGTTATTCAGGCTGTGTAATGCAACAGCACCCTTAAAATGAAGATGAATACTCTTTTATGTGTAGTTTGCACATCTTTAGTGCATGACCTGCTTTGATAGAGAAATTATGCCAAAGATTGCTTTTTTTGCAATTTTGTAATTACTGCAAAACTATTTTCAGCAGTCTAGCTGCCATCTTCAGATGCCTCAATTACATAAAATAACTAAAAGCTTGTGGTCTATGAGACATTTTCAAAATGTTTGGTAATAAGAAAATCCTAGGAAACTTCTCACATCACTTTGAAAATGTCTTGTAGAGTACTCCACATATTGGTGATGTTTATTTAAAATGAAGATGAAACAAGTCTTTTTTACACTACAGCACTCACCACAAGTGACCACAACCTTGTAGTTCTTTTATGGATATGGCAGCAACACTACTGAAAATAGTTTGCAATAATAAAAAAATTCCAAAAAAGTGATCTTTGGCATCATTTCTTAACCTTTTACGACACCTTAAGTGTATAATGTGTCTTTACTATAATACTCTCAGAAATGTTTGAAGGTCACATGAAAAGACAGAACTGTTCTTAAGTGTGTCAGACAAGATGACCTGAAACTTAATTCAAGAAAATGCCTGTTTGGAATGAAGGAAATCAGAATACTTGAACATTTTGTATCAAGAAAAGGTGTGTGGGTTGACCCAAATGAGATCTGTAATGGAAATTCCTATACCTAAAAATACTAATGATGTGAGACGTTTGCTAAACTTTTCTTATTACCAATGTTTTATTGCAGACCTCTTTACAAAACTCATTTCCCTCCAGGGGCTGTTAAAAGTTGATATCATACAGGGTGTCTCACAAAAGACGCCTGCCAGGCGTCAGCAGATCATGCAGTACGGCTTCTGGCCGCCACCACCACATCCGCCGGCCACGGCAGCACCCGATTCTCGGACTCTATTGTGCCACGGCCACATACACTGAGTTAAAGTCTAAAAAAACATTGCCATCTGAGTAACCTACTCTTACCTTTATTTACAGTAGATGTTCAAAATGATGTCCCTCTATGGAAAGAGCAGCCTGACATCTCTTGAACACATTTGCAAATGCTCGACAAATTTTGGCTGCTGAAATCCGGGAAATGACTAGTCGAATCTTTTTTCATGAAACAATAAATTCTGACAGGTATGTGAACAATATCCTGTGTCCATTTTTTCAGTAACTTTCACCCAACAAAAAGCTGTATGATTATTTCATGCAGGACAATGCAAGACCACACATTGCCAATGCATCTATGGCAACAAAACAAAGTGTTATTGATGATAGGATGGTTGACTAGCCTCCTCATTCTCCAAATCTAAAGCCCTGTGACTTTTTTCTTTGGGGAATGTTAAAAGACAAGGTGTATGCAAGCAATCCCCATACACTGAAGAGTTGGAAGACAGGATTCGACTAATCATTTCAGATTTCGGCAGCCGAAATTCGTCAAGTGTTTGCAAATGTATTCAAGAGATGTCAGGCCACTCTTTCCATGGAGGGACTGTAAATAAAGGTAAGCTTAGGTTACTCAGATGGCACTGTTTTTTAGACTTTAACTCAGTGTATGGGCTGCCTTGGCCAGCGGATGCGGTTGCAGCGGCAGGGAGCCATAACCTGCGATCCACGGATGCCTGGCAGGCATCTTTCATGAGAAACCCTGTATTTACTTGGGGTAAATCTCAAAAGGATTGTTAAATATCTTCCAAAGAGCTCTGACAAATGATCCTGAACATGGTTTGCATGACGAGATGGCATTTAAGAAGTTGCATGCAGATTCTAGTAGGTATGGACTTTGTGCAGTTTTGGTACAAACATTACATGTAAAAACATAGTAGCATATACCACTAGGAAACTTACAAAACGGACAGAAACTACTCAATTATATAATTAGTGTCTTACTGTTATTCGAGAAATTTGCAAATTTTCACAGAACTCTATGATAGGCCATATACAGGCAATACAGATCATTATTCGCTTTGTTGGTTAACAGGTTATTAGGTCCTATCAGGATGCCTTTCCAGGGTGATCACTATGCCTTTAAGAGTATGATATTACAATAGTGTACAAGAGTGGAAGAAAATGCGAAGATACCGACTGCTTCTCAAGAAATTCAGTGGAACATTAGAAGGAGAATGATAAAGTTAGTGACTGTCAGGCTGCTCTCCATGATCTTTCTGAACAGAAATAAGACACCAAGTCATCAAAAATTATCTGTGCCTTGAACTGATCACAGCATGTGACAGAAGAATGAGAGGTAATTAATGGATTACTATGCAGGAAAATTTTCAACCCCTGTGCAAAAGGTGGAAACCAGTGATTTATTTTCAGCTATCCAGCACCCCTCCCAACCCCCTAACAACTTCAACTACCCACTCTTCAATCATTTTTCGTTTTCCTAACACAATCCCTGCTCCAATGGATCCCTGCTTCATCTTTTTGCACCAGTTCAGGAAGGTTCCCTATCCTTGGCTAAGATCCATACCCAGATTCTATTTCTTAAGTGCTGCCTAAACCATGGAATCCCTCCCAATGGCCTAACAATTGAAATTTCCTTTCAGGATCCACCCTTCCTTTCACAATGACTGCTAACTTTTCAAGAACCACCAGCCCTTATCCCTCACAAACCTAGTATTACAAAAATACATCTCCATGGCACAGGAATCCCAGAATCACCTCTGGCTCCTCTTGCAACATACTAATAATGTGCAATTCCATCTCTCAAACTAAATCCCTTGCATTCCAGCAGCTGGAAGAGCATTCCAGACACCATCTCTGAAAGTCTTCCTGCCAGATGACATCCTGCTGCCACCTTGTTGCACCACTAGCCAACCTCTATCCTCCTCGTGAAACCAGACCTTGCATTGGTGACCTTTTCCACTTGCTACATCCCTCAAAACTCCCCACCAACACTCCACACCACCATAAGTTAAAACAACCCCAGGACACTGTTGTTAATCTCCATCAACCAATATAAATAGTAGGTGTCTTGCACAGCGCAGCAGTGTGTTCAATCATACCTGAAGGTGTCAGTCAGTTGTGACAGATGAAACATCGTCACCATCACCATCATCAAACGTTTTGCCCAAGAACCATTTCTACAAAAAGTGTCAGGAAAATCTCAAACAAAAACTAGCTGCCCATCAGGATGAATAGCACAGTCAAATGGTGGCCAAAAGCAAGGTGGACCACCCAGTGACACAGCATGCAACTAAACACAACACTCTTGAATTAAATGGCTGTTTTTCAATCTGGGCCATCTGGATCCTCTCCTGCACCATTAGTTCTTCTGACCTGAACAGATGTGAGTTCTTCCTTCAACACATTCTACAGTCCCGCACCTTCCCTGGCCTCAATCTAAAATAACTCATCATCCCTAACACCTTAAGTCTGTCTCCCCTGCCCCAATCACTGTCCTGTACCTCCTTACAATTCATGAATTTCTTACAACCAGGTATGCCCCCCCCTCCCATTTATATACGTTTTTATTTCTATTTAATATTATTTATTTTTATTGTTTTACAGTCACCCACGGCCTCCCACACACACACACACGTCTACAACTCCCCTTTTTCACTCTCACACCTCTTCTCTTTATTGCATTCCATGCTGCAACTCACTTTGCCACCTCTCAGAGCCTTTCCAATCCATCATACATCACAGAACATTCCATTCCCACCCTTACCTGGCATCCTACACCTCAACTTTTCTCTACTCCCCTCGACACTGCCAAGATGCTTGTTGCCCTGAAGTGGCCAGATATGGTGGTCATGTGTACTTGAATTATCTCTGAGTGATTGTAGGAGTGCATGTGTTTATTTTTCTGAGGAAATCTGTGACCAAAGATTCAAGTTGCCTGTTTTTACATGCCTATCTATGGCTGAGTGATTGTCTTTACTGTTAGTTGTTATCTATCCTCTATTATTAACATTCCAAACTGAATTTTACATTGTCAGATTCCTTAACACTTCCTTGCACTTCAATGTTCTACAGAAATTCCATTATGAACCCGAGGCCAGTGATTTAAGATTTACAAAAAATTATGACAACCCAAAAGAGGTTTTTCTGGCCAGGATTAGTTGTAAGTATTCATGACCATGTGTCACCCTGATGAGTGTGCTGGAGAAGGAAGGCAGTTCCTTGGAAACCCCAACAATGACTCATACCAATTCTGCCAGCAGAGGTGCCTTTTCAGTGTATTGGTACTGACCTTTCTACAGGTGGGAATAACTGGACTATTATTTGTGCTAATTATCTAACCCAATATGCCATTACAAAAGCTGTGAAAATAGCTGAGGCACACAAAGTTGTCAAATTCATCATGGAAGAGAGTGTGCTGAAACATGGAGTATCAAGATCTACAATTATAGATCAAGAAAAGTTTGTCAATCACAACATTGGGCAGAGATAAATTGTTGGTGCAAAATTACAAATTGCACCATCCTGAAGCTAAATGGCTCACTCAACATCTTAATAAAAAACTGGCTGGCACGCTATTCATATTATGTGTTGTGTTCACGGAAAACAACACTCTCACTACTACACAGAACACTGGCGTGCACTGGCTGTACGAATCCCTGCAAAGTGAACTTGTACCTGGTAAACAACACACTGCGCACAGAGCACAACTCTGCACTGTTTATGTCATTGACTCGCCCGTGGCGTGCTCTGGCGTTTGCCGCATTTACCGCGGCGCACTCTCGCGGCCGAATCCCGACATATGTTATCGGCTGTGTGTGTGCCTTACAGCATTCCTTTCCCCTTGGGGAGGCTCGGATGCGAGCAATGTCCATAACATCGTCATCTGTTAGGCTCTGACTGAGGTTGTGGGCGGGCACCGTTGCGTAGGGTCGGAAGTACTTGGGGCGCGGGCAGTGTCGGTGCCCTTCCCCTGACAACCCATATGGCAGGACCAGTGATGGTCTCCATCTCCACCTCGGTCCCTGGACCTGGTGATGGTGGACCCAAAGGGAGCAATGCATCAGGAGGAGATGAATCCAGCATGGGTGTTGGCTGTACCGCAAAGGTATAGGTCCCTGAGAGGAGGGACCTGGGTCAGTCCCTGGCTGAGGCAGACAACTTTCAGGTAATGGCAGGAACCTCTCTTCGGCCTGTGGGCTGGTTAGTGGAGCAGACTGGTGCGGGAGCATCGGCTGAGTGATGGGGAGCTCCCGATCTTCCACATGTAGGCACAGCTGGTCATGGTGACATGCAGTGATGCCGTCTTCTGTGCGTATGTCGCAGAGACGGCGGCCGAGGCATTTGGTGATGATGGCAGGAATACATTTCGCTCAACGTCCGAACCCACGTGCCCAGACAGCCATCCCTGGTCGGAAGCGAGAAGATGGAGACACGGGTGAATGTCCCGGGCTCGGATGCAGGAGATGAAGCAGAGTCCGGGGCTGCCGGCCATGGAGAAGTTCCGCAGGACTCTTGTCGCCAAACGGGGTGAACCAAAAAGATGAGAGAAATTGATTGAGGGCTACCGAGACACATATTTTTTCAACTGGGTCTTAAAGGTGCGAACAAATCTTTCAGCCTTCCCATTTGACTGCGGATGGAAGGGTGGGGCAAGGACATGGTGGATACCCCGGGTGTTGCAGAAGGAGGCAAACTCACATGATACAAACTGAGGACCGTTGTCTGACACCACTGTAGTGGGGAGGCCTTCAATCGAGAAAATGCGTGACAAGGCAGCAACCGTGGTCGTGGCTGAGGTTGAAAGGCAATGGACCACGTACGGGAACTTAGAGAAGGCATCAATAACCAGCAACCAATAGGCATTAAGGAAGGGGCCCGCAAAATCATTGTGCAGGTGATCCCAGGCCTGCGAAGGTTGAGGCCATGGGGCAAATGTTGCCCGAGGGGAGGCTTGATGTTGCGCACAGAGCGAGCATGAGGTAACCATAAGAGACACGTTGCTGGCCAGACCCGGCCAAAACACATGGCGGCGGGCCAATGCCATAGTACGAGGTACCCCCCAATGATCGGCATGTAGCAGCTTGAGGACCTCTGAGCGGAGGACCGATGGAATGACGACCTGAGGAGAGGAATCCTCAGAATCAAGGAGAAGCACGCCATCTACCACAGAAAAACAGTGTCGAAATGCATAATAGTTTCTGAGGGGGTCCAATGCCCGTTTCGGCGGAGTCTCAGGACAGCCCTGCTGGACCAAACGGATCACGTTGCGGAGGACCGCACATCCGCATTTGCATGTTTGGATGTAGGGCGGAAGTGTATCGCATAGTTATATCGAGATAGGAACAGCGCCCAACGCTGAAGACGGTGAGCGGCCTTGTCAGGTAGTGATGCCGAAGGGTGAAAGAGAGAAACCAGCAGTTTGTGATCAGTTACGAGATGAAATTTTACGCCTCCTTCTCAATTTGCGAATATCTGATTTGGGCCGGAGTGAGCGTCTTAGAGGCGAAAGCGATCGGTCGCTCAGATCCGTCTGGATATTTATGAGTGAGCACTGCCGCAATCCCATGTTGAGAGGCGTCTGTTGCTAAGAGAAGGGTGAGGTCGGGTTGATAGTTGACGAGGCAGGGAGCCGATTGTAGCAGCTCCTTTTATGTGCAAAATGCTTTTCCACAGGCCGATGACCAATGGAAGGAAGTCCCTTTGTGCAGCAGGTCATGTAGGGGTTTTGCAATAGATGTAGCCCCCGGCAAGAATTTATGATAATAAGCGACCTTTCCTAAAAACACTTGCAGTTCCTTGACTGATGTCAGCCGAGGAAGGGCCAACACAGAAGACACATTCTGACAGAGGGGCTTGCTGCCCTCACTAGAAACCTCAAACCCCAAAAAAGTGATAGAAGGCTGAAAAAAGTGGCATTTCTCCAGGTTGCACGTCAACCCCACCTCCTGTAGTACTGTGAACAGCACACGTAAGTTGTGTAAATGTTCATCGGCTGAGGACCCGGACACTACTATATCGTCGAGATAATTGACACAACCAGGTACCGACAATGTGAGTTGTTTGAGGAAAAGCTGAAAAATTGCCGGAGCGCTGACCACCCCGAAGGGCAACCTCAAGTATTGGTACAAACCAAAGGGCGTGTTCAGGACCAAGAGACGTTGAGAGTCAGCATCGAGAGGAACTTGCAAATATGCCTCAGAGAGATGTATCTTGGAGAAATATTGTCCACCCGCCAATTTCGCAAGAAGGTTGTCTGGGCGCGGCAATGGATAAGTGTCGATGATAGAGTGGGCGTTCACAGAACATTTGAAATCGCCACAAAGGCGCAAACGCCCTGACGTTTTTTTTACAATGACCATGGGAGTCGCCCATTCACTAGACGGAATGCGTTTCACCACCCCAGCTTCCTCCAGGGGGTCCAGCTCCGCTTTGACGTGGTCACGGAGTGCAATCGGAACCGGCCGAGCACAGAAGAAAAGGGGCCTGGCGGCGGGCTTCAAGGTGATGTGGGCTTGGAAATTATTAGCGCAGCCCAATCCCACGAAAAACAGCACTGAAAATTTGGCGCATAAAGATTCTAGTTGCAGAAAAGGCACCTGGTCAGAGACAATGTTGACTTCATCAGAAATAGTGAACCCAAACCCCTGAAAGGCGTCAAGACCAAACAAGTTGTCCATGTGAGCATTGTTTACAACAAGAAAAGTGAGCCTACGGGTGACAGATTTGTATTTAACAGGCGCTGAGAACTGTCCCAGGAGGATCAAAATGTTTTGTTTATTGTAACTGACCAACTTCCGTGACACCGGTAAGAGAGAGGGAGAACCCAGATCCAAATAAGTCTTTGAGTTCAATAAGGTGACGGCCGCGCCTGTGTCCACTTGCATACGCAACTGTTTATGGAAAACCGTGACGTCAATAAAGAGCTTGTTGGGTGCAACCGAAATCGCTGAGACACAATTTACGTCCATCTCGGCGTCGAAATCTTGGATTTTTGAGGCACAAACAGAAGCAATGTGACCTTTCTTGTGGCACTGTGGACCACCGCTTGGGGCAGTCAGGTCTATCATGATCAACAAAACAGGAAGGACACGAAGGAAGCATTTTCCGGTTGCGTGACTGCACGCCGCCTGGCCCGAGTTTCCGCTGCCGTGCAATGGGCCGATTGCCCCGGCGCCGAGGCTGCGTGCGGACTGCCACGACCATGTCATCCCTTTGCGAACCTGCCTGTAACGGCAGCCTCAATTTGGTTGCCCACAGCCCGCGAAACCTCGATAGACTGCGCAATGTTAAGGACCTCTGAAAGAGAAGGATTTTCGCACAGGAGAGCGCATTCGCAAGCCTCGCGATCAGGGACGAGCCGAATAATAGCATCACGGACCATATGATCGGCATACGATTCTTTATGCACATCCGTAACAAAATGACAATGACAGCTTAACCCATGGATGTCCACGGCCCACGCCCGATAAGACTGTTGTGGCTACTTCCTGCAGCAGTAAAACTCAATGCGGGCCGCTATCAAATGAGTCCGTTGTGGTAATATTGTGAAAAAAGGCCACACATTTGATCGAAAGACAGCGACAAAGGATCCTGCAAAGGGGCGAGTTGGCAAAGGAGCTGATACAGACAAGGTGACAGCCATGACAGGAAGAACGCACGACATAAGGTGCCATCAGACCAGCCAAAAGTCTGAAAATGTTGTCTTAACTGTTTTTCATAAGCGTCCCACTCTTCGACGGACTTGTCGTACGCCGGAAAAGGTGGTGGATAAGACAGAGGGGGCGCGGGGGGCGGAACAACCTGTGGGGTGGACGGGGGTTGGGACCCACTAGACAAGGCTGTAGCAAGATATTGTAATAACTGGTTTTTAGCGTGAATCGCCAATGCAGAAACCTCTTGTTGTTCGTTAAGTAAAACCTCTGAAATATTGCACAAATCCTGGACACAGTAAGGCCACTGAGTATTCTCCAAGCATTCTCAGCTCTACCGACAATGCTGGTATAGTTTTTTCTTCTCTGAGAGCTAAGCTGAGTAGTTTGGAGAGTAGTAGGTTGACTTTTTGACAATAGATTGAAACTTGGTAGAATCTCATCAGAAGAACCAGTAGACATTGTGTAAGACGAACAACCACTTCAGATGGAAAACGCACGGAGAAAAAAAAAATACCGCACTTGTCGCCAAATGTTGTGTTCACGGAAAACAACACTCTCACTACTACACAGAACACTGGCGTGCACTGGCTGTACGAATACCCGCAAAGTGAGCTCGTACCTGGTAAACAACACACTGCATGCAGAGCACAACTCCGCACTGTTTATGTCATTGACTCGCCAGTGGTGCGCTCTGGCGTTTGCCGCATTTTCCCCACGGCGCACTCTCGCGGCCGACTCCCGACATATGTTATCGGCTGTGTGTGTGCCTTACAGCATTATGTCAACATCGGGCAGAGCAAATGGGATGAGGTGTTGCCTTTTGTGACATTTGCCTACAACACTGCCAAACAGACCACCAGATTTATAGCATTCTTCTTGGTGCATGGTCTTGAAGATACAACAGCAATGAACACTGTCCTTCCAGTTCAGGGTGATGTTACTTTGGCCAATTATGACGAGGAGCTGAGGTGGCTTGGCAGTTGGCTCAACACTGTACATTACAGGCTCGAGATAATGATTGTCAAAGGTATGATGCAAGCCAATGCCCTATTTTTTTCCAGGCTGGTGATCTCATCTGGATCTTCACTCTAATTTCGAATATACAACTGTCAGAATCTTTACAATACTTTGGGCTATACAAGGTCATTAGACAGCTCTATTATGTTAATTATGAAGTTGAAGACAGTGACCCTAATGCAAGATAACAGAAGGTTAGGAACACACTTCAGGTCTTGTAAATTAACACATTCATCTGACTCGAGCTGCATGGTACTACCGAGAAGCCTGAGACAAAATCGTTCTTTCTCCTGTCATAACTTACTTATTCAAAAAAAGAATACATCAAGCTGAAAAACACAAAAAGTTCTTATCTGTAGCATTACAGCTTAAACAGTTAATGCATTCTAAAAATCATGCAAAAAGCTCATATAGTTGGGTACCTGGGCCAACATTGGGCTCATCTCAAAAGTGTCAAGTTATACAGAGATACCATGGATCAGGATAAAATCGAACTTACAGTATGGCTCAACAGAGAAAAACATGAAAATAATGGTAATGTTGATGTAAGCGCAAAGAGGTTCACCGCCAAAATGAGCACCTGCAACATGCAGGACCAGTGACTCACATCCAGAGCCAGAGTCAGGTGACGAGAACATCATGATGCTGTTCTCCTAACGAGGCAGCAATGTTGGAAATAAGTACTGAAAGACAGCAACAGTGTGGTGCAGTGAACAAAATGTTGGAGACTAAGGCAAATAGTTTTATATTCGAGACCCACTTTCTCTGTATACATTTTAATTTGAACATACAGTTCTAGTACCTACTAGATGTATTGAGAAATAATGTTCAAGAAGCTTTTGTGAATGTACAACCCTTAACAATAAAGTTCGGTGAAAATTCCAGTAACTTTAACATGATAAATTATGAATTACTGTTACCTTACTGTCCATTGAAATAACTATGCATCACCGAGCTCTTTATTACCAGCAACTGTTCGATGATGATGCAGGGTGCATGTGGGTGAGTGTTGTGCAATTTGAACATCCACCACACTCAGTGGATCTCAATCCTCCAGATTTCTTCCTATTCCCTTGAATCAAACTCACTTTGAAAGGAAAGGGATTTGACAATATTCCTGAGTTCCAGCAAGAAGTGTTGAGGCTTTTGAACACCACCCCAAAAGAAGATTTTGTGTACAGTTTCCAGGACATTATTGCAGAGCTCAGCAGTGCATGGTTATGAGAGATGACTGTTTCAAAGGACAATAAGGGAACTGTAGCTCATAATTTATCTTCATTAATATTAAAGCACTATTCACTGAACTTTATTGTCAGAGGTTGTATTTATACTGTATAAACCTCCAGCCAAAGTAAGTTCATTCTATGTTCTTTTACTTGTGTGACAAGTAATACACAATTACCAAGTTTAAACCTTTTGGTCATGGCACCCTCATGTAAAGCAATACTAAATAAATGCTTCGTATATAAAAATTCATTAAATTTTACCAATTGTGACTGTTGTCCTCACATTGTCACAAGCAGAGAATCTATTTGATAACAGTGTCAACTTCTCTTGTCAATCTGTGGTACCACAAAAGAAAACTGAATGTGCACATGTGCCTAGAAAGATGCATTCTTGTAGGTGAAAACTAAAGGTGTCTTTCAGAACGAAAGGTAAGTAACATATTTATAACTTAATACATGTCTCCAAATGAGAACATTCTGATTGAAAAGTTTAAGAGCAAAGAAATTTATGAAATTATTTTATGTCTTTTTAGTCACCTTACAGTGATTTCACAATACCCTAAGTTCAAGATAAATGAAGGCCTGAAACAAACATCTGTGTAAAAGATGGAATAAAATTTAAAAGAAATTAGTTGAAATCAACTGGCCAGAAATTATTAAAAATTCACTACCAGTATATGGCAGGGGGCAACAAGATGAATTATCTGATCACAATTTATCGCACTCTTGTGAGATCACAAAAATGGACACTTCGCATGTTTGCTCAAGCAATTGATATTGCATGTGTAAATGCATGGATTGAGTACAAGAAAAATGCATCCAAATCAAGTGTTCCTATAAATAAACCCTTGATTTGCTTTACTTTGGGCCAAGTGTGGCCAGAGTACTGACAAAAATAGATTAGCCAGCTCCCAGGAAAAAGAGGTGTCCCACTACTGAGAGACAAATACCATCTCCAAGTACTTAAAAAAGAGCCAATGCAGAAGTTTCTCTAAGAAACTGAATCACAAAGACAAAATTAAATTTTATAGTGTTAAATGAAAAATTCATTATGTTTGGGTATGTATATATATATTAACATTCTTCACAAGTGTAAAACCATAGTATATGCATATAATCAATAAGTAAGCTTTGTGTAATTTATATACAGTAAAACCTTGTTTTTACATTCTCGGTTTTTACGTTTTCCTGCCATTTACAGCATTTTTTGTCGGTCCCATCAAATTTCCTATGTTTACAATGTTAATTCACCCTCGTTTTTGCATTAACATATTTACGCTTTTCCCGCGTTTTACACTTTTTGAAAGCATGTTCGAGTAGAAAAATGATGTAATGTACATAAATTGACACTAGCATGGCTTTCCCCTTAAAGTGTAGCGCTTAAAAATTATTCGCATTCGAGTTTCTTGACACTTTGCATTTATTCAAACGTATATTTCGTGTTTCGTTGTTGACTTAAAGACACGCCGATTTGTGGCAATGTAGTTCTTCTTTTCACCAGCTTCTTTGGCAGAGCGCCTGGCATGTACTCAGACAAACAGAACGGTTTGTTAACGAGAGAATAACGCTGATTTGTGGCGGTGTAGTTCATCTTTCTACTAGCTTCTTTGCCAGAGCGGCTGGCGAGTACTCAATCAGAACCAGTTGCTTTGTTGAAGTGAGAATAAATAGTTGCGTTGTTTTTGTGATACATATTTCTGGTTAATAAAGAACTTTATCTGTCACTGTTGGGTATGATAATACCCACAACCTCAAAAAAAAAAAAAAAAAAAAGCAATAATAGTGAGGGATGCCGATCCCATGCAAAAGTCACAAAAATACTTATGCATATGTTTGTACTCGAGAACGCGAATAAATTCTCGAATATTGTCGTGTGAAACATCGAAAAATTCAAAACTAACGGAACTGTAGGAGATTTACTATGTAAATAATTATTTCCGGTAAAAGGCAGTAATTTTGAAGATATGTTACATAGCCTGGCAGCGGCGTCCAAACGATATCTATCGAAGCGGTTCAGGTAATTTGAAGATGTGTTATAGCCCAGCACTGGTGTCCTCAATTATAATGACTGAAATTACGTCAAAAATTTCCACTTCCCATAAAATTACCAGTTCTGCCTGGCGCTTAAAATAGTGGCGTCCTAGATTATAATGAATGAAATTACGTCAAAAATTTCTACTTCCCATAAAATTACCAGTTTTTCTTGGCGCTTAAAATAGTAAAAATTTGGATTACCTTCATTGTATAATCAACTCCCTGGCAAGTATTTAGATGTCTATTATGTACATATATCACACATAAACTATGAAAATGCAAGGCTGATCCAGTAAGCATATTTTACCATTTAAAACATTATTTCCTGCATTTTACATTTTCCTGCACTTTACACCATTTCATTGAAGTCCCCTGAAAAGCGTAAAAACGAGGTTCTACTGTAGTTTGGTGGAATATAATCAAATAAAATACTTTGACTTTTTGACTGATACTGCTCCCACATTAATGCAATGTTCTCCTTGCTCCCACACATTGTATCTCCCTTTGGGGGTCATCTCAAAATATTTTATACATCTGAAAAATCATAATTTAATTCAAAGAACTGGGCAGCAAAGTCAAGATTCTTCTTGCCCCCCCCCTCCATCAAGGAAAAAAAGTAATTTGTGACCGAAAGGGTTAAACCAGTGTTTGTTAATCAACTAGAGAGTCCTACAATGCCAATATTAGACAATATAATTGAAGACAGAGAGACCTAATAATAGTGCTGCTACTGCTATACTCTTATAGGATTCAGGTACATAGTCCTACAAGTGCTGAGAGAGAGAGAGAGGGATAGTTACTTATTACAAACCCACAACTCTATTGACTAAGGTAACAGAAATGAATATGTAATGGTTTGATAGTATCACAATAACATTTTGTTTAATCACCATAATAGCAATAAAAAGGAAAAATTTATATAAATATATATTTCTCTTAATATTAAATATATAAAATTTTGTGTTTCAGAAATAAAGTTTATAAAATAGCCATTTGAATATAGTAGGGTTAATTGTCACAGTTATTTGGTCAGTTGTTACAAATGTACAAAAATATGTGGTTGAACATATGGGCAACATTTATATCATAGTGCACACATCTCCACAAAGGCACAGTTCTCAAGGCTCTCACTATAAAGCTGTCTAAATAGTGCTACAGGGCACAGCAAATCTTGGGGACATCCTGGTAGGACAACTGGCCGTTCTTGGTGCAATGTCATTAGCTTGGCTTCTCTCCCACACCTGTCAACAAAAGAGTGATGCAGTCTACTTCTGTGAACTGTCATTATACTTCTTACATGTGATGCTATTATCGGTATGCTAAATGCTTGCAAATGCACATGTGCATTTTGTAAGACTTATACTACAGGAAAACTTGTATTTCGTAAACACCTGAATCAGACAATTACATCAAAACTTACAGAAATGACCACATTACAATTGTAATCATACTCACTGGAATAAAACAAAAGCCAAATTAGAACCAAAGCTGTCAATTTTTCCAACACGCCACTTGCGCTGATCAGACATAGCATCATAGTTGCTGTGAAGCAAAACAGTGTTATCCTTATATAATCCAAGGTGACACAGCAGTTTCAACATTGTTCCAGAATGTGAAAAATAAACAACTGTTGTGTGTCTTTTACTTTCATCTTCAGGGGAAGGTCTGAAACAAACAAAAAATATCTGATGCAGAACAAATTAGACACAGTAAAATTTACACAGAAAATCCCCATCAAATCTTTTGAGTTATCCTAAAAAGATTTCACTTGTGAAGTTCAACAGGAAATCTCCATAACCATGAAGATAATTCTGCAGGTAACATCTACAGTATAAACTGTGACGAGTGTCTGCTCGTTGGCAGTGCCCAAGAATGAGGCAAAAATTGAGAGAGACATGCCTGCCGAGTTTCAATCTCTTGTCAAAAAGTCAACCTACTACTCTCCAAACTACTCAGCTTAGCCCTCAGAGAAGAAAAAACTATACCAGCATTGTCGATAGAGCTGAGAATGCTTGGAGAATACTCAGTGGCCTTACTGTGTCCAGGATTTGTGCAATATTTCAGAGGTTTTACTTAACGACTTCTTTGTTTTCTTTTTTACAATGGTCAAGCATACATAAAATGAAAGTAATTGTGAAACTGTATGTTTTGATACATGATTTGTGGCCATGGCATAATTATGGGAGAAGAAATCTCCTCTTTTACCTGTATCTCTACATGAATTTGTAGACTTAAACAACAAAAACCCAATAAATAGATGGATGTTTGTGATTAACAGACTTCAACAACATTAGATCGATCACCATTAAATTTCATATACTTTCCTCATGGAGAATGGTTTTACACTCCACATGCTACAAATAGGAGCATGGTGGAGGGTATTTTATAGTAAACTTCAACATTGTTCAACCAATCACTAGAAAAGTTGGCCGACATAAGCAAAAAAATAGAAGGGAAAACATTCAAGACTTGATTCTTGAACCATGGAATGGAGCTTTTATAAGCCATATGATGGCCACCCGTGCAGAAAAGTGAGTTATGCAATTTGCAATAATTAAAAATACAGCTAAATGCTTGAAGTACATATACTGGCATTGTTGGGGCAGTTTTCAACACCACCACAAAAGAAATTTACCTAGAGAAAAAAGTGAAGTTGTGTTTGAGAGGTTTCGTTTGAGTACTTGGAAAATTATCATTTAATTTCAAGTATACAGTAAAAATGTGTATAAAATAGAGATTGTTTAACTTATCCAAAGCACAGGATAGTTAACAGAAAAACAAAAACACACACAAACACACAGATTCAAGCTTTCACAACCATTGGTTCCTTCATCAGGAAAAGAGAAAGGAAGGAGGGGGGAAAAGGGAATGATGTGGGTTTTAAGGGAGTGGATGAGGAGTCATTCCAATCCTGAGAGTGGAAGGAAAAAAGGAAAGGTAAACAAACACACACATAGACATGCAAACACACCGAGGCAGACATTTGTAGAAAGCAAATAAGTTGGACAGAGATACCAGTTGAGGCAGAGGCTCTGTCCACAGAACAGAGGCAAATATGTTATTGAATGGTGGGTAGGAATTTGAATTTAGTGGAGGTTGAGACCAGGTGGGCAATGGGAAGAGAGAATATGCTGAAGGTTAAGTTCCCATCTCTGGAGTTCTGAAAGATTGGTGTCGGTGAGAAGAATCCAGATAACCTAAGGGTGTAACACAATGCCAAGATGTGCTGGCCGTGCACCAAGGCATGCTTAGCCATAGGATGATCCTCATTACCAACAAACACTACCTGCCTGTGACCGTTCATGCGAATGGACGGTTTGTTGCTGGTCATTCCCACATAGAACGCTTCACAGTGCAGGCGCGCCAGTTGGTAAATCACGTGGGTGCTATCGCAAGTGGCTCTGCCCTTAATTATGTACACCTTCCAGGTTACGGGAGTGGAGGAAGTGGTGCTGGAAGGGTGCATAGGGCAGGTTTTACAACGGGGGCAGTTACATGGGTAGGAGCTGTAGGGTAGGGAAGGTAGCTTGGGAATTTCATAGGGATGAACTAGGAGGTTACGAAGGTTAGGTGAGTGGTGGAAAGACACTTTTGGTGGAGTGGGAAGGATGTCATGAAGGATCGATCTCATTTCAGGGCAAGATTTAAGGAAGTCATATCCTTTCTGGAGAGGCACTTCAGAGTAAGATCCAATCTGGTGACAAGAGGGGCACTTTTGGAGTTCTTCTGTGGAAGGTTCTGGATTTGGGAGGATGAGGAAGTGGCTCTGGCAATTTGCTTCTGTACCAGATCAGGAGGATAGCTGTCAGATGTGACAGCTGTTATTAGGTTATTGATGTATTGGTTCAAGGATTCAGGACTGTAGCAGACTCATTTGCCACAAACACCTAAGCTGTAGGGAAGGGAACGTTTGATGTGGAATGGATGGCAGCTGTTATAATGGAGGTACTGTTGTTTATTAGTGAGTTTGATGTGGACGGACGTGTGGAGTTGGCCGTTGGACAGATGGAGGCCGACATCAAGGTAAGTGACATGGGATTTGGAAAAGGACTATGTAAATTTGATGGGACTTAAGGAGTTGAGGTTGGAGAGGAAATTTTGGAGTTCTTCTTCACTGTGAGTCATCAATAAATCTATACCAAACTTTGGGTTGACAGGCTTGGATAGCCAAGAAGGCTTCCTCTAAGCATCCCAGAAATAAGTTTGTGTACGAGTGAAGAAGTTGTGGGTTAGGAAGAACCTGGCTAGGGTAATAAGGAAAGAGTTTTAGGTAGGGTCGCAGGTGGTCAGCGTGCAAGGAAATACTCCATCACAGTGAGGCCCTGGATGTGCACGATGTTTGTGTATAAGGAAGTAGCATCAATGGTTAAAAGGATAGTTTCCAGAGGTAACAGGTTGGGTAAGGATTTCAGGCGGTCAAGAAAGTGGTTGGTGTCCTTGATGAAGGATGGAAGACTGCACATAATGGGTTGAAGGTGTTGGTCTATGTAAACAGAGCTTTGTTCTGTGGGGTCTTGGTAATCGGCCACAATGGGCCAGCCTGGAACTCCTCAGAACTCCGGAGATGGGAACTTGCCCTTCAGCATATTCTCTCTTCCCATTGCCCACCTGGTCTCAACCTCTGCTAAATTCAAATTGCCGCCCACCATTCTGTTACATCTTTGCCCCAATTCTATGGACAGAGCCTTTGCCTCAACTGATATCTCTGTCCAACTTCTTTGCTTTCTACAAATGTCTGCCTAGGTGTGTTTGCATGTGTATGTGTGTGGGTGTGTGTGATTTGTTTACCTTTCCTTTTTTCCCCTAAGGTACGTCCTTCCACTCTCGGGATTGGAATGACTCCTCATCCACTTCCTTGAAACCCGTATCATTCCCTTTTTCCCCTCCTTCCTTTCTCTTTTCCTGATGAAGTGGCCAACAGTTGGGAAAGCTTGAATTGTGTGTTTGTGTGTGTGTGTGTGTGTGTGTGTTTGTGTTTCTGTCAACGAGCCTGTGCTATGGGTAAGTTAAACGATCTCTATTTTTATAGGATAGATAGGAGAGGATGTTTTGGGCACACAACAGCAAGGTTTTTAGCGCCCTGACAAAAGAATTAAATAACAGTAAATAAAGTAAGTCTTGGCAACAACACGAACACATATTGCAAATCATCGAAAGTAAATTGGCAGACCGAATTACCCAACCTTACAAGTCCTTAAAAGAAAATGTTGGAGTATAGAGGGACGTTGATCGCTGATGTTAGGGGCATCAGCAAGCCCTCCTGTAACACACTAAAACCTCCAGCCTAAGAGCTTAGGCCAGAGTCGGGAACGCTCACAAAATTGTAAAACTTTCATCACACTCGCCTCGTCGTCAGCTAAAACAGTGGGTAGGGCACAACCAAGATTATCCGCTGCCCTCTCAGCACAATATAAAATACATTCAATTAAAATGTGGCGTATAGTGATTTGCATGCCACAAGCCTCACAAATCGGTGGATTCTCCCGACGGAATAAAAAGCTGTGGGTCAAAGGACTGTGTCCAATGCAAAGGCGCGTCAGTGTCCCTTCGAAACGCCTGAATGGCTGGCAGGAGGTTCTCCATGGTTGGACAGTTGGTTTAAGCAACTGCAGTTTATTACCTGTCACTGCCAGCCACGTCTCCTCCCACAACTGAAGGGACCTCTGGCGCAGCACAGAGTAGATGTCCTGCAAGGGAATGGCACACTGTTTGACATTTGGGTCACTGCAGGCCGCCTTGGCAGCTACATCAGCCGCTTCATTTCCCCATATCCCAACATGCCCAGGTATCCAAAGAAATGACACCTCTTTACCCCGCCGTTGGAGGAGGTACAGTTGGTCATGGATCAGTTGTGTTATAGGTTCAGCCGGGTACATAACCAGCAGTGATTGGAGGGCACTAATGGAATCGGAGCAGAGTAAAGATTTTGTACTTCGAGCACGCCGGATGTGTTACAGTGCCTGGAGGATAGCATGTAGCTCTGCCAAGAAAACGGAATAGGAAGCGGGCAGGCAAATCCCTATGATGTGACCTGGAAACACAGCAGTACACCCCACCGAGTCCCCTTTTTTTGATCCGTCAGTGTACACAACTGTACAATCACGATGCTTATTTAAAATGTTAAAAAATTCGGACTGAAACGCCATGTCTGGAGTGCAATCTTTTTTATAACTGGTTAAATCTAAAAGGAGGCTGGGCCTCTGTAATAACCAAGGGGGATATCTACTCCATCCTCGACGCAAAACAGTAAAATCTGAAACACTCATATCTAAAAAACGGTCCTTAGCACGAATCCCAAAAGGCCTTGTAGCTCGAAGCCGATTACAAAACAACCGTTCCATAGGCAGCCGAGCAACAGTATTGAAAGCAGGTGTATATGGGGTGGACAATGAGGCATACACCTGACGCACCGTGAGGAGCTGTCGCCATATGGAAAGCAGTGGCTCGGCGCAAAGGCTTGATATAGGGCTGGTTCGAAATGCCCCAGTAGCCAACCGAATCCCTTCATGGTGCACCACGTCCAACATTTTTAGGTAGGAAGGTCTTGCAGACCCATATACCGTGCAGCCGTAATCAAGTCGGGATCGTACAAAGGCTCTATAAAACTGGAGCAGACGAGTCCTGTCAGCTCCCCATGAAGTGAGTGCTTTGAGGCACCGCCTCTTCAAGTCTTTAAGATGCGGTAACCAAGTAAGTTTACAGTTAAATGTGAGCCCCAGAAAACGCACAGTGTCTTTAAAATCCAGAATAGTGTCCCTCATCCGCAGTTTGCGTAAGTTAAAAATAGAACGTGAATGGTTAAAAACAACACACACAGATTTCTTGGTTGAAAATCTAAAACTGGTATTCTGTGCCCATTCGTCGAGCCATCTCAGAGCGAGCTGCAACTGATGCGTTGTGGTTGCAAGGCTAGAGGAAGAACAGAAGACAGAGAAGTCATCAACAAATAGTGAACACTGGACAGCACTTTTCACATCAGAAGTAATGCTGTTAATAGCAATAGCAAACAACGTCACACATAAAACGCTACCCTGAGGGACACCATTTTCCTGCTCAAAGTGGTCAGAGAACATGCCACCAACAAGATACCTAAAAAAACGTGGAGAAAGGAAAGACCGAATAAAATTTGGAAGACAAACTCGAAATCCCCATTCGTGAAGCTGCCGAAGTATAAGATGCCTCCAAGTAGTATCGTAGGCCTTCTCGATATCAAAAAATACACCCAAAAGGTGGTGACAATGCAGGAAAGCCTGTTGTATAGCCGCCTCCAGAGAGGCCAGGTTATCGAAGGTGGAACGATACCTCCTGAACCCACACTGGAAGCCTGGAAGCGACTAAGGAGCTGCCTGGATTCCAACATCCAGACAAGGCGGCAGTTGACCTTCCACTCTAAAATCTTTCCAATGCAACTAGTGAGGGCAACACTATGATAGCTGCTTGGGCATGTGCAATCTTTCCCGGGTTTTAAAAGGGGGATTAAAATTGCTTCTTTCCACGAATCAGGAAAGTGACCTGACGACCAAATGGCATTAAAAAGATTCAGGGGGTTTCTTTATTTCGCTGTGTTAGGTGCCGCAGCATTCTGTAGTGGATGCCATAATTGCCAGGGGATGTGGCATGCGCCGCAGACAAAGCAGAATCCAGCTCCCACAGTGTGAAAGGGCAGTTGTAATCCTGATGACCAGTGGACCTGAAATCCAAATTGCCCCTCTCAGCAACCACTCTGTGGCGCTGGAATACCGGATCCTGATTGGCAGTAGCTGTAACATTGGCAAAATACATAGCCAAGTTCCGGGCAACATCCCGCAGGCTGGTGTGGAGAACGCCATTCCCCAAGATAGCAGTCACTGGACACCTCCCCCCTTTCCCAGAAATCCTCCATATGGACTCCCATACAGTGGAACTTTTGGTGGAGCGGGTAATGGTACTCAGGAACTGTTGCCAAGATCTCTTTCGGCTTTCTCATATTATCTGGCGACATTTTGCCCTTGCCATCCGAAAGGCCGCGAGGTTGTTTGCAGTTGGACGACTCTTGAATCTACGCAGAGCTGCACACCTGGCCCTAATTGCTGAGGAACACTCAGCCGTCTACCAAGGGACAGGCTGCCATTTTGGTCATCCTAACGACATTGGCGCGAATTTCCAGCTCAGCGAGTTGGCTGAAAAGTGTCCGGTCAGCTTTACTGATCACCCAATGAGGTGGTCTGCATTCAGGCTCCACTCTGTCTGGCAGGTGAAGCCAGATGGGGAAATGGTCACTACCATGCAGATCATCGACCACTTCCCACTGTGCTGAGTGGGCGAGGGCTGGAGAACAAAGCGAGAGATCTATGGCTGAGAAAGACCCCGTCACAGTACAAAAATATGTGGGCTGTCCCGTATTTAATAAATGTGTGCTCAATGACAAGAGAAGCCTCTCAGTTGCTCGACCCCTGGGGCAGGTTCTGGCAGAACCCCAAAGCACATTATGTGCATTAAAATCCCCACAGAGAAGGAAAGGGTGGGGGAGCTGCATCAGAAGGTCTTTGAGGGCCGCTACATCAAACGTGTCATGAGGTGGCAGATAGTGGGAGCACACTGTCAAACGGTGGCACACATAGACAGAAACTGCAATGGCTTGTAACTGCGTAGTGAGAGAGAGGGGCTCAGAGTGATAAGGTGTATTAGCAAAAATTGCCACTCCACCTCTCGCTCTCTCTCCACTAAGATCGCCCTTCTTGTGGAGTACATAGCCATGGAGCTAGGGGTTGTCAGTGGATTTAAAGTTTGTCTCTTGAAGGCATATACAAATTGGTCTACCTGAGTCAATATAAGGAGTTCCTCCACATGCATCCTGAAACCCTGCAAGTTCCAATGCAGTACTGGAACCATTTATCAGGGAGGTTGGATCTTTACCCTCCCTTTCTTCCGAGACGGAGACACTGAACGTGGTGGAGGTCCAGAATGGGGGTGAGAGGGTTGCCCCTGAGGAAGATCCAGCTCCATGAGGTCTGGAGCTGGGTCAGACAAAGGCTCAGGTGGAATAACTTCAATGAAGTCTAAAAGGTTCACGACTGATTTTGCCTGTGACTGTGGTTTGCTGGTAATCTTCTTAGGTTTAGGTGGCTTGGTGGTGGAGACAGAGGTCGTGGTTGCAACTGTGATGACGGTGGTGGCGTTGGTGGTGGGTGTGGTGGTGGCGGTGACAGTGATGGCGGGCTCTGCAGGAAGAAGTACCACAGGCTCTTCAAAGGCAGTATCCGTACCTTTGTCAGCTGTCGTCAATGGGGCTACGGAAGGTGCAGGTTCCGCGGCCTGACATATGCACTGGCAAGTGCACATGTTGGTGCCTATACTGACAACCTCAGTTTGTGTGCAGGCATCAGCTCTGGCTACTGGCTTTTGCAGTGCTCAAGCAAAGGAGATAGTAAACACAGCAGGTGGCATGGCCTTGAAGGTCTTCTTGGCCTCTGCATAGGAGAGACGCTGAGTGGTTTTAATTTTCTGTATCGTCTCCTCCTGAAGGTAGATTGCAAATCCCTACTCCAGACTGAGTGGTTGCCTGAACAGTTGACACAGGTCATAGGTGTAGTACAGTCAAACCCATCGTGTGCTGCTTTACCACATTTGCCACAGGTAGCTTCTCCCTTACATTCCATGGTGCTGTGCCCAAAGCGCTGGCAATTAAAACAGTGCATGGGGTTAGGGACATATGGTCATACATTTAAATGCAAAAAAACCCGCCTTAAAATGCTCAGGTAGCCGAGGGCTATTGAAGGTGAGGATGAAGGACTCAGATGGGACGAGTTCTCCATTCACCCTTTTCTTCATGTTCTGCACATCGACTATGCCTTCTGCAGTCCATTCCTCCTTCAGTTCATCCACTGGAATGTCAATCAGATCTCTACAGGAGACTACACCCTTGCTATAGTTAAGAGTACTGTGTAGCTCCATTTCGATTTGATATTCCCCGAGACTCTTAGCTCTTTCTAGTTTGGACGCCTGTTGGGAAGTTGATGTTTCCACCAACAGGATGCCATTACGCAACCTCTTTACTGACTTCCAGGGACCAACAATTCCTTCGAGACCTTTGCTGATATAGAAGGGCGATACCTTCTAAAACGAACCTTCCTTTTTCTTCAAGACAATAAACACATTCTGGTTAACAGCCTGTGTTCTGTTACTCTGAACAAAGAATTTTTTTGAAGAACCTAAATACGGAGGACTGGGTACCCGAGTCCTCTTTTTTGATTGCGTGTTGGTACCCCCCAGTGGTACACCCATCCGACTGGGTTAAATTAGATTTTTGCATCTCGGTCCCACAAGTAGCTAGGGAAGTACATGTCCACCTAGACAGAGCCCCGCGTGCCTAGGTAAGCCTTATACAATTGAGGTGCAGCAGTATCCCCAGAGGTTGCTCGCTAGCAACTGTTCCTCTTCAACAGCCATGCATCCCATCATTACGTAGCACACCTTGGTATTGAAGGGTTTTTTATAGAGGTTTTTACCATCCTCGCAACCCAAGCAGTCAAGCCAAGATCCCCATTCCCTGGTACAGACAATGTTCCGCCGCCGTGCCACACGGTGGTCGCTGAAGCATGCCTAGAGTGTCTAGAGGACTGGCGGCGCTTACCAGTCCCCAGCTCAGAACCCCGGGTTCACCAAGCCCTTACCCAGCAAATTAATGCTGAGCCCCTGAGGGGCTCTCTCTCTCTCTCTCTCTCTCTCTCTCTCTCTCTCTCTCTCTCAACCTTCCTGGTGGGACACACAAATATAAAAAATAGAAAACAGATGACCCACCGGCTCATCGACAGACACAAATAAAATCACACACACACAAGTCCTCGCAACCGCCGGTCGCTTCCCCAGGATAAGAGGAAAAAAGGGGAGGAGAAAGGGAAGGATATGGTTTTCAAGGAAGTGGAAAAGGAGTCACTCCAATCCCAGGAGTGGAAGGACCCACCTTAGGGGGAAAAAAGGAAGGTAAACAAATACACTCACACATATCCAAACGCAAACACACCTAGTCTGTCTAGGTGGAAGTGGAAAAGGAGTCACTCCAATCCCAGGAGTGGAAGGACCCACCTTAGGGGGAAAAAAGGAGGGTAAACAAATACACACACACTCACACATATCCAAACGCAAACACACCTAGTCTGTCTAGGTGTGTTTGCATATGGATATGTGTGAGTGTGTGTGTATTTGTTTATCTTCCTTTTTTTCCCCTAAGGTGGGTCCTTCCACTCCTGGGATTGGAGTGACTCCTTTTCCACTTCCTTGAAACCCATATTCTTCCCTTTCTCCTCCCCTTTTTTCCTCTTATCCTGGGGAAGCGACCGGCAGTTGTGAGGGCTTTGTGTGTGTGTTTGTGTGTGATTTTGTTTGTGTCTATTGACGAGCCGGTCCTTTTGGTGGGTCATCTGTTTCAACAGATGACTTTCTCCACACACACACACACACACACACACACACACACACACACACATATATATATATGTGCCTTATGCACATTTTTCCTACCAGGATAGTTTCTCTCTATAATATTCAAGTATACAGTTATATTCACAATTTTTTACTTACTGAATGCATTATTTTATTTATTATGTTTGGTTTTGGAGAACAAATATTCAGGAATATATAAGTGGCTCATTCAATAAATACAAGTAACATGCAAATAAATACACACTTACAAATGGTTTGTTTATCAGATGTGCAAATTGGTTTTGAAGAAGTATAAAGCAAGAGTAAATATACTGTAATATTATTTCATCTTACTGTCAACTAAAAAGGGCAATCCATTCATTATGGACAGAGTTTTGATTTTATGACAATGTCAACAAAGTTGATACAGAATCAAATTAACAAGAATATTTTACCCATATAGAATCTGTTAATTGAAAGTCAAGGTTGGTATGTCAATAACAGACAATAGGTAGCAACTCACCATAAAGGCGATCACTGAGCATGTAGAATAGACAATCACATTCTAAAAACACTAAAATTTTTGGCCTCGGTCGTCATCAGAAAAAGATATACATACATTTACAGAATCACTTAGATGTCAACTCAAGACCACCATCTCGAACCACCATGACACAACTACCATCTAGACAGTGAATAAGTAGGAGAGGGGAGGAGAATGGAGGGGGCACATGTCAGACAAGGGTGGGGACAGAACATTCCATATTGCATGGAAAAGTGTAAAGGTTAAAATTAAAAATCAGAACACTCCAGATCAGAGGTTTTTACCATTTCCAGTCAATGCAGACCATCTCCAGACAAAGTCCACTGCATTACAAAACAGTTATTTAGAGGGACATCTGTTATTCAGTTTGTACATTGAGAAAGCTATAAAGGAAAGCAAGGTGAAATTTGGTGAAGGAATTAAAGTTCAGGGAAAAAAAAAAAAACACCTTGTGTTTTGCTGACGACACTGTAATTCTGTCAGAGACAGCCAAGGACCTGGAGGAGCAATTGAACGGAATTGACAGTGTGTTGAAAGGAATATATAAGATGATCATTAACAAGGGTAATGAAATGCAGTCTTAGAAAATCAGGCAATGCTGAAGGAATTAAATTAGGTAATGAATCAATAAAGATGGTAAATAAGTTTAGTTACTTGGGCAGTAAAGTAATGTATATTACATAGCTCCGTTCATTAATTCAAAACAGTCCTCCAGAGTTGTGTACTCGATTACTGACTTAACAACTAGAAATTTCAAAGAAAGTCCATTATAGTTAGACTGGGATGAGGTTTATAAGGAACATGATGTTAATTTAAAACATAACTTATTTCATGATACATTTGTAAGGGTATTTCAGAACTGTTTCCCCAAGAAATTAGTTAAATATAATTGTAAGAAACCATGCAAAAAACCATGGCTTCCTAAAGGAATAACAATAACTTGTAACCAAAAAAGGGAACTATATCTATCCACAAGAAAGAGTAATAACCCAGACACAATAAAATATTATAAAAACTGCTGTGCTACATTAAGAAAAGTTATAAAAAAATAAAGAAGCATGTTCATCATGTCTGAAATTAGTTCCTATGATAATAGAATTAAAACAATTTGGTATATTATTAAAATGGAGAGAGGGCAACCAAGAACAGAGGAAGAGGGTATTACTATGAAAATAAATGAAAACATTTTTAACAAAAAGTCAGAAGTTGAAAACATTATTAATGATTGCCTTTTAAACGTTGTAGAGAAAATTGGATCTAAATGTTCATTAAAAGGAGCAAGGCTGTTAATGGAAGAGGCCATACCCACAGAATTTGATACAATTGAAATTCCACCCACCTCACCTTCAGAAATTAGGAAAATAATAAACTCTCTCAAGAGTAAAGGGTCATATGGAATTGACGGCATTTCCAACAAAGTTTTAAAAGCTTTTTCCCAAGAGATAAGTAGGATTCTCTGTCATATATCTAATAGCTCTTTCAAGCAGGATATTTTCCCGGATAGACTGAAATATGCTATCGTTAAACCTTTGCATAAAAAAGGGGATATGTCTGATGTCAACAACTACTGCCCCATCTCACTTCTGACAGCTGTATCCAAAATGTTTTATTAGTAAAAATAAAGTTCTAACAAAATGTCAGTTTGGTTTTCAAAAAAGCTTTTCAGCTGAAAATGCTATATATACCTTCACTGATGAGATATTAAATGCGTTGAATAGCTGGACATCATCAGTTGAGATTTTTTGTGATCTCTCAAAGGCTTTTGATTGTGTAAATCATGCAACAATTCTTCTATGTAAGCTTAAGTATTGTGGTATGAGTAGGACAGTGCACAAATGGTTTAAATCATACTTAACTGGAAGAGTGCAGAAAGTTGAAATAAGCAGTTCACATGATATAGATGAAATAATTAATTCCTCTGTCTTGGGAGTTATCAAAAATGGGGTCCCACAAGGTTCAGTCTTGGGTCATTTGCTGTTCTTAATATATATTAATGACTTGCCATTCTACATTCATGAAGATACTAACCTAGTTCTTTTTGCAGGATGATACAGGTATAGTTATCACACCTGACAAACAGGAATTAACTGATGAAATTGTAAATGATATCTTTCAGAAAGTTATTAAGTGGTTATCTACAAAAGGATTCTCATTAAACTTTGATAAAACCAAGTATATACAGTTTAATACAGTAAATGGCATGACACCATTAATAAATTTAGACTTCGAACATAAACCTGTGCCTAAGGTCGAATATTCAAAATTTTTAAGTGTTTGCATTTATGAGGGATTGAATTGGAAGAAACATATTGAAGATCTCCTGAAACGTTTGAGTTGAGCTACTTATGCTATCAGGGTCATTGCAAACTTGGTGATATACATCTCAGTAAATTAGCTTACTATGCCTATTTTCATTCACTGCTTTCATATGGGTTCATATTCTGGGGCAATTCAATATTGAGTAAAAAATTATTCATTGCACAAAAGTGTGTAATCAGAATAATTGCTGGAGCCTACCCAAGATCATCCTGCAGACATTTATTTAGGGATCTAGGGATCTTCACTGTAGCTTCACAATCTCTCTCTCTCTCTCTCTCTCTCTCTCTTATATATATATATATATATATATATATATATATATATATATATATATATATATATATATATATAAGAGATGACTTACCAAAAGGACCGGCTCGTCGATAGAAACAAATAAAATCACACACAAACACACATACAAGCTTTCGCCACCACTGGCAGCTTCTTCAGGAAAAAGAGGGAAAAAGGGGAGGAGAAAGGGAAGGATATGGGTTTTAAGGAAGTGGAAAAGGAGTCATTCCAATCCCAGGAGTGGAAGGACTTACCCTAGGGGAAAAAAAGGAAGGTAAACAAATACACACATACTCAGACATATCGAAACGCAAACACACCTATATATATATATATATATATATATATTCACTAATGAAATTTGTTATTAACAATCTGACCCAATTCAAAAGTAATAAGTAATAGCAGTGTGCATAGCTACAACACTACGAGAAAGGGTGATATTCACTATTCAATGTTAAATCTAATTTTGGGAAAGAAAGGAGTGAATTATGCTGCCACAGAAATCTTCGGTCACTTAACAAGTAGCATCAAATGTCTGACAGATGGCCAACTAGTATTTAAAAAGAAATTAAAGGAATTTCTGAATTGCAGCACCTTCTATATAACTAAATAAAATAAAAAATTAAAAAGTAAATAAAAAATCCTTAAAATATTGATTGTCAAGTATAGACAACATTTACTAAACTGACACGTTCCACATCATTACGAAATGTCATACATATGATCTATGGAACAAGTATTAATCTAATCTAATCCATGATGGTCATAGTACAGAGGATATAAAATGCAGAATGGCAATGGTAAGAAAAGGATTTTTGAAAAAGAGAAATTTGTTAACGTCAAATATTAATTTAAGCATAAGGAAGTCCTTTCTAAAGGTATTTGTGTAGAGTGATGCCTTTTATGGGAGTGAAACATGGATGATAAACAGTGCAGATAGGAAGAGGATAGAAGCTTTTGAAATGTGGTGTTAATGCTGAAGATTAGGTGGGTGTATCGTGTAACTAATGATGAGGTACTGAAAAGAATTGGGAAGGAAAGGCATACCTTGACTAAAAGAAGGGATCGATTTTTGGGGCACATTCTTAGACATGAAGGAATTGTGAATTTAGCATTGGAGGGAAGTGTGTGGGGTAAAACTCACAACCGGAGACCAAGAGATGAATATAGTAAGCAAATTCAAATGGATGTATGTTGCCATTCTTATGAGGAGATGAAGAGGCTTGCTCAGGATAGAGTAGAGTGGAGAGCTGCATCAAACCAGTCTCCAGACTGAAGACCATAACAACAACAGAGGCACATCTACAATAACAGTGAACATATTCCAACGGAATACCTGAAATAGTAATAAAAAGGCAAGAAGTCATACTCACAGTGACAGATGGTAGCAGTGGATGGACCAGGCCGTACAAACATTAACTGCTGATGAGGATAGTGGGGATTATGAGTTAAGCACTGGATACTCTGCCCAGTGTCCATAATGTAATGTCAATACTAACAAATCAGACACAATGAATGCAAATTGGTTAATTAAAGTAAATAATTGTAACACAGTGGGTTAAAATTTTTTCACAAAGTTTCCTAATATCCTATAATTAGTGATCAAATAAAGCAATTAGCAGAGTACATTCAGAAAGTACATGATACTTTATACAAAAATAACCATTAAATGTGGCTGCAGATGCAGAGATTGCCTGCTATGGACATTTAAAAAAAAAAACTCATAGTATGGTTACTGAAAAATTGAAGCTGACTGGCAAGTACTTAGCTCAGTACTACCGATAATCACACAAAAATGACGAAAATAAATGCTGAAAGACAAGCTTTCAGAAATCAATCCCTTTTTCCAGTTGGAGAGAGGAAAAGTGGATAGAGGGGAAGCCATTTCTCACGACCTTGGCCATGAGATAAGGACGGTGTGAAGGGTGATAGGTGGATGGGTAGGTTGTAACTCTCTCTTCCCTTTTATTTCCTTTTTCCTCCCTCCTATCTGATGAAGAAATTAATTTATGAAAGCTCATGCTACAACATTTATGTTGATCTTTTTTGTGTGACTATCGGTGGTACTAAGGTGATAGAAATTTATAAAAGTCCTTTGTTGATTCACTGATGCTAACAGCAGCTTCAATTTCCTTCCTCAATGTGGTCATTAGAAATGTGTATAACCAACAAATAATTGTGAACTTGTTGTTTATTGGTGCATCTATTTCCAGCAACAGATTACCTTTGTAAATTATACAAAGATAATACTTACTGCAAATTGTCCATCATGTCTTTAAGAGCAGGGCACGCCTGTTTGTAAGTTAATTCATAGCCATATCCATCAACCCAATAATACTTCAGATCTTCAGAATATTCAAACACCTGCAATAAAAAAAAATAAAAAATGTTCACCTACTGTTTGTTGTTCATATGTAACTGCCATACAAAACTGCAATCCAAAGAACACTTACCAAAACTTAACTCTTTATTTCATGTTAACATATTCCTCAGTCTGAGGGACAATTTTCATGCAACTATAAGGCTATATTTTATATCCTCTTTTACTTCTGCTGCCATTCATTGTTCTACTACCCAAATAGTGAAACTCATCTACTCCTGTTAATATTTTACTCCCTGATCTGAATTCCCAGAACTTTACATTCTGTTACAATAGTTTTACTTTAAGTGTGTAACAGCCTGCAGTTTGAATTGACAGAATCAGGCTTTATCCAAAAATAATAAAAACCAATACATGTTACTTGGACTTTAAAGTTTTGCTGGTATCTCAAATACCAGGTAATATAATTATTTTTCATAGGTAACAGATACATTTTTAAGGAAGATTGTTTGTATGAATCCCAATCAAAGAAAAACTGCCTACAATTTATAAATAATTAGAATAAAATCACTTATTAATGTAAAAATAATAATGTTTAACAAGCAGTTTACACAACATAACCATTTAATTTATCTGCTCTCTAATATTCATCATTATTTTTATTGTAGGGTATACCTTAAGGTCTTCTTCTGAGAAAACAGAACACCATGGGGATATACCCTTCTTCTCCCATGCAGTTTCAAAGGTGCAGGTAAGATACATCACCTCTGCATCAGCTATAATAAAGAGAAAAAAATAATAAATAAAAGGTGAGGAATTTGATTTCACACAAAAATGGAAGGGTTATAGGTAAGAAATCACTACATGCCAGAGATACTCAATGTCTCAACTAGATGGCAAAGCTCTCTCTAACATTAATAAATCACTGCCTTTCACAGTGAATACATCCAATGCCACAGAATTTCAAAAACCTATTGTTCTAGAATGACAATGGAACTCCTAAAATTTCTTGAGGCATTATGATTGGAATTCTCTAATAACTGTCAAGAACATGCATGATGTAAAACACATTGGATTAATGACACAATTAAACTTAACCTCTTTGAGGATGATCACATTAAAACTCATTACATTGATGATTACGAAGTAGTTACGGCATCAATGATTTCAAAAGTACAAAGAAAAACTAAAACAAGTAGAAAAGTTTATATTTGTTCAGTAAAGTAGATAAAGAGGCAATAGTGACATGTCTCATTGAGGACCATGAAACTTTTAGCTCAGGACTGGTGCATGTAGACTTGTAGAGGTATTACGGCTCCAGTTTAAAAGAACAGTTGATCATTTACTGAACAGATACATACATAGTACAGGGTGTTCCAGGAATGAGTAATTTTGAAATTCAAGGGTGGTTTTTTTTTTTTTTTTTTTTTTTTTTTTTTTTTTTTTTTTAAGTTCAAAGTACAAATACATTTATTTCTCAGAATTTTGGTTAGCTGAAATGTCAAATTACATTTTTTTTCTACATTACAGAGTTTTAAATATGAAAATAAATTATTTTATACTGAAAAATGAGAATAAATGCATTCTTGAAACTCATCATAACAAGCACGAAAAACTACATTTGAATAAACAGTAAGTGCAAAGGCTGATGGGAGCGATCGTAAATTACAGTCATGCCCATCAGTCACTGCACAATATGGAAACTAGGCGTGAATTATAAACAACGAAGCGCAAACTATGCATTCCAATAAACGCAAAAAATGTCAAGCAACTTTATAGGATAACGATTTAAACACAACTTGAAGGCGAAAATAATGCCAGCTACGATGTATGTCAATTACATAAGTTTTTAACTCCTTGAACATGGTTTCATAAAACATAAATGCAAGGTTTTTGAGTAAAATTCAACTGTTTTTCCTGGTTTTTCCCGATTTTGAAAATTTGAAAATTCCCATTCCCCCCCCTTCCCCCCATGATTTCACGAAACGCTGGACACCCTGTAGTAGAACAGTTCATAATTCAATATACTCTCTGAAGTATGTTGTTGTTGCTGTGGTCTTCAGTCCAGAGACTGGTTTGATGCATCACTCCACAATACCCTATCCTGAGCTAGCCTCTTCAACTCCACATAAGAATGGCAACCTACATCTGTCTGAATTTGTTTACTGTATCAATCTCTTGGTCTTTCTCTGCGGTTTCTACCCCACACACTTCCCTCAAACGCTAAATTCACAATTCCTTGATGTCTAAGAATGTGTCCTACCACTCGATCCCTTCTATTAGTCAAGGTATGCCAGAAATTCCTTTTCTTCCCAATTCTGTTCAGTACCTCTTCATTAGTTACACAATCCACCCACCTAATCTTCAGCATGCTTCTGTAGCACCACATTTCAAAAGCATCATCCTCTTCCTGTCCGCACTGTTTATCGTACATGTTTCACTCCCATACAAGGCAACACTCCACACAAATGCCTTCAGAAAAGAGTTCCTTAGGCTTAAATCAATATTTGATGTTATCAAATTTCTCTTTTTCAAGAACGCTTTTGTACCCATTGCCATTCTGCATTTTATATCCTCTGTAGTGCCCAAGTAACAAAACTTATCTACCTCCTTTATTGTTTCGTTACCTAACCTAATTCCTTCAGCATCACATCATTTTCTTAGACTGCACTCCATTACCCTAGTTTTGATCTTGTTAATGTTCATCTTATATGCACCTTTCAGCACACTGTCCATTCCATTCAACTGCTCTTCCAAGTTCTTTGTTGTCTCTGACAGAACTACTATGTCATTGGCAAAACACTATGTTTTTAATTCTTCGCCCTGAACTTTAATTCCTTCTCCAAATTTCTCCTTGCTTTCCGTTATAGCTTGCTCAATGTACAAATTGAATAACATTGGAGAAAGGCTACAACCCTGTATTCCTTTCATGCCCTTCAACTCTGACAACTGCTGTCTGGTCTTTGTACAAGTTGTAAATAACCTTACGCTTCCTATATTTTACTCCTGCTTGCTTCAGAAGTTAAAAGGGTTTTATTCAAATCAACATTGTCAAAAGCCTTCTCCAAATCTACAAACGCTAGATATGTAGGTTTACCTTTTCTTAATCTATCTTCTAAGATAAGCCGTAAAGTGAGGATTGCCTCCTGTGTTCCTACATTTCTCCTGAACCCAAACTGATCTTCCCCAAGGTTGGCTTCTGCCAGCTTTTCCATCCTTCTGTAAATAATTCGTGTTAATATTTTGTAACCATGACTTATTAAACTGATGGTTCTGCAGTTTTCGCACCTGTCTGCACCTGCTTTCTTTGGAATGGATGTTATAACATTTTTCTTAAAGTCTTAGGGTACTTCGCCTGTCTCATACATCTTACACACCAGGTGAAACAGTTTTGTCATGGCTGGTTCTCCCAGAGACTTCAGTAGCACTGAGGGAATGTCATCTACTCCAGGGGCCTCGTTTCGACTTAGGTCTTTCAGTGCTCTGTCAAATTCATCTCTCAGTATAGTATCTCCTATTTCATCCTCATCTACTTCTTCTCCTCTTCCTACAGTATTGCCTCTAAGTTCATTTCCTCCATAGAGCCTCTCTATATACTCTTTCCACCTTTCAACTTTCCCTTCTTTCCTGAGAACTGGTTTTCTATCTGTGTTCTTGATATTCATAGTGCTGTTTTTCTTATCTCCAAATATCTCTTTTATTTTCCTGAAGGCTGTACGTACTTTTCCCCTATTTATACATTCTTCTATGTCCCTGCATTTGCCTTCTAGCCACTCCTGCTTAGCTTATTTGCACTTCCTGTCAATCTCATTTCTTAGTCATCTGTACTCAATTTTGCCTGTTTCATTTACTGCACTTTTATATTTTCTCCTTTCATTGATTAAATTTAGTATGTCCTGTGATGTCCAAGGATTTTTTGTAGGTCTTTCCTTCCTACCTATTTTGTCCTCTGCTGCCTTCACTATTTCATCTCTCCAAAGTATACAGTCAATGTAAAGAACCTTCCCATGAAACAGCTATTACTATAGAATAAAGTTATAGATGGAGAATAAAATGTGTTAGGCTATCAAGAGAGCAGCATGTGAAGCCTTCAATGAATAACATAGTAAAATACTGTCTATTAAGTTGAAAACCATCAATTCTGGTAGTATGTGTGGCAGAGACTGACCAGTAAATCGACCTTCACCGAACAGTGAATCTGCCACTTATGTTCTTTGAACGGATACTTCCTTAACGACCATTGTACCATAATAAGTCTGGTTTTAACGCTGTACCTGTACCAACATATAGACAATACACATGTTTTACTAAGCTTAAATTGTGGAAAGTTATTCGGTAACTCACCAATAATCCCATTCCCCATGGTGGTGACCCCTCGTTTTCTTGAACTTGCAGTGAACAAAAAGCATGGGCCTTCCGCGGCACGAAACTTGTGTTTACAACCACCGTATCTACTGTTACACAGAGACAATGGCTTCGAGTAACTTGATCTCTGATTTCAACACTGACCAATGCCAAGAAGAGGGCGTGTTTAACCCGCTGGATCTTAACAGTACTGCTGGTGTGCAACCATGTCAGACGTTTTCTTCAGAACCTTTTTCCTCGCCACTTCAAGGTAACAATTTTTTTAGCAACCCATGTGACTCAGGTTTTGTTACACCATGTGTTCCCCATATGACTGTAAGCAGCCATCAGAACAATCCTTTTGCATCGTCTAAACCATATACAGTGCAAACAGTCACCAGTAGTAGTGATGCACAAACCAGTAATTCAATCTTTGTGGGCAGTTTATTTTCTACTGAGCGCCGTTTTTAACAGTATCCATCCGTGCTCGCAGCACATGAATTATATGAACAGTTTCCGAGCACCCCTGTCACCCCTCCAAACACTCACACAGCTATTCCCAGTGATATTATCGGCTCTTCAGTGCAGGTGCCTTAAAACAGTGACCTTTTTGTGTCAATTCCTGGAACCTTTCTTTATATGTGCCTGGCGAACAATGTAAACATGGTGCAAAACCTAAGTGGTAGTGTACTTCTACATTCAAGTACTGGAAATGTGCCTGTTAACGGACAATGTAACTTCACATGTGAACCGGTTTCACTGCAGTCCTTCCCGACCTCACACATGCCGCTACTGCCCACATTATCAACCCAATTGCGAGTTTCTGCTGCACCAGTCGACTGCTCTGTTCCGTCAAACAGCATTCCAACCACACTGTGAGACCTTGTTGATGCACCAGCCACCAATGTCTAGCACCTGACACCCCTGCTCACACCGTGCCTACCAGTTGTGCCCAGATCGCTGCCACACGAGTGTCTTCCAAAACTGCCAGCATTTACGGTCGAGCACCCTGAGTTCTGATTTGCTCTCATTGAGCAAACTTTCCAGCACTATCCATTGGATGAAGACTCATGCTTCATCTGCCTGTTGGACAATGTGCAGGAGCAGGTAGATTTGATCTACGAATGGGTCAGCACATTCCCGCTGCCAAAAAGATAATACTGGAGCACATCACCAAGTCTACAAAAGAAAAGGTACTGCACCTAATCTATGAGGAACACCTGGGTGACAAATCTCCGTCACAACTGTGGTGGCACCTTTGATGCCTTGCCGACGATCGAGCTATGCCCGACAACACCTTCATGGTAATCTGGATGGAAAAACTGTCCCTTCCTGTCCTAACTGCAATATTTAATCACGATGACAGGTTGACTAGCGAATGCATTCTCGCTGCCAATCAAATGCATGCTGTTCTCCAATGTGAATGCTGCACCCAGCCCCATTCCATCTAGACTGATCACTATCGACACCGAGACTCCAACACTGTGAGACGCCCACCCAACCACTCCAGCCTGACACAAGCTGCCCATCACCAACTGCTTCCAGTCAAGCTACCATCTCCAAACACAAAAAACAACCGAGCTATAAGTACTGCTACTTCCCCACCAAGTTTGGCAAAGCAGCTGAAAACTGCAGAGCACTGTGCGAGTACCCGAAACCCGGTCGCAGGTAGACAGCGGCGCCACCTGCTGCGAAGACGTCGCCGAGCACCAACCTACCACAAATGTTTCAATCCTGCCCTCCTCTTTAGCACAAGACAATATTAAGCCACACCACACTTTATTACAGGCCGTAAACACTATGTGTTTGGAGTGTGCAGGTACAACCTCCTACATTGTGAATATTGTGCCAGCCTGTCAACTCAAGTGGACTTTTTTAGTGGCTAATGTAGCTGATCCAATCTTAGGAATTGACTTTCTCCACCATAACAAAATTTGGCCTCACCTTGTTCATAACACAGTTTTCCACTATGCTACTGATAAACACTATCCGTATGCTCCGTCGAGCATCCTGTCTTCCGACAGTGACAGTAAACAATGCTCACTGACCAGTGTTCCGCCCCCTCATCGGAGGTCCAAGTGTAGAAAGGCAAATGGCTCGCTGAGCAGGAAGCTACCAAGAAACTCAGGCAAGAACACAACAAACTACTCCATCGAGTGTAAGCCATCTCAGTAGAAATTGAGTTGACCCTCTGTCAACTCACTGCAGCTTGCAAGGATTTCCTGGATACACATAACCAGGTCAGTCAGTGTAAAAACAATACTAATGTTCCCGCACAAGGGTTAGACTGTGACAGTGACATTGTAAAAGATTCCTGTTGTGCTCCCAGTGTTCACATTTCGGTGCACGAAGCAGATGATTTTTTGTGCTCACAATCTGATATTCAATTGCGCACCACTAGTCATTTACTGCAGCCAATGCCGTCCTCAGTGGCTGTGGCACGTCCCGTGAACTCTCTCTCAGAAAATCAGTGTACCAACCTTCCCAGACAAAATGCCAAAGTCAAGACAGTAGGGACTTTGGACAGTTGGCAGTACTGTAAAATGCAAACAGCAGTGCCACAGTTTACCATGCCACCGCACAACACTTAACATTTGAGACAGCCGACTGCACCCGCTGCCTACGGTTGCTATTATCATGAACAGTTCACAACTTTGCCTAATAGACGGCCCACCTATTTCTAGTACGCCACGGCACATTACACCAGAATGCATGAAAATTGTGAAGGAGCAGATTGACAAACTTTTGAACATTGGAGTACTTGAAGCGTTGTCCGGTTGCTGGTCGACACCTATTCATTTCATGCCGAAAAGTGATGGTTCATTGCAGAAGTGCGGGGACTACAGGTGTTTAAATGCACAAACCATCATAGACAAATATCCTGTACCGATCACAGTTGATTTTACACGTGCACTGGCAGGTGCAACATTTTACTCAGTAGTTGACTGCAAGCGAGCATACAACCAAATACCCATGGCACCCAAGGATGTAGAAAAAACAGCCATTACCACCTTGTTCTGCCTGTTTCAATTTTGATTTATGCGATTCGGGTTAAAGAATGCCACCCAAACTTGGCAGAGGTTTATCAACCAGGTACTCTTTTAATTTAGACAATTGCTTCTTCTACCTCGACGACATCTTAATATTTAGTCCCTCACTCGAGGATAATAAAAGACATGAGCAATTAGTAGTTGAGATGCTTGAAAAGGCCAGCATTGAACTGAACTAAAAATCAGCTGTACAATCCGAGAGTCGTCTTTTTAGGCTTCACTGTTTCTGCGACAGGCATCTCCCCACCAAAAGAAAAAGTCGCCCCAGTTTTGGACATGTCACACCCTCCACTTATAAGGAGCTTTGCCACTTCTTAGGCATAATTAACTACTACAGAAATCATTTACTGGCTGCTGTTCAATTTCAGGTCCCACTCACAGATGCCCTAGCAGACCCAAATATGTCTGGCACATGCCTTGTTCTTTGGAACTCCGACATGGAGGAAGAGTTTCACAAACTTAAGGAACTTCTCACCAATGCTGTCACAATTGCACACCCTCACTCTGAGGTGGAACTTTTCATAACTACAGGTGCTAGTGACACAACTGTTGGTGCTTTTCTTAGTCAGACTGTAAACACCACCACCTCCCCACTTTGTTTCTTCTCCAACAAACTGGATGGGGCACAAAGAAAATACTCTGCTTTTGATCGTGAATTATTGGCTGTATGTAAAGCTGTCAAACATTTAAGGGTGGTAGTTGAGGGTAGAAACTTTCATATACTCACTATTCACAAACCACTCACAGCAGCAATTAAAAACCCTCCTGCAGGCCCTCCGCCACGGTGCTTCAGACACCTTGATTTTATATCACAGTTCACAAAAGACGTGTGATATATCAAGGGTGCAGACAATGTGGTCGCAGATGTTTTGTCGCGCATCAGTGCTGTTTCTACATTGTTCAATTTGTCAAACTTTGCCACTCTCCAGTCAGCTGATGACGACACAATGGCCCTTATCTCCGACCATAGTTTATCAATTAAACCAGTGTGGATCTGCTTCCCATGTGTCAACGAAGAGGTGTGGTGCGATGTATCATTGAGGACCCTTCATCCTTTCATACCCCAATCTCTATGTCTTTAATTCTCTTTATAACCTCTCACACCCCAGTGTGCGTGTCTCTACTAGGCTGGTAACAGAACGTTTTGTTTGGTGCAATGTCCGTCGGGACTGTGAGACATGGGCCAAAACCTGTTTACAATGCCAACACTGCAGAATCAATAGACACACGTCAACCCCTCTCGGCCCCATACACTGTGCCTTAAGGTAGGGTAGACATTCACATGGACATTGTTGACCCCCTCCCACCCTCAGATGGGTTCTGTTATACCCTTTCCATGACAGAGATAACTACCCACTTCCAATCAAGCACATTTCTCAAGTCACTCTCGACCCCCTCTTCATTATTCTTCTGAATTAGATAGTGTTAGAGAAGAACTGTCAAGGTTAAGGGAGGAGGAGGGTAACCAGAGGTGGGAAGTGGTAGCAGGGAACAGTGGCCTCAGTAAGAGTACAGTGTGTGACAGTTTCATCAATGGCACAAACAATAGGTTTGCCTTGCTGCCACAGTCTAACGAGGAAGAGCCTCCAGTAGATGTAGGTGTAATTAAGGAGTAACAGAATTTCATTAGGAAACCAAAGGTTTCAAAAAAAGTAGAAAGTAGGAGGAAAATTCTGTTGCTAGGTATCAGCCACGGGAGAGGTGTGGGCCAAATTGTGCAGGAAAAATTAGGTGACAGGTACCAGGTCACAAACTTTTTTAAGCCCAGTGCAAGTCTGAGCCAGGTGGTAGAGGATTTAGATTCATTGTGCAAAGGGTTTACTAAGGAGGATCATGTTGTAATAGTGGGTGGTGTGGGAAACAGTATTGATAGGGATCAGAGCTACAGTATTGAGTGTGACCTGGTGAAAATAGCATCTGCAGCAAACCATACGAATGTTCGGATTGTGCCTGCCTTCATGCGGTATGATCAGCCTCGGTTGAACAGCTCTGTAAGGAGGGTCAACATGGAGTTAGATCAGCTGCGCAGGGCGGCCACTCTGTCGGACATTGGTTTGGTCGCTGTTGATGCTATTGATAGGTGGGAATTTACTAGGCATGGCCTGCACCTCAATAGGAAAGGGAAGGGAAAACTGGCTGGGTTGATAGGAAAATCTATAAGGGGGGACTCTTGGGAGTACCTCTTTTTTAGGATAAGTTCAGTGTCCAATGAGAAGCCCAGACAGGCAGGTAATAAAGCTGTTAAAATATCACAAGATTCTAACAATAGTAAATTAAAAAATAATGTTTGTATTTTTCATCAAAATATTGGGGGTTTAAAGAATAAAGTAGATGAGCTCCTGATTTGTTTAGATACTATAGAAGCTGACAATGTAATAGATATATTATGCCTGTCTGAGCATCACATTATCACTGATATGTATAAAGTTAATATTAGTGGGTATAAACTAGCAGCACATGTAAGTAGAGAAAAGAAGGTGTGGGGAGGAGTTGCCATTTATGTCAAAAATTGTCACAGTGTAAAAAATGTAGAAACAAAAAAATTTTGTATAGAGCAACACATAGAAGCATGTGCCTGTGAGCTTAAACTGAAGGGCGATTCTTTTATAATTGTCACAGTGTATAGGCCCCCCTCAGGAAACTTTCACTTATTCCTGGAATACTTGGATGCCTTGTTGTGCTATCTGTCAGATAGGGGGAAGCAAATTATTATCTGTGGGGATTTCAATGTTGATTCACTGCAAGAGTGTAATAAGAAGAATGACCTGGAAGTCTTACTCGGTTCTTTCAATTTGACATCTGTTATTGATTTTCCTACTCGGGTAGTAAAGAACAGCAGCACACTGATAAACAATTTTTTTATAGACCAAGATAGGTTTAACAACATTAGTGCATCTCCTGTTGAGAATGGTCTTTCTGACCATTGTGCACAGCTAGTTACATTATATGATATAGCTCCTTTCTGTAATTTGAATCAGTCCTCCAAAGTTGTTCGTACAATTAATGAATCGACAATTAGAAATTTCGCGGAAAGTCTTCAGCAGTTAGATTGGGATGAAGTCTACAAGGAACCTGATGCTAATCTAAAATACAATTTATTTCATGATACTTTTGTAAGGGTATTTGATAACTGTTTCCCCAAGAAATTAGTCAAATTTAATTGTAAGGAACCAAGCAAAAAACCATGGCTCACCAAAGGTATAAAAATATCTTGTAACCGGAAAAGGGAACTGTATCTGACAGCAAGAGAGAGTAGTGACCCAGAAATACTCAACTTTTATAAAAACTACTGTTCTGTATGAAGGAAAGTTATTAAAAAATCCAAAAGCATGTGCATCATGTCTGAGATTAGTACATCAAATAATAAAATTAAAACAATCTGGAATATTATAACAAGGGAGACAGGGCAACCAAGAACACAGGAAGACAGCATTACCATCAAAGTGAATGAAAAAATTACAAACAAAAAGTCAGAAGTTGAAAACACTTTTAATAATTATTTTTTAAATGTTGTGGAGAGTATAGGATCCAAATGTTCATTAGAAGTAGCTAGGCAGTTAATGGAACAGGGCATACCTAGACAGTATGATACAATGGAAATCCCACCCACCTCTCAAACTGAAATTAAGAAATTAATAAACTCTCTCAAGAGTAAAAGCTCTCATGGCATTGATGGCATATCCAGCAGGGTATTAAAAGCTTGTTCCCAAGAAATATGTAGGATTCTTAGCCACATTTGTAATAGCTCACTGGAGCAGGGTATTTTCCCTGATAGACTGAAATATGCTATTGTGAAACCACTTCATAAAAAAGGTGATACATTGGATGTCAACAACTACCGCCCAATCTCACTTCTGACTGCTCTATCAAAAATTCTTGAAAAAGTAATGTATTCCAGAGTAACTTCATATATTAATAAAAATAAAGTTCTAACAAAATGTCAGTTTGGTTTCCAGAAAGGCTTTTCAACAGAAAATGCAATACACATTTTCACTAATGAAATATTAAATGCTCTGGATAACCGTAAATCACCCGTTGGGATTTTTTGTGATCTATCAAAGGCCTTTGATTGTGTTAACCATGGAATTCTTCTAGATAAGCTTAAGTACTGTGGTATGAGTGGGAAAGTGCACAAATGGTTTAAATCATACCTAACTGGAAGAGTTCAGAAAGTTGATATAAGTAATTCACATAATATACAAAAAACAGCCGAGTCCTCAAACTGGGGAACTATCAAGCATGGGGTGCCACAGGGTTCGGTACTGGGACCTTTGCTGTTCTTAATATATATTAATGATTTGCCTTTCTATATTCATAAAGATGCCAAGCTAGTTCTCTTTGCTGATGACACAAGTATCGCTATCACACCCGAATCACAGGAATTAACTGATGAAATTGTCAATGAAGTATTTCAGAGAATTATTAGGTGGTTCTCTGTAAATGGACTCTCTTTAAATTTTGAAAAAAACACAGTATATTCAGTTTCACACAATAAATGGCATCACACCATTAATTAATACTGACTTCAACCAGAACTCTATAGCTAAAGTAGAATATTCAAAATTTTTAGGTTTATGCATTGATGAGGGGTTGAATTGGAAGAAACACATTGAAGATCTGCTGAAACGTTTGAGCTCAGCTACTTATGCTATTAGGGTGATTTCAAACTTTGGTGATGTACAACTCAGTAAACTAGCATACTATGCCTATTTTCATTCTCTGCTTTCTTATGGCATCATATTCTGGGGCAATTCATCATTTAGTAAGAAAGTATTCATTGCCCAAAAGCGGGTCATCAGAATAATTGCTGGAGCCCACCCAAGATCATCCTGCAGACATTTGTTTAAGGATCTAGGAATATTTACAGTAGCTTCACAATATATATATATTCACTTATGAAATTTGTTATTAACAATCCAACTGAATTCAAATGTAACAGCAGTGTGCATAGCTACAACACAACAACTTCTTTGCTTTTCACAAATGTCTGTCTAGGTGTGTTTGCGTTTCGATATGTCTGAGTGTGTGTGTATTTGTTTACCTTCCTTTTTTCCCCCTAAGGTAAGTCCTTCCACTCCTGGGATTGGAATGACTCCTTTTCCACTTCCTTAAAACCCATATCCTTCCCTTTTCCTCCCCTTTTTTCCTCTTTTTCCTGAAGAAGCTGCCAGTGGTGGCGAAAGCTTGTATGTGTGTTTGTGTGTGATTTTATTTGTTTCTCTCGACGAGCCGGTCCTTTTGGTAAGTCATCTCTTTTCTATTTTTATATATATATATATATATTGAGTGCCATGTAATATTATGTATAGACACACTTCATTTAACTGACACGTTCCACATCATTACGAAGTGTCGTATTCATGATCTATGGAACAAGTATTAATCTAATCTAATCTAATCTTCCCTGACACAGATGATTCAGTGGTTTTTGCATGGGATGAGACATGTGTCGAGGTCTCAACAGACGTCCCAGCAGAGGACATTACAAACGTGTCGGTTATGGTGCAACAGCGTACAGTCTTCATGGTGTAAGTGAATGCGTGTGATGAAAGCTCTCCCCCATCCCAACATGTTGTACAACGCTTTCCACTATCTCAAAGGATGGCAGCAAACCATATCAACGCATTTGTGTGCCCATCAGGCAAGGTTATAATAAGGTTTTGTGTGCTTCTCGCCCATCTCACTCCCACATCGGCCGCAGCCTCTATCGACCACATCACTTTGCCGACTACAAGGTATGATGGCCCCCCTCAACCAAACTGCACCAATCTTCTGCTGCCTGATGCCCAGGAGCTGCATGTCCTTAACCTCAAGGATGCCACACAGCCACCGCTACTCCACCTCCACTGTCTCAGGACCGGCACTCCATACTGCAGGGGGGGGGGGGGGGTGGAGATCAACCCTTAAGTGGACCTTCCCAGAACAGTGAATCTGCCGCTTAGGTTCTTTGAATGGATACTTCCTGTAATGGTCTTCTCGCCATAATAAGTCAGATTTTAACTCTTTACCTGTACCAACATATAGAGAATATAGGTGTTTTACTAAACTTAAATTGTGCAACGTTATTTGGTACCTCACCAATAATACCATTCCCCATATATGTAACAACTATTAGTGTCAACAATGTTAGCATTCAGTTAGACAAGAACTGAAGTTGAGAGTAACACGAAAATGCTTAGTTTCATTTTCAAGTGTTCCTTTAATCCTTATGCCACAAAAAGATGAGTAAAATACAGATTACCGTTAGTGGCATTGGGGAAACAATCTTACAATCCATCATATAACACTCAGACAAAATAAAAGAAAAAAAATGTCCAAAAGTTTCAAGAAAACACAGGTGCCACCACCATTCTGCAAGAAAGGTAGTCAAGTGATCCAGAAATTATTTTCCAAAATCCTTGACTTTGATTTGTTGCAGAATTTTTGAGCATATTCTGAGCAAACATAATGGATTACTTTAAACTGAATGACTTCCTCCATGCCAAAAAGGATGGATACCATAAACATCAATCACATGCAACCCTTCTCCTACTTTTCTCATGTGACATATTGAAAACTTTGTACTTACAGAATATATGACATCAACTGCGAACGTGCAAAGCTGAAAATGTGTACCCAGCTGGAATTCGAACCCAGGTCTCCTGCATTCTAGGCAGTTACACTGACCACTATACCACTGGGGACACAGTGATCACTGGACCTGCAAGGAATACCTAAGCACGCCTCCCGTCAGACAAAAATTCTCAGCCTAACCCTTCCGACAGTACTCAAACTCATAGTTTCAAAAACTAATTCCCGTAAGAGTAAGGGCCCCAAACTTCTCCACCCCTCCCCACTAACGAAAGGATCATTGCCTGTCACCGGCATCTTATACATGTGTGGCGTCTGTTCCGAAAGAAGAGATGTCACTTCTGATCCTGCAGTTGTTATTCTTTCATACTCACAGAATATATGACATCAACTGTAAATGGGAAAAGCTGAAAATGTGTACCCAGCCGAGATTCAAACCCGGGTTTCCCACTTTGAAGAAGGTTTGGGGCCCTTACTCTTATGGGAATTAGTTGCTGAAACTACGAGTCCAACATATGTCGAATGGAAAGAACCAAGTAATGTTTCTACATCACTCTTTCTATTATAATCTTTCAGAGCAGCAACACTGAAACCCACACAGATAATAATTTGCTTCCCTCTATCTGACAGATAGCACAACAAGGAATCCAAGTTTTTCAGAAATGGCTGAAAATTTCCTGATGGGGACCTATATACAGTTACAATTATGAAAGTGCCATATTTAGTTTAAGCTTCAATATGTTGTTTTACATAAAACTTTTTTCTTTCCAAATTTTTCAAACGATGATGAGTTTTAACACATATGGCAACTCCTCCTTTCTCCTCCTTTTCTCTACTTACATATGCTGACAGTTTGTATCTAATAACATTTACTTTTTTAATGTCAGTGACAATGTGATTATCAGACAGAGAGAGTACACCTATTACATCCTTAGTTTCTATATCTTCCAAGCAAACCAGAAGCTCACCTATCTTATTCTTTAATATTGAGATGAAATAGAGTAACATTACTTCTTGCTTTACTTTTGTGAGAAGCTTGTGAAATTTAAAAAAAAATAGGACCTGCCTGTCTGAGCTTCTCACTGGACACTGATCTTAGCCTAAAAAAGAGGTACTCCCATGAATTTCAGTGTTCTGCCTTAAGGATTTTACCATCAACAAAGCCAGTCTGCACTTTCCTTTCCTACTGAGATGCAGGCCATGGCTATAGAAGTCCCACCTACCAAATTCATCCACAGGAACTACACCCATGCCTGACCCAGCAGACATTCTGATAGCCGATATAACTCCCTCCACTTGACTCTCCTTACAGAGTTGTTCAAATGGGGTTGATTATGAATGCAGGCATAATCCCAACATTTGTATAATTTGTTGGAGAAGTTATATTCACCAGGTCAGTTTCAAATACTGTAGCTCTGACTTCTATCAATACTATTTCTCACTCCATCCACTAGCACAGCCTGATCCTGCTTTGCAAAACCCTTGAACAAGGATCCTATATCCTCTACTACTTGGCTAAGACATGCCCAGGGCTTGAAAATGTTTTACACTTGGTTTCCTATTAATGTCTTTTGTCCGTTAGCTACACCTATTTCTACAGGAGCCTTTTCCTTAGTAGTAGTAGTAGTAGTAGTAGTAGGGCAAATCTATTGCTTCTGCTAATGATGAAGCCTTCAGACCCTATCTTGTTTTTGGTGACCTTGAACCTTGCTTCCACTTCCAACTTCTCCTCACCCCCCCCCCCCCCCCCCCTGTAACCTTATCAGTTTCTCCCTGGCACTCTCTAATTCAGCCTGAATGGCTCCTATCTTCCGCCTCTATTCTGCTATTATCCTGAGACTTGAACAAAATTTACAATAAAATGGAAGTCTTGTTTATTTCTCCAAACTCCATGCCACTACATTCTCCCCAGTGAATCCATCTCTCACAACAGCTGCACCTCCTGAGACCCACGGTCCAGTATACTGGACTTCGCAGGTGTTTTTTTTCCCCCCTAATAATGAATAGTTCAGGTTGAAATTAATAATATAGTAATAAGGACAGTTTACAACTCACCACAAAGACATGGCGACGAGCTGTGACAGACACATACACACACATACAACACTTCCAGCTATCGGCCATGGCCTTTTTCAGAAAACAGAACATTCAAGCAATCACACAGGTACACAATACAGGGCACTTTGAATCACACTATGCGGTATGTAAATTGGGGAGGGGAGGGTGGATAGGAAGGTTGCATCATGGTGGTGGGGAAGGGTATAGCATGTCCTAGATGGGAGTAACGAGATGCGGCTTAGGAATGGAGTGGAGAGGCAGGTGAAGGGAGAAAAATAAAATAAACAAAATAAATATGTGAAAATTCATCATAATGATGGTTTAGGATCAGCCACTGGGAATATTTTGTAAATCAATTTATTTTGTCCATCACAGTTGCACAATTTTGAAGTCAGTGACTAGTTTCGGACTCTACTGCCCATTGTGAAACCATTAGCCTTTTTCAAACCATAATAATCCAATGCATGTTACAAATGGCTGCTAAAATCTTGTACATTATCCTCTGTCGATACATATCACTAGTTACATTAAAATTTAAAATGACAGTTAAAACTAGATATACATCCATGGGCCTCACGTGTGTACAAGCTGGAGACCCATGGATGTATCTCTAGTTTTAACTCCCATTTTAAATTTTAATGTAACTAGTGATATGTATCAACAGAGGTTAATGTACAAGATTTTAGCAGCCATTTGTAACATGCACTGTATTATTAACAGTTCGAAAATGCTAATGGTTTGATAATGGATTGTAGACTCCGCAAATAGTCACTGCCTTCAAAATTGTGCAACTGCGACGGACAAAATAAAATGTTTTACAAAATAAATATAGACATTTTTATTTTATTTTTCTCCCCTCATCCACCTCCCCACTCCATTCCTAAGCTGCATCTCGTTATTTCCATCTAGGCCGCGCTGTACCCATCCCCACCATCGTGACACAACCTTCCTATCCCTCTCCCATCCCCTCACCTCCCCGATTTACACACCGCAGAGTGTGTTTCAAAGTGTGGCAGCCACAGGTGATGGTTGTATGACTGTGTTGTGTGCCTGTATGATTGCATGAATGTCTATTTTCTGAAGAAGGCCATGGCCAATAGCTGAAAGTATGGTACTTGTGTGTCTTTTGTATGTGCCTGTCGTAGCTTGTCGCCACGTCTTTGCAGTGAGTTATAAACTGTCTTTAATTTTTTTCTGCTAGATATCCAAGCTGAAGAGAGCATTAGTGGCTGGGCAGTGAAGTTTTTAGAACTCTTTAATTCTTACTTTACTACCAGCCACCAATGCTCAGTTCAACCATGATATCTAGCAAAACACTATTAAATTGTGAAGGCCAATAAACTGGACTGTGGGCCTCAGGAGGAGAGAAATGCAGAACTAATTTTCATACAGCAGCTCAAACACTTTGCACTTTTGGTTGTTTTAAGTATGTTTACAAAATTTAAGAAGTCACTAAAGTTGTACAGCACACTAATATATATATATAATTTTAAAACAGTAATGTAAATGCACTTCTCAACATAGCTTAGCCCATCACCATGAAATATTTATAAATTATACATGAATCTTCCTTGCGAATCACTCCATCTATTACTGCAAACCAGATCATTTCACATAGGCCCTAGTCATTCTCAATACTTTTGACAGAACATGAATTCAATATCAGTTTTCAGGGGCAAACAATATTTTTATGGTATATAATTACAAGTTGGCAATTTTTGGGTTTGTTCCTATAAGTTACTGTATGGTGAAACCTTGTTATCCTTACTCCTTCGATGATTCAAGTCAATGGAAGTACCGTACCCACCCACAGGCTTTGTGGGTGAGTTTACGTATTTCTAAATGTATCACATAAATGGTCATATCTTTTTTGCTTGCATTGACTTAGTTTTTTTTACATTTTCTTACTCCAACACGGCACCTGAATAACACAAATATGTGATACCTCTACAGTTCTTGAGAAAAGGGTGTCCTAACAGTAGGCCTACAATGTGGGGTAAGCCTACTGGTGGCCGTATATGACGCAATTACAAATTTTAGGGTTTTTTCCCCGTTACTTTCACTGTTAAACCTTGTTTCTCACAAAATTTCATGACTATAAGTCAAGGGTATCACCCAGTGGTTAAAATACGTTGTGCTATAGGTATTGATGAGCGAGTTTTTCATTATCAACATGTTTAACAAAAATGGCCCTTGCGTCTGTCTGCAGTGACTATGCACAGAAGTTTTATTGCTTCTCGTCCACGAGACCGTCGATAGTAGTATGTGACACATTTCAACGTGATACCTACACCCATCGGACAAAAAGACATACGGACAGGCAATAAAATGACCTCATAAGGGTTCCGTTATTACCGCTTGATGTACGACATAATAGCCTACTCTAATCGGATGAGTAACAGAATCTTAAAAGGATTAAAATGTACGTATAACATCTTTCATGTCCAAGACTCATGGGCGCTTACGAATCGCTAACATACTATTAAATTAACCATAGTAGGTTACACTGTGTCGGCACCTTCGACGCGGTAGCAGCTTTTGGAACTTTTCAGATCTTATTGAGACGTTCATAGAGCTGCAAACACTTATTTGCAAATCCAGTGAACAATAGAAATAACAAAAGTTAAAAGTGTTTTCCAATAAGAATGTTTGACCATCTTGTATACCGTAATTTGAGACGTATATCCCATGAGCCTCCGTGGCGCAATCGGCTAGCGCGTTCGGCTGTTAACCGAAAGGTTGGTGGTTCGAGCCCACCCGGGGGCGAATATTTTTATTATTTTAATTTAACATTAGCACTTCCCTATTCCCAAGTGGCCTCTGCACCGCTAACCAAATTCCTGTTACGCTAACGAAAATATGGTTTTCTGTGTATAAATATACAGCCATCGTTACACCACACTGCTCATCCGTGAGGACGTTCCTAAAGTAAGTGAAGAGTTGGCATTATTTTTTTTTCCTTTTTTTTTCCAGTGTATTTGTAGTGTTCGATTCAAGCCCGTCAGAGTAGCAACAATAAATTCAGTGGCATATCGTGAAACACTCTAACAACCTCGGTGCGCAATCCAAACTAAGATATATAAAGTGTAATCAAAGATGATTTTTGGTCCGAGCAACGATAATTCTCCTAACAGTAACTTAAACGCTTCAAATGGGGAATTTTTGGTCATCTTTCTTATAGTCCTGACTTGGTACGAAGTGATTCGCTTATTCTCAAAAGTAAAGGAATATTTGGGTAGAAGACAGCAAGCAATGAATACCTCAAACACGTCAGGCAGTAATTTTTGGCGGTAGAGGAGTAAAACATGAGAACTGAAAAACTGACCCCGCGTGGCAATACATATCTTAACACCTATGGCAACTAGGTTACAATGAAAAATAAAGTAAGGTAGCGTCTACCGTATCTTTGTTGCAAAGTTTTGCGTTAACATATTTCATTAGGCAGAAAAGTTATTTACTTTCTCAACGTCCGTCATATTAATATATGGTCAAGTACGACACTTCATTTGTAACTAAATAAGGACACTTGTGTTTGTATACAATTCGTAGTATTCCGGGTGAACAGTCTAAATAGCTAATACTCAAACCGGTACTTTCACTTTAGGTGGTAAAAATCGTCATACTCTGCAAGCAGGATATCTGATTGAAATTGACAAAGAATAATATAAACATCGAATCCTTTCGAACTTGTAAAATGACTCTGATTTGATATGGAGAAACCTATAGGGTACAGCAGGGCCGGATCTACGACATTTGCCAATGGGGACAAGCTTAAATTTGCCGCCCCTTCTTTCACCCCCTCCCCCCGTAAGAATCGACTTTTTGACGCTAATTACGTTACGCATTTCTAAATAAATGTCACAATCTCAAAACATGAACTTATTTTATTGACTGAATTAAGATCAAAGGAAAACAGAACAATTTTAATACATACAAAAACATTACAAGATTACTCATCGTATAAAAATCAATTCAAAATTTCGCTTTTCGAGCTTTTTTTTGCTGCAAAACTGTTTTTGATACGTATCATCATAGTTTAAAGAAGCAGGTCGTTTGTGCTCTATGGACATTATACTCAGATTTGTTAAGCAGTAGTGCTCCTGAAACTTCTTTCTCTAGACGAAACAGAAACTAGAATGGTAAGATATATTTTAACGCTGTACCCCTCTGACAATTTATTTTTATAAATTAAACTTAATGTTAATGATGCAGTGGAATCTTGCAAGGCTCTGTCTACTGCCAGCGCATGTTGTCTGAAACTTTCAACTTCAAGTTCTTCCTCGCTAAGATCTTCTGCCAGTTCCGCTGCTTTGGCCTTCAAGTCCTCCACTTCCATTTCTCGAATTTGCACACCACACAGAAAACTAATTTTTGCACCAATTTTCTCAACTGCGGTACACCTGGTACTAAGCTCTGTCAATTATTCCTTATTTTTTCTGTGAATGTTGGATACTTCATCCTTACAAAGCTCATCGGCCATTTTCTTCTTTCTTCGAATCCTTGTTTCGGAGAATACCGTTGATAGTTCATTATCTTCTGCTAGCACTTTGGCCTCAGAAATAGCTTCAGAGGTACAAGAATCCCGGGAAGTATTGAGAAAGCCCAAGTCCTTGAATGTTTCGAACAGCTTTATCAATTGTAAAGTATTAACTTTGCAGAAACAGATTAACATGGGCAATTTATTTTAATATTGCATACCACAAACACGTTAAAGTAATGAATTTGAGTTTTCTCATATTTTTTAAAATAGATCTTGTCTCTGATTTTGTTTCTGGTGTTGTCAATTTATAAGTTTCAGTTTCTTCCAGGGCCTTCAAAACTTTATGGAAATGATTGTAAACAGCTTCAACCGCATCTACTCTTGCAGATCACCTAGTCTTGCTGAATGTCTGCTGAATTTGTTCCTACTAAGTTTAAAGAGTGAGCAGCACATGGTATGAAATAGGCCAGTTCATTCTTCTGAAGTATTCTTGACTGAACCCCTTTGTACTTTCCAGCCATTGCCCCATTGTCATGGAGACTGCTCCCTGCAGTATTTAACGTTCAACCCATCTTGTTCCAATTTTTGCAGTATCTCTTGACTAAGGCCTTCTCCTGTTTTGCCTTTAACTGTAAAAAGGTCAGTAAAACTTACCACAACCTCTGAGTCATTCGACTTGACATATTGAATTACTTGTGTCATCTGCGCATTGTGACTGAAATCTGGAGTGAAGTCAAACACGAGTGAAAAGTATTTAGCAGCTAAAATATCTTTAATTATATCTTGTTTTATTTTGTCAGCAATCAAGTCACGGAACTCATCTTGTATATTTTTGTAAAAATAGCTAATCTGGCCTTTCTTGTGGCGTTCAATACGCAGACGAAGGGGGACACTATAGTATGATATGAGATCGATTGTATTTAGAAATTTGTTGCTAGGTGATCACCAAAATCACCATCTTCTTTTGTACCTCTAAAAGGACTTCCTTGCTTAGCTAGAAAAATGACAGCATCAATAATACAGTGAGATTCCTCCTGTTTTATCTGGTCTTGCTGCACAGCATGAGATACTTATCATGTGGGTTTATCGGAGAACATCGAAAGAGTCGAAAGAAGGGCAGCTTGTTTTGTATTGTCGTGATACAGGGGAGACAGCGTCACGGAAATGATACATGATTTGGGATGGGAATCATTCGAACAAAGGCGTTTATCGCTGCGACGTGGGCTACTTACGAAAACTATAATCGTCAACATTCTCCTCCGAATGCGAAAATATATTGTTGCCTCCCACTTACATAAGTAGAAAAGAACATCTGAATAAATACGTGAAATCAGAGCTCGAACAGAGATATTCAGATGTTCTTTCTTCCCGCGCGCTATTCGAGAATGGGAGAGAAATAGTATGAAAGTGGTCCGATAAACCCTCTGTCAGGCAGTTAAATTTGATTTACAGAGTATCCTGTGTAGATGTCTATCAATTCCACTGCTACCGAGAGAGGACTCTAGACCCTTAATGCTTTTGACTTTCAATAAGACGTGTGCGCACCTGCAATACCTTTCTTTCTCCCTGTAAGGACTAGAACGTTATTCAAATTCACCTGTCCTACAAATATTACCTTGATACGAAATATGAATATTCATTTATCTGAAAAAGGAAATCTATGCAAATTAATAAACATTGTGCATTTACTTATGCAATAACCCAAACATCTCTCTCATTCTGGCTAATAACTATTAGGTTTTTAAAGTTTGATTAGCTGAAGTACCTGTGACATGGCAACACTGAAGTCAGCAACCAGGAATTTTAGTTTTATTAAATGATTTCGGTATTTCTTGCAGTCATTTTACTTTTAATAATTCTGTGTCAGTTAACTTTATTAAATTATAGCAGGCCGCCCGGGGCAACTGTCCCCTTTTGCCGCCCCCCCCCCCCCCCCGATCTGGCCCTGGGTATAGACATAAAAGATCGAGCTGGGTAGGAACTTAACTAACGCCGCCTGGATAAAAGACCTGTGCGCTGCCTGCCAAGAATACTGGCATACTATTTGTGTTACGTCGCGTTGTGCTGATTTGGGAATATGTAACGTTGCATACTGTGTTTCAGGATACTTTTTGTGTTATCTCTGTTATTCTCCGTGCAGATTAAATGCTTAATGTGAATGTCCAATCCCAATATCGGTAAGACATCTTACTAATAGTTCATAAATATCTAATACGAAAACAAATTTGTTTGTGAATCACATAAATAATATTAATAACATTCCAAAACACAGTTAACTTAACCCAACATTCCATTAATATGGGCATTTGAGAGGGGTCGCACGGGATAAATGGTAACACATGTTAATCCTGATCCAACTGATGCGGCTATCATCCATATGATATTAAAGCGATTGTAAAAAGCAAACTGAGTGTACGATTCATTAGTAAACCAAGTGTTCAAATGTTTGTAAAGCTGATGGGACTTAGTAAGTAAACCAATGTCAAGCCAAATAATTGAATCGTCTGTAACGTAAGAGTAATTTTACCATAGCGGTACCCGAAAGCTGCTGTTGGACATTGAAATAAATTTAATGGTGACAGTCGAAAATATTTGCCAGACCGTGAAAGTTTGAAGCCAACTTTCTCTAGCGGTTGCTTTTTTAAGTACGGGATTATAGTGGAGCGGTGCTAGTGGGCCGAGGCAGCAACGCGGCACACGTCTCCGAACACTGCCGAAGTTGCTAGACGAGCGGTATAGTCGTTCCTCGCCGACTATCACTTTTCACTGTTGAAAGGCGTCGTTATCAAAGGCTCATAAGCTCTTGGAGAACAGTGCTGCTAAATATTATTTTTCAATTCTCCGCGAAATCATATTTCAGCTTTTTCTTTAAGAAATTCCTGGAAGAAATTCAGTCATATGAAGATTATGACTCCATTTCCGTATGAAGACCATGACTTATGAAGATTATGACTTCATCATTTCCATATGAAGACCATGACTTAAACATTTTCCTAAGAGACACCATCCATAAATTACGTCAAACGAATTTCGCAATTTCTGGAGCCTCCCCTCCCCCCCCTCTTTGTCACAGGTGGTCACATTTGCGTGACTTCTCTCCTAGTGTAACGTCACGGGTCTAGCTGCAATTCTTTGAGGACGAAACTTTGTGATGTGCAAAACCTGTTTTGGCTCTTATGCTATGTTGTAATTGGCTTTGTGACTATGTACACATATATCACAGTGAGGCGATGTTCTAGGTATCTTTCTGGAACACATCACATAATGGATGCAGGTTAAATTTATCATAATGATGACTTATACAGTGGCACAGCTACCGGGAGGGGGGGAGGGGAGGGGTGGTAATGGGACTGCAGCTCTCCCCACAACCAGTGGCGGCTCTAGCATGTGTCGTGTCACATGGGTGGGCCAGGGTATGAAATGGATGGGCCCAACCCCTCAGGTGGATAAATATAAAACACAAAATCTAGTCTAAAGTGTTAATTTATTGGACTTAAGCAATTTAGGTAATAAATTCAATATAATACACAACCATAAATTGCTAAATTTCGTATGTAATGGAGATTCAATGTATGACTGTGTACTGTGTCTTTACAGTCTCTGTCAACTCACTGTGTCCATTTATGTATCTGCTTCAGCAATAGGTTATATTTCATAGAGGGATTTCTAGTTCATTGTATATATCAATCTGTTATTTTTTTTTTTTATTTTATTTATTCTTTTTTTTTTTTTTTTTTTTTTCCGAGGGCATCATCTAGATCGTCACGCCACCTTAAATTCTGCCTTTGACTAACTTTAAATTGCTCATACTAGCATTTTGTTTTTCCTCGAGAAACAGTACGTTAAGTGCATGTTAAATTTTAGTACAATTATGAATAAGCAATTTTGATGTACTAAAAATACAAGGGTTTCTAGTGCTACCTCACTACTATCCCTTCCTGTAGCACCCTCCCCTAAATCTACATAGCCTGAAATTTTCCTTCCTTTTCAAACAATCCGAAGAGCAACGAACACACAGGACTTTTAAATAGGAACTATATAAAGAATACAAAATAAGAAACGAAACAACCAATTCTGTATCAAAACTCACCGTACATCTACATACATAAATATATTTTCTGATACATGCACTCCCTGCAAACAGTAAAATATTGAAAAATGTTTCCATTTCTGCACCAGAGACTTCAGTGCATCTATACATATATACTATATTTTCCAATACACACATTCCATAGAAACAGGCAAATACTGAAAATAAATGCCAGTCTTGTATCAGAAACTAAAATACACCTGCATACGGAAGCTATCTTTTACAATACATTTATGCCCTACTAACAGCAAAATCCTGATGAGTAACATACCGACATGAATAACACACCTTTCCTTATACGCCAGGCAACAAAAACAACAAAAAAATTGCCTTAGACACACATTTCGAAAAACATTCATTTATGTTCACCTAGAAAACAAAAAATTGATATCATTCAGAAGAAATCAAAAACCTGTTAAGTAAAAAATTACAAACTGGCGTTTACCTACTTTCAGGACAGATTAATCCTTCAGTTGTTGTGACTGATGGCGAAATCATCAACCACTCTTTGCAAATCACAGTACTTTCTACTGCAAGAACAGACGAATAACTTAGGTGTTGGTCAGACCCTGAATTCCTTAAATAACTGTTTACGTGACACATACACGAAAATATTCTTCAACATGATGCAAAGGATGCTGGAATAGCCACTGCTATTTGACTTATTTTGTGTAAATCATGTAATGCAAGTTTATATTGCTATAACAACTTGAGTATGTTGTTATGGTCTTCAGTCCGGAGAGTTGTTTGATGCAACTGTCCACCCTACTCTATCCTGAGCAAGCCTTTTCATCTCCTCATAAGAACGGCAACCCACATCCACTTGAATCTGCTTACTATACACTTCTCTTGGTCTCCCTCTGCGATTTTTACCCCACACACTTCCCTCCAATGCTAAATTTACGATTCCTCGATGTCTAAGAATGTGTCCTACCAAGTGATCCCTTCTTTTAGTCAGGGTATGCCAAAAATTCCTTTTCTCACCAATTCTGTTCAGTACCTCTTCATTAGTTATGCGATCTACCCACCTAATCTTCAGCATTCTTCTGTAGCACCACATTTCAAAAGCCTCTATTCTCTTCCTGTCCGCACTGCTTATCGTCCACGTTTCACTCTCGTACAAGGGAACACTCCACACAAATGCCTTCAGAAAAGACTTCCATACACTTAAATTAATATTCGATGTTAGCAAATTTCTCTTTTTCAAAAATGCTTTTCTTCCCATTGCCATTCTGCATTTTATATCCTCTGTACTGCGACCATCGCACTCCATTTAACTGCTCTTCCAGGTCCTTTGCTGTATCTGACAGAATTACAGTGTCATCAGCAAAACGAAGTGTTGTTATTTCTTCATCCTGAGCTTACATCCCTAGTCCCAAGTTTTCCTTGCTTTCCTTCACTGCCTGCTCGATGTACAAATTGAATAACATCGGAGAAAGGCTGCAACCATGTCTTACTCCCTTCCCAAGTAATGCTTCTCTTTCATGCCCTTCGAATCTAATATAACTGCGGTCTGGCTTTTGTACAAGTTGTAAATAACTCTCCTTTCCCTGTATTTTACCCCTGCTGACTTCAGAATTGGAATGTGTTCCAATCAACATTGCCAAAAGCTTTCTCCAAATCTATAAAAGCTAAAAATGTGGGTTGGCCTTTCCTTAATCTACCTTCTAAGATAAGTCGTAAAGTGAGTATTCCCTCCCGTGTTACTACGTTCCTCCTGAATCCTAATTGATCTTCCCCGAGGTCTGCTTCTACCAGCTTTACCATTCTGCTGTAGATAATTCGTGTTAAAATTTTGCAACCACTTATCAAACTGATAGTTCTGTAATTTTCACACCTGTCTGCGCCTGATTTCTTTGGAATGGGGATTATTACATTTTTCTTAAAGTCTGAGGGTATTTCGCCTGTCTCTTACATCTTACACACCAGATGAAACAGTTTTGTCATGGCAGACTCTCCCAGAGATTTTAGTAGCTCTGAGGGAATGTCATCTGCTCCCGAGACTTGTTCCGACCTAGGTCTTTCACTGCCCTGTCAAATTCATCTTCTTCTACATCCTCTCCCCTTCCTACAACATTGTCTCTAAGTTCATTTCCTTTGTAGAGCACCTCTATGTACTCTTCCCATCTTTCAGCTTTCCCTTCTTTGCTGAGAACTGGTTTTCCATCTGAGTTCTTGATATTCCTAAAGCTGTTTTTCTTGTCTCCAACTGTCTCTTATTTTCCTGTAGGCATTATCTACTTTTCCCCTTGTTATAAATTCTTCTACAGATTTGCATTTGGCTTCTAGCCACTTCTCCTTAGCCATTTTGCACTTCCTGGCAATCTCATTTCATAGTCGTCTGTACTCCATTTTACCTGCTCCATTTCCTGCATTTTTATATCGTATGAAACTAACAAACTCTAATCTATAAACAGATATCGTCATTTTTCTCAATCATGCTTCAGATATGTCCTTTTCATTTCGTAACTCATGTTCAGATGTAGTCTCTGTAAACGGTCGTTATACTGATTGCCGTGCTGTGTGCAAGTACTGTGGCTGACTGCTCTCCATGAGCCGTAGAAATAGGATGGTATTAACTCCATCAGAAGTTAACACAGAAAATTGGAACCAAAACTCCAAGGGACCAGCCAGTGTGGGGCTACCGGTAACGTCGCAGTTCCACAATGGAAAAGCGAAACAGGCCGCGGGTTAAGTTTCAGTACGGTTAATGTTTTTCGATTAACGTTTTCGAATACCTAAATCAAGCATGTATAAAATTCATTAAGTAATTGGCAATTAACAAACATCTAATTGTTTATTCAAAATACGTTTTTTACCAAGGTTGCCATAATTATCTAGCTGGAACCTCAACGGTACACACTGAAATGGGGGTGTAGGAATAAAAATCACTCTACCGTGTAAGACTAATTCGCGTAATTACTATAAACTTAGTTCATGTGGAACAGATACTAAATAAAACAGCGTAATTTAGAAGAAAGACGCTTATTAACGTTCAGTATTGTGGCGTAACGCTTCTGAAAATCTAACAAGGTAGCCTGACGAGTTAAATTCGCGAAATTTCCTCCTAGGACGCTAGTAAATTTTTTATTCCACTCTTTGTAACAGACACGCGCTTCTCGTTGGAGTCTTTCTTTCCGTAACATCTGTAAGCTAATGAGGCCTTCTGCCAAGTTTGCAACCGTCATTTGACTTTCTGATTGAGCTCGGCCAGAAGGACTCAAGTTGGTCAATGTCTCGCACATTTCTGTAAGTTCTTCAAACGTCAGCTCCTGACTGCGTGAATACAGCAGTTATTGACTGTCCACACCAATCCACCTCTAAATTTTGTTTGGCAAGATCGACCACTTCTTCAACCACATTATTAATTTAATCATGATTTTGTGATAATTCACTTCCAGACGCGATTATTAGTTTTCATTGAAATTTTATCCAAGACTGCCTACTAATTCTCACGGTATCTAAACACTAAATTGCTTCTTTAATATTATGTCGCAAGTGGCTAGTGTTCGATGATAAAAATAAAAGTTTCACAAGTGGATTGAAATTAATTAGTTTAGCAGGTAGTGTGTTGTCGAGTAATAGCATCACTTACAAATGGGATTTATTTTAATTGGCAATATCGTTCAACTTCAAGTATGAAGTAATGACCAAAACAGGCCTTAAAATGGGAGCTGACGCCCACCCACTCTGTAGCATTTGGTTTAAAAAAAAAAGTTCAAATGTTTGTATAGCTTATGGGATTTAACTACGGGGTCATCAGTCCCTAAACTTACAAACTACTTATGAACTAGCTAACACTAAGGACGGCACACATATCCGTGCCCGAGGGGGGATTCGAACCCCTGACCGTAGTGGCCGTGCAGACCATGACTGACGCGCCGCAGTCCCTCGGCCACCGCGGCCGGCTTTGGTTTACAAATCACCGGCAAACCAGTTTTAGAGTCAATATTTTTAAAGCTTTTGGATTTTATGAGCGATAAACTAAGAGAGGTTTTAGTGTAGATTCACCTGCTGCATTCGAGCCAATTATCAGGTGGTAAGACCGTTTTACGAAATTATGATCACCGATTTTCTTCTCATAATAAGAAAATAAAATTGAAAAACAAATATTGATAGATGAGTGCCATCAAAAAGCATTTGTATGGTGAGAATTGTCTATAGTCAGGGCCGGCGCAACGCACGTGCAAAAAGTACGGCCGCACATCAGCGACGCGGCACCAGACGGTTGCAGTGACGGGTCTGGACAGGGCGGAGCAGAGAGGCCGGGAACAATTTTTGACAACTCATTTCTTTAGTGAATACATTAATTATTTGGAATTAAAACTCATTTCTTAGGTTTGAGAGTAGCCATTGTGATCACTGAAAGTAAAAGCTATTTCTGCAAGTGTCTTAATTTTTTGAAGCCGCGGTGAAGTGGCCAAGCGTTCTAGGGCACCTTGCTGCGGGGCCCTAGGTTGCTCACCGTCGGAGGTTAGAATCCTCCCACGGGTATGTGTGTGTGTGTTCCACATCTCCTCCTAAACTACTGGACCAATTTCAACCAAGCTCGGTACACATGATCCTTACTATCAGGCAACAATCGCACTCGGGGTAGGAACCACCCATAGACCAAACATGTAACATACTGCGCGTGGCGTCATTATACTGAAACCAAAGTCACATGACTCGGGGCAATGTTATATGTTTGTTTCAAGCCACAACACAGCAGAGATAGGAACACGCCCAGTTTATTTTACCTTTGGTCTATGGAACCACCTACGATGCATACATAACGAGATATGACGTCATAAACAATGACAGTCGTGAGAAACGGCCGCATCATTCGATAATATTCTACATCTGCTCCTAAACTAATGGACCGATTTCAACCACATTTGGTACACATATCCCTTATGTGACATAACAATTGCGTAGGAGTACGAACCACATACGATATATGGTTAAAGAGATAGAGCATCATAAACAATAAGAGTTGCAAGAAACTGCCACGTAATGCGACGAGGTTTATGAATACACTATATGATGAAGAGGGTACTTAGTGACTTGCAACAAACTTTAAACATAATATCAAACCTTTAATAAACTTTTTCTTGCTGACAACCATAGCAAAATGATGAAGGAAGTTTCTCCCTTACTACTTTTCCGCTGTCCATGGAGCAAAACTCTGACATTCGTTATGACGTTACAACTTATAATTGCTACACTACAAATTTTACTCGTAGGAAATTTTGCAAACGGTATACACACTTAAAGCTGAATGTACATTCGAAATTGTATCACAGTACGACGCACAGTTCATGAGATAGGCCTATGAGGACGCAAAGAGTAAACTTCATGAAAAACCGCCCAACCAAGAAACACATTTTAATCTATTACTTCTTTACTACTAATCGTATTCGCAACAGATTTTAGCGACGTACACCACTTGTACAAATAATATATTCCTGCGAAATTATACAAATGCACATTTATACGAATAATAAATCTGTAAATGTAGGCCTGTCGCTGTTTTCTTCAATCACTGCATGAATCTTCATACGGTTTTCACAGGAAACATATGCAAAGATAGGTTCATGACCTAGGCAGATTTCATCAGAATAGAATCACGAAAAAAAAAAAGAGAGATATCGTAATTTTAAGTGTTTCCAGTGACCGCCGTGTCTGTCTGTTAGAAACGACCTATCTCCAAAACTACTTCACGAAATGCATGGGGTTTTCACATGTAACTTCAGCCTACTTAGTTTCATAAAGATTGGGTCACCGTAAAAAATAATATAACTTCATGTTTTTTTAACTACAACCGTCATGTCTGTCTTTCTCTTTCATCACGTTAATCTCCAAAACTGACAGTCGAATTTTTATAAGTTTTTCACAAGTAACGTGAGGGTGTCATGTAGTTACATAAACGCTTCATTTCACAAAAAACGGGTCAGAAAAAGTAAGATATCACAACTTAAACATTTTCATTTATTTGTAGAGAGTAATCTCCAAAAGTATTACACGAACATCCGTGGGGTTTCACAAGTAATTTTAGAATAGCTTGAAGCATAACATAGGCTTCTTTTCATCAAAATTGAATCAGGGAAAGAAAAGATATACTACTTCGAAGTTTTATGTGCACACTATGTTTATAAGCATGGTGTAGTACGGCAAATATCTAAAAGTACTAAACAAACATTCATAGGGGTATCATAGATAAATTGATAATAGCCTGGGGCAACATATACCGTAGGCTTCAATTCATCAAAATCAAATCAGGAAAATAAAAGATGTCGTAATTTAAAGTTTTAGGTGTATTTCATGCTAGGAAAGAACGGCATAATGCAGCAAAGCACCAATAGACGCAATGTTACTTTCGTAGTGCACCAGAAAACTAATACATAGGATCACGAAGGCAGTGATAGGATTCAACGCAATGAATATAAAACTGATACAATTACATACTAATAGCACAGTCTGACATATACATACAACTGCATGGAATTTAAGTCTCACCCTTGGAGTGACAATAGTGTATTGATGTATGACGTAAGAAGCTACATCATATTCATGAACATATGCCTATTTGTAACATGTTTCGCAAACATATTACAAAAAACTACGGACACATTTTCATGCGGTTTTCACAGGAAAATTGAACTAGGATTCAATAATTTCATCAAAATCAGATCACGGAAAAAAGATACAACGTAATCTTAAGTGTTTTCAGTAATTTAACTGCCAATTCTCTTTTAGAGACACCTAATATCCTAAACTACTTCTCGGATTTGCATGGAGCACCTTCGTTTCATGAAAGTGAGATCACGTAAAAATGTTTAGAGTAGGCTATACTTGAAGTATGGATGGCATAGTACAGCAAACAAGTGATACAGGGGCTGTACTGCACCAAAAACTAATAGACCCCGCTGCTGTGAAATAAGTATAGGGTAGTACAGCAAGGAAGCGAACGTCTGTGATAGCATTAAGCAATCTTATCCCTGTGAATACCAACTAACATTAGTTACTGATTTAGATTTTAGTAATAAATACTTAACGACATTTCTTTGCTTCTTTTGGCATGTTTCATTTTGTATCAAAAACTTTATGAAGATAAATCGTTTCAGAGGATGACTTTTACCTACATTTGACATCTTTATGAAGATACATCATTTCGTACAATGACGTTTACTTGCCTTTGACAGCTTGGCTAGGATAACTGAATTTTTTGACAGAGTGATCCAACAAGGATTTTTACTGACTGAGGTCTGGAACCCTAAAAAGCCATGATATGCACATGCCCTTCTTTAACAACCGTTGCAAAGTACGGGCATATTATAAGCTAGTAGGCTACAATTTACATTGCTGTAATATGAAAGTGTTTTTCATGTTCATTACAATAAGACTTGCCAGATTAGAAGAATAAAATAGGTGGAAAAAATTTCAGAATGTGCGGATTTTGGAATTGTTGTCGGGAGAAATAAATTTTTTACTTTACAAATCAACTTTCTGACATAATTAATCTGCATATAATTTCTAAGTTCCCACTCATACTTTGTATTGGTTTGTACAGAATTAGCCAGTATGAATCCGATAATAGTATTAAGAAAATATTTACTACTTTGAGGAGAGTAAAATTTGACTGAATATTTTTTAGTCTCAATAACAAATTATTTGAAATCTGACTTATTTCAAACACTTCTGGTTCCAATTTGCATTTTTTCTTCATAATTACTGATGTTCAAAATCTTTCATCATTTGTGTTATTTTGAAAGAGCAGACACCCATACAGACATCATAATCAAGTCCACTTCATAGCCGAGTGACAACTGTGACAGACCTTCGCGTGACGAACAACACAAATGATAAATTTCTTTTTAAATTTTTGTCAAGTTTGGTCTTGAAACAGAGTTTCATCCGTTTGACCAAGGGCTAGATAAATTTTTCCTCTGGGGGAGGGAGGGGTAATGGCATCATACATATGAAAATCAAGGATAAACCTACACGATTAATGAGTAGTAGTAAATAAGTGTTACAACAGTTGTAATTTATACTTATCACTCTACTGTATTAAGACATTTAGAAGGCTTAAAGTACTTGTCAATGTAAAATTGGAATAAAAATACATTTTATAATTTAGGCTTGATTAAGACACTGCAAAAATCAGAATAGTTTTTGGCATTGCAAAACCATTACAGTCTCTACATTCTGCAAGTGCCTATTTCACAAAATGTATGCATCTGAATTAAACTTCATTTTGCCTAAATTCTACACCATGGCGTCATTGTACCAGTTGCAAAACATGGCTAAGAATGTCAATTTAAAGCCTAAGATTTTGCGAAACATTAGGGTTAGAGACACAATGTCTACAAATTACGTTAATACGAGTTTTAAAAAGTGCTGACAGCCTATAGAGGTACTTATTTCAATAAAATACAGCCTTGAAAATTAGATTCAAAACATCAAAACCAACAATTTCTTTCACAAGATTAAGGTTGTCGACCACAGGAGTTTGTTCCATATTAGGTAACGGACATAGAATACTAGCAAGCGTACTCATAGTGCCAACCGTTCGCCAAAAAAACTGACTGATTTAAACATTACACAAGGATTTTTCCTTCTCCTTTTTTAATAGGGGCGAAAATTTTGCAACTCACACAGGGTGGCAGTTGGGATTTCACTGGCCCTGCCTATAGCAGTGGGAGAAGAAGAAAATAGAGGAGGTGTAAGTAGTTTGAAAAGTCGATAACAAATGACGCAATAAGGAGAGTTGCTCTTATGTTGCTCACGTAGTATCAGCGTGCATAATGAAACTCATCTGCCGCACATAGTCTATGAAATCACATCACAATCTTTTTTAAATGTCTGCCGCCTGCAGTACAGAGGTGGCCCAAACAAACAATTTGCAGTGACCTTCAAGCTCATCCAGTGTCGTAGAATGGTTCCGATAGTGTCTTTCAATGTGCTCCACAAGAAGTAGTCTCATGGAGTCAGACTGGGTGCATCTGGAGCCTATCAATCCCTACACCAGTAAATTAGCAATAATTGATCACAGTGACGCTATTGCTGAAGTATTCATCAAGAAAGTGAAACACCTGTTCAGTGTGGAGTGGTCTGGACCATATTGTATTAAGTATTCAATAGCTGGGCGATCTTCCAGTGCTACATGCATGGTGTCAAAATTGTCCCAAATTTGTAATGTAACATTCACTAGTGATCAGTGGCGTAGCTATCATAGGGCTAGGTGGGGCAGTGCCCCGGGGCCCCCGAGCTCAAGGGGCCCCTTGGCCTATGTGACCGACGTTAGAAAAAAGTTACCGTAGATCCTTGAACACTTTCATGTCCCCCAATTACTTCAGATAATCGAAGTTCAACTGTATATAATAATTTAGTTGAATGAAGGTTTTCCGACTTTGAACCCTGACCAACAAACCTCAAACGCACGAAGTGAAATCCAAAAATTATTCACACCCCAGAATATAAACATAACAAGGTCCTTTGCTTGTCTGCTAAGACGTGGACCCTGCCATTGTCAGCGTATTGTTGGTTGAAGTCGGAGTTGCCGTGCCTGCCAATCTTTGTGAAATAACAGTGAATGGTGCTGAGTTACTAGCACAGTGTTTGTCAGGAGACAGTGTGACCACATTTGAATATGAAGTCTCTACAATGTATTATTACAGAACGGTATTATTATGGTAACTCAACTGTTTGTATAGTGAATTCCCCAAGGGTGTGCTCCATAATCATAGATCCCAATGAAGTGCTGTAACTAATTGCACTCTGAATTTCATGCAAGAAGAAGAGAAAATATGGTTAGTTTGTCACAATAGTAAATTGTGCATTCAAGGTACTGTACCCCACTGCCACTATAATAAGGGAAGATGTCAACTTAGTTATCTTATTTATTACTTTCTCCTAGCCATACATTAATAAATACTTCATGAAGCGTGGTAGGGGCACGGCTCAAACCAAAGTATTCCATCAAACAAAATCCGGCAACTTTCTTTTCTGAAACCATCCTACACGAATATTTGCCCTATTTTCCTTCTTTGATTGGGATATCAACGAAATTAGGCTGATCGTTACGGAGCAATGACCTAACAGCGAGGAGTTTAGTGACAGTGAGATGTCGCCACTGACAACAGTCCGCCTGCTGTCACCGCGGACTTGACTGTTCCCGGTTTGCTTCGCGGCAGGGGGCCATGTTTTCATTGTTAAGTAATACTTTTTCTTTGTTTATTTTTTACTAGCTTATGCCTGCGACTTCATTCACCTAGTATGGAGCAAATTCTGAGACTATACCAAGAGGTTGTTTATCTGTTTGTCCTACCCAGGTTCAAATCTATCCCTCTGCAAAATTTCATTCAAATCCGCTCAGTAACTTTTTCGTGAAAGCATAACAAACAAACCAACTTTCACAGTTATAATTATATTTGATTGTATAATTAAATATTATGTGCTGCGTGACACATAATAATTTACTTAATAGTATTTAGGTTTGCCTTATTATGTCTTCCAGTAGGTGGTAAGGAACTGATGATGAAATAGTTTTGCATAGTTTTAGTTTAAAGAGGGCCCCAATGTCATTTTTGCCCCCAGGGCCCTTGGTGACATAGCTACGACACTGCTAGTGATATGTTTCTCGCATGAAAAAAAGGGGCAATAATGCCTGTGCTGCAAACCACAGCCCATACAGTAAGTTTAAGAGACTATATTGGTTTTGCTTCACACAAATTGCGAGTCTCTTAACTTACACCGTGTGGGGTTATTGTGGTGTGGACAGAATAGATCCCCAAATCTCATGGGAAGAAGATGGACACCATTAAAAAAATTAATTTAAAAGAAACCGAGGGGCAAACTGAGACCTCAGACACCCAAACATCGGGATCAGGACCGATGGATTGCACTCAAACTGCTGAATCAGTGTCTACACCTGAGCAAGAAGTGGGAACTGTAACTGAGATGTTGGACCAGATCAGGATTACAACCTCGACTGGGGCCCAGAGGAGGAAACTTTTCAGGGTACAGAAGCAAAAGGAAGGAATAGAATGGCCTCCTAAGCAAAAGTGGAGGAATCAAAAGGGCTTCAGCCCAAGAAACAACTGTCTCATGTTGAAAGGGATATACAGACCCCTCAACAGCAAAGGAAGATGGCAAGAAGATACAGGAGGAATCTAAGACTCCCTCCTCTCAGGATAAGTATGGTCATAAAAAGCTGAAGCAAGAAATAGGGAAACAGACCTATAGCACTGCAGTGTAGTTCTTTAGGATGGTGGTTATCCAAGAAGGAAGAACTCGTGCAGATGGCCCTCTTTGAAAAGACTGGGGGTGGGGGGTGGGGGGGAAGCTGGTCCAGGACCAAAATTCAGGAGAATCTATTTGGATCACGGTGCCCTCATTTTTGTCTGTGATGGAGTGCATACAACATAATGGATCATGCACAAGCAGCCCTTGTTATTCCCATGGGAGGATGTGAAGACACTTAACTTCTTACGACCACAGAGATATAAATATGGGTACCAAAGATCCTTAAGGATGTCTCTCCAAAGACTATGTTTGAGAAAATAGGATCCAGAACCCAATAGTCTTGACAGAGTAATACTTCAGAAGGTTGTATCAGGACTAACCCTGATGTGGATGTCAGAGAAAAGTCCCTGAAGGCAATGGGAGAACAAGGCCTCAAACTGTTTTAGGGTTCTCACAGGTTGCCGTCAGCGTAATTGAAGACCTTAAAGACAATGATGACAACAAGACAGAGACTGCTATCTTGAGCTGTTACTTGGGAGACAGGAAGTGCAGATGGCCCTGATACAAGAAGCCTATTTATATAAAGGGGTGTACCAGGCCTTGGTAATATTGGAGGTAAGCTTATTTACACTAGAAATCTAAGAAACTCCAGAACATGCATTTATGTTAGAAATGGATTTCTCTTTCATGCCAATGATGGATTTCTGTTCCAGGGACCTGGTGACCATCATGATGAAGCAACGTGAGGAAGGCATCACGAGGGAAATTGTTTTGGCCTCAGTATACCTTCTTTACAAAGACAGTTCTCCTCAGCCTTTGGAAGTGAGAAGTCTGACAGAAGCCTGCCATTGGTTGGGTGACCACCTGTTGGTTGGATGTGATGCCAACACTCACAAGCTTGTGTGGGGCAGCAAGGATACCAACAGTAGAGGTGAACACCTTCTTGAATTTCTCCTTTCTAACAACTTGGAGGTTCTTAATAGGGGTGATGAACCTACATTCAGGAATAGTAGAAGGGAAGAAGTAATTTACATAACCTTTGTTTCCATGATGATAGGCAGCTATGTCAAACAATGGCATGTTGTCAGAGCCATCCTCATCAGACCACATGTATATTAAATGCAAAGTTGAAATGGGAACCAAATAGATCATGGTCTCTAGGAATCCCAGGAAAACAGACTGGAAGACGTATAAGAGAGGTTTTGACTTAAGCCTATCAGAAATTAAAGCCTCAATAAGGTATCCAGCAGAGTGTGAGGAAGCAGCAGAGGCTGTAACCTCTGCCATATCAGGGCAGCTACTCAACCACAAAAAAGTGCACAAATAGGAGAGTTTCTTGGTGGAATAACAACTTAGAAACACAAAGAAGACAGGTACAAATACTGTTTAACCTTGTGAGATACAAAGGACAAGGGGTAAAATATCATAGGGCCTTTGTCAATTACAACCTTGAAATCAGACGTGCAAAGGAGGCATCCTCGAAGCCATTCTGTGAGAAAGTGTAGTGCATAGCAGCTAAAGCCAGACTTTACAAAATCCTCAGTAGAGTACCAACTAATCCAGAAGGAATGCTGAGGAAGGAAGATGGGGAATATACAAAGACAGCACATGAGACCCTGGATGTGCTCCTCGAGACTCACTCCCCCCAACACACACTGGCAGATAACACAGACCAGAATGCGATCCCTGAAGGACAAGGACGGCTGGGAATTGGCCAATGAATGTGTCGATTTCAGTAAAGTCCAATGGGTATTGGGAACATTTCAACCATTCAAGTCACCTGGCCTTGATGGAATTTTTCCAGCTCTCCTGCAACAAACAGAAATAAATCTTATACGAGTCCTATGCAGGTTATTTAGAGTTAGCTTAGCAGCAGGAAACATTCCCAATTCCTGGAAAGCAGTAAAGGTTGTCTTCATTCCAAAGCCAGGGAGAACTGATCATACCAAGGCCAAGGATATGAGACCAATCAGTCTATCCTTCATTCTCAAAACATAGGAAAAACTGGTTAATGTACATGTTGGAGAGAGGAGGTTAACAAGGGCTCCTCTACATTCAAACCAACATGCATATCAGCCAGCTAAATCATGTGAGACATCTCTCCACCATCTCGTTAGGAATGTGAAGGAAGCATTACACTTTCAGGAAATAGCCCTCTGCATCTTCATGGACATCTGGGGGGAGGGGGGGGGGGGGGCTTTTAGCAACACGACCTTCGATTTCATGGTTACGGCAACAGAGGTACATGGCCTAGGGACCATTATATGTACGTGGACTAAGGCCAAGCTCAGTGGAAGGAAGGTAGAGGCTACCAATGAAAAAATGGTAATGAAAACACTAGAGGTTGTCTGCAAGAAGGAGTTCTGTCTCCTTAATTGTGGAATCAAGTGGTGAATGAACTTTGCAAGAACTAAACTCTAGATAGTACTTTTGCCAAGGATACATAGATGACCTCTCATAGTAATATTGACAAATTTTCTGACACTGTCTGGAATATGGCACAAGGTGCATTGGACATTGTGAAAGACTGATGCAGAAAACAGGATCTGGAAATCAGTCCTAAGAAGAGTGTTGTTGTACCATTTACAAAGAAGTGTATCCAACATTCAAGTTGGAATCTAAAGCTGTTCGATGAAACTCTACCTGTGAACGGGACAGTGAAATGTCTAGGGGTAACCGTAGATGCGAAACTGTCATAGACCACTCACATTAGCAGTATTTGCGGCAAAGCGAAAGGCAAAATTTGGGGCCTGAGGCCCAAACGTATGCACTGGATATACACCATGGTGGTTAGACCCAGGATCACTTACGGGGCAGTTATGTGGTGGAAGAAGGTAGGACAAGAGATTGCTGCTAAGGAGCTTGGCAAGATGCAGAGATTGGCATGCTTACTCGTAACAGGCAGAACTAGCAGCACACCAACTACTGGGGTGGAAACCATGCTGAACATGCTCCTATTACACCCTTGGGTCAAGATGGAAGCAGTGGCTGGTGCATACAGGCTCAAATCTGGCCAAAACTAGGTCTCATTGGGATATCCAGAATCACACACTTTTAACTTCTGTAAAAGACAATTATTAGTCCTCTCCAAAGTTCCGGAGGCCCCATGAGAATAATTTGACAAATCATCATAACAGATACAGCTGTGTCAAATGGAACACCCTCAGAACACACACATGCACTGGCCACATAAAGATCATGTGATTCTAAATGTGGACACAGCATAAAAGCTAGGACTCCAGCATTACTCACACAACTCGACTGCTGATTGGATGAGCTGAAAAGGAAGGAGTAATGCAACAAAGATATTGGCAGGAAGAAAATAGCTGTGCCGATAATTACTATACTTAGCCCTCTGATTTGTTGACACCAACACCAATGGGAGGTAATGACACAGGACTGAGAATGGCAACTGCAATAATATTGGAAACTTCAGAGAGACAGGAGAGACTTGTCAGCTTGTTCTCTTGGAGATGTAGTGTCAGACACAGTGCACCTTACTCATAAAGTTAGTCCCCTTAGGCTTCCTTCAGCCGAACTGTGCTGAACTAGTTGTGCATCTCCAAGTGGACTAAGTGAGGCAAACCACTGCAGTTAATGTTTCTGCAAGAACTGACCAGGCAATTTATAAGCATGTCACCTCTGCTTGCTAAGTTTAGACTACCAACAAGACATCAAGGAAAACTGAGGGAAGTATCTGACTAATCCTGTTCAGTTGAGGTCAGGTTAAACTTTTAATAGGCTATCAGGTATTGTTGCAGTGTGAGAAAAGGTAAATAATGCACTACACACACCATAAAAGTTTATGTCAACCATTGTGTGCCTCATTTCAGATCTATGTTGATGTCCACGTACACTGGTAGGACTAATATTCAGCTTCAGGTAGATTAGGTAAAAGGTAAAGCAGTCAACAATCCGAAGATCGGTTTGAACACCACAGTGCTTAACTAGGCATGGTCCTGTTTTGGAGGTGGTATGCCATTGCCTTCCTCCGACCTTCGAGCTGACTTACCCAGCCAGTTATAGGGGGACCTACAGTTTAACGTGGGTTCCGAACCACGGCGCTACTCGGTATTTTTCACATGAGCAATACTGCCAGAGGTGAAAGAAGTGGAAAGTGAGAGAGAAAAATCCTAGGACCTAGCGGGGATCGAACCCGGGACCTTTGGATTTGTAGTCTAGCACTACCACTGTGCAACCGAGGCGCACCTCAGGTAGATTGGACCCAAATTCAGATTCATGTAGAATTGTAGATCCAGATAGAGTTTCAACTTAATGATGTGGAGTAATATGAAAAATTCTCACATGAGATTCGAGTCATGTCATACTGCAGTACAGTTGATAATGAGATTGAAAATATTGGCCAGCTGCTAATATTTGCATCTGTGCTTATTAATGTGCCACTGTGCAGGACATTAGTTAAGATTTCTGTTGCAGATTTTGTCATGCGTTTTCACAGTATTATCTCTTGTAACATTGTTGTATAATGTGTTTTCTTTGACTTATAATTGTACAAATAACTGCTTCCTTCATTTCAAGTTTTATCAAGATTCTCCACCAATTTTGTAGAATTTTCCTTCGATTGTTAGACACATTTTTGAACTTAATGTTTATGGTAATTACATGTTACAGGGAACAGTATGTTTGTTCTAAAGTTAAGGTTACTCCACCATACTGACAAATTTTAAATACACCACAGCAGCTGTTCTGCAGAAGTATAATATCTGCTGCACTCCAGGGTCAAGGGTCACATATTTGTCTTTCAAAGGATCTGTTGTGTGTGTTAAGTGGTAGGTAGTTCACACAACCACAAAGAGAGAAGTACATTAGATAATGACAGGGTGCATGCAGAGTTGGCAAAAAAAAAAAAAAAAAAAAAAAAAAAATTCCAAGGATGATCAAATTTTGTTTCTTGCCAAATTAACATAGGGCCACTAAGATATGTTATTACACCAGGAAAATAAATTACATTCAATTCTGCACACACAACAGACTATTACACGGCACATTGAAAAAAGTTCAAAACAAGAGGTAATCAAGTAATTCAAAATGTTCAAATGTTTGTAAATCTATCAGACTCAACTGCGTGGTCATTAGTCCATAGCTTACAAACTACTTAAACTAAGGCCAACTAACCTAAGTTTTTTTTGTTTCTTTGTTTTTTTTTCTTCGTGGTTTTAGGGCACACAACTGCTAAGGTCATTAGTGCCCAGATAAGAACACAGATTCGCTAGATCTTGAAAAAATTGGTAACTACCAGATAGAGTATCAAAAGAAGGCTAAAATTGAAAGATAAAAACAATTAAAAGGGTTAAATATCTTTTCTTAGCTTGGCCATGTTGATAAAACGCAAAACTCGAGCAGCTGCTCGTGTGTCATCAGCTAAACGTTCCTCCAGAGTAGACGGAAAGTGAAGGGCTACACGGAGATGATTAAAATTGGGACAGGACAGTAAATCATGTCGCACAGTCAGCAACTCACCGCAGGAGCACAGCGGTGCAGGGTCGGCGGTTAGCAAATGACGGTGGCTGAAACGGTAGTGACCAATCCGCAACAGGGCCAGGATGACCACCTCTCGCCGAGAGGGGCGTGAGGAGGTCCTCCAAGCGATCGGGATCGGTTTTACAGTTCTCAATTTATTGTCGTGGAGTGAGAACCACGCACTGTGCCAGGACGACACAATACTCCGGCGAAGAGCCCATTGAACATCGTCCGATGGGACGCAAAAAGTAGACATGCGAAGCGAAAGAGCTGCTGCCTTGGCTGCTATGTCAGCGGTCTCATTTCCGGGCACACCCACGTGGCAAGGGACCCACAGAAAAGAAACGTGACAGCTGTCATCTGCTACCAACTGGAGGGAACGTTGGATCCAATACACAAGAGGATGGGTCGAGAGAGGGTCCTTAAGACTCTGCAGGGCACTAAGGGAGTTTGAACAGATGGCATAAAAAGGATGGCGGCGGCGGCAGGTATATAAAACAGCCTGGTGGAGGGCAAAAAGCTCAGCCGTAAAATTTGAGCACCGGTCAGGGAGCTTGTATTGGAAACAGTTGTCCCTGGCGACGAAGGCAGATCCGACACCGTCAGTGCTCTTGGAACCATCAGTGTAGATAAATATGGCATTATCGAACCGCAAACGGAGTTCAACAAGCCTCGAGCGGTACACCAAATCCGGGGTGCTCTCCTTGGGCAGCGAACTAAGTTCAAGGTGAGTGTGAACCTGGGCCTGATGCCATGGTGGCAATGGGCTCTCGCTCAACCTAAAGGTTGAAGGAAGGGTAAAATCGAGCCGCTGAAGCAGGCGGCGAAATCGAACTCCAGGTGGAAGCAAAGCTATCACAGACAACTGATATTGGCGATCAAATGAGTCGTCAAAAAATAATCTGTAAGATGGATGGTTGGGCATCAACCGCAAGTGGCATGCGTACTGACACAAGAGTATGTCACGCCGAGTGGTCAAGGTTAATACAGCAGCTTCGGCATACAGACTTTCAACAGGGCTGGTATAAAATGCACCGGTCGCTAGGCACAATCCCCGATGGTGAATAGAGTTGAGACGGCGGAGAATCAACGTCCGTGCAGAAGAGTATACAAGGCTTCCGTAGTCGAGCTTCGACTGAACAATGGCCTGGTAAAGGTGAAGCAGGACGGTACGATCCGCTCCCCATGATATGCCACTGAGGACACGGAGAACATTAAGGGATCGGGCACAACGGACAGCCAGGTAAGACACGTGTGGGGACCAGCAATGTTTACGATCCAGCATGACTCTCGTTGTCTCCACGAAAGGGAGAGGTACGGGGCCAAGGCGTAGAGATGGTGCAAGAAATTCCTTGTTTATAAACACCGTTTTCTCAGTGGAGAAGCGGAAGCCGTTCGCAATGCTCCAAGAATATAAGCAGTCAAGACAGCGTTGAAGACAACGCTCCAAGAGACATGTCCACTGGGCGCTGCAATAAATTGCAAAATCATCTACAAAAAGGGATCCAGAAATGTCGGCTGAAAGGCAGTCTACGATTGGATTGATTGCAATGGCAAAAAGAGCCACGCTCAAGACGGAGCCCTGTGGCACCCCATTCTCCTGGCGAAAGGTATCTGACAAAACAGAGCCCACCCGTACCCGGAACTTGCTATCGGCCAAAAACGCTTGAATAAAGAGAGGGAGGCGGCCACGAAGGCCCCATTTGTGCAATGTGAGGAGAATGCCCGCCCTCCAACAGGTATCATAAGCCTTCTCAAAGTCGAAGAACACTGCTACCATTTGACGCTTCCTTAAAATGTTATTCATAATAAAGGTCGATAAGGTGACGAGGTGATCAGCAGCAGAGCGGTGTCTACGAAAACCACATTGGATATTAGTCAGGAGGCGTCAAGATAGACCAACCGAGCGTTAGCCATGCATTCCATCACCTTACAGACGCAGCTAGTAAGAGAAATAGGGCGATAACTTGATGGAAGATGTTTGTCCTTTCCTGGTTTGGGGATAGGGACAACAATGGCTTCACGCCAACTTGTGGGAACCTGACCTTCATTCCATATGCGATTATAGGTGCTAAGTAGGAAACACTTGCCATCAGGAGAAAGGTTCTTCAGCATCTCAATATGGATGGAATCGGGCCCGGGTGCAGAAGATCGGGACAGGGCGAGAGCACGGTCTAGCTCCTGCATGGTGAAGGAGACATTATAATTTTCAGGATTAAAAGAGTGGAAAGAAGGCGGCCGTGCCTCCTCTACCTGTCTGCGAGAGAGGAAGGCAGGGTGGTAACGGGCAGAGCTTGAAGCCTCCGCAAAGAAACGGCCCAATGTGTTGGAAACATCAGCAGAGTCCACAAGGACTGCGTTCTCGACAGTCAGGCCAGAAACCAGGGAGTGGACCTTGATGCCGGATAAATGGCGTAGGCCACCCCAGACAGCAGAGGAGGGAGTAAAGTGGTTAGAAGAACTGGTAAAAGCAATCCAGCAAGCTTTTTTGCTGTCGTTTCTAACTCTACGACATTGCGCTCACAGTCGTTTATAGTTGATACTATTCTCCAACGATGGGTGGCGGCAGAAGGTGTGTAAAGCACGGCGCCAGGCTCTAAGAGCGTCACGGCAGGCTGCAGTCCACCAGGGGACCGGGATGCTACGTGGAGAAGACGATGTACGAGGTACGGAATGTTCGGCAGCTGTGAGAATAACCTCTGTGAGGTGTTCGACCTGACTGTCACAGCTGGAAAAGTCCTGATTGTGAAAAACTGCCATGGAAGAATAAAGCCCCCAGTTGGCTTTAGAGATGTTCAAACTGGTGGGATGAGGAGATAGGGAATGACGCAGGAAGTGGATGACACAAGGAAAATGGTCACTCGAGTACGTGTCAGAAAGTGCATACCACTCAAACCGACCGGCAAGCTGAGGAGTGCATATTGCGAGGTCTATATGGGAATAAGTGTGTGTTGTGTCGGAAAGGAAGGTCGGTGCACCGGTGTTGAGGCAGACAAGATTGAGGTGTTGGAGAAGGTCCACCAAAAGGGAGCCTCTCGGACAAGGTGCCGGAGAGCCCCATAGGGGGTGGCGGGCATTAAAGTCGCCTACCAACACGAAAGGTGGAGGGAGCTGGTCAACGAGGTGTAGCACATCTGCCCTAGTAAGGGCGGATGACGATGGCGAATAGATATTACAAAGGGAAAAGGAATAGGTGGCTATAGTGATGCGGACGGCAACTGCCTGTAGGTGAGTATGCAATGAAATGGGATGGTGATAGACGTCGTCCCGAATGAGCATCAGAACCCCTCCATGGGCTGGGGTACCTTCCACAAGTAGCAGGTCGAAACGCACAGATGTGTAGTGGGGGAAGTCTGCACGATCACTTGGACGTAACTTAGTTTCTTAGAGACAAACTAGAAGCGGGCAGTGCACTCTAAGGAGTAGTTTTAATTCCTCCTGATTGGAACGAAAGCCACGAATATTCCATTGAAGGAGCGCCATGATAAAAAATAAGAGAAGAAAGGAAGATAAAAAGGAATAAGCAGGTGGGGTCACCTTGACGACCGCTGAGGACTGGACTTCGAGGGAGCACTACTGTCGCCATCTAGATGCAGAGAGTCATGTTCCATAGGTTCAGATGATACATCTGCCACCTTCCCGACTTTATCAGGAGGGGCAGCTTCCACCGCCGGTAAAATGCCATTTGCCCGGCTAACAGTAGTGTGTCCCGGCGAGACAGAAGATGATCGGGGCCAACTACTGTTGGGTGGCGTAACAAACGGATGGGTCACGCCTCGGCGGAGAAGGAGAAGAACTCTTTTTCTTGTTGGCTCTTCTGGAAGAGTGATGGTGAGAAGAGGCAGTTGACAGTTGAGAAGCCTGATAATGCAGAAAATCTTCACGGACGGGTTCCTTTTTCAAAGTCCGGGCATCTTGTTTAGGTGCCCGCGGTTTATTAGAGGTTTACGAAGACTGAACTTTAGAAGCAGCAGGAGGAAGCGGGGACGTGGAACGGGCAATCTTCGGGCTGGCCGATCGCACAACTGTGTCAGCGAAAGTGAAATCACAGGTCTGCGTACCTGCATCCTTAGTAGGTCGAGTGGAGGTGAGGACCTTACTGTATGTGCCCGCTGGGAGGACAGTGGGCTTTCGACTCGCCAACAACTTTCGAGCGGCAGATGTTGATACCTTTTCCGTAACCCGAATTTGCTGGATGACCTTTTCATCCTTACATACAGGGCAGTCCCGAGAGGAAGCCGCATGGTCACCGTTGCAATTAAGGCAGTGAGGGGACGGAGGTGGGCAATCCCCCTCATGGGCGTCCCTACCACAAGTGACACAAGTGATAACTCTGTCGAACGTCAAGAACACAGTACGAGTTAGTGTCAGCTGGTTATCTACCTTTTTCAACACCCTATGCACGGCTGTTACACCCTGATCGGACATATAGGTTTGTATGTCTTCGTCAGACAACCCGTCAAGGGATCTTGTGAAAACTACCCCACGTGACGAGTTGAGCGTGTGATGCGCTTCTACCTGGACTGGAAACGTGTAGCAACGTAGTCCAGATTAGTTTTTGCGCCTGGAAGGCGCTGTCCGCTTCCAGCAACAATGTACCATTGCGCTGACGCGAACATGTCTTAACAGGGCCAGCAATCGCATCAACACCTTTCTGAATGACGAAAGGTTTTACAGAATTGAAATCTTTACCATCGGTTCGAGAGACAACTAGGAATTTCGGGAGATTGGGCAAAGTTTTCTTTTGCTGAGGTGAATCTATCTTTCGTTTCTGGGTCAAAGTCACAGAAGAAGAGAAGGAAGTCATTGCGGAAGTGTCCCCCATGATTACCGGCGTCTCCAATGGTGCGCTCCTTTCTAATGGGGGGCCCTCTCTGAGGGCTTAACCGCCTTAGGTCACACCTCAGGTCACACCTCTCGAGAACTGACGGAGGGACCAATCGGCATGTTCGGAAGGTACCAGCTCGGGTAATCAGCCCTCCCTGGGCCTGGCCTTTACCAGGAGGTACGTACGTGCCCTACTTGTCTAGCCGGGGCGGGAATTGCGCGTTACCCCGTCACCTGCTATGCATGATAATGCATAGGTTAGCCTTCAGACATGCACAGGGAGGAAAGAAGAAGAATAGAGGAAGTGAAGAGAAAGAAGTGTCTCAAATGCCAAAGC